>CM053792.1:711428636-712628636 GCA_028749045.1 Cupressus sempervirens
ATATTTCATAGTAGTTATATTTCAGCATTGGTATAAATTGAGCAACCCATTTCTTCCAAAAAGTTATATTTAACACTTTTGGCATGCCTTTACACCCTCTTCTATAGGTAGAGGAATAGAGTTCTTCAAGCAGTGCCAATTTCTAAATAGAACTAGTTAAGTTTTAACAACATTCAATTTAAGGGTACCATCCAAACAAATTGATTGATGAGCATTGGTTCTATTTTATACAAATATTATAATTACTGAACCTAGTACCCAACATACTAGTTTTCAAACATTGGGAATAATTGTCTTCCAATATCATGGATTTTTGCTCGCTTGAAAACTATTCAATGAAATGAATTTTTTATTTAACAGGGAAAATCATTGTCTATTTATTTTATTGATCCTAATGTACACCATCTCATTATTGATTACAATCTATTGGTCTTTTATAATAGTTTTTTTTGTAGCATTCATATTTGATTTTTTAAATATTCCACATTACATTCTTTACTTAGTACTACAATCATTCCATGACATCGTCATGACATTTGAAATCACTAATTTTTATGAGTATTGTTTATTTTTTCTCTACGCTTGTAAAGAAATCATGTGTTATGCTTTCAATCAAATATTGATCCTCAATGTGTCATAGTTTTTAAAACCTTTCCCATTATAGTCAATTCTTTTGATTTTGTTTTCATAATGCCCTTTTATTGTCATTTGGTTGCATTCCATATCTTCCTATCCACTCTCTCTTTTCTATGTTCTTCTTATTTGCATATCCTAATACTCTACTATATTTGGAAAAATCACATGTAAAAACCCCCACAATCTCCATTTGTGTATCTGTGGTTTGGACAATTTATATCTAATTTTCACTTTATACTTACATGCAATAAAAGCCTATATACTCGTGAACACACATATATAATATAGAAATATAGTGGTATATTTTTCTTAGGATTGTCCTATTAGCCCCAATTGATAATGTAATATTTGTTTGATTTTTTTGAATCATATATTGTTTCAATGTGTTGAAGAAAAAAGGATTAATTGAGTGACAAGGTTAATGAAGGGAGATTGTAATCATTGAGTGAATACAATATTTATCAAGTGATTAACAAAGAAAAAGAAAAATATAGTATTGCCTAAGTATGTCTAGTAATAATTGAGTTCTATATTATCTGAGTAAATGGTATGTTTGTCAAGTAACAATTGGATGAACAAGTTTGGAGAACTAGAATCAAAGGCCGACTTTTGACAAAATCTTCAAAAGTTTAAGACAGTGTAAGGTAGGAGTCAAAGTTTGTTACAAGATCTATGGCTAGAAAAATTGAATAAGGATCTAATGATGAAGATTAGAGAAGGATAAGGATGGGCAAAAAGTTTTATGCAATTTATATTTTTTGAGTTCCTAAATTTATTGTATGGAATTTGAATCTTGAAATTTGGTATGAACCTAAGATTGATGATTTTGATTAAGTGGAAAAAAATGAAAGAATCTAGAAGCTTGGAGAAAACTATTTAAGGAGGAGATTAAGACAATTTTTGATTACTAGTTAGATGCTGATCAAGTAATGTTAAGGTTTTTGTGAATGTGAAGTTGTTGAAGCTGCAAGAAGATAGTTGAACTAGGTCAATCGAGCAAAGGAAGGAGAAAGAGAAGGTGTAAATCGACCAATAAAAAGTAAAAAGTCAAAGGAGATCAAAGTGAGAGATGAGATAGAGAGAAGAGAAAGGAAAAAAGATTTGAATAAGAGAAAGTGGTTTCTATTCTTTACATATCATTTGTACTATTACTTTCTAACCATTTTAGCAAAAATCTTGGAAGTACTGAGTGGACCTACAAGTATGTAAAATCCTATATGGTAACATCAATTAGTAGTATTTTCAAGTCCTTTAGAGAAGGCCACTCTTTAGAAAAGATCAAGGAGTGATAAGATTTATATGATATTTTGGTGAGTTCCTATAACAAGGTCACATTAACAATGTGTATGTAACCTTTAACAAGGTTGGCTCCTAGCAGATCCCACTTTAGAAGAATGTATATTTTTGGGTTTCTAGTCATAGGTAGTTTTGCCCTGCACATGGTTCTATGTTAAAATCATGGTGTCAAATATGTGAATTTTATTTGTGTTGCAATTTTTTTTACATATTTTTACAGTTTACTAGAACTCACTAATAACTAAGTAATTGCAAGGTCATAACTAAGAAATTTTACTGATACTGGGTAAAGAAAATTAACCATTTTGTAAATAGTGATAGAAAGAGTTTAATGATAAGTTGAATGGTTACATCGAGTGATTTTTGTTGAAGTTTATGATTTTTTTTAGTACTAAAATTGTTTGAAGGGATTGTATGATAATTGGACATAACTTATTTAGTCCCCCTCTCAGTTATCTAACAATTGTGTCAGAGCACAGTTCTTAGAGAAAGAAGTTTAAAGGAACTTAAGATAAAGATCAATGATGTATAAGAGAGAGGTACCAAAGACAAACAAGGAGAATATTTCTTCATGGAAAGACCGAATGAATTTGTATCTTTCTAGCATTGGAGAAAATGTCACACATTGGTTGGAACATGAATATGTTATCCCTATTGGTCTTCTAACTTAGAAAAAATGAATGAAAAAAGGAAGCACAATAGACTGATGATTGAGATTACATATACTCTTAATGATGTTGAGTTTGATGATATCAAGAACTATGCTTATGCTAAGTACATGTGGGATAAACTAAAATTTGTACATGGTGGAGATGGAAATGTGCTAAGAGCTAGGTCTGAAAGCTTGAGAGGAAAGTATGATGATATGAGAATGAAATAAGGTAAGAATGTTGTAGGATATGTGAACCAAGTGCAATTAGATCTACTAGAGGAACAATCATTGATTCTAAAATTTTAAGTTCTTAGGACTCTTTTGCCTATTTATGTTATTTAAGTTTCTATAATTCAAGAAGTAAGAGCTATGCCTAGTAATGATTTGACAGTTGATGGCCTAGTTAGTTAGTTGACTGCATTTGAGTTGAACAATTATGATAATAGTATGGTTACAATGGGAAATAATTTTAAGTCTTCACTAACCATCAACATTTCAAAGAAAGATAAGAAAATCAAAGAAGAGGTAAAGGTAAATACAAAGGTTAACTACCCTTGCTTTGTTCCAAATGTAACGAGGTTGGTCACTTTGCTGCCATATGTCCTAATAGAAGTAAGTTTGATAGAAATGATAGAAATGACAAGAAGGATTATAAGTATAGGAAGATCAAAGATTAAAAAGATAAAGGAAAGAAGTCATGCTACATAGCTAAGGAAGAGCACACTGGGTCTAGTTCTAATGATGATAGGGAAGTAGTTGAAATTGTTTGTGTTGCAATAAAGGAAGATCAAAATGGTGAAAAGTATGAAAGTGAAACTTCCCTTATTTCACATCTTACTAAGAATGAATTATGGATTATTGATAGTGGATGCTCACATCACATGATTGGTGATCAATGTAAGTTTGATAAATTTGAAGAAATTGATGATGGTGGAATAGTTAAGCTAGGTAATGATGTTCTATGCCTAGTGAAAGGTAAAAGGATCACTAATGTTAAATGATAAGATTTGATGTAATGATGCATATTGGGTTAAAGGACTTATATACATACATACATACATACATACATACATACATATATATATATATATATGCATATATATATATATATATATATATATGCATATATATATATATATGTATATATATATATATATGTATATATATATGTGTGTATATATATGTATATATATATACATATATACATACATATATATATATACATACATACATATATATACATATACATATACATATATATATATATATACATATATATATATATATATGTATGTATGTATATATATATATATATATGTATATGTATATATATGTATGTATATATATATCTATACATATATATGTATATATATATATATATATGTATACATATATATATACATGTGCACATATATATTCATATATATGTATGTATATATATATGTATGTATATGTGTATGTATATATTCTTTTGAGTGTTGCGCAATTGAATAACTCAGGTCACAAGTTGGAATGTGAGAAAAGGAAGGTCAAGATCTTTGATGTTGAAGGTAATATGATTAGAATAGGAAAACAAAAAAGGTAGCTTATTCTGTCTTGATCCTACAACTGAAACATGTTTATTTACTAGAGTTGAGGATGTAGGGTTATAACATAAAAGGTTGTGCCATGTGAACTTTAAGAACATGGTGAAAATTAGTAGAAAGAAAAGAGTAAGAGGCTAAACGAATCTACAAAAACTTGAAAAATGATATTGTAAAGAATGTCAGCTTGGTAAAATGATAAAATCTATTTTTTTCTAGCAAGACACATACATCAAAGGATATCCTAGAGTTGGTACATATAGATCTATGGTCCAATTGTTGTTGATAGTTATTATGGAGATAAATATTTCATATTGTTTGTTTATGATTATTCAAGGATGATGATTGTAATGTTCATGAAGGTGAAGTCATATTCTTTTCATATGTTCAAATGGTATAAAGCTAAATTTAAAAAGGAAACTGATAAATATTTAAAATTCTTAAGATCTGATAGACTTAGTGATTTAATGTCTATTGAATTCACTAACATTTATGTTGAAAATGATATTAAATGATAGTTATCTAAGTCAAGGACACCACAACATAATGAGATTTTTGAAAAGAGAAATAGGACAATTATGGATTGTGCAAGGACTTTGATGAATACAGAGGTTTCTCAGATATTCTAGAGAGAAGAAATTAGTAGTATTTTTAAAACTCTGAATGAAGTTCAATTAAATAAATGAACAAAAAAGATACCCTATGAACTTTGGTATGGTCATACACTAAATGCAATTTATTTCAAAATATTTGAAAGTAGGTGTTATATTCACAAAGATACAAGGAATGGTAAACTTGTGTTGACTAACCAAAAACGTTCCCCTTTAGGATTTGTGACATGCTTAACTACCTCCTATATTCTATAAGTCTGGTGATTATATCTAGCATTGATAGGTTGACCTTTTGGTGCAACGACAACTCGAGCTTGTAACAATTAGTATTAGAGATTGGTCACAGGTTCAAATCTCCTTGGGTAATGCTAGGGGGGATTGGTGGACTAATTACCAACATTATCCTTTAGGATTTATGACATGTATTAACTTCCTCTTGTGTTCAATAAGTCTATTAGTTGTATCGGGCATTGATAGGTTGATCTTTTGGTGCAACAAAAAACCCTAGCTTGTAACAACTTGATGTTAAAGGAGATGAAGTTATATTCCTTGGTTATCCATCTAAGAGTAAAGCCTATAAATGTTTGAACAAAGATATGAACAAGATTTTTGAAAGTACAAATGTAATATTTGATGAGTTTTTAGAGAGGACCAATGTGGAAAGAAAGAATGAACCTAAAGATTACAACAAGTTTGTGTACATGTCTAGTAAGATTGTCTTGTACTCTACCTGAGTTATAGAATAGAGCTACCAAGAACTAGACAACTCTACTAGAGTTATAGAATCCTTTACTTGAGCATCAGAAAATTTAACCCACGAAGGAAGCTAAACCTCTACCAAGTGTAGGAAATGTTGAAAATCAAAGATCTAAACCTATATTTTCCAAATATGTGACAAAGGATCATTCATCTGAATAAATAATTGAAGACAAAATTGTTGAAGTACAAACAAGAAATAAGTTAAGAGAAGGTGCATGTTTAACATAGCTAATGTTGAACCAAGAATAGTAAAGGTTGCACTAGAAAATGAATATTGGGTTAATTCTATAAATGAAGAGATTGATCAAATTTAGAATAACAATACCTAGACACTAGTGCCAAGACCCACTGACAAAGATGTGATTCAAACTAAATAGATTTTTAGAAATAAGTTAAATAAAAATGGAGAAGTGGTTAGCAACAAGGAAATATTAGTCAACAAAGGTTATGCACAAGAAGAAGGAATTGATTATGGTGAAACTTTTGCACCTGTGTCAAGATATGAAGGAGTAAGAACATTGTTGGCTTATGTTACATACAAGAAGTTTAAAGTATATCAAATGGATGTAAAATCTACATTTCTAAATAGAATACTTGAGGTGGAAGTATATACTAAACAACCTAAAGCATTCATTGAACTTGAAAAAAAGAACGTGGTATGCAAGTTAAATAAAGCATTGTATGGACTAGAACAAGTCCTAGATCATGGTATGAAAGGTTGCACTCTTATCTAATTAAGATTGAATTTTCTAAAACAAGTAAAAATAGTAATCTATATTTGAAAAATTAATCTTGAGATATGGTTTTGATTGCTAATATTTGGTGATGACATAATATTGGGTGGAAATGACATATTGAGTAACCCATGTGTTGAAAAAATGAGTATTGAATTTGAAAATCAATGTTTGATAAGATAATTTTTTTTATTGTATTGCAAGTCTATGAAAAAAAGAAAGGCATAGATGTGACTTAGTCTAAGTATGTGAAAGAAATCTTGAAGACATTTGCTATGGATGAGTCTAAACTAGTTGATACACCTATAGTGACTGGAGTGAAATTATCAAAATAAGAAACTACTGGTGAGGTAAATGAGACTCAATATAGATCTATGATTGGTAGGTTATGTATGTAATACATAGTAGATCAGATATTGCACTTTCTATTAGAATTGATGCAATTTTTTCATCTAATCCAAAGGAGACTCATATGAATGTTGTGAAAAGGATATTTAAACATCTCAAAGGAACTCAAGATTATGGCCTATGGTATAAATTAGAGGATGACTTTAATCTTAAAGTATGAACAAATGCTAATTGGGCTAGTAATTTTGATGTTAGAAAAATAACAAGTGGTGGAGCTTTCTTTTTAGGAGAAAGATTGATAACATGGATAAGTAAGAAATAGAGTTGTATTTTATAATCTACTGTTGAAGTTGAATATGTTTTTGCTACAATCAATTGCTCAAATAGTGGATGGATTAAGAAAGTGTTGGAAGGAATCCAAGAAGAGGTAACTCATCATGTTACTATTTACTATAGTAATACTAATGTGATAAATATTTAAAAAGTTGGTGATGCATAGAAAAATGATGCATGCAAAAACAAAGCACATATCAATCAAATATCATTATTTGAGGGAGTAAGTACAAGAGAAACAAGTAAAGATTGAATATGTGAAGTCTAAGGAACAAATTGATGATATATTTACTAAGCTACTACCTAAAGATGATTTTGGGCATCTAAGAGGTAAACTAGGGTCCTTTCCCTTTCAAAAGTTCACTAGGCAATGCTGCATGTTGCATCATTTCATTAATGAATTGTAAAATCTTCATGGAGTTGATGCATAAGTGTTCACCCTTTAGGAACATTTGTGAAGTTGATTGTGATGAAACTAATGTATAAAGTACATGCAAGGTACATAGATAACTACAATGTTTTATAAGTTTCATATTGAAATTTATAATAACCTTTGGCATTGTTGTCAAAGGAGGAGAAGATTATCAAAAGAGAGAATATTCTCAAAGGGGGAGATGAATGATTGTAAGATTGCCAAAAAAGAAGGGAGAAGTGAGAACAAAAAGACTAAATAGAGATCATATCCTAGTGGGGATATGTTGAAAATATTGTTGCTACTAAAGATATGAACTAAGTACATGTGATGAACCAAATTGAAGACAAAGAATTACAAAGTTGTATTGTTGACAATTCATAACTTTGATTATCTTATGTAACATTTTGTAGTGTAAAATAATATGTTATGTGTTGTCATAAATGCCAAAGGAGGATATTGTTAGCCCCAACTGATAATGTAATAGGTTGTATTATGATTGTATATAAAAGAGTCATATCAGTTGTTATATTACCATTGATGTCAAGTCTTAGTTGGATAGACATTATGCTGACTCAGTAGAGTACCATATCATTAGATTTGAAGAAAGTATGATGAAGAAATAATTGATAATTATGATATTCAAAGGGTACCTAAATGAGTTGAATAGTGATAATGTAATATTGGTTTGATTTTTTTACAATCGTATATTGTTGCAATGTATTAAAGAAAAAAAGATTAACTAGTGACAAGGTTAATGAAGGGAGGTTGTATTCATCGAGTGACTATAGTGTTGCTTGAGCAATTCAAAAAGCAAAGGAGAAACCTAGTATTTCCTAAGAGATTCTAGTAATATTTGAGGAAATATTATGTTTACCAAGTAAAGTTTGATGAACAAGTTTAGAGAATTGGAATCTAAGGCTAAATTTTGATGGAAATTTGGAAAGCTCAAGATGGTCTAAGGCACAAGTCAAAGTTTGTTACAATATCTATAGCTTGAAAAATTCAAGAAGGGTATGATGACAAAGATTAGAGAAGGATAAGGATGGACACAAAGTTCTGTGCAAGTTATATTTTCTGAGTGTCTAGATTCATTGTATGGAGCTTGAATCTGAAATTTTGGTATCAACTTAAGATGAAGATTTTGATTAAGCAAAAAAAGATGGAAGAATTTAGAAGCTTGGAGAAAAATATTGAAGGAGGAGATTCAATTTTTTTTTGGTTGTTTCTTGGAAGTTGATCAAGTAATGTTAAGGTTGTTGTGTATATAATGTTGTTGAAGATGCAAGAAGATAGTTGAGTTAGGTGAATTGAGTAGAGGAAGGAGAAAGAGAAGGTGTAAATAAGCCAATCAAAAGTAGAGAGTGAAAGAAGAATAGAGTGAGATTAGATAGAGACAATAGAAAGATCTAGTGCCTCTCCCATTTGATTCCATTAAGTCATCATGATCGATGCAACCTTGATGCTCTTTCTTTGTGAGGGATCGTGTTAGGACCCGTGGGTGGTCTACACCCTTGGAGTGATTTGATTATGTTATTATTTCAGCTAGAGTTATTATGCTTATGCTTGATTTATGAGATTTTGATGTATTTTATGGTTTCATTGAGGTTTGTGCCAGTAGTTTCCCAGATTGATATGGTATCATGATGTTGTTTTGTGATTACCCTAAGATGTGTGCAACAATTGCACTATGCATTATTATCCTATTGGACTTGACTAGGTTCTTGCAATAATGTTTACTCATGTGTTTGACCATGTTGACTTATATGTTTATAGTGTCATTTATGTTATTGAGTAATTTCTATTAATTCTAGTATTAAATTCTTATATTAATTAGGTAATGATTCATCCATGTTGGATCATTAAATTATGTGATATGGATATTTACCTTGTTCATATCAATAATTTATGCAAAATGGGCTATTTAAATGATTATTTAAATAAGGTTAATTGGATGCTTTAATTATGCAATTTTGCATAATTATTGATATGACTATGATTATTTGTGCATTTTCACTTGATTATGTTCATTTATTGTATAGGAATTACGTCCCTAGTAGTGGCAATGGAGTTAGTGATCAAACCTTTCATGTTGAGCCAATATCATCACTGTATGGGCAATATATTTTTATTATGTAATTTTAACCCTCTGGTAATTGGTAAATCCAAATTCATAATGCATTATGTGATTAGACCTATAAACATGTTTGTACATTTAGGATTCTATAGTGGTCAAGGAAAATATTAAGTTAAATGTTGTTACAAAGGGTTAAAGGGAATTTTATTATTTGATTTAATCTTTATTTTATTGTTGACTAATTTTCCATAGTTGAATTCCAATTCAATTGGAATTGCCTGATTTTATTTGAGTTAAGGGATCTAATTAGATTATTTAATTTGAATAATCTAATTTATATGTCACTTTATAAAAGTACATATATTTGCTAAAAGGGGAGTTTATACTCACATCTCACTTTTCTATTTCATGGTTTTGGAGGAAATTCCTCAAACCCTCTTGTGAGAATTTGGAGTTTTTCTCATTGTAGGAGTTTGGCTTGACAAATCATTGCAAGATCAATCCTATTGGATTCATGTAAGGATTTCTCTGCTATGCCAATGGTTTTTGGAAATACAATAGGGAAGTGAACTTGGGGGGGGGGGGGGGGGGTGGGCGCGGGGGGGTTGAATCAACACTTAAAACTTTCAACCTCAAAATCATTCACCACATATCCATCTCACAATTTAAGTATATAAACTAAAATACCAAATTAAGTACATACATCCATAGCATCAAAGTAAAAAATTCATACATGTACCCAAAGACCCTCTAAGGAGAAGGTAAGGGTGGGGATGACACCCAGAAATCTTCACTACTGCAATAATAAAGTGTATCCAATGAAGGTTAAAATGTTTGATCATGAAATATGATCTACCCTGTGGAAGATCTGCCCTATTAAATGCTTAAAACATTATCAGATCTTACCTTATTAGAAGATTTCAACATCCTGTTAGAAGTGTGTCTAGTAAAAGAACTTTAACTTACAATGAAGTAAGCACCCTATTAAAGGATTTACAATAGCCTATCAAGACTACTCTGTTAAGAGATTTAACTGATTCACCTATTAGAATGTCTCAACAATGATCCTTTGGTTAATGCTCTTTTTCTTGATGTCAGATCACCTCTACCCCAATGTGTACTTAATCCTTCTTAATCATATGTATCTGTGATGTCTTTTGATTCCTTTCCATTCTCCTTAAATGATTCTACAATGTAACTCAAATCATATCACCTTCGTCACCATGAATGCTCTATTTGCACATGCAAAATCTCTTCAATTCTCTTTCAGCATTCATTAAATTTTTCAAGGTTTTACCTCCTTAAGAAGACCTAGGTGACTTGGGGTTAGGTATGAATCAATGATTTTTATTCACCCATATTGTCACTTAATCCTTCCATTTTTATGATTGGATGCATGTAATGCATAGGGATTCATAATTAAGATTCATCCTTATCATATAAGATCATAAAATAATCCTTAAGTTGGCCCAAAAATGGTTTACATAGAAGCTTGTGCCATTACAAACAACTATGTCAAAACTGTGTAACTCGACACTTGAGTAGAAAGATGCGGATCTTTTTTCATGAGTGTTTTAGAAAAGGCTAGTTCCTTTTGCAATATCTCCATATATGGAGTTAGAATAGACTGGATACTGATCAATTTAGCCTTGATGTTTGCTTCATCTATATGTAACACTGATAACTGACATTGGGAGTTTAGGAGATTCCTAAAATGTTTCTCACTCTGGGCTAGAGATTTTGGTAGAGTTATACCAGATGACTGTATATGAATCTCAAACTTAGAATGTGGCTCCTGGTATCTTTTGTGAAGAGTGTTGGATTGCAAGATTTGGTGTACAAAGAGAAAATTTTCTCTAGTACCTTCTTCACACTACCAATTTTGGTTGCTAACTCAACCTATGATAGTGCAATAGCACTTGATATCTTTTCATCAACCTTGTTTTGGAACTTTCTTTTAGACCATTCAAATAATTTCACACTTGAAACTAGGTTTGTATAATTTATCTTCTCCACTAAGCTAGTTAGTTGCTCTATGATCAGCTTTATTTCTTCTGGTGCTGGTAGGCCAAATGCATCAAGAAAAATGCCCTTGATATCTATCAAAGCTTTCTTTTGCCTATGCTCATGTCTGAATAATTCTTGGTTCTTTTTTGCAAGAGCATCCAGGAGTATACTCATCTTTTCAATAGTGATGGTTGCAAAATTAAACTTGGGAAACTCAGTTACTTCATTCAAGTGTGCTTGTACTTGGCCTTAATTATTGTAGGGGTATAGCTTCTATACTTGGCCTATGAAGAGCTTAACTTGGAGGAGTAGTAGATGCTATAAAAGTCACCAGTGTTTGTATTGCTTGTTGCTCCTCAAGTTTGGTAGTCAAATCTATCTCTTTAATCTTATCCTGTGCCTTCTCTCAATTCATAGATGCACCTTGATCTTGTGTTGTAGGTGCAAGAGTGGAATCCTAACTTGTTTGTGCTTGAGTTCCTGCATGCTCTTTTGTTTCATCTTTGTTCCCTCCAACTATCTCACCCTTATCACTTTCATTTTCCTTTACATTAACTAAGACTAAAGTACTTTGTGCCAATGTACCAATAGAAGTTGTTGTCTCCTTCCTTTGATATACCATGAGGGATAATGTAGATTGTATCAAGGTGAATTGAGGAGGGTTGTAGATGTCACTTATTTCTATACTTCCTCCCCTACAAATACCTTATCTACCTTCTAAATCTCATCGACACTCACCAATACAAGATTTTTACAAAGTTTAGCCTAGGTAGTGGATTCTACTAGTATCTTCTTCAAGTCTTCTATAGTAAGGGGATTGATGTTTTGAGTGACAGTATCAAAAACATCCTTAATCTTTATAGTATAAATTTTTATATTCACCTCATGTTTTGTACTACCACTCAGCACTAGTGTATCTTGTACACTCTTTTTTGTGTGCTACTCATCCTCAGATGGTGCTTGTGTATCTTCATGTGTTTTAGTCCCTTCCTCTTGTGCAACTATCTCAGTGTCAACTATGATCACCTTAGTTACCTAATCTTTTTCATCTTTGTCCTCACCTACCTCAATAGATGCCTGCATTATTGCCTTGGGTGCTATCAAGCCATATAATGATTTCCAAATTAGAGTGGTCTTTTATACAACATCCTCAACATTATTATAAAACATCCTGAATGCCCTATATTTCAGTGCAAATTTTCTAGTGTGCTTCTTTATTTCCTTAGCCATTGTTTCCATATCCAATTCTAGCATCACTTATGCAAGTGTAGTCTCTCTAATTTGTCTTTCTATATTGAGACTACATTGCCACTTTTTCTC
Organism: Cupressus sempervirens; assembly: GCA_028749045.1. Lineage (NCBI taxonomy): Eukaryota > Viridiplantae > Streptophyta > Pinopsida > Cupressales > Cupressaceae > Cupressus > Cupressus sempervirens. The sequence continues at coordinate 711,441,405 of CM053792.1, forward strand.
AACTCTCTCAAATAATTCCTTTGGTAAAGAGTTGGTGATTTCAATTGGAGTTTGTTTGAATGTTTCCATCATGGCATAAATTATCTCCTCTACTTGATTCATCTAAAATTTTCCAAGTTTATCATATTCAATATGTGTGAGACCAGATAAATCAATATTATTCCATATATTCTCACACATATTGTCTAAATTTGAAGAAGGATGATGACTTACCACTTGGAATTAGTTGTTATCATTAGATTCAATCTTCTCTTCATCAAATTCAGCTAAAACTATATATTTTCTCCTTGATCTCTTCTCAAACTCTTCTTCATTGCTAGCTGATCTAGCCTTCTTTTCTTTTGGCTTATTGTCTTCTTGAGCTTTTTTGGTAGTATCCCTTGTGCTTGCTCTAGTAGAAGGAACTATATTCTTAGGTTTTACAACCTTCCTTAGTTTGCTAACTACTAAGGTCTTAGCTTTTCTCTTCTTTTTCTCAGGTGCTTCATTGGATTCTTCTCCCTTGACACCTTCTTTAATTTCTACTTCTTCTTCTTGATCTTCTCCTTGACCTTGAGTTAAGGCCAGTAGTGCTTGAACAAGTATATCTTCTTCTTCTTCTTCTATCTTTCATCTACTCCACCAAATTTCTCTTTAAGCTTCTTAATAATCTTGTTTTTTTTCTTATGACTGAGGAAATCTTCAAATCCATTTTTATCTTAGATTTAGTCATGTCATAGTTCCCAAAGGTAGTAGCCTTAGCATCCACATCTTCTGTAAGTAGTGTTATTACTACAGAGGCTTCATCAACATTGATCTCATAGCCTAGTGGTGTTAACCACCTTACCCTTGGAACAACAACTTGAACATATGTAAAATTAGTGTCAACTAGAAAATAAACATCATTTAAATGTTTCTCAACTAGGGAAACTAGTATCCTCAATCTTTTCTTCATTGATTTATTGAAATCGTCAAAGTAGGTAGTCATAATTGACTTGCTATTGTTTCCAAGTTGCTCAATAAATTTGTCTATTTGCACTGCAATATATCTGTTTGTTTTCTAGGCAACTTTACCAAATTTAGGGAATGTATTTTGTACATAAAAGAATATACATACAAGAATTGAACCAAATTTACATTGTGAACTCTCGGTCTTCCTTATTGCTCCCAATTTTTTTGACAATTATTGCATCTGCAACTCAACAAGATCATAGGTATGATCCTTCTTAATTATCTTATAGCCCATGTCAACAAAAATACATGGTACACTATTGAGCCTACTAGATTGATAAAATTTATGTTCTATAATCCTCACTGCAAAAGCAATTAGGGGATTTGAGATAGTATCAATTGTCATGCCTTATTTGTTCCACATTGCCCCTGTATTCTTCTTAATGACCTCTTTAGATTCACTTATCATGGTTTTAGGTCAGTCAAGTGTTGGATACCCTATTACTCTGTATACAGTTTTCTTTGTGATTTTTACCAATCCATTATCCAACCATATATAATTGTCATAAATTCTAATTAGAACTATCTTTATCCACTCAATCTTAAAAACATTGGGAAAATCTAGGGCATGGGTCAACACTTTTCTCTCTATAATTTTGAATTCATTCTTCAATGATCCATTTTCACATAATTTCCCATAGGTTTCCCTAATCTCCATGTCTCTTATTCTACACACCTTGCACGTGTAGCAACATCTTACGTCTTGAATCATCAAAACTCGAGGTGATATCATTGACAATGCACCAGATAGATCTTGCTTGTAAGTGATATCAAGAATGGCTCTAAAGTTTGGTTTTCTAATCCCATTACTTATCAATTGAACATTAAAAACTTCTTTACCCTCTTTAACCTTAGGAGCTAAAGAACTATATGCCATTCTAAAAAACTAGGGTTTGTGAAAATTCAAACTGCAGAACTTGGCACACAATAAATAGCTTTATAAATCTATTGTGATGGTATTGAGTGACTGTTGAATCTTGCTAAAAAATGCTTGGAATGATCTCTTCAATTCACCTTTCACTCTTTGTGCTCCACTTCAAATTTTAATGATGTCAAATGAGTAGAAATCAATCATATAGACCTTAAAACCTCACATTTAATGCTCAATACTTACATAGCTATAAGCTTAGCTTCAATAGATATTTTGACTCACTCAGATTCCATGAAATTTCCTTTTCTACTTAGCAACCACTACGAGCTCGGTCAATACTATCATTTTGTGATAGCTCAACATCAACTAACACTTCAGTCAACAACCATAGTAAAACTTTGCATTCTTAGTAGTAACATGAAAATTAACAAAACTTAAAGATTTCTTCTAGATTTTTTAACAACACTTTGCATCTTTCTTCATGCAAATATAATCATTTTCAAAATAAATCCTTGTAACTTATGTATGGTATATCTTTTAAATATCAATTCCACACACACATCTAGATTTCTTAATTGAAGGTGGTGAGGTCACCTGACCCATTGGGTGAAGTGATCCCATCTAAACTTGATGTGCTACAATCTTCCTTTCTCTTTCATTTCCTGTTCATCTCATCTTTGACATTTTCAACATCTTCCTTTCTTTTGCCTTTGTTGAACTCACTACTCAGTGCTTTTGACCTTGTTGGAGAATTCCTTCTTATGTGACCAATCTTCAAACAACTAAAACATTTGGTTTGACTCAACCATCTTTTGTAGTCACTTCTAAAATGTGTTCTTATGCAATTTTCAGCAACATGTCTATATTCCTGACAATAGTGAAAACTATACCTAGTATTATAATCCCATTTATAAGTGTTGTCATTATGCTTTACCTTTGTCTTCTTGTTTTATGACCATTTAGAATTGGATTTGCACTCATATGCTCTATGTCCATACTTTTGACAATTATAGTAGTATCATTCAAATCTATGTATGCTTATGGTCTTGGTTCTACATTCATGTGCTTGATGTCCTTGTTTGTTGTATTTGTGATAATGTCCCATCAACTTGTTCTTAGGATTATGATTTGCAGTCTTGATCTTGCAAACATTAGTAGTATGACCTATCTTACCACAATTATGACAAGTAGGTTTGGAGTTCTTACCTTTGCTACTTCTTTCTTCACCACTTTTGGATATTCTCCTTCAGCACTAGTGTAACCCAATCCATAAGTATCACTGTTGGATCTAGGGGATCTCATCAATCATTCAAAGTACTTGGTGGCTTCACTTGGTTTGTTAAAACTTTCAACAGACTCTTTTTCTCTTTTCAGTTCATTGATCCTTTGCATTTAGTTCATGATTTGCAATCATCATTTGACTCAAAGTTTCCAATTGCATGTTAGCAATCCTACTTACCTTTGATGTTTTCTCTTCTAGTTCATTGGTCAAAATCCTTTGTCATCTTCAATCACAACTTTTTCCACTTCAACTTTATTTTTCTAGTTGATCACCTCACATAGTAATACTGATTGGACTTCTTGTTCTCTCTTGAGATTTTTCACCTCTTTAGTTAGAGTTCCATTCTTTTCCATCAAATCTACAATTGTTGCATCAAATTCATTGGTGTTTCCATCTAAAAAAAATTTAGTAGAGTCAATTTCTTGGTATTGTGTGTCATCCTCTTCAATAGTTATTTCCTTCCTTCTTTTCAATGATTGCTTTAACTCATCTCTTGCTTCATTCAACTGATGTAGGGAAATTTGATTTCAATCTTCTAGTTTTCAATAGTCTTTCCCAACTTGTAGACTTCCATCTCTAGGATCTTTTCTCAAAGATACAAAGCTTTACTTTCCAAAGAACTCAACTCTGATACCAATTGTTGGAAATACAATAGGGAATTAAACTTTGAGTTGGGGGGGGGAGGGGGGTGAATCAACACTTAAAACTTTCAACCTCAAAATCATTCACCACACATCCATCTCACAATCTAAGTATATAAAATAAAATACTAAATTAAGTATATACATCCATAGAATGAAAGTAAAACATTCAACACATGTATAACACAAGATATTTGGTTACCTAGAAACCCTCCAAGGAGAAAGTAAAATTGGGGTGGGGATGAAACCCACAAATTTTCACTACTGTAGTAATAAAGCATATCTAATGAAGGTTACAATGTTTGATCATGAAACATGATCTACCAATGAAAGGTCTGCTCTATTAAAGGCTTATAAGATTGTTAGATCTTACCCTGTTAGAAGTGTGCCTAGTAAAAGGACTTTAACTTACAATAAAGTAAGCACCTTGTTAAAGGATTTATAATAGAATATCAAGACTTCTCTGTTAAGAGATTTAATTGATGCACCTATTAGAATGTCTCAGTGATGATTCTTTGGTTAACACTCTGTTGCTTGATGTCAGATCACCTCTATCTTGATGTCATGTGATTAATACTTCTTGATTAGATGTATCTCTATTATCTTCTGATTCCTTTCCTCAGTTCTCCTAAAATTGATTCTTACAATGTAACTCAAATCATAACACCTTCTTCACCATGAATGCTCTTCTTGCACATGCAAACTCTCTTCAATTCACCTTCAACATTCATTAAAAAGTTTAGGGTTTGTCCTCCTTAGGAAGACCTAGTGACTTAGGGTTAGGTATAAATCAACGTTTGTGATTCACCCATATTGTGGCTTAATCCTTCCCTTTTTCTAATTGGATGCATGTAATGTATAGGGATTCACAATTAAGGTTTGTCCTTATCATCTAAGATTGTAAACCAATACTTAAGTTAGCCCAAAAATGGTTAACATAGAAGTTTGTGCCATTACAAACAACTATGTCAAAACTGTTTAACTTGGCACTTGAAGTCCCTAGTGCTTGGCATCAACTGCAACTTCAATGTTGTAACTCAGCCTATAAATGACTTGACATCCACTAATCACTTGGCATCTAAAATAGCTTGGCACATACCATCTGCTCAACACTTGAGTGACTCAGCACTTGCTAGTTACTCAACTCATACTAAATATGTGTCGCTCGACATATATAATCTAACAACTTATGCTCAGCATGTATTACTTGTTTGGCATGAACTAAGTAAATGGCATAAGTAAATTTTCACTCATATGTGAAAACCAATATGATATTAACAATCATTTCATTAGATTTGACATCCCCATTATTTTACAACGGTATTTCTTATTTTGTCCTTTTAGCTAGAAGGTAGGGCTTTCTAGTTTTTTTGGTTTTACTTTTTTTTAGCTTATGATTCTTGTTCCTAAATGTTAGATAGTGGAGAACTAGTGTTCCCCTTCATTTTTATGCATTTCTATCACCCAATTGGACAAGGGTGGGCATTTCTAATTCTTAGGAAATTAGAAATGTAAGTTGTGACACTATTATGCTACCAATTTTTGCATGGTTTCTTAGAAGTCAAATTTTATTTGATATTCCTTAGTTTGGGCCTATTTACTCAATGAGTTTTTTTATTTCATTGAATTCCAAGATGTCTTAATTTTGGGTGTTTTTGGCATTGTTTGATGTTGCGTGCCAATTGATTTTCACCCATTTTAATTAGTAATTGAATCTTGTATCCCTTGCCTTAACTATTAGGATTGTGGAATTATAATGTTATAAGAAATTATGGGGTATTTTATTTCTCAATCCAAACCTATGTTTCGATAGTAGATTTTATGGACTTAGGTCTTTTGCCAGATTTATAATATTGTGAATTTGAGCCTTTTTAGTGAATTTTATTGAACCCTTGATCTTGTGATCCTACTCTTGAGTTGGAGTTTTAGTTTCATTTTTATCTAAGAAGTTTCAATTTTTGGCTTTCTATTCTTGCCTCATTTTATATGCCACCCATATTTGGTTGGGATTTTGGCATTGTCTTCTTGGATGGTGGAAATGGATTGTATTCCATGTTTCCCTTCTTTTTGTGCTACTTCATGGACATTTAGATTCATGTAGAATCTATACTCCCAGATTTAGGCTAGTTGAGTGACTCCAGGATACTTGGTGATTTATTACATTTGTAGGATTCATGTAGAATCCATACTCTAGGATATATGTCAATTGAGTGAGCTTCAATACTTGAATATTTTGTTGCATTTGATGTGTACTATAATTTCTTTGTCAAATCACATCATTTAGTTTAATCAATTGTCAATCAAGGTGTGTGCAAGGTTGTGTTCTATAAGGATCCTTAATGGTTCTTGTTGACTTTGGGGCATTTTTGCACTATAAACAATGACTAACTCTAGGTTTTAAAGCTATCAAGAGCTATCCAAAACTATCTTGACCTATCTTAAATAACTGAAGAAAACTAAATCCTATGATCTTTCTCCTCCCTAATCTTGATCTTAGAATGGATTTTAGTTTATTCCCTTTAGTGTCAATAATTCAACATTAATGTAAGAAAATTATAAACTTTTAAATAAACCATCTCATTGCAAAAGAAATATAAGTATCTTAAACTTTCTATAAAAAAATGATCACTCTAATGAAATTAAATGAGAGTTTTAAAAATGATTAATCTACTAATTCTAACCCTCTAATTCTTACTATAAGGCTTAGCAAGAGTTCTAACCATATAAATAGTGCAAACAATGATAATGTCTACTTCAATCCATGCGTGATTTACCAATACCAAAATGATTCTTACAATATTAGTTTGCATGTTATACACTTCAAGAAACACAACCATAGAAACTACCTTTAACATCCATATTTAAATGCTTCATAAAATGTTTCCAAGCACAAATGAATAATATTGAAATTATATCGAACACAACTCCTTTCCATTATTAGATTCAAAATCAAAACAAAGGTATTTTGTTGAATAAGCAATGAAACTAAGAAAATGAAACCTATCTTCTAAACTTACATTTAAAAAAAATAGTCTGATCCTAAAAAATACTGACACCATCCAGAAACAATAATAGTGATGGAATATTTATAAGAGATATTCCTTATTCAAAACTCAAAAGAAACCTAACAAATTGATCCTTTAGGATTGATAACTAAGAAAAAAACATAACTGGAAGTTTTGTCATACAATCCAAATAATAGAGAGACAAGTGGAGGGTATAATCAAGATTTTGAAATGCGCATGAATTGGGATCAATGACTGAACACTTTGAATCAAAGAATCTACACTTTCATTGACTTGTTCCAATTAATCACTTTGATTCTGTCATAAAAGCTTTAGATAATTGCAACTTTGATTTCCATCAAGACATGACATTTGAAAGTCATTGAATTCAATACTATGACCACTTTTCAAATGATAAAGCATGAAATATAAAAAGTAATGACATATATTTGAAAGATTTAATTGATAACATATCAAGAAAACCATGCATTACCATTTGAATGTCATCATTGAATTCAATACCCAAAATCAACTTACAATATAAAAAATATAGGTAAAGTGTGTATAATTCTCTCAACTATACATATTTAATATTTAAAAGAAGTCTAAAGGATGATTAATAGCCAAATAAAAGATGAATTTTTTAATATTCATCATTTTCTCCCCTTCCCGCTATGTACAATGTCCTCATCATGGACCTGGTTGTTTCCTATTTTCTTCCTCCATATAGATGCACAAACAAAAAGGTCTAAAATCATACCTAACATAAGCTCTATCAAGTTGATATCCATTAGTGACAACAATATCATTTCCCCAAATTATAAGCCTATCACCATCAAACCTATGTGATGAATTAAATTTGGGAGGATGGTAAATAATCAAACAAGCTTCAAATCTCATTCCAAGTCACAAAGTTCCTTTCATTTTAACGGTGTTGCGAAATTCCCTTTCTTGAGTTTTTGACCAAATAAAATCATTAGGTGACATAGTATCTCTTTGCCTGATTCTAAGTGGAATTGAATCATACCTTTCTCTTATACCATTCCTCACCTAAAATTTCAACCAGTTTACATAATATTTGTAATCCCTAATGGATTTTTGTAACTATTATTGGTAAATATCAACTGTAGCACCAATCTAGGTGAGTTGATTAAAACTCCTTCTGAATGGGTCAATTTTTGGATACTCATCCCTAATGGGAAGTCCTACTCTTGCCTACATCTCATGAAACCTATCTTTCCTTGATTCCCATTGTACTTGATTTTTCATAAATGAAATGAATTCTCTAAGTTGGACATCACCAACATACCAATTGAGAAAGGACTGAAAATTATGCCCTAATAAGAATCCATGCAGATAAAATTCACACATTGAATTGCAAACTTGGGGAATACTGACTGTATATTCAGCCATGAATTCAAACTCATCCTTATAATTCAGTTTTATTTTTAGGGAAATTTCATTGATTTTCGTAGTAAGAATTGTTCCCTAAGAAAAATAGCATATATCACTGAGGGCTTCTTCAAAGTATTCAAAGTTAAAGAAATATCTACTACCTTCTCTACTCTACCTTTAGCTTCATTCTTCTCCTTAGTCACCTATGTCAACTACTATTGTAAGTCTTATATTTGTTGTTTATATCTCTAGGAAGTAAGAGAAAGATACCTTGGTGGAGTGGATGAAGTAGAGGGTTGTTTTTTTCTTTGTATTCTAGTAGCTTGAGGTTTCTTTCTTAACATTTCTATATGTTCCTTATACCCTATTTTGACTTCCACAATTTCTTATCTGATAAGGTGTTGGTGTTTAAAACTACTGAATCGAAAAAAATGTTTAATACCAAAAAGATAACACTAACATAACCTAAGGATTAGCCAATTCCAATTTACAATTACATAAGTATACCATTTGGACCCAACTTCAACAAAACCAAGGATGGTTTCCTACTCTTTAGGCTCTGCAAAACCAAGGCGGGTATACTTAGGGGATAATTCACTAAGATAATACTGCATTAGACTTATTTAGTTTCATTCTGATTTTCATCCTATATCCCTATCACATATGCAATTCATCCATTTATTTATATCCTTTGGTTCATGCATATCCCTCTTGAGCAGATTTGGTCCTAATTCTCCTTAAGTTTACAATTACTTCTGGGAATAGAAACTATCTAATATCCAGGAGTAAAATATAAATGAGTGTTGACCAACATTATAACTCTAAATAAAATGAAATAAGAAAGATTTTAGAATTGAAAATTTTGGAGATGTAGTAGTAAAATTTACTCCCTAACACCTCTAATTTATATGACCAGTGCTTTATCCATAGGGGCAAAGAGTCAACTATTAGCATGAGATCTTGTTGATTTAACTTGTAATTGAATTTATCAATTGTAATCACCTATTTCCATTCTTATGAAATATCCTTTTCATAAACTCATGAATTCTACTGATCTACTGAAGCATTTACATAATCCCTTGAATTGAAAGCAACAATAAACCAATATACAACCCATCCATACTACATTCAACCAAGTGAACCCTATTCAAATGATCTCAAAATTGATAAACTCATGAAATGGAGATAGAAAATTGTGACACAGATCTAGTGTAAATACCCTTTTGTATTATTCTTTTGTCGATTAATACAAGAACCAATAGAGACTCAATGAAGAACCCATGGATTCATGCTGACGCTATCATTTCTATCTGATATCATAAAAGTACATAACTAGGAATAAACTCAAACACAACTACACATGCTTGGACCAACTGTACTATTTCTTGACAATCCCAAAAAATACATCAGAATTTGAACCCTTCTTCTAGCCCTGGGATCTCACTTAAATATGTGAGATGCAACAAGCTTCAGGCTTGGAAAACTTGACAAGTGTCTAGAAAAACAAAACTTAATGTAACAAAAAGTTACACCATCAATAAATACTTTGGTAGGCCCATTTGTGTTACATCATAACAAAATATTGGCTAATTTGATTTGCCATCACTATTCTGAATCTTCTGAATATGCTACCATCAAGTTGGCCAATGATGAATCCTGTGGTGTTTCTAAATCAACTTTTACCCTTGGATTTTCACAATTTTCACCTTGGACAGACAACATTACTTTTATCCTTGATTGTTTCTCTATCACATTCACATCCTGGGCTTCTGTACCTGCAACTAGAGCTAACTAATGACTTTTACATTCTTCATTTTTCATATCTAGTGCTGATGTGTCAATAATTTGCACCTCGTCATCCTGTATCTCATCATCATTTATTCCAACTTCCTCAAATTTCTCACTAGAAGAAATCTCTGCCATCCATGTGCCAAACACTGTATCATTTGCCAATTAGACTATAGAATATCTCATTGCTTTTTGATAACATATTCTGCCTCCCTGTCAATATCAACAAATTCTTATTTTAAAGAATCAAAGAATATTTGGGATTTCATTATTTCTTTAGTTGTGATAGCCCACCATGCATGCCCTTTTTCATTGATAATCCTATTCATCCTTAAACAAAATAAATCACACAGCTCCTTGGCTCATTCATCTTTATTCTTCAAATTATTTCTTCTGTCTAGGGAATGAGGAAACAAACCAAACTTTTGGCTCTTGTACTTATTCAAGTAGCCGACTATTATTCTTTACAAATGAAATCTTTTATTGTCAAAATTAGAAAGGTTAGAAAAAATATCAAAAGTTTTCTCAAATTGATCATAGGAGGTTTTTATGACAGAATAACATAAAAATGTCACTTCTTTTCTCTTCCTTACCCACTTATTCACAATAGGCTTTAAAACCTCATCACTTTCTTTCAATTCCTCCCAAATATTTATCACCCTAGCCAACTGATCATAGACTAGTGGCCATTCAATTTTATCCCCCAAATATGTGAGAGCCTTTCTTAATTTGTCTTCATATTTTGCCTCCAACTCCACATGTAATGCCCACACCTTGATTTTTTCTTCTTCAAAATCTTTTGCTGTATAGTATTTCGGCCTTTGGGGTGTATTTGGTATTTCTATGAGGGGAGTGGATTTGAAAGGTTCAACTAGGGGGGCAAGGGTATGTTATTCTTGACCTTGTGGACCTCCCCATTAGCTTGTTTTCAAGCTCAATCCTCTTTTTAACCTCTTTATTGTAGGCCTCTAGAATTGTTTCATATTTGCTCTATAATTCAAACATGGCCTGTTCTTCCTTCTTAGCAATGGCCAAAAGAAACTGGGATGAATCCACATTCCAATGAGCTACCTATACATGAGAGGTATCAACAACTCTTCTTACAATTATGTTTCCCATCAATCCAAACTCATCTGGTTGTGATAATGTGGCTCTGGACCCTCTTCTTAATGACTAGCTGACCAATGTAGCACCTTGGAAGTCCTTTTTATTTTGATCTTGTGAATTCAATTTGTTTGAAATAGAATTGAAAACTAAGGCATCAACAATGTTCAAATTTGGTAACAACAAAATACTAGATGCTTTCACCATTTATCTTCCCTCTTTAGGGCCTATATTCTGAAATTCTCTTGTCATTTCTTCTTTTGCTTGGTTCTCAATGGAAGCCTCATCCATTTCTAGATGCTCTGTTTTCAACCTTTTACCTCTTTCTTCAAATTTATTCACATTCTCCCTCCATGCAAATTTCTAGAAAGCCCTAGACTTTACAAAACTGTCATCAACCAAAAATTGATGACTTGCTTGTTCTAATGCAGGATCCAATTCCCTGCCTCTATAGTCATCTATTGTTATAAACTTAGTGGAGGAGGTTCTTGGGGGTTAGCCTCATCTAGCTCTACTTGAGTAATAAAAATACCTCCCTGTGATCCAATCTGCCTAATTTGCTCACAAGTGAGCTATTCTTCTCCAATCCTCAAAGGGGGTTGAGTGGGTGAATATTCCTCAATTTGAGAACTCTTTTCCTTCATTACCATCTACCTCTTGGGAGAAGGTTCATTCAGTCTCTCCTCTTGGAATGCACTGGTAGATCCCATTATTTTCTTGTCCTTGTCTATAGGAGTCCTTTTATTCTGAATTATAGTATAACCAAGTTTCTTTTGAACAACTATTTGTCTAGCTCCTATATTAGGAGTGAAAGCCAATCTCCTCATGACCTCTCTGGCCTTATCTAGGTATGAATCAATTAAAAAGTGTTTCTTCTCACTCATAGCTTCCATTATTTTAGGGAAGATATTCATGAGTTTATTTATTTTATCAGCCTCTGTACTAGCATTATCTAGAGTACCATATTTTTTTATCAAAATAATGAATGAATTCTAAAACTCGAGAATAAACTCTCCACTTTTCCTTTTTAGTTTCCTATTCCTGCAATGAGAATTCATTCCTTATAATGTCCTCTAGATAATATGAATCATGTTTGACTTGACCCAATTTAATCCTATGTCTCAAATTTTGATTAAAAAATTCCTCAATATCACAAAAATGGGGATAGGAGATAGCCATTTTATATTGATCCAAAATTTTATGCAAAAAGAGCCAATCCCCTTTGGTAATCACAAACTGGTGTGCCATAGTGAAAGTAGGAAAAATTAACCCCAGTAACCTTTTCAATAGAAACATCTCCTCCACTCCTCCTAACTGCCACAAAATGTTAGCCATTCCTATCTTTAAAGACACTTGGTAGGGAAAAACATGAGGGCTTCCCCTAAAACCATAAATTTTGAAAATAATAGAAACAGAGTAAGGAATGATATCTCCCCAATTCTGTGAAACTTTCAAATTATGGGGGTCATCCATAGGCCTAATGAGATTCATTAGTGCATTAGGGATCCTAGTATTGTCACTCAAAATGAGGTATCTAAATTTAGAAGAAAAATACCTATCAAATCTGACAAAACTAGCCTTATCTGCATCCCAAGTCATATTTGCACTCCACAACTAGACTGGCAATGCTTCCCCATTCTCTTCTTTGTTAAATTCCATCTCTTTACCAAAATATGCCACTCCTTTAAGCAAGAACATATGCATCAATAGAGAATAGTGCCCAAATGTCTTCTCCACTTTCCCTTTGGCAATTCCAACTAAACCAGCATGGATTTCTTCAACTAGAAAGGAAGCAAAATAAAAAATAACATCTACACCAAAAGAGGCAATTTGAACCATCATATACATAAGGCCAATGGGCATGAAATCTTGCTCATCTTCACCATAAACACAACACAAGGTCCTATATATCTCTACGGCCTAGGAAGTAAAAAGACTCTTCTTAAAAGGTCCCCTCAAGGCTGCAGTGATTACTGGAAAAGTTCCTATTGTGCTAATGTGTGCCCTCAATACACCTCCCCTAATCACATCCTTCTTTGCCTTGTATTCATTTTCTAGTTTTGACAAATTAATTGGCACATGATAATCTAACAATGGTTCTAGGTGAAAAACCTCTCTAATTTCCTCAGGACTAATTGAGATCAGAGGCACACCATCAGTTCTTCTCACCACCCTAATAGCTTGGTCATAATTCATGGCAACGGCTTCAAGAAAATTGTAATCCATGAAAACACTTGGAACTACTAGTTTTCCCAAATCAAAATTCTAGACGTTAGCATGAGGAGCAAACAAATTCCTTTTTGAAAACCATTTTTTGAACAAAACAAGACTAGTTTGCGTAGTTGTTGCATCCCTAACCTAGTTCCACTGTCATACAAGCCATCAACAATATTAAGCCTAGGGTTTAAGGAAATTAAATTCTTAACTTGAGCAGGTTCGGTGGTGGACTTTGGGAGTAATTCTAGCAAATCGTCATGAACATTCCTATCCATATAATTTACTTGCCTAGAAAATGCTTTCTTAGGAGGCATCTTGACTATAATTCACAAGAATTGGAATGCCACAAATGTTATAATATGAGTACTTACTTGATTTTCCAAACTTATTCTTCCCTAAACTTCTTCAATAGCTCACGAATAGGGAGGATTGCTTCACGTCTTTGCTAGCTTATCACAATATCATCAGTAGGCTCTTGTGCTTAGAAAATGTAAAATTTTTGTTTGCATGAGACTGGAAATGGAAAAATCTCATGTATTATACTCTATTTTTCTCACACACGAAGCTTTCATTCATCATAAATGCACAGGATTGAAAAACAAAGTGGCTTCACATTTCCTTTTGAATTTGCGTTGTTGATCTTTGAAAAATCCTACGATCTAGGAATGAAAATTGGGCTGACTCAACTTTCTTCTTAACATGCTGGCAATCAAGCCAATAAAATGCTTCCATCTGTACCTTTCCTTCAATGATGGCATTTCAATTTGGGCCCATTGATGACTAGGGACACGTGTCATCAACTCACTACCTCGCTATACATAATCTTCATGCATCTTGCTATAGTGAGATAGCGATAACCATTGATTTTTTTTTAATCATGTGGCATACATTTGATACAACTCTTCAAGAAAGAAATGGTAGGTCCCTCATTCTCTATCTCGCTATACATAATCTTTGTGCAACTCTTCATGGCGAGATAGCAACGACTATGGATTTAAAGTTAATCAGAGGGCTTGGAAACTGCATGAATATTTGAAAAGGTGGTGGGTCCCTTACTCACTATCTCACTATGCATAATCTTCACACATCTTTCCATAGCAAGGTAGTGAGTATCGTTGATCCATGATTGAAATCCTTTACATGATTTATGCATGAGGCGTGGGTCCAGGTTACTACTGATGCTGAGCTAGCTTAACATGTTGGCATATATATAATTTTAATCCCTAGTGACATCAGACCTCCTTGGCTTCATCGTATTTTTATTTTTCAGGTGAGTCGCTACTTCACTACTGATGAAAATGACCAACTTCCTGGTAGCGACATAGCGACTTCTAGCAACCCATCAAAAATCAGTGCCAAGAAAATAAAAAACTAGAATAACCATGACTAACACAATTGTCATAGAAATAAAAGCATAATTTGTAAGATATCTTCCTTGGGATCCTCAAAATCACTGCTCATTTTAAAAGAACACCATCTTTTGCAATATCTGGGCACTCGCTTTGTCACTACTGGAAACTTTGTGATTTTCTCGATCGCAATGTAGTGAGCTCCGACTGATTAAGAATTTTGGTGATGAAAAATATATGACACATTGATTTAAATTTCAACAATTAATACTACTGTTAGAGAAGGTGGTCATGCATATTTATGAAAATACATGGGAATTCTAAGGTCACATCATTCTTGAAATTTTTTTCCACTTTCTTTATATTCTGAGCACTCGCTATGTCACTACCAGCAGAGTGCGTAGATTTTTTGGTCATGATATACTGACTCGCCGAAATATCTTAGGTCCCAGTGACACCACTTATGATTTTCTCTGCAGGCATCCTTTCTAATTTTAACAACCTTGGGACAAAGCACATGACCATAATGTTCTCAAATTGATACACTTCTCTGGTGCCAGACCACATTTTTAGTACCATGATAGAGTTTTCTGATGGTCACCACATCGCTATAGTAAACAACCTTACAACCTTTTATAGCAGGCATATGACATCCATGGATCCAAACAAGATCTAATGACCGGTAAAGATCTTTTCAAAAAAGGACTTCAACAATGACGTCAAAGAAGGTGGGAAAAGAATATTCGACCTCTTTGTTTTAAAAGATTTCATGCAAAGATAATTTTAAAAAGGTCAAGGCCTCGGATTTTACACAAATTTTAAATGATATCAAAAAATATAGAACCCAAAACCTGAAACCCTAGGATCAAAATAAAAGAACTCAGATTTGATTTTTATATCATGATTTTAATAAAATTTATTATGTAAAAAATCAGACCAACATAAGGGATACCCCTTATTGCATCATGCTTGCAACTTCTTCTTTAGTTTTATTTTCAGCTTCTAAAGTCTCTAATTTTTGTTGCAGTTGAGTTTCTCTATCAAGAATTATAGTATACATTTCATCTTGTATGCCTAAAATGTGAGTGTGCTTCTGTGAGTCATTATATCCAATATTGTTCAAGAACAAGGTCTCGAATGGTAGCTCATAGCTCCCTATTCATGGAGTGCAAGGGTTTGTAATGGAGGCCCTCAATTTGACCTAGTTTGTGCCCATGCAAGTACACCATAAAATGAGAGATTCAAAGATCCAATAATGTATGCAAATGAAGATGCAAGCTAATCTAAATGATAACAATACAAAGCAATGCAAGAAAGGAAATCTAATCTATTAAAGGAAATAACAATGCAAGATTAATCTATCAATGCAAGATCTAATCTATGAAAGCAAGATCTAAGCTAATATGAAAATGCATGGATGAGATATGATAATGGAAGCCATGGATGCATGAGAGAAGATGACTAGAAGATAAAAGTTCTCCACAAAAAGCTTTAATATTCAAACTCTTTCAAAAATCACTTTCAAAACTTGCAACATAACAATAGCATAGAGTGTGTGTATGTAACATGAGGAAAGAGCTCTCTCTTATAAAGAAGATTGGATGATCAAGATTAAGAGGCAAAAAGATTTAATCAAGAGTGTAGAAAGAATGATCCATGTGAAATAAAGATCCACCAATGAGAAAATAGGAAAATAATTAAATGGAATCCCACTTAGAAATATGTGCATTTAAGTGTAGAGAAATTTTTAATTTTTAATTATTTTATTTTCTCTTTAAGTGGGGATTTATTTAATTAAAAGGGAGCAATTTTTTTTTTTCTTTTTAAATAGGTAAATGGCTGAAGCCTAGGTTATTTATTATTAAGATTAATTATTATTATGTGTAAATCATGAGTAGATTCGAACCCAAGACCTCCCTGATGAGAGGCTCACAATTTTACTGATGCGTTGTAGGCTCTTGCCTAGAAGCAAGTTCTTTTAATTAAATATAAAATATTTGATTAAAATAAAAAAGGGGTTTTTCTCTTAATTAATTAAATGTGGATGAATTATTTAATTAAAAGAGAATTTTTCTTTTAATTAAATGGGGACTTATTTTATTTAATTAAAAGGGAGATTTTATTTTAATTAAATAAGACTTAGGATAAAATGATCAAGCTTAGAAAATATTGAAATAATTGAATTTGATCAAGAAAATTGATTTGAATTGATTTAATTAAATATTGCAAACCATTGATTCAGGAAATTGATAAATTGAATAATGGGGGCCCATAGTCTAGGTGACCATTTTAGGTTGGATACATTTACCCCTCTTTGACTAGTGTGCAATCAATTTGGGAACACATGTATACAAACAAAGAAATTGAAGTGTGAGGTCGATTTAGGATCACAAAACAACCTAGATGTGTGGTCAATTCAGGAACAAATCAGGACAAAGAATACAAATAAATTTTGACTTGAAAAAGTTGAGGATAAAATTGATAAAATTGAGTCAAGGATTGAAATTTGATAAGTACTACCCCCTCGTAATCGAAATTGAAATGAGATAGAGGAGAAATAGCAAATTGATCAAATCAAACTAAAGATAAGGTTCTTGATGTAAGATAAAAGATATAAGAATCACAAAACCAAGGTAGATCATCAAGCATGAAATATTATGCCCTAGAGTTTAATCAGAAGAAAAAATGTGGGGTGAAAGTAAATGGAAGATATAAATTTGGAAGAGATGGAAAGAAATGAAAAGAAGAAAGAGAATTTTCCTAAGAAAGAGAATGCTCCAAAATCAATCAATTGTTTAAGATAGAAAATTTCAATTGAGATCACAAACAAAGATAAGGAAATGAAGATCAAAATGCAACCATAGTTGATTAAAAGTGCACAAGAAAGATGAACGACAAACCCTCTCAAACTCATAATGCAACCTAAAAATGAAAATTAACATGAAGCCTAACAATGCAAGCTACATGAAAATGTAAAGGTGTACTTGCAAAAGAGCAACTATAACATAGGATTTTGTGTTCATCATTCATTAAAGAATGTAAAGGAACTTATTTTCATCATTGGGCCATTATTAAGAGACATTAGAAAATCACACAATCATCACTAGTCACAAGTGCAACTATGAAGATATGAATGTAATTATATCAGATTGGAATGTGGAAAGATTCTAACATAAGCATCAAAGACATAAATGTCAAGATGACCTTGGTGTTAGCTTACCCAATTTAATGTAGCAAATAAAACATATGCCTCATGCCCCAAGTCCTCTAGCTATGCATCCTAGAGAGACAAATGGACAATGCCACTCAACAAAAATCAATAACAGTTAGCACACAAAGAAAAGATCATGGCATAGCTCAAACATTAAGTTTTTATGTTTAAAAATTTAAGCGTGTTAATTGATATCAAGTTCTAAGGATAAGGATTGAATGCTTGCAAACAGGTAAGATTATATGACAAAACTGGGTAAGACCAAACCAATAAGTGTTGAAAAACACTCGATGTCAGGGGTTGTATTGAAAAATACAATTGGGGTGGTGTTGGAAAACACTGTTTGTGAGGTGTCCTAAAGAAAAATGCATCCAAGAGACCAAAGCTAACATAGTTATGCCCCTAGACAAAGACCAATTCCAAACCAAGGCAACAAGGACAAGGCATGATGGAGAAAAGCTAAGTGTTAAGGACGCACATTAAGAAATAGGGGTGCAAAGGCCTCAAGTAGCGCCTGTTTCTCGGTTTTCACCACTTGGATTTTTTAAATATTTTTTTTAGGATTTTTTATAAAAATTTTAGTATTTTTTCTACTAAGGCGCCTGTTTCCAAGTTTTTGCCAAGGCACTTTTTCTATTTTTTTTTTGAATTTTTGAATTTTTTGACCTTTTTTTTTGTATTTTTGGAATATATAACTTTTTTGGAGATACATCAAAGTGCCTATTGCTAGGTTTTCACTAAGATGGTTTTTTTTTCAGGACATTTTCCAATTTTTAGAATTTTCACAATATATCATCCTTTTTTTGGATTTTTGAAATACATGAATTTTTTTTTAATATTTTTGTAGGATCAATAAATATGTACAAATAATATACAATGCCCCTAGACAAAAACAAGGACCAAAATCTCAAGCAAGATCACATCGTGTAGTCCCAATATCTAGCAAGGTGGAGGACAAGAGTGATTAGCAAGCTGGTGGAAGAAATGAAAGACAAGAGAATGAAGGAGAATAAAGGGAAAAAAATCCTCAAGGGAAAACTCATCAACAGTACCTAAGCTAGGGAAAAATTGTCATGTAAAGCACATTTGGACAAGAAATGAAAGGCCAACATAGGATAATTCACGAAAGCATAATGTACAAGTGGGAAAGATGCAATCCAAAGGAGTAGACATGTCAAGAGGCTTCATAGCATTGTATTTTACTCTTTTTTATTAGATCAAGACCAAAGGGGTAAATGGGAAAAGGATAGCAAAAGACTAGAATTAATGGAGTAAAATAGATATGAAGGCTAAACATGAAAGGAATGAAAACAAGATCATCATAAGATAGCTCACAAGATAGCCAAATGTTTGTGTATAGGTCAACATTGTCAAGATCAAAGAGAGAAGATGGAATGGATGAAAAATGTAGAAGAACTATGCATTATGCATGATTGTCAAGTTTTCATCATGGTACTTATCTAATGCACCACAAGGGAGTGGTTTTCACCATAGAACAAATTTATTTCTCTTTACTTTTGCTACCAAGGTGCCTGATTACTAGGTTTTCACCAAAGCACATTTTTAATTTTTTTAATTTCTTTCATTTTTTTTGAATTTTTTGGAAGAAGTCAAGCTTTTTAGATAGTACTCCTTGAAAGTTTAAACCATGACATGCAAAGGATTTGAAATGATATGCTCAAAGATGTTGACAGGGAAAGGAAGATGTAAGACAAAAATGGAGGATATGACTTTATGTAAAGTGAGTGAGATTGGAAGATGGAAATGAAGGCAAGATCACCATCAACACACACCTTGAAGGGTGGCGAGAGGATGGAGAAAACATGAATGAAGGAATACATGAAGGAATATGGTGAGTGGATAGAAGAGGTTGTTGTTTAGGCGCATGGAGTGGAAGAATTCTTTTGGAAGAAGATGAAGTGGAATTCTTTGGAAGCTTGAATGTCAACTTCAATTGTTGTTCAACATTAGACTCTCTCAAGAGAGACTTTGGAATCCATATAGCCATAGGCTTCTTTCAATTTCTTTTTGATGATTTAGAGATAATATCTTCAATGATGGATTTTGGAACCCATACTTGTCTTATAATTTTTTTCTTAGATATCTCTTTTGACTTTATGCCCCCATGTCGATTAGAGGAGACATGGTGGTCTTCTTTTTTATATGGATTCTTGAATTGGTTTTGTTTCTTGTATTGAATATTTAGGTTACTTTCAAAAGACTTGGGACTTGTAGAATAAGAAGGATGATATGACTGGTTTAGGTAAGTGGGTTGATGAAAAGGATATAAGGATATGCATTTGCGTTGATCTTGAGGAAAGATAGGAGAGGGAGGGACATAAGGACCCAAGATGGATGATGAATTAGGAGAGTTGGGAGGGGAAAGTGAAGGGAAATAGGGACCCAAGATGGAAGGAAGATGTGAAGTGCTTAGGAATTGTGGGGGAGATCCAAGGATGGATGTGGAAGATGCAAAAGGGTAATCAATAAGTTCATCAACATCTATATGACAATCAAGGACATTAGCATCTTTGGAGTGAGCATTGGGATTTTTAATAGGATAATGAACATCTTGAATAAGAGTAACTTTTTTGATAGGAGTAGTTAAAGCTTGAGAAGACTTAGGAAGAGTAGAAAGTGGAAGGGAACATGGAGTGGTAGAACAAGAATATCGAAGACTTTGAACTTGACAAGGATCTTTGGATAGCATAAGTGTAGAGTTTTTCTCCTGATTTTCAATAGGCTCAACATTGGAAGTAACAAAACTATTTTTAATAACCTTAATGGAAGTATCATCTTTGGAAAGTAAAACTATATTAAGGTCATTTTGATTGTCAATAAGCTCAATGGTGTAAATAGTAGCTTGATCTTGCTCAGGAGAAGACTTAAGACGTGGTGGAATGAATGTAGAAGGGAATAGAAGATCAAAAGGACCATGAAATGGATTAGAGACATCTTGAAAATAATTGGATGACATGGAGGGTTCTTGATCTTGATCTTTCTTTATATTCTTTTCTTTATCATTTTTAGAGTCCTCTTGACATGAAGCCACTCCTAAGGAGAAGGAAGCATGTTGGAATCGTATGGAAGACTTTGGAATAGATGATGAAAGACTAGTTGAAGTAGGCATTATAATGCATGAAGGTTTGGGCTCTTTAGGTTTATAATTATCAAAAGTATTTGTAGCCAAGTGAAGGTTAGCTTGAGTTTTTTTAAGAGGCAGCCTTTGAGGATAACTATAGAAAACCGCATGAAAAACATTAGGATTTTTGTTGGATGAAGGATTGGTACAAGATTTGAGAGACTTAGAATATTTAGAGGATGTATGGATAGTAGAGGAAGTAGAAGATGGAAGGGGAGCATCAGAAGAAAAAGGTTCAACATTAACATGATCTTGCTCAAGAGTGTAATCTTTATTTTTAGCATGAGGGTTCTTAGAAGAGGAACTCTTATGGCATTGATGTTTTATTTCAATGCAAAAAATGTTTTCTCTTCTCAAAAAATGCTGATTTATCATTTAGGTATTGTTCACAAAATTTATCAATGTTGTTTTCAAAATTTGAGTCATATGGATTACCATCAATATCTATCTATGACTCATCTCCTTTAAGCACAAGCATAGGACTAGGAGGACTTTTAGGACTCATAGGAATATAATAGTCATCATCATCATAATCATTGTCACTATAGGCATTATAGATAGGCATATCACAAGACTTTTCATGTTGTTCATTATGGTATGTCTCAATAAGAGGAATAAGACTCTTGGTAGAAGTAGAAGAAGAATGATATCGTAAAGAAGAGGTAGGTGAAGACCTACATGAATGATATTTACAAAAATCATGGTAAGACTTGGGATATGAAGAATGTAAATGATATTTAGAAGAATCATGATAAGACTTGGAAGATGAAGAATGTGAATGATATTTACAAGAATCATGACAAGACTTAGAATGAGAAATGTGAATAATATCTAGAAGAATCATGGTGAGACTTGGAAGATAAGAAATATTTGGAAGAATGATATTGTGATATGATCTTGCATATGATCCTAGCAAGAACATCTGATTTCTTCCCCTTTTCCATCATTTTTGTCACAAGGTTAGCATCCACATATCTATTGGATTAACAACACTTTTCAAATTCAATAAGGAGGTCAAGTTCATCTGTGCTCAAATGAGGGTCCTTAACAAGATATTCAAGATCCATGATTCTAGAAGAAGAAGAAATCAAGCATGGAAGAAGAGAAAGGATGAATAGAAGAAGGTAGAATATATGGTAATAGGAGAAAAAGAATCAAGAAGACATGAAGAAGAGGAAGAATGGAAATGGGAGACTAGAAAGACATGGAAGATGAAGAAGAAAGAAGACCAAGAGTCATTTTGTGAAATTTGATACCATTTGAGTTCATTTGAATGTTGAGCAACATGTAATAGCACTTGTAACCAACATGAAATAAAAGGTACTAGTTGATAGGATAACCCTAAGAAAAGTTGGTACCAAACTAGGTTAGAAAAAGCACTCACTTGTCCAAAAGAGAAATGATAAGATATAATTTTGCAATAGGCATAAACAAACACTGTCATAGAGGTGCCCACAACTTTGAGAAAATAACCTAGAACATATGGACTAGGAAGATGATTTACCCAAATTTTAATTAATTGAAATTGAATTTTGATGAAAGTGGATGGATAAGAGATTACTAAGACTCTCCAAGCGTAATATCAAAGAATCCAAGGTATATCTTTCTCAATAAGGACGGTCTCTAACTCACCAATTCCAAACAAGGTAACTTGTGAAATCAATGATTACTAATTCAAGAGGTCAAAGAACAATGACCCAAAGTACAAACAAGATTCTAACAATGGGGTAAGTAGCCTAATTTGAACAAGATCAACCTAGGGAGACTGGAAATAATAGGACAAAAAAGAAATTTGCTCATAAATTCTTGACTCAAGAATTCAAATTTTGTTCATTTTAAATGTCCAACTAGGTGTATCAATAGATTTTTTATCATGAACTAGGCACACAAGACAACAATTAAGGATCTCAAGCAAACATCTTCAAATAATAAGCAAGGGATGAAGCAACCTTGCACATGAACAAGAATAGTGTCATAGTATCAATCTAATCCCTAGAACCACTACTGTTTATACTCTCAAAATATTTTTCGATCATGCACATAGTCCTAGAAAAGAAAATTTGGCAACATTATGGTTCTTAGTAATGTTCAACTCTGTAGCTTTTGCAATCTAGAGTGCGTGAAATCCAATCCTAGTGCACTAGGATTTTGACATATTTTTTAAATTTAATCAATTGGAGATACTGAGGAGATCTAATAGCCCAACAAAAGACTACACCTATGAGGATTTCCCCCACAAAGACATTTATATAGCTATTTCTGCTACCACATCAAAAATGGTTATTACCACTTGAGGTTCTATCTACATGGTTGACCCAATAAAGAGAATGTCCACTACAATTAACCCTCTCTAATCAAGGAAGACTCACAAAGTTGTACCACATGGGGACTTGTTTTGGATTCAAGGGTTCCAAGTTTCTGATGTGCCCAAAAGGGAAGAGGGCATACTCCTGTAGCCTCTTCACCTTACCCAAACATAGCAACAAGATTCTTTGACTCGTTGATTCAAAATCACCTCAACAAATTTTTGGAAAAATTCAACAAAAAACACCACCAATCTCAAAAGAGAAAGTACTAATGGATGTTGAGGACAAATCCAAGTGGAATAGTGAGATAATAACAAATATCCTTCCCTACTTACAAGAGGATCCATTGTCAAGAGGAGCTTCACGTGTAAAGCAAGTGAATGAAGCCCAGTCTTGCAAGATCTCCCAAATAGTGTTCGTAGAGCCTAATTACTATGTGAAACAAAGATGTGTGAAAGTAAATCTAGATCCAATTTTAGAGCACCAAATGAAGTGTGAATCTATGAAAGTATGTAAAAGCACTCAAGCTAAACACATAAGATGTTCATTTTAGTTCCAAATCCAAATGTTATAGAGATCTAACAAAATACCTAATAATCCTTGCAATGCATCTTTTTTTTGTTGTACCTTTTGTTCAAGTTTGAACGCTCGCTCACAATGAACAAAGCAACAAGCAAAACAAACAAACACAAGATATGCAATATATATCCAACTTATGCAAAACTAGGGTTAGATCTAAAAATTTGATTTTTAAGAGTGATAATAATTATCAAATAACCCAAATGAAAGGTCAAATCATGCATTGACCCATTATGAAAAATAAATGCAAGCTATTTATTAAATACCCTTTTTAATATTGATTTTTGACCTAGTCATCAAGATTGAACCTATATGATGTGAATTCAGATCCAAAACCCCAAATGTAGAAAAGAGACCCCTATCAAAAATCATTTTAGAATGTTAGAATTTTGAAAATATCTTTTCATTTGTGCCCTAGGGAGCCATTTTGCCAAAATAGACTATTTTTTGCAAATCAAATTATTGAGCCTTAATATGATTTCTAAAATCAAAACACAAAGAACCAAACCTATTTAGAATTTAGAGACCTTTTCAAAAATATAATTGTTCATGAAAAATGTGTTAATTTGCACCCTAAAATTTTTTTTCATGAAAAATCAAGAAAAAATTATAACAAATAGAAAATACCTCAGAAAAATATGAAAATTTCACTAAAGCTTTTCTAATATATCGCCAACCTAAAAAATAAATTTAGACCAAAACACCAAGTCATTTGGGAGATATGATCAAATCTTTAAGATCTAGAGTTTTTTTTGTCTCCAAACAAATCCATACAAGGGGGTTAGATATAAAAATGCCCAAAACCAGCAAGTAAAGGTGGGTTGCCCCATGGTGGGTGTAAAAAATGTATGGCTAAAATGTGATCTCACTTCTATGAGTCATTATATCCAAGATTGCTTAAGAATGAGGTCTTGAATGGCGGCTCATAGCTTTCTATTCATGGAGTGTAAGGGTTTGTAATGGAGGCCCTCAATTTGACCTAGTTTGTGCCCATGCAAGTACACCATAAAATGAGAGATTCAAAGATCCAATAATGCATGCAAATGAAGATGCAACCTAATCTAAATGATAAGAATAAAAAGCAATGCAATAAAGGAAATCTAATCTATAAAAGGAAATAACAATGCAAGATTAATCTATCAATGCAAAATCTAATCTATGAAAGCAAGATCTAAGCTAATATGAAAATGCATGGATGAGATATGATAATGGAAGCCATGGATGCATTAGAGAAGAAGAATAGAAGATATAAGTTCTCCACAAAAAGCTTTAGTATTCAAACTCCTTCAAAAATCACTCTCAAACCTATAGCATAACAATAGCATAGAGTGTGTGTGTGTATGTAAAATAAGGAGAGGGCTCTCCCTTATAAAGAAGATTGGACAATCACGATTGACAGGAAAAAAGATTTAATCAAGGGTGGAGAAAGAATGATCTATGTGAAATAAAGATCCACCAATGAGAAAATAGGAAAAGAATTAAATGGAATCACACTTAGAAATATGTGCATTTAAGTGTAGAGGAATTTTTAATTTTTAATTATTTTATTTCCTCTTTAAGTGGGGATTTATTTAATTAAAAGGGTGCAAGTTGTTTTAATTAAATAGAAAATATTTAATTAAATTAAAAGAGGGATTTTTCTCTTAATTAATTAAATATGGAGGAATTATTTAATTAAAAGATAGGTTTTCTTTTAATTAAATGGGTACTTATTTTATTTAATTAAAAGAGAGATTTTCTTTTAATTAAATAGGACTTAGGATAAAACGATCAACCCTAGAAAATATTGGAATAATAAAATTTGATCAAGGAAATTGATTTGAATTGATTTAATAAAATATTGCAAACTATTGATTCAAGAAATTGATAAATTGAATAATCGGGGCCCATAGTCTAGGTAGCCATTTTAGGGTGCATACACATCTCTCATTTCCCATTCTTCCTAAATATATTTTTCTTTCTAATAGAGAAGAAGAGCTTGCCTCAATTGTATTTCCTCTTTAATAAGAAATCTTCTTACTTGCCTTTCTATTATTTCCTCTTCTTCCATAGTTTATTTCTCTTCTCTTCTTTGAAATACTTTTGTATCCTCAACTTCCTTTTCTACATTATGTTGACCATAAGCCATGGATGCTTCAAATTATTCCTCTGCTTCTTTATCTTTTGTACTTGAACTACTACTACCACAATCTACAATTGTATTCATTTATACAAGGAAATCATGGATAGAGCCAGAATTCTCTTGACTTCTATGCAAAGTGTCATCCTCCTAATCATAAACCTGAACATTAATTTGGATTGTTTTAGCATGTGAGGGATATTGTGGACTCCTCATAGGACTTTGAGAAAATGATAGGTCATCATGTAATGGCTCTTGTTCAATCCTTATTGAATGTTTTGTTTCAGAAACATTTTCCCCCATAGTAGGTTCTTGTGTAACTCTTTGTGGGTTACTAACTTGTTTAGCATCTGCTATAGACTATTCACATTCTATAGTGTCCTCTTGCATTTTCTTTGTTGTATCTTGAATAGAAGTTTCCTCTCATATCTTCTTAAAAATATGATACAATAGTTTCCTTCCTAATTTTCTAGAGACTTTTGACCTCTTTTTGAAAGTAGATAACTCACTAGGTTGTGCACTAGTTTGGAGAAACCTAGGGGAACATCACGCAACAATAGGTAGATCATTTTATTTTTATTTTTTTTGCATCCCTTGAACCTTAGATTTTTTTATTTTCTTGAGATCTAGGTTTTTTTTCCCTCAAGCTTAGGTCTCCTATTTTTCTAGAACCTTAGATATCCTATTCCCACCTTCTCCAATTAATAAATTATACCATAACTCTTCCTCTTCTACATATTTCATAAAATGTTGATTCATAATTAAATTCATGAGTTTGGTATCTTACCTCTTTTTATTTTGTTTTATCATTGTAGATTGTCTGTGATAGTTGATGGAATAGGAATTCTAGCAGATTGACTTTCATTTCCAATTTTTGTTCTCCATAATGGATATGATACAACATTTCTAAACCAGGCCCAAGCACTAATCTATATTGTCTATCACAAGTAAAATATTTCGTTAGTAAAACCACCAATTTTTTCCATGGCCTGGACAAAGTGACTTTATTAATTCCTTTTTTGTTACCATTACTTTTAACAAGCTCTAGTTTGTTTTCATCCTCCTATGCATTGTAGAATTGTTCGGCCAAATCTTCCAAATTCACTATATGCCTACCAATTATTTGTTCTTCCACTGGAATCCTAGAAAGTTGACTGATTAGTTATGTGGTAACATGGATAATTCTTCCACAAACTCTTGTAACATTAATGTGAAATTCTTAACAAACTCATTCACCAATTCCTTGTCAAAACCCTCATACATTCTAATAAAATCTAACCATTCAGCTTGTTGCAACCATTGTTCTAGATCTCTATCCATCTCTAAAATTTTAGGCTCTAATTTTTTCTTTCTACCCATTTTGATCAACAATTCAAAATAAAACAATTCAAAAAACACAAACTAATTACCCATAAACAAAAAATTTAGAGGAAAAATGGTGTATTAGGGAACTAACTTGTTTCTTTATTTCTTCTTTTAAAAACCATGTACTTTTAATAATGACAACCTTTCATAACTCAAAGTGTTTCATTTATGAGGTCTTCATTCATAATAAAATAGATTTGGATAACCCATCACTAAATTCATTTTCTTGGATTTCAGAGGTGCTTATTCTATAGAAGCACTTACTAATGTGACATTTATCTTTTCAATGTACTTTTTCCATACTTTGAATATGTATTACATCTCATGTTGGTTTTAAATTCCCTCTAAACATACCTATGAATTATTAAAGATGTAAAACTAATCACACTAATATATACATTTTCCTAATTAATGACATGAAGAGCTAATAATGAATAAATGCTTAACCTCATTTTGATAAATGCATACCTTCAAAAATATTACCAACTTTTTTCCTTTCCACTTTAGTTATTCCATGAGGTAGAAGTATTGACAGGTGTCATCAGGAGTTTTCTTATTTTTTAATATTAAAATTATATCTGAGAAACACTTATGATTTTTTTAAATTATTAATGTGGTTACTTTATTCAATTTCTCTTTCCCAAATTTGGGCTTTTATGAGAAATATGGAACTTCCAGTAAGTTTCAGTACCTTGTTTTCAACTTCTTGGGGGCATGAATTGCCAACTCTAATTTTGAATTCACCCCATTTTTTTTGGAAGAACTAATCACCATTGTTGGTTTTCAACCTATTCTATTTTATTCCTTCTCCTATACATTCTATGTTGAATTTTTCATCATGGAAGAAACATCTTCTATGGTGAATATTTTTTCATAAGATTGTATTTCTACCTAGAATTCTTCCTTTGTGGTTGGTTTATGGTAGAGTTTTAGCCAATGACCATTAACCAACAATATTTTCTATTCACCATTAATTGGAATCAATTGTACTGCTCCATTATAATATATTGTATCAACCTGGTAAGGTCCCAACCATCATGTATGAAATTTTTCCTTTGAATTCCTAGAATCTAGAATCAAATAATAATGCCCAAACTCCTTGTTTGAAATTTCTTCTTTTGATATGTTTATCATGCCAAATATTTCTTTGTTGTTGAATCATCTCTATATGAAGTAATGCTTTTGATCTTATTTCATCCAATCTATTTAACTATTGATTGCTTTCTTTTTCTACTTAAGAGAATAAAATACCAATCTCTCTTGCCATTCTGAGAGTCTGATATTGAAATTCAATAGGCATGACTAGTATTTTACCATAAACTAATTCATAAGAACAGAATATAGTAGTTGTTTTCCATGTTGTATTATAGGCGTAAACTACTTCATCCAACCATTCTGACCAATCTTGTCTATTCAATTATACTATTTTTGGTTAGGATATTCTCAAGTTCTTTGTTTGTAACTTCTACCTAGCCATTTTCCTATGGATGATAAGGAGATGACTTCTTGTTATTTATTTTATATGTCTTCATAAAAAACTCCGTCATATTGGACATAAAATGAGGGCCTTGATCTGACACTATAATTTTAGGTGCTCTAAATTTTTGAAAGATGTTCTTACATAGGAAGTCTACTACTTTATCTTCATGAGAAACTATAAATGCTCTTACTTCAATCCACTTAGTAATATAATATGTCATAACAAGTATATGATGATTTCCTTTGGAAGGTGGATCTATGGGTCCAATGAAATCAATACCCCATTTCTTAAATGGTTCCAAAGCCATTTAGATGTTAAAAACATCTCCATTGTTGAAGTTGGTCTCCCCATCCATTGACATCCATCACAATTCTTGATATAGGATAAGATTTATGTGTTCATAGTAGGCTAGAAATTACCTAATTCCAAGACCTTCTTTACTATTCCAAAAATTGAAAATGGCCTCATTTTGGAGCATTATGACATGCATGAATATCTTCATAATACTCATTTTCCTGCAAACAATGATGAAGCACATGATCAAAACAATGTTTAAGAAAAATTCCATCTATCCATACATATTTGGAGCTTTCCAAAACTACTTTCTTCTTCTACAATGATAGGAAATGAGCCAGACATTTTCCAATAACTAGATAATTTGCAAGATCTACAAACCATGGGGAATGCATTGATATTGCAAAAAAATGTTCATCTAGAAATGAATCATTAATAGTTCATTTTTTCCTATAAAACCATTCATGATAATAAATCTACAATAACATTATCCTTCCCATATTTATCAATACTAGTTATATCAAATTCTTGCAACGATAAAAGCCATCAAATTATTATACCTCCCACAACTTTTGTATTCATCAGATATCTTATAGAAGAATGATTAGTGTGAATAAAAACTTTATATCCTATTATATAATGTCTAAATTTATTTATAGCATAAACTATTGCAAGAAATTCTTTCTCATTTGTACTATAGTTTTTCTGAGGAGGGCTTAACTTTTTGCTGATACAATAATTTGCATGATTGTTTCCTTCTTCATCTTTTTATCCTCGAATAGAACCTACTGCATAATTTGATGTATCAATATGAATATGAAATGGTTCATTCCATTTTGGCCTCTTAATAACTGGTGTTGTATTTAACACTTCTTTGACTCTTTCAAAAAGCTTCCTGACAAGCATTTGTCCATTCAAAAACTGAATATACCTTTAAATGAATAAACGAAAAAGAACGCTTCTTGCTAAACCCCTTAATGAGCCTTTTGTAGTATCCTCTATGTCAAAGAAAAATTCTAACATCAGTTTGATTTGCATAAGTAACAATTTTTTTTGAATGATTTCTTTCTTTCTAGGATTAAATTCTATCCCTTCCTTTAAAATATGATGCCCTATTACAATACCTTCCTACCTCATAAGGGAGCACTTTTCATGATTAAGAGATAACCAATGATCATCACATCTATTGAAAAAACATTTCCAAACTTTCTAAGGATTCATCAAATTTTTTACCATGAACTATGAAAATGTCCATATAAATTTCCACACAAGAAGTTGTAAGATCTAAATTTTTTTAACCAAAAATACCCTTTGACCCAAGGAAATGTAAATATAGTTTTGTCTTGATCTTTTAGAGCTACCTAGATCTAGTTGTAGCCACTAAACCCATCTAAATATGACAATTAACTTCTACTAGCAATATTATCCATCACTTGGTCAATGAATGGTAATGGAAAATAGTCATTTTTGGTATCTTTATTGAGCTCTCCATAAACAATACGTACTCTCCATTTCCCATATTTTAAGGAATAATTGCCAATGGGGGAACCCATTGACTATCTGATATTGGAAAAATAAATCCTACTTTTAGAAACTTTTCAATTTCTTGTTTAACAAATTCTCTTAAAGTAGGTTTTATCCTTTTTTATCCTTTTCTCATTAGCTTGAAATCCTCCATGAAAATATGATGCATACAAATGTCAGGATGTATCCCACACATGTCTTAATAATCCCAAGATAATGCTTGAGTATGCTTCATCAACACTTGTTTAAGCTTTTTATCCTATGTCCATGTCAAGTGTGAATTTATAATGAGAGGCTTATCTTTTTCTAGTGCAGTGATGTTATTGAATATTTATCCTCTTCATTTTGGCATTGATGTTTATTCTTTTATTTCTCTCTCTCCAAATTATTCTACACAAACCCTTGAAACTCCCTTAAATGTTCCTTTAATGTTATCATTTCCAAATGGACTATTGCATCTCCTTCAAGTTCCATTTCACTATCCACCCAAAAAGGTGAATTTTATGTTAGAGTTGGCTTAACTTCTAGAAATAATGACAATTCTTTTTGTTTCAACTCATTTGAAATTTTTATACTCCCAAATCTATAATCTATTAAAGATATTGTAGTCACTAGCCAAGGTCTTCCCAAAATTATAGGATAATCCCAAGTTTCAATAGTCATAGTTACATCCTCAAGGCTTCCTTTTGGTTTCATAGTAGAATTATCAACCAACATTAAGACAATTGATGTTGGTTTTATATTTTTAGATCCCAAGGCTTCTATAGTATTTGTTGTAACAATATTGATAATAGCTCCATGATCAATTAGAACATTAGGAATTTCCACCTTTCCAATCTTTAAGTGATAAAAGGGGTCTTGAATCACTATACTTTTGTGGTACCAACCTTCCAACCAACACATATGTAAGCTTAGCTCCCACCTAAATGAATAGAGGTATTTTCTTCTTCTTCCCAAGGGTTTTAATATAGAGTGTATTAATTAGGTTGTTGATTTAAGGAATATATTTTATAGCCTATAAATTAGAATTTCTATGTTGATCTTCTTCAATTCCTTAAAAATTTGAGAGTCTATGATATCATCGTGATCTTCCCTAGATTTTTCTAGAACTTCTTGTTCCTAAATATATTTTAGGATATTGTACCTTCTTTGATTTTATTTGAGGGTTTCGTTATAATGGGATTACTCGATCCCTGAGGTCTTACCCCTTCCTAAATTTTCACATTGGTAAATGAAGGAATAATCTTATTCCTTAAATGAATTACATTAACCTCAAAAATGTTAAGGCCAATAGTACTAGTTTCAACAACATTATTTCTACTATTCTTTGCATTAGGCACTGGTTGTGCAGGCAACTAAGTTGGATTTGCCTACTCATTTGGCTAGTTTGACATGTCATTCTAATTTAATTCCCACTATTTTGTAAAGTTCTTGTTAGTTAGCCATGGTTGGTTATGATTTTTCTTGGGTTACCATTGATTATATTGATTCTACCAAGGAAGTTGATTTTATTGCCACACAGTTTGTTGCCACAAGTTTTGCTTCCATGGAGGAGGTCCCCAAGGCATATTTGGGGGTGGAATTTTTTGGTTGTTCTAGCTAGGATTATTCCAAGCATTTTGATTGTTCCATGCATTTTGGTTATTCTAAATTTTTGTATTTAAAAATCATCCTTGATTATGTTTTCTTTGTCCTACATAGTTAAAATCTTGCTCAATATCCACTATTTTATTTATCTATCCCTTGATTTTTAATAATAGTTTATAGTTGTGATATTTCTATTAGGATTTAATTATGTGATTTTGAGTCAAACTCATTGACCCATGATTCATGAGAAATGATTCAACATGAATCCATATCTCATGAGAATAAATGGAACACTTAGAACTCATTGGATCTAGGTGATGCTCATAAGGGCGAAGCATCGAGACTTCTTAGGAGATCACCCATCCCAGTACTACTCTAGCTTGAGCATGCTTAACTATGGAGTTTCCTCCATAGTTAAACCCAAAGCTTGTAACCCCATTTGAAAAAACTTCACCAAGTATTGTGCCTTATGAACCATTAATTAGAAATCCCCTTAAGCTCATCAATTGATAAGTAGGAGATAATTTCCATAGAAAGTTAAATTGTGATATTGCTATCAAGATTTAACTGTGTGATTTTGAGTCAAACTCATTGACCCCTGTTTCATGAGTAGTGATTAACATGAATCCATATCTCATGAGAATAAATGGAACACTTAGCACTCATTGGATCTAGGTGATGCTCACTGTGGTGAAGCACCGAGACTCCCCAGGAGGTCACCCATCCTAGTACTACTCTAGTTTGAGTGCACTTAACTACAAAGTTTCCTCCATCATTAAACCCAAAGCTTGAAAACCCATTTTTAAAACCTTCACCAATTGTTGTGCCTTATTAACCATTCATTAGAAATCCCCTTAATCTCATCAATTGAAAATTAGGAGATAATTTCCATAACAAGTAAATTTGTGATATTGCTATCAGGATTTAACTATGTGATTTTGAATCAAACTCATTGGCCCATGTTTCATGAGTAGTGATTCAATATGAATCCATATCTCATGAGAATACATGGAAAACTTATCACTCATTGGACCTAGGTGATGCTCACAGGGGTGAAGCACCAAGACTTCCCGAGAGGTCACCCATCCTAGTACTACTCCAGCCTAAGCATGCTTAACTATATAGTTTCCTCCATGGTTAAACCCAAAACTTGCAACCCCATTTGCAAAACCTTCACCAAGTTTTATGCCTTATGAACCTTTCATTAGAAATCCCCTTAAGCTCATCAATTGATAAGTAGGAGATAATTTCCACAAGAAGTCAAATTGTGATGTTGCTATCAACATTTAACTCTGTGATTTTGAGTCAAAATCATTGACCCATGTTTCATGATTTGTGATTCAACATGAATCCATCTCTCATGAGAATAAATGGAACACTTAGCACTCATTGGATCTAGGAGATTCTCACACATAGATCCAATGAGTGCCAATTGTTCCATTTATTCTCATGAGAGATGGATTCATGTTGAATCACTACTCATGAAACATGGGTCAATGAGTTTGACTCAAAATCGCACAGTTAAATCTTGATAGCAATATCACAATTTGATTTTCTATGGAAATTATCTCCTACTTATCAATAGTTTATAGGTTTTAGTGGCATGAGATCCATCACATATGAAAAAAAAATCAATGTTATTTAATGGGAATTTCCTTAATAGATTTTTTCCCTACACATTTTGAATAGTATATGTGTTATAAATTAAAGTCCACCAAGATAATTAAGAGGGGGAAGGAGGGTTGAATAAGTTATCCAACTAATAAAACATTTATGAATCTTATTAATCCTTAACCATGTGAGAAATATAACCAACAACCATAAGAAGATATACATACACAATAGCACTAGATATATTAACTAGAGAAACCCTTGATCAGAGGGAAAATATAGGTGGGGTTGGTACCCACAAAATGATGTACTAATACACAAGTTCCTTGTAATAGGATAAACTCTACTAGGAGCCAATGAAATACATTTAGTACATATATGTTCCTATTAGGAGATTCTAACCCTATTGGAGTTGTGCTAACCTTGTTAGGAGTTGTAGAAGGCAAAAGGACCTACTCTCCAGATAGCTTTAGGGGCAAGACCATTGAAGTCACTATCCAACCAATCTTTGTACTATTGCTTGTAAAATTATAGAAATGAAATAAATTTAGCTCCTTCTCTTTCCTCTTGAATGGACCAAACCTCTTCAG
The DNA here is from genome assembly GCA_028749045.1 of Cupressus sempervirens. Classification (NCBI taxonomy): domain Eukaryota; kingdom Viridiplantae; phylum Streptophyta; class Pinopsida; order Cupressales; family Cupressaceae; genus Cupressus; species Cupressus sempervirens. The sequence goes on from CM053792.1 coordinate 711,475,855, forward strand.
ATCTAAATACCATTGTAGGCATTGATACCCAAAATCAAGAAGAGCTTTATCAAGATGAAGAGCTCACTCAAGATGCTACCCTCTAATGAAGTTCAAGGATTTCTTTGAGACCCATATAACTTAGAGACGTTAGAAAATATTATAGGGAAAATAATATTGATATCTTCTTAAACATTATCAAAGATGGTGTTAATGTCCTTAGAAACTTTGATGAGAGTAATTTTCTTAGACAAATTACCAAAGATGATGCTTCAGGCTTGCCAAATCTCACTAAGGCTTATTGAGACTGAATGTTGATGTTTGAACTAGGGGGAAATGGGTTCACCAATGTTGTTGATATATAAGGGAATGGTTTCACCAACTCAAGTTGCCGCTATGATTCTTATAACTAAGACATGGGATTAAATGTGTATTTTCCTAATCACATGCGTGTCATACAAGTGTGACCAAGTGATGGGTGAAATATTTGTGGAAGAAGGGGAAAGTATGATAGAAAAAATGAACCTATGTGGAAAAGAGGGCAACCACCTCCAGGATTGACTAATTCTTACTGATGATCAAAGACTTGATTGAGTTGTTGTTTGGATATGATGTTGAAAAATGTGTAAGGTATAAGAAAGCCTATGTGTGGACAAGAACCCTTATGGATTTACAAACCAAGTGGATATAGGATTGTAGTATCTTATTCCTTCAAAATATGGACAAATGATCTTAAGAAAGATAAGACACCAAATAAATGACTCAATATTCAGAGATGGACTTTTGATTCCAAATAAGTGAGTGCAACTATAATAAAAGTTTTGTATGGATGAAAGTTTAATATTGTAAGTTCATAAGTCTTGCTACCTATGATTGGATTTCAAAATTCTAATTTTTTATGTTTGATTTTGGATCAAGGATTGTGTTCAAGATGCTCTTTGACTCAAGGATTAAGGTTCAAATAATAATGCTCTTTAGACAAAATTTTGAAAATGGAAGACTACAAGGTTTGAAAATATGCATTTGGAAATAGACTATTTTAAAAATGTGGGGGGTATGGTCACTATGCATTTATATTAATTAACTCTTTCTTGAAATAGAAATATTTGGTTTACTCCTAGGAAAGTGGACCATTGTAGGATTTTGGCATTTTATTCAATTTTTTCATAATGCTGTCATCTATATTATTGGGCTTTGATATCCTTAATGACATATCAAAATTATTTATCACTATATGCTAGGTTCTTTTTTCCCTTTTAGGAAAATGGTTCTACTAGTTTCAACTTCTTGAGTTTGATCACTTTGGACATAGAAAGAACAAAATCTCAAATGTTGGACTAAAAAAAAGGACTCAAGAAAATTTTTGAAGATCAAAAGGACCCATTCAAAAACTAATTTTCTAATTAATGTTCAAATCAATATATTACTCATTTAAACTTGTTTGATCTTTGTATATCGTAGTAAAATATAATCATACTAGTAATAAAGAAACTTAGTTGGATAATTGTGATGTAAATGATAGTTCTTTTTAGTGAAAGTATGGAAAAAAATCATACACCCATATCCTAGGCCGATTTGTTTCAATATACTATTCATGGGCCCATGAGTTGGTGACTCCTAGTTCTATTGTAATATTTCCCTCTCAATCTATGAGGTGAGTAGATTAACAACTTACACATCAGAGATCTTTTAAGGCATTCCAAATAGAAGTTCCCCCTTCTGCGGGGACAAGGACTCTTGGGGATGAATTCTAAGTAGCCTTATGCCTCCCCCATGGGAGAAAAATGGTGAGTAACTTTAGAGGATATTGTTTCCTCTTGCACCATTTAAACTTTCAAAGAAATAACATACCAAGAATAAAAGAGTGGATGCTAATTGGTTCATAATAAGATACTATTGGAAGTTTAATTGGGAAACTAAGATACTAAGATAGGGGGTGAATTAGGATCTATAGAACTTTTATCCTTCAAAACAACTTTACTGCATTTACCATATTGACCATATCATATCTAGTTTATGCATAACATAACTTGGAAAATAAAATGATGTAGTAAATCTAACATTACATCACATTCATATAATCTAAACACATAACGCAAAAGATTTGGTAACCCAGAAACACTTCAAGTTGAAGGTAAAACTAGGGTGGGGATGACACCCACAAATCTTCATTACTAATGTAACAAATTTAACCTATTAGGGTTATACTTTTGATCACTTCTAATGATCTACCCTGTGAGGGGTCTGCTCTATTAAAATCTTTTAAGATTGTTAGATCTTACCTTGATTAAATAATTTTTACACTTACAATTAAATAAGGACTCTATTAGGAGATTTGGAAAGGTTTGTTAAAACCACTCTTTTAAGATATTTACCTTGATTCAATCTATCAAAACTAATTTAGTACTTGATCCTTTAGTTTTCACTTGTGGTTGTTGATTACAGATCTCCTCCTTCCAATGTTAGATCTAATCTCCAATCTTATATATCTTTACTCAGTCCTTCACTACTTCATTAGATCACTAAAGTCCATTCTTCACAACTTTCTCTTGTAGCATCCAAAACTTAACTCCTTCACACAATAATTTGCTTCCTTCACACACGTTGAATTCTCTTCTGTAATATCTCGCTCCATATATCAAAATAGGGTTTTGATCTTCCTATTTAAATACATTTGTAAAGTCTGCTAGAAATATTTGTTTTTGTGTCTTCATCTGATTGGTTGTTCTTGCCTCATAGGGATCAGTGATCCACATTAAAATGTGTAACAACCTTTGTAAAAAACTCTACGATCATTAAAATGTCATGTTCATGTTAGCTCAAAATAATTTACCTCAAAGTTTGTATTATTCCATACTTTTATGTTCTCTATATTACTCAACAGACACCATCTCTAATGCTCAGTCATAATTATTATTTCTATTATTTTTTGACCTTCATTGTAGTTGGCTTCTTCTATATAACTCAACACCTATGTGATCTGTCTGCTTGGGATTCACTAGGATTGGATTATACTAAAAGCACTCGATGACAAAAGACTTTCTTGGCACCTACAGTGCTCATCATATACATGATTATTTCAATTCTTTACATGACATGACCTATATAGAGTATCTTGGTTGTAATAATGACCAACTAACTATGCCTTATATATAACTAAGTGTTTAACACTAATAGACAACAAGACTAAGAGATACCAATAGATACATGGTGTGGCCCCAATCAATTTGTATTTGTGTGTCTCACTTAAGATCCTAGTAAACCATATTAAAATCATTGGAAATTTTTTCTACCTTGGGCTACCATTTACACATCTTGAATGAGCTTGTACAGATGAGAAAATGTTTACCTTACTTCTCATTTATATACTAATTAGAGGGATTTATAGGTTTGAGCTATTAAAATTTTAGCTAGGAGAATATCTAAATATTATATAGGGATTTCATTTATGGAAATATATACTTTCCATGAAGAAGGAAAAACATAAGATTAATTATTGTCTGAGTATAATTCAAGAAAATAATGAATAGTTATGCATTTTGGTTTAGCATGATATATTGGAAATAGTTGAGGGAAGCAAGGCTAAGATATTATAAGAATGTTTCTAAGAGAGCTTAAGGATATTCTATGTTTGGGTAGATTTATGCTAAGTATTATAGGTATAAGTTGAATAGGCAAAATAGGCAAGATAATACAGTAAAGGCATTTTGGTTAAGGGATTGTTTTGGTTTATGATCAAAATTAGCTAACAAGGTTGGGATGACATCCTAGATGTTAACCTTTACTTAGGAAAAATTAATTTTAAATTTTGGGAAATGTGCAAGGAAATGAAGATCATCTAGTTAAGAAGTTGTTTATAAAGAAGACACTTTTTTTTTGAAAGAAGTGTGGATTTGTAATGCAATGTAATAATGTTTTGATGCACACTTTGCATGATCACTATTGATTCTAGCTTGGTGCTAGTGAATGATGTAGGGACATATAAGGTTCCTGATTTTTTTTGTATTTTCAATGGAATATTGGAGGCATAGCCAAATGGTCTCGGTAGAGAAACTTGGTGTTTGGTTGAAGTTTGTTACTAAGTTGAAGAAGGGATGTTGCTTGGTCATTATTGGGGTGGTTTGTAGTTGCAATGTTGACCAAAGAGATCACCCACTAAAGGAGCTCAGGATACATTGTGTTTCTTAACACTCTATGTAGTGCTCAATATTTGTTGGTTGTTCAACACATATGAAATTCAAAAATGCTCGTGGAAGCTCAGTGACTTTGGTGATTTTTTTTTTGCTGATGTCCATAAATATGGCGTGTGGGATGTATTTCTTATACATTGGATCAGCCAACTTGGCATTTTTAATGTGTGTGACCATGATGTGGATCAATTGTAGGGATGTATGGACTTATTTGGGCCTTGGGTCTTTATCTTAGGTGCATTTAATGGGTGTTATAAGCCTTCTAAGGAATTTTATATTTAATATATCTTCCAAACTAACTTGTGGCTTAAACAGGTATTTCATGTAATGGTTTATTTAATTTTTCATTTTCTAGGCCAACTTGTGTCTCTTATGGAGTCTTGAATCATTATTCATTCAGCATGGAGTAGCTAAGAGAACAATGTTTGTTAGTAGAGCTAGTAGCTGTGTCTTGGGAAATAAGGAGATTGCTTAGTGGCTTGCGAGTACAAGTTTAGATCTTGTTGGAAGTTTTTACCAGAGTTTTGTTGTATTATAGATCTAGCCTAGCTAGGGTTTGGGTTGGATCTTGAGGGATCTTTGAGAACTATTAATTGCTTTCTATTTGGTCATAACTGGGAAGGCCTTACAACCTAGCACATTATATGTAATCAATTATTTTATGAGTAACGAGTTGAATGTAGTATCATATCTTATATCTTGTATTGTACTTTTGATGTGTGGCTATTTGTTGGGGGCTATGACATCTCCTTTGGGGATTATCCTTCCTAGCACTACATCAGGTGGTATTATCACCTAGTTTTCTTAAATGTGTAGACAGATCATCGAAGATGAGGCTGTTTGCACTAGGAACCTAGTTGGACTTTGTTAGAGCTATTTTTCTTGAGTTTGTGGATAGATTGTTAAATGTGAGGTGGTTTGTACCAAGACCTCAATTGCATAATTATTTAATTTGGATGGTTGATCTTATCAAAGAAAAGGTTGATCTTGTGGTGGATTATTCTTTCTAGAGTCCTAGATATCATATTTGTAAGGTGGTAGATCATGGTGTCGACTTAAATTGTAGAGGACTCATAGGTGGATCTTGATATGGAGAGATGGTTGCAAAGATAAAAGGTTGATCTTGTGTAAAGGTTGGATCTAGTTGGAGATTTGTTGCAAAGGGTTTGCAAAGATCTTGGAAGATGCCTCCAAGAATATTAAACACTAGGATGATTGCAAATCTCTGTGATGTGGTGGAGAAGAATATTTTAGAGACATTCGCTCACTTGGAAGCTAGTTTTATTGATTGAGTTAAGGGATAATTTATTTTCACAAAGATTTATGGAGCTAGATTCTCTTGATCTGGAAGAAAGCTATCTAGCCAGTTAGTAGACTTGTTCAAGAACTAAGAGGGAATAGAAGGGTCGAGGTGGAGGTTATTTTTTTGATCAGTTTGTGGAGTCTAATGCAAAAATTGTAGACAAACTTGTGATTTTTGTTGAAGAAGTTCCTAACCTTGTTGATGCTAGGATGGGGATTGGTTTTCATGATCAGTTGAATGAGTCTAACATGGAAATTACAAAGCACTTGGTTGTGGATGATCAGATTGTTGTGGGTTATGATTTGTATGTTGCGAAGAAATTGGATGTGGACAATCAAGTTTCTATGGGTGATGACTTTCATATTCTTATAGATGTGGAGTTTAATGCTCTTATTAATGAGATAGATTGTGGTGATAAGTTACACATTGATCGATTTTTTTTGATATAGATGATTATGGTGTTTGAGTGGATGTCATACGTGTGGTTGAGTTTGGATTTGTTCTCTTGTCCTTAATGGATTGGAATCCTATGATTAAGATGAAGTGTAAGTTTGGTTTTCATGAAGGATCAAAGTATGGGACACACTTTTCTTTGTACCTCAAGAATTTTATGTAGGGGTATTTGAGGTTCCTAAATATTTTGGCATTTTTAGTGAAAGACTAGAGGTGTTCATCCATCTTTATAGTATTTCTTGATTGGAGCCTTGACCGAATAGGCTTGGTGGAGAATCTTGGTGTTCAGTTGAAGTATGTTACTCAGGAAAAGAAGGGATGTTTCTTGGTCATTATTAGGGTGGTTCCTAGTTGCACATTTGGCCAAGGAGCTCGATCACTAAAGGAGCTCAACATTCACTCTATTTCTGAGCACTCTTTGCAATACACAATGTGTGTTATTTTTTGGCACCTGTAGAACTCAATAAGGCTTGTGGGAGCTCAAAGATGCTCTTGTTCTTTTTTCTTATGCTTAGTACCATGGCTTGTGTAATGGAGTTCTTACAAATTGGATTGGTTGACTTGGCATATTTAATGTTTGTGATTGTTGTAGACACTTAAAATTGTCCCAAATGCTATATTAATTAATTTAATATTTTATGTGACATTATAATTATTTATTAATTAATTAATTATATTTTGTCATATTCTTCTACTAATTTAATTATATTTATTAAATTAAACAAGTTCATTTCCCTAATGTATTTAAATTTAATTTAAATACAACACCTCTAATGTATTAAATTTGTTTAATACATAGTGCTCCATAAATCCCCTTTTAAATAAATTCAATTTATTTAATCCCCTCCACTTTATTAAAATTTTTAATACTATGATTACATCAAATCTTATTTAACTTAATCCTAATCCTATCCTAAAACCTACTCTACACCCATCATTCTCATCCTTCTAAGCCTACCCACTACTTAATTCCACTTATTTATCTTAAATATCTTTTTAAACACCTTTTAGCTCCCAAGTGTTTGCTCACACATGTGTGAGACACTCTTGATCCAATAAAACTTTCACTTCATTTATACTTCTTGCACCTCTTACACCTTTGTCTCCCCACTGCTTCTCCCAAGGTTGCTCACATGTGTGAGTACACCTTGATCCTCTCAAACATAAAGGCTCTTTTTGACTTTTGCATGGCTTGTTCTTTAGCCCATGTGTCTCCCTTGCGGCACCTATGTGGATGCCACATAGATGGCACCTCCCCAAGGCCTCTCTTAAACCTATAAATAGAGCCCTTGTCTCAAGCATTTCTCCATCTCCTCCATATGCATTATTATCATGCTAGTATAATTCTAGAGCTTTTTAGAGATTTTATGCTTAGAACTAACCTTTGGTAGTTGTTTGCATTACTTAGATTTTTAGTTTTTTCATTAGTCTCATGGTAGTATGATGTTGTTGGTTTGATTTCTTGCATTGCATTTCCATCTCACCTCTTAGAATCCTTTAAGGTTTGGCTCACTCATAGCCATTTCTTAAAGGTATTCTCCATTCATCTTAGTGTAGACTCATTTCATATTGCATTTTCATCAACAAGTGATTCAATAGTTGTGCTTGGGAGAGCATATCTACATCCCTCAAACCTGAGCACACCAACAAGGCCTCTTATGGGTGCCCTTGTTGAGCTACTTTGAGGTTCCGTGAGGACTTTTAATTTGTGGTCGCATAAGTTGTTGAACTCAAGTTGATTTTAGTTGTATTTCCATTTGTTTCTAATCTCTCATATGTACATGTTACACTAATGTTTTTTTGTTTACACATGCTCTTGACAGGTTAGGTTTTCACATATACAATTGTGATGCAGATCAATCATAGGGATGTATGGACTTATTTGGGCCTTAGAACATTATATTAGGTGCATTTAATGGGTGTTGTAAGCCTTCTAAGGTATTTTTTATTTAATATTTATTGTAGGTTGACTTGTGGCTTAAATAGGTATTTAATTTAAGGGTCTATATAATTGGTGACTTTCTAGGCTGACTTATGTCTTAGTTGGGTATAAGTAGAGGATCTTGTAGAGTCTTGTATCATTATTCATTCAACATGGAATAGCTAAGAGAGAGAAAATTGTTAGCAAAGCTAGTAGTTGTGGCTTGGAAATGAGATTTCTTGGTGTCTTGCGAGCACAAGTTTGAATACCATTGGAGGTTTCTACAAGAGTATTATTGTGTTAAAGATCTAGACTAGTTGGGTTGGATATTGAGGGATCTTGAAGAAGTATTAGTTTCTTTGTAGTTGGTCGTAACTGGGAAGACCTTACAGACTAACACATTGCAAGTAATCCATTATTTTATGAATGACGATTTTAGTTTGGTATTGAATTTTATATCTTGTGTTGTGTTTTCATTGTTTGGTTATTTGTTGGGTGCTAGAAAATCTCCTTTGGGGATTCTCTTGCCTTGCACTATGTCACTGCAATACATTACAGATGCATGAATAGTTTTGTAAAGAGAGCTACAAAAGACAAATTAGATATTGAAGATATCAACATAGTCATAATTTTTTTTGTATCTATATCTTTGTCTACATGATATATCATTTTATATGCATTTTTGAGTAGTGGGCTTAGGTTGCTACTTTTGTGATTGTAATACCGACTCCTAAGAGGTTTGAGGATTTTAACAAGAATAGATAGACTATATAAAAGTAATAGACTCCTTACATGGTCAATATATTTTACAAGGAACTTTTGATCAAAGTATCATTTTGTGGGTACCATACCCACCAACATTCTTCATTGGTCACAATTTCCCTTGTTAACAAATAATGGTGTGTGAGTTCCATTGTGTTACCGTTATGATTACTTTTCAATTTCATCATACATGCATGCTTAAAGATTGTTAAAGATATCCATAGTTGGAAAAAAATTGTGGAATACTAATTCACCCCCATTGCCCCCCCTCCCTCATGATTTCTAATTTCTAACAATTGGTATCAGAGCATAGTTACTCAAAGGATGCACAACCTAAGTAAGATCTCTATGGATATGGATTAGTTATAGAAAGACCTAGAGAAAGCTCTTGAGGAACTTGATGTAATCACAGAAGAAAGAGACAATTTGAAGGTCAAACTTAAAGATTAGTGTGATGTGGAGCCTAATTAGACTTAGAGGTTAATTTCTCTCACTTTATTTAGCATAGTTCAACAGTGCTATGATCAGTCTCCAAGTGGGAGATTATTGTTGAGGAGTTTTATTAGCCTCCAAGTGTAAGATTTTTTATATGTGGAGCCTAATTAGACTCGGAGGTTAACGTATCTCACTTTATTCAGTGTAGTTCTACCTCCCCCAGATTATTGCAATGGGGGTTTGGGGGCAACGCCCCTTATGGGGTCCTAAGGAAAACCACCAGGTGCACTCTGTGTCACAGTACAAGGTGGAGCCAAGGAGAAACACACTCATGGGGGTTTTTGAGGGTAGTAACCTTGAAGCCAAAAAATGAATTTACTATTGTAAAAGGTGTCAACTAATTTTTTTGTTGGATGACATATTCTAGCCCAAATTTTGTAAGTGGTAAAAAGCTTGTATAAAATAGCTTATGGTTATGGATTTCATAATGTATGATGAGATAGTCTCTTCTTGTGGTTGTATTGAGTTGTAAGGGATTGTGAGTTGTAATCACTAGATAATAATAATATTGGACTTGTTGTTGATGGATATAGCCTAGGGATTGGGTGAACCACATTGAATCTTTATGTCTTGTGTTCTCTTCTATGTGATTTATTATTTAATATTTTCTTGTAATTATTATTTTTGTCTAATAAGTCCTAAAAAGTGGTATCAAAGTGAGGTGTCATCATTTTTTTAGCTATTCCTCCATAGGAACATCTCATAGTTGAGTAGGAGTCTTGCGGTTGAGTGGGTTCAATGATAGATGAGGATAAGCTAAAGGTTGCAAAGTTTAATGGAAAGAACTTTTAGTTATGGAAGATGGAAATGGAGGGCTATCTTTATCAAAAGGATTTATGACATCTACTACAAGAAAAATTCAAGAAATTGACTGCTATGATAGATTAGGACTGAGAAATTCTAGATCAAAAGGCACTTGGAAGTATTTTTTTATGCCTAGCACAATCGATGGCATTTAATATTATGAAAGATACGATGGTAGAAGATTTGAGGCAAACCCTAGAAAAACTATATGAAAAGCCCTCTGCTTCAAACAAGGTATCTCTCATTAAGCATTTATTTAATATGAAGATGGAAGAAGGTGAATTTTTTGTTGATCATTTAAATGAGTTTAATATGGTTACTAGTTAGTTGTCTTCTGTAAATATTAATTTTGATGAAGAAAATAGAGGTCTATTGATTTTGTGTTCTTTGCCTGAAAGCTGGAATGACTTGGTAATGGTTGTGAGAAACTCTATTTTTGGATCTTATACCCTAAAACCTGATGAAGTGGTTGGTGTTGTTTTGAGTGAGGAAATTTATAGGAAAATCTTGGGTAGATCTACATCAGGAAGTCCTTTGAATGCACATAGAAGAGGAAGAACAACTGAAAGAAGAAAAAATTCTTGAAATAATGGGAAATTAAGAGAAATGTTAAAGGGAAATAGGTCTCAATCTAGAGGACCAAGAGAATGCTAGTACTATGGAAAACTAAGGCATAAGAAGAAAGATTATTGGACTCAAAAGAATAATGAAGGGCACAAACAAGATGGAAACAAGGGGGAAAATGTGGTAAGTAACACATATGAAGAGGATGATTTATTTATTTCTTTAGAAAGTGTTGATGATTCATGGGTTTTAGATACAAGGGCTTCATTTCAAGCTACTCCCCATAGAGTTTATTTTCTTGATTATGTCCAAGAGGATTTCTGACTTATTTATTTGGGAGATAATGAACCCTTTCAGATTTTTGGAAATGGGAAAATGAAGATTAAGTTGCAGAATGGGAATCATTGACTACTACAAGAGGTAAGATATGTTCCAAGGCTGAGTATAAATTGAATTTTAGCAGGGAAGCTAGGCAATGAGGGTTGCACAATTACTTTTAATAATAAAATTGGAAGGTTTTAAAAGGTTCCCTTGTAGTAGAAAAAAATGTGAAATTAGGCACCTTATATCTTTGTATAGGTCATAATGTTCCTTTTACTTTAATTATTTACAAAAAATGAATGTTTAGGAAAAATTGTTACAATTGAGAAGGGAGAACAAACAATTGTTGTAGATTCTAAAGTTGCACTTTTGCACAATATACTTTGGCACATGAGTGAGAAAGGCATGAAATTACTTCATTGAAAGAAAGTTTTATGAAGTTTGAAATGTGTTAATATGGATATATGTGAAAATTTTTTTTATGGAAAATAAAAGAGAGTTAGTTTTATGAAGAGTGGGAAGGAAGAGAAAAAAGAGAAATTAGTGCTTGTGCATATAGATGATCTATATGTGGACCAGCTCAAGTATCTTCCCTTGGTGTCTCTCATTATTATGCTACATTCATTGATGATGTGACTAGAAAAGTATGACTTTATTTTCTTAGATAGAAATATGATGTATTTATAACTTTTAAAAAATGGAATTGCTTGTTTGAGAATGAGATTGGTAAAAGTTAAAATGTCTTAGATCTAATAATGGTGGTGAATATTACAGAAACAAATTTGAAGATTATTGTTCCTCTAATGGTATTCATAGATAGAAAAATATTCCAAGGGCTTTGTAGGAAAATGGAGTGGTTGAATACATGAATAGGACAATAATGGAATGTGCACGAGTATGAGGTTGCATGTTGGGATGCTGTTAAACATGTGGGTTGAGGCTATCAATGTTTTATATTAGATCAATAGAGGTCCCTCTACTCCTTTGGGTTATGGTATTCTAAAAGAAGCATGAACTGGTAAGAAGGTGAGTTATTATTTTCTTAAAACCTTTGGTTGTAAATAAATTTCATGTATACATTCTAAAAATAGAACCAAGCTAAAAGATAAATTAAAGAAATTTTTATTTATTGGATAGCATTGATGAATCTAGTTATAGGATTTGGGATTTTGAAAATCTTAAAATGGTAAGAAGTAAGGATGTCATATTCAATAAGAAAGTGTTGTACAAAGATTTTTTTTAGTAGTATGAGAAAAAAGAAAATGATTATGTAGTGCTCAATGATACTCCAAAAGATGATGTTCCAATAGTTCCTCATGCTTTGCAATAACTACAACAAAATACCACACACCCCAATGAATGTTAGATGGTTAATATGGATAAGTAGACCTCCATAAAGATTGTATCCCACTTTGTATTCTATTTTATTAATAGATGATGGTGAACCTAAATTTTATGATGAATTTGTGCAGGTGGATAGAAATATTTAGTGGGAGTCTACAACGAAAGAAGAAATGGACTCCTTGCTGAAAAATAACACATGGGATTTATGTAAGTTACCTACAAGTAAGTGATCTTTATAGAATAAATGAGTTGACAAGTTGAAACAAGAGGATGGAAGTGAGAAAATATTTAAAGCCAGGTGTTGTAAAATAATTCGTATAGAAAAAGGGCATTAATTTTGATGAGATATTTTCTCTTATTGTTAAAATGACTTCTTTTCACAATGTTTTAAGTATTTTGGCTACTGAATATTTGCATTTGGAGTAGCTTGATGTTAAAACAACTTTTCTACATGGATATTTGGATGAAGAAATATATATGGTACAACCACAAGGATTTGAGGTCAAAGGTAAGGAGAACCTAGTGTGCAGATTGAAGAAAACTTTATATGGCTTGAAGAAAGAACCTCGAAAATGATATTTTAAAGTTGATAGTTTTATGAATGAGCATGGCTATATTCAATGTTATTATGACCATTATATTTATTTTAAGAGGTTAAGTTATAACAAATATATTATTTTATGTTTAAATTTTGATGATATACTTTTAGTTCAGTCTGACATGGATCACATTAAGGGGTTAAAAGAATAGTTAGCACATTCATTTGCTATGAAAGATTCGGAGGCAGCAAAAAAAATCCTTGGCATGAAAATTTGTAGTGATAGGAAGCATAGAAAAGTGACATTATCTTAGGCTGATTATATTGAGAAGGTGTTGCAATGTTTTTGTATCAAGAATGGTAAAGCTATCAGCGCACCTTTACCTGATCATTTGAAATTAACTAACAAGATGTGTCCAAAGATACCAAAAAGGAGGCTAAGATGTCCAAGGTACCTTATGCTTCATTTGTAGGAAGTTTAATGTATGTTATGTTACGTACTAAACCAAATATTACACATGCAGTGGGAGTTTTTAGTAGTTATACGAGTCATCCATAGATTGAGAATTGGAATGAAGTCAAATGGATTGTCATATATTTGAGAAGAACATCTAATAAGTGTTTACATTTTGAGGGCTCTACTACTGATTTACAAGGTTATGTTGACTTAGATTTGGCAAGGGATATAAGTACCAGGCAGAGAAATATACGTTATGTATTTACTATTGGTGGGACTACATTGAGTTGGATTTCTTGATTATAGAAGGTTAATATTTTATCAAATACAAAGGCAAATTATGTTGCTTCTACAAAGGAAACCAAGGAGATGATATGGCTTTAGTTTATAATGGAAAAATTGGGACACCTACAAAGGGATAATTATTTTTTTACAGATAGCCAAATTTTCATTCATCTTGCAAAGAATTTTGCTCTATATTCAAGGACAAAGTACATATAGTTGTAGTACCATTTCATTCGATCGGTTTTGGATGATGGATAGTTAAAGATGGAGAGGATACATACATATGATAATCTAGTAGATATATTTACCAAGGTAGTGACAACGGATAAGTTGAACTCATCTTCAACTTTGGTTGGTCTTCTAGAATGAATAGATAAAAAAACAACAGAGTCTAGGATGGTTTGGTATTGGACTAGAAGCTACAAGTTTAGCAGTGCTATGATTGGTCTCCAAGTGGGAGATTATTGTTGTGGAGTCTAATTAGTCTCCAAGTGAGATATTATTGTGATGTGGAGCCTAATCAAACTCAAAGATTAATCTATCTCACTTTATTTGACATTTTTTTTGCCAAAACTATTGCAATGGGGGCTTGGGGGCAACGCTCCTTGCCAGTTCCTAGGGAAAATCCTCAGGTGTGCTCCCTACTATAGTATAGAGTAGGGTCAAGGGGAAACTCTCTCATAGGGGTTCTAGGGAGTAGTACCCCTGAAGCCAAAAAAATAATTTAATATTGTCAGTTGTTATTATTTCTATTAGACGACTTATTCTAGCCCTAATTTTGTAATGACAAAAAAAACTTGTATAAAATGGCTTAAGGTTAGGAATTTCATAATGTATGATGAGATGGTAGCTTCTTAAAATGGTATTGCATTGTAAGGGACTGAGGATTATAATCACTGCATAATAATAATATTGGACTTTTTGTTGGTGGACGTAGCCCAAGGATTGCATGAACTATGTTAAATCTTTGTGTCTTGTGTCCTCTTCTGTGTGATTTATTATTTTTTGTATTGGTTATATTTTCAAGTAATTTTTATTTCTATCTATGGTTAATCCTAATAAAGATGCTCAAGATTTCATTTAAAATTTGAAAGAGTAGATTGAATCTACTAAATTCAAGGAGTCAAATGATGAGATCAAGGATATTAATGCATTCTCTAAACTAATTAAGGAGAATAAAGTTCCAAAGCATGAACTTGAGATTAAAAATATTAAGATGATCTTGATGGAAGATGAAAAAAACAATCAATTAGATTTGGAATCTGAGAATGTAGATCTTAAATCCAAACTTACCAAGGTGACATCTGAACTTGAGACTACAAAGCTATAGTATATAGAACTTGAAAAGTATAACACTATTGTGAAAGGAGAGCTTACACAAACAAATAAACATTTTTCAAAGTTGTATTCTAGCACTAAGAAACATGATGAGAATATTATGGAATAAAAACCTATTTATGATAAGACAGGAATTGGATATATTGGAGGAGAATCATCTAAGGGATTTAAAGTTGTCAAGGAATCAAATATAGTAAACTAGCAACTTGAATAGAAAGACCTAAACAAGGAAGTACCTAATCATCCTGATCAACCTAAACATCCTAAGGAAGTGAAGAAATAATTTAATGGAAAAAAAATTATATAATTAAATTGGTCACATGAAGAAGGACTATACAACAAATTATTCTAAACACTTTTTTGGTTATTGTTTTAATTGCTTTACTTATGGACATAGAGCTAATGAATGTAGGAAACCTAGATAAAATCATAATTGAATGCATCAAAGTACTAACCCTACAACTAGTAGACCATTGGGAGAAACAAATATCATAAGAAATGGAGTTGTGTTACAAATGCAAAATTTTTGGACATATTGCTAGAGATTGCAAATTATAGAATAATCAATTTGGACCTAGATACGGAAACAATGTGATAGCATGTCAGATTTGCAACAATTAGGAATACAAAAAAATATTTTGTAGGATGAACAACATGATAACACCAAGTATGAGGTCATAGAACATGAACTACAAAAGGAATACAAACAACAATGTGAGAAGGAATGAAAATAACAATAAAACATAGAAATAAAGTATAAAAAGTAGAAAACTTCAATGAAATGTTTATTAAGGAAAAGACACCTACAAGAATAAAAGTATGGGTTGAAAACAAAGGTGATACATCTAAGAATAATTTCAGTTCAGTTATGGTGGTTGAAAAACCTTTATCAAACTAATCAATCAAATTCATTAGAAGAAATAGGGGATATCACACTAGAAAATTATTAGACCCTAAAATGGTAACATAAAAATTTGTGCACTTAGGATAACTATGAAAATGATGTCTTGAAGATACAATTAACAAAACATAAAATTCATAAATCATATGTGAGCTTGAGAAAGAAATTCAATCTACTAGTTATAGTATCATCTTTTTGAGTTTGTGTACAACCACAATTAATGATGAACAAATATGTAATGAATAAAAGGACTTGAATAAATGTAATAATCCATCATTCAAGTATTGTGAGAAAAAAGAAATTTGTGGAGGAGATTAAAGAATGAGTTGAGGAAGAATTGAAGTGTTTTGAAAATAAATCTAGACAATTTATGTTAAAAAACTCTAAATTTGTGATTTAAAGGTATTTACCTGTATCAACTTTGAAGTCATTTGAAATTTGTAAGAAATGATAAAAATTTATTTCATGGAACCCAGATATAACTCCAAAAGAGGTTCAATTATAGATTTGGGAGATGACCCTACTAGAGCATTCTCGCAAATACTAGATAAAGTAATTATCGAAGATATACAATATTATATCCATTGTAAGTTTTAAAACTCTAGGTCATAGTGACATTGGGAAGGAGTTTGAGAAAATATACAAGAAAGATATGAGTTTCAAGGATGAGTTCAACCACTTAGGTCAACTATAAATTAGGTAGTTTCTATTATGTCATGTATTTGACAATGAAGATTAGACAAGAATAATATTGAGAAAAGTACATGAAAAAAGAAATTGGTTCAGAGAACAAGTAGTTGAAATCAAAAGTGGTCTAATACATGAGGTAACTAGATATAATAACAAGGAAAAATTTATATTCAATGAAAAGAATGTTGTTGGTACCCATATAGGCCCCCGTAATAAAAATTTTAGTGTAAGGCTTTGAACCACTTTGAACTTAGTTCAAAGAGGTTCAAAATGGTTTAGAGTTGCTGAAGAAAATTTAGATGGTTATTTTGAGTCATCTCGGTTCAAGGTTTGACAAGTTTCATACTATGAGGGTTCTGGTGATTTCACTTCTAAAGCACACATTCAGAGGTTCACCATTCTCAATTTGAAATATGGGTTCAAAGGAGACGCAGATTCAGTGGTTCAAGAGAAATACAGATTTCAATTTTTAAAATTTAGTCCAAAATGTGAGTTTGAATTTGTGTGTTTATCTTCAACGATTCACCCATTTCAGTGTCAAAGATCCAAATAGAGAAGTTTAAACTCCATTCTGGTCATTTGAGTATCATTAAAAGTGCATCCAATGAATGGTACACAATGGGGCACTCAATTAAATAGACCAACTAGGTTTTTCTTTGAGTATACAAGGCATGAATTGATGTCAAACAACAGGTAAAGCAGACAAAAGAGTGCAATTATGGTAGAATTAGATATGCATAAATACTAAAAAATTGTGATAACACATTATCAAGCCTTTATTTTTCATCTGGTTGTTGCAGGTGGATGGATAGTAAAATAGGATTATGGTGGGTATCATGCATGAAAACACAAACAATGCACTATATCTATTTGAAAAAATACCCAAATCTGACAATCACATGGTGTGAGATGTTATCACAATGATGAATTTCAAAGACAGTTATGTGTTTCAAATGCTAAAACCTGATTGGAGAGGGGGATAAATCTATATGAAACCATAATGAATCTTGTAGAGATCGAGATCTCATTTAAATCACCAGGCCCAAAGCTATTCGTAGTGAGTCACAAGGTCGACCCAAGTGTATGAATTTGCTTTTGTGGACCACCTATTGAAGTTTTTCATCTTCCTAATCATTTTTATTAATATGGGCATTGAATTCAAGTGTGTCATAAATAAAAAATTCCATGGACTATAGGTAGTCAGGATGAGTTGTCGAATGCCAGGTTGACATTAGGAGCATCAGTGATTAACATTTTGTTTTACCTCATGATGAAAGTTATCGAACATTGATGAAGGATGAGGATTGAAATTTATTTATCCTCATTGTCAGAGTGCGAACAATACATATTAATTGTTTGATAGAATGCACAATCCTTTAAGCTAAACATTGGTATGGAGAGCATGGGGACTATTTAAAGGCCTGATGAAGCATTGACATGGCAAGAAAAGTGTCATGTAACTATAACAGAAAGGGAATGTTGCAATTATCCCCATGCAACAATTGAGAGATGTTTGATGTTGGACTCATCCATGTTGAGGACTGCCAATAATAAACCCAAATATCATGAAAGAGCCACCTGAACCCATTCTTCTATTATCTTGTGATTGGGTATACATTAAAAATATATGTGATTTGTTTGACATAATGTCAAAGAACACTGCACTCATGGTATTTCATCAAAGCTAGACTCATAAAACCATTGACCAACAAGCATATTATTGATATGGTGTTCATAAATAAATAATCTTATAGGATGTCCAAAACCATAAATTGAAGGTTCGTGGACCTTGCATCACCCAAATTGGTATTATTTATTTGAAAAAGAATAATGCATTCACATTGACATGTGTGAATTGGAGAGCTTGAATTGTCTTCAACTCAATTAGACCTTGAGATTGGAAGACCTCATCATCTTGGTCCTCATGCATGGAAGAGTCCTAATAAATGGGAGTAATGTTTTCAGGGAGACACTTGGGTGGTAAATTAGAATAGGGAAATCTACAAACTGAACACATCTCATTTCAAAAAATGAGCTTTATGGTAACATGGAGTATCATTGAGACAATTGGGCTCTTAGGTCAATGCCAAAGAAGTTTGATTGTCTTGATCATCAATGGAGGTGAAAACATTCACTGAGGAAAAACATAAATTTAAACAACTCACATATAAAAACACTTGTCAATAATTTTATATGGCACATTGAACTCTATAATATTAGAATTAAATAGTGGCATGTTTCCATAAGTGAAAATTTGGCAAAAGCAAGCAATATTATAATATTTTATTAAATGTTATTATTACCCTCAACACTTTACCATTCCTCAATAATAGGATATGTAATGTTATTTTAAAATCATATAAGAATAGGCAAATAAGAGCTTCCCCAAGAATCAATTATGTAACTGAAATGATATAGGAAAGAGAAGATGTTCAATAGATCGCAAATGAGGAAAATGGGGGTTCTAGTTTTGGCAAAATTTTGCTTGGGAGACTTTGGCCGAGAATAGAATAGAGAGTGTGAATACAAAGAGAGAAGGGAGAATTTTTTCTAGATAATGTTCTTGTGTGTGTATCAAACAACAAAGTCTATTTTGTTTTGTTGTGTTCAGAGGAGAAGTATTTTAATGCATCAGAACTTTGAGTTTATGTATTAAACTCCTGATCAATGTTGATCTTTGCATTATCTTGGTTATCTATAAGTGTAGTTTGGTATATATGATTATTGTCACAATTATATTTTGGAGATTGTGCTTTAGTTATTTGTATGTTTAGAAAAGATCATTCTGTTGGAATATTCAAATGGGAAGAGTACTTCTGAGAGGGGGGGTGAATCAGAAGTAACACACTTTAACCTTTTTTCAAATCCTTTAAAACAAATAACTGAAAGTAAACTACATTCATGTAACCATATTAAGTAAACATAAAGTAAACACATGCATCAACAACACACAACACAAAAATTTGATAACCTAGAAACCCTCCAAGAATAAGAAGGTAAAACTGGGGTGGGGATGATACCCACAAAATCACTACAACAATAATTGTTTCACCACTTTTGATGGTTTGCCCTGTGAAAGGCCTGACCTATTAAAGGCTTTACACTGTGTCAATAGTGGCCTGGTTAAAGGATTTAAAACACTTTACATGAAGTGTCACCCTTTTAAAGGATTTAGTCACTTCTTCAAAGGATCTATAAAATAGTTGTTAAGCTAACCTATCAACATAGGATTTTCCACTATCTAATACAATTGCTAGAAAGTATTAGAAATCTTTTGACCTGATTGCTTGCAATATTCAATTGCTGATTTTAGGCACTTGATCTACTCATTCTATTGTGATTCTTACTTGATCTGATATCTGATCATAGCCCTTCTTCTATTCTGATCAACTAGATGTGTAATTGTTGCTCAATTCATTAAGTCTATGATACCCCTACTATTTGTCCTATTATGTAATATGTTATCTGCTTAGCAACTTCCTTAAAAAATTACTCAACAACTCCTTCATAACACAAAATAATGGGGTCTAAGCCTCCTTATAAAGACTTCATAGACTTAGGGTTAGGAATGGATCTACGGTCCATATTGAATCGCTTATTCCTTGCACTTTTCTCATTGGTTGCATGTCTTCTCCATTTTTCTCATTGGATGCATGCTGATTGCATAGGAAATATAAAAGATTCATTCTTATCCTTATTATCCTTCAAGATCCTTCTATGTCGGCTCAAAAAATGGTTTACATCTGAGTTTGTGAAGGCATAAATTCATATGTTGATTCTATGTTACTTGGAAAATACTGGATTACTGGTACTTGGTACATATATTATCCTGCTTTGCTCGACACCTATTGCACTCCATCTTGCTCGGCACCTATTGCACTTTGTCTTGCTCAGTACATGAAGCATTCTAACTTGCTTAGCATCAACTGTGACTTGGCACCTATATATCACTTAGTATCTATTGTTCACTCGACACCTAAAGTCACTTGACATCTATTGAAATTATGGCTCAGCACACATAGTGTACTCGGTTTCCATGTAGAAAGTGATTAGGTGTGTTGACACTCAAATGTCAAAACCATTCTAAGACCAACAATCTCCCCCTTTGACATGACTGTCAAAAACACTTAACTAAACATTATTAATCTGACCTTATGAGTACATTAATCATTCTACTCTGCATATGTACACAATTTCAAAATTTGTTCAAAATACCTTATAACTCCCCTTGAGCTGATTGTGCCTTGTCTATTCTTGTAACCAAAATTTTGTGCTGAATATACCTGATACTCTTGGCTTTTGCCCTATTTCTATAATATCTACCTATGCTTTGTATTCCTATATTCTTTATCGGAGCTATCTTCCATACAATTCCCAAAATTTTGTATCTCCCCCACACTATATCTTATCTCTTATCTCCCCTTTTCGGCTATCTACAATCTTTCCCCTTTATTTTCTAAAAGAATGAATGAAAGAATGTAATCAAAATGCTTAGTATTCTCCCCCTTAGTTATATCTTCCTTATTTTTTCTCCCCCAAAACATCATATATATATCTATCTTATCTCCCTTATTGTTATTTCTCCCCCTTTTTGACACTTATGTGAAAGGGTTCTAAGGAGTAATACCATATTTAGCCAAAAATGTATTGTTTACCTCCATGATCATTTTGAGAGCTACATCCCAATTCTCATAAGCTATTTCTAGTGACTTGTGTTGGATGGTTGTCTCTGTAGCAAAATGTACAAGCCCATCAAGTGTAGAAAGATTAGAATCTTTCTTGAGAACATTGTCTACATAGGCTTGCTCTTTATGGAGGATTGTATCTACATCAATTTGGCCTTTATATTGGCCTCTTTGCTTGCTAATGCAGCTAACTCCTTTTAAGTGTAAAGCAATTGAGAAAAATGCTTCTCACTTTGAGCTAGATCTCTTGGTAATTGCATGCTAGAAATCTTAAGATTTCTTTCCAAGCTCAATATCCTCTGGCCTATCTCTTGTGTGAAATTGGAAAAATCACATAGCTTTTTGTACAGTGAGAAAATGTTCTCAAGTACAGTTTTGACCTTTTCAATTTTCTTGGCCAATTCTACCTATGCAAGTGTTATATCACTTGATATTTTCTCATTTACCTTTCCCTAAATTTTTCTTTCAGACCACTCCATAATTTTAACATTTGTGTCTTGGTCTTCGCTTGTCACCTAGTCAACTATATCTAATAATTATTCCATTATAGGCTTTGACTCATCTGGTGACTACAAGTTGAAGGCACCCATAAAGATGTCCTTTATCTCAAGTAGTGCTTGCTTATGCTTATACTCCTTTCTGAGTATTTCTTGTCTTCTCCTTCTATTTAATGCATCCTGCATCTCTATAATCTACTCAATGGTGATAGTCTTTGAGTCATAAGAAGATATGACTATCTCTTCATCTAACTAAGGGTCTCCATAGTGAAGTACCCTGGCAACCTTTGTAGAGCTCGAGCCTGGTGTAGATATTTTCAATGATATCATCTTAGTGCTCGACTTCTGATGAGTTTGTGTAGGAGTTACTATTTTTGGTAACTCTATCAATGTTTGAATGGCAACCTACTCCTCATCCTTTGATTTGTCCTCCTTTTCCTTATCAAATTTTCCTTGATCAATCACAATGATGTGTGGAGTACCTATTACCTGTATTGTAGAATCAGATGTAGAAATTATCCTATTGGCCCTATTGTTGTATCCTTCCCTTCTTCTGCACTCAGCTTCTGAATGGTGTCACTTGCTCCTAATTTTTCAATTGTTACAATTGCTGGAGATGGTGGTGGAAGCATTAAAATTTGAGTACTAGTAGTTGCAAAGACAAAAGGTGGTTCTTGTGGATTCACCTTGTCTCTTGAGGAGTCAGCTACTACCTTTTGTAGCTCATCTACACTCACCAATACAGGATTTGTGCATAATTGTGCCTAAAGGGTTGATTGGTGAAGGATCTTCTTGAGATCCTCTATAGTCAGTGGATTGATGTGTCTGAGCAGAATTGTCAGGAACATCCTTCACAATTATAGTGTCTGTAGGTGTGATGGTTACATGAGGAGGGCTAGGAGGTGGCATTTGTGTGTCTTGGACACTCTCTTCCTCTTGTTGTTGTTGCTCAGCTGTTGCCATTACATCTCCCTTTTGTGTTTCCTCCTCTCCTTTTTCCTTATCCTCTTCCTCTTTCTTCTCTTCTTCTCCTTAGTTTTTGTCTCCTCTTCTGCTTTCTCTTCTATTTTCTTTTCCTCCTCCACTACTTTGGCTTCCTTTTCCTTCTCACTAGCTTTAGCCTTATTTGCTTCTTCATACTTGCCATCAGTTAATTTGTATATTGACTTCCACAATTTTATGGACTTATTCACTACATCTTCAATTTAATTTTGCAAAATACTGAAGGCTCTATATTTTGGTGCAAATTTTCCACCATGTTTCTTAGTAGCCTTAGTAATTTGACCTCTTATCAGATCATGCATCACTTGTGCTAGTGTTAATTCTCTGATCCCCTTCTCCATTTTGAGACAATAATGCCATTTGTTTTCAACTATCTCATATAACTCCCTAGGCATGGTATTGTCTAGCTCTAGATGTGTGTTCTTAAATTTAGCCATCATGGCATATACAAATTCCTCTATTTTGTTTTATTCTTCTCTACTTAACTTGTTAAATTCAAGGCTTTTCAAATCGGTCAAATCTGCATTTTAATACTTTCACAAATTTTATCTATGGCAGATTTGGGAGGATGGCTTACCACTCTAAATTGGCTATTATCCTTTGACTCTGTTCTCTCATCCTCATCAGAATTTGGCTATGCTACATATTTCCTTCTTTTCTTCTACACTTCACCAGTCTGTTCAGTGGCTTTCTTCTTCTCTTTTGTTTGCTCCTTGGCCTTTTGAGTACAGGCCCTTATGGTAGCTCTTTTTATTGGTGCTAGCTTGGCTTGAGTTATTTCTATAGCCTTCTTTTTCTCTTTTGGCTGGGCTACAAACTGAGCTTTGGCCTTTCTTTTCTTAGACTCATCTTGTGTAGGTGCTTCCTTGGCTTCTTCTTCCTCGACACCTTCCTCCTTATCTTCACCTAAGCCTTGGGTTAACTCTATTGGGCCTTGCCCTTATTCTTCTTCTTCACTTTCACCCTTTTCTTCTTCTTCCTCAACTACACCCTCAATTCCTGCACCAAACTTCTTCTTTATTTTTCTTACTAGTTTTTCCTTCCTCTTTACTACAAAGGCTATCTTCAAATCCATTTCAACATTTGACTTCACCACATCATATGTCCCAAAAATTTTGGCAACTTTGTCTATGTCCTCTACAAGTAATGCAGTTATTGTTGCTGATGCTTCATCCACATCTAGTTCATATCCCAATGGCCTTAGCCATCTCATTCTTGGAACTGCTACTTGGATGTAGGTGAAATCAATATCAACTAAGAAGTAGATGTCATTGACATGTTGTTCCACTAGGGAAACTGGTATCCTCAACCTTTGCTTCATGGATTTCTTGAAATCTTCAAAATAGCTTGTCATTTGGGCTTCAAAGTTGTAACCCATCTGTTCAATGTACTCATTGATTTGAATGATTGCAGATTTGTTTGAGTTCCAATTTACCTTTCCAATTTATGGAAACTCTTCCAAGACATAAAAGAATATGCACACAAGAACTGAACAAAACTTGTATTGAGCACCTTTTGACCTTCTTATTGCTCCTAGGTTCTCATTTATCTGTCGAAGCATCAGTTCTGATAGATCATATGTATGATCTTTCTTTACAATCGTATAGGCTACATCAACAACAATACATGGTACATTATTTAATCTACTGGATTGGTAAAATTTGTGAGATATCACTCTCCCTACAAAATCTAGAAGAGGATCTATTATAGTATCAATTGTCATACCCCTCTTATTCCACTTAGTCCATGTGTTCTTTTCAATGACCTCTTTTCAACCATTTCTCAGGGTCTTAGGCCGATCTAAGGTTGGGAAACCCATAACCCTATGTACTACCCTCTTTGTTATCTTCACAGGTCTTCCAACCATAAACAACCATTATGTATCCTGCTTAAAACAATTCTTATCCACTTTGTTTGAAAACCTGTAGGGTAAACTAGGGCATGGGTTAAACCCTTTTTCTCTACAATCAGGAACTCATCCTTCAAAATTTTGTTCTCACATAGTTTGTCATAGGCTTGGAATATCTCAAGATCACATATAGCCCCTACCTTATAGTTGTAATACTTTCTCATGTCCTGCACCACGACAACCTTAGGTGGAATAATGGAGAGTGCGCCAGCAGGGTCATTTTTGTAGGCTACCTCAGGAATGGGTCTAAAATCAAGTTGTTTGACTTCATTACTAACCAGCTGGACCTCATGACTTTCCTTTCCCTTGGGTTTTTAGAACTAGAAGCCATTATGTTGATCTAAGGTTTCAATATATTAAAACTTTAACACTGCATAGCTCAACACTTGATAAATACCTTAGATTGACAAAATTTATGATAAATCATTGTTGAAATTGGTGCAAAAGGTTTCAAGGTTGTTGTTTGATCACTTCTACACTCTTCTCATCTTTGCTCTGCATTCAAATGGCGTAAAAATGATCAAAATTTGACCTTATACTCCTTAAAACCTAGCATTAAATGCTTCATGCATACAGTTGTAAACTTAGCACTTGAAGATTTCAACATGACTCAGCTGCCATTGGATTTCATTCATTTGGCTTCCATTAGATTTCCACTTCACTCAAATTCCATTGACATTTCTCAACTTGGCACTAACTATTAACTCGGTCGCTACTAGCCACTCGGCATGCACTGGAGCTTTATGTGACATTTAAGGACAACTCGAAAATATTTGAAAAAACTTCAAATTTTGACTTGGCATCTTTGCTAATGCTGATTTCTTCTTTGCAGTACTTCTTTGTCTTGGGATTGATGTATGATATAACTTTGTATATCAGTCCCATACACTTGTTCATGCTTAGTTGGATGAGGTGTGATCACTTGACCTTTTGGGTGAAGTGATCCCTCCATTTGATGTGCTGCATTCATCTTTCTTCTTCCAAGTCTTGTTCATTTTCCCTCTAATTTGTTCAACATATACCTTCTCTTTTCCTTTGTTGAGTTATGACTTGGGTGCCTTTGACTTTGTTGGGTAGTTCCTGCTGATATGACTAGTCTTCAAGCAACTGAAACATGTGGTTTGATTTATCCACCTACTATAGTTCCCTCTGAAATGTGTTCTTATATAATTTTCAGGAATGTGTCCATATTCCTAATAGTAGTGACAACTATACCTGGTGTTATAGTCCCAATTATAGTGATGACCATGGTTACCTTCTCTTGTTGTTTGAGTTAATGTCCACATAGGCTTTGACCTGCACTCAAAAGCTATATGTCTATATTTCTTGCAATTGTAGCAATGACCATCAAATTTTGGTTTTTTGATAGTCTTAGTCCTACATTCATGTTCTTAATGTCCTTGCTTTTTGTACTTATGATAGTAGCTTGCATTCTTAGGCTTATCATGATGATTTTTCTTCTTACTCCTACATACATTAGCAGTGTGTCCCTTTTTACCATAGAAATGACAAGTGGGTTTAGAGTTCTTACCTTTGTCACTCCTTTCCTCAACACTCTTTGATGATTCACCTTCTTTAGTATTGGTGAAACCTAATCCTGAAGTGTCATTACTGGATCTTGGTGATTTTAGAAATTTCTCAAAGTGCTTGATGGCTACACTTGATTTGTTGAAGCTTTCTGATATCTCCTTCTCTCTCCTCAATTCATTCTGCAATTGTTCATTTTGCATTTTCAAGGTGGAGATCTCAATGTCCTTCATATTTAGCTCATGATGAGCATTCATCATTTGGCTAAGGGTATCTAACTACATGTTGGAGATTTTTGCAAGCTATGTGGACTTCTCCTCCAGTCTATTTGCAAGGTTTCTTTTCTCATCCTCAAGCATGGCCCTATCCTCAATGGCTCTTTTCTTTTGTTTAGTTATCTCACACAGCATCATGGCTTCTGACTCTTGCTCAATTTTAAGAGACCTTATCTCTTCAACTTGAGCTCTATTCTTTTTCATCAATTCTACTATTGTTGCATCAAACTCTTTGGAATCTCCATTGGTAAATGCTTGTGTGCTATCAATCTCCTTGTAGTGTGTGTCATTTTCAGCTATGGCTATATCCTTCCTTCTTTTCAAGGACTTTCTCAATTCTTCTCTAGCTTCATCCAATTTGTGTAGAGCAAGGTGCACATCAATCACCTAATTGTCTATGATCTTCCCAAGTTTGAAGACTTCCATCTTTAGATCTTTTCTCTAAGTTGTTAGGCTTTTCCTTTTGAGTACCTTGCTCTGATACCTATTGTTGGATTATTCAAATGGGAAGAGTACTTCTGAGAGGGGGGTGAATAAGAAGTAACACACTTAAACCTTTTTCAAATCCTTTAAAAAAAATAACAGAAAGTAAATTGTATGCATGTAAACATATTAAGTAAACATAAAGTAAACACATGCATCAACAACACACAACACTAGAATTTGGTAACCCAAAAACCCTCTAGGAATAAGAAGGTAAAACTGGGGTGGGGATGATACCCACAAAATCACTATAGCAATAATTGTTTGACCACTTCTGATGGTCTGCCCTGTGAAAGGCCTGCCCTATTAAAGGCTTTACATTGTGTCAAAAGTGACCTAGTTAAAGGATTTAAAACACTTTACATGAAGTGTCACCCTATTAAAGGATTTAGTCACCTCTTCAAAGGATCTACAAAATAGTTGTTAAGCTAACCTATCTGTAGACACCTAAAAATCCTTTAAAAAATAAAGTATTTTTATTTTTTGAAAAAAATCCTTGATGACATCATCATTTATTAATTAATTAATTAATTAATTAATTAATTAATTTTTATGCCATTAAATCCCTTTATCTTAATTAAAAATATTTAATTAAGGAATCCCTCCCAAAAATGTTTAAATCTTATTTAAACATTATTTCCTTATTTATTAATTATTTAATTAACAAATTGACCAAAAAACCAAAAATAAATAAATAAAAAAAATTTTGCCCAAAACTTGGCCAATTTCCTTAAGACCACTAACCTCTTCCAAAATCTTCTAATCCTTCTTTAATTTTCATTAAAGGCTAATCCCATCATTTCCTACCCCTAATCCCAACTCAAAATATTTAATTAAGATTAAATATTAATCCTCATGTTTATTAAAAAAGTTTTAATAAATATCTCCTCAACCTAAACCCTTGAAATAAATAAAACTTTATTTATTTCCTAAAAATCTAATTTATCCTCATCCTAAGAAGTTCTAGACTCTTTTAGAAAGTCTTCATCCTCATCCTAGGAAATTCTAGACTATTCTAGAAAGTCTTTATCCTCATCCAAAGTCTAGACTCTTCTAGAAGATGTCTTTAAACCTAATCCTAATCCCCTCCTAACCTTGTCACATTCCCTAAACATGGGTTAAAACTTACTAACCCAAGCCAAAGTTAACAAATATCTCCTCCTTCACCCACCCTCATTAAATGCCATCCACTTGCCTATCCCTAAGCTAATCATAAACCATCCTAATCCATCCTCTAATCATTTGCACAAGCCTAAACAAGCTTAAAACCTTCCTAATCAACTCCAAGTCGAAATTGCTCTCATCACCCTCAAAATATCTCAACCATAAAACTTTATGAAGTCCACTAGGTCATAAATGACTCTTACAAGCCCTTTTATTGCTCTTACAAGTCATTATGAGGGTCTTTATGAAGATTTTATCCCTTGAGCCTCCTTTTTTGACTCATCCTTCCCCTTTCCTCCATCCTCTCACCATGTGACATGTGTCACTCTTTGATTGGCTATAAGGAAGCACAATCCATGTGCTCTCCTCTCATGCAATCTGAGCCTTCTATAAGCTTTTTCACATCCTTGCATCCTAGCCCTTGATCCCTCAAGCCCTTTGCCTATTTAAGGAATCCTCTCCCAAGTCATTTGAACACAATCCATGAAGTAAAGTCATAATGCCATTTTGAGAAGCCATTTTACATCAAAACCATACACTCACACCCAAATTCCAACTCCATTTGAAGCCCTTTTTGAAGCATAAGCTTGAACATACATCCTATCTATTTAGACAAAGCTACTCAATAAGAGAGCTTCTCATTGAGAGAGCCCATTAATGGCTCATATTCTCAATTGAGAGTTCATCTTAGTCTATCTTGAAGTTTATGAATTTTGTTTAGTTTGTAGAAGCTTTATTTAAATTTGGTTTCTATTAGCATACTAACATTGCTCATATACATTTTGGCATGCCCGGTGGGACCCCGCATGGGTCATCTTCATTAGCTTTTTTAGTCAAGTTTTGTATGTCATTTGCTAATTTTGGCTAATTGTTCTTGTTTTTGTGATTGGTAGGATTATATAAATTGGTTTTGTAGGTCCACATGAGCATGAAGAAGACAAAGGAACTCATAGTCTATCTCATAGTATTTGCAGATTTTTCAAGGTTATAGGTGGACAAAGCACTTGGAATTCTTCTTCCTCTTCTTGTCTATATTTCTTCTTATTCCATCTACTTCTTCTTCTTCTTCTTGTGGGAGATCTTGGCCATTTTTTTTAAGGAAGAAAAATCATACACACTTCTTTTTAGTGCTTAAAATGAACCCCCAAATCATACTTAAATCCATTAAAAACTAAAAATTTGCCAAAAAAAAAAAATCTTTTAAAAAGTGAAACTAAACCAATCCAATTATTTGCATCCTTGCAACATCAAGGTTTTAGATGCATTCATGCAAAGTTAGGAACACTTCATTTTTGGGAATTTAAAAAGAACTTCAAGTTTCCATTTCAAAAGGTTCAAAATCAACACTAAGTGCACACTAAAATCTAAATCAAACTCAAAGCATCAATCACGGATAAAATGAATCTCATTTGCAAATATTTTAAAGTTCTTTTAAAAATCTCATGAAAACTAAGAGTCCTAAATGGTTGCCAAAATTTTCCTAAAAAGCTTTGTTATTTGTTCCAAACAAATGTCTTGTTGCAAAATCTTGAATGTTTCTTAGGTTTTTTATGCATCAAAACAATCTAGGAATATCATTTTTGGGCTTAAAACATGCAAACTAGAACACAAAATCTTGAATGAAAAGCAAAGTCCAAAGAGTCATTTTCACTTTTAAGTCCAAAAACAATCTTGAATGATCTAAGGTTAAAACAAAGCACTTCAAAGTTCTTAAAACAACACACAAAATCTCAATCTTGAATGCTCAAAGGAAAAAACTTGAATGTTTAATCAATTGTCTTTGAATGCATGTTGCTAAAATCACTCTTGAGTGCCATGGATTAAAATCAAAGTTTGTTTTTTTATGAATGCATGATTAAAACAACAAATCCAATCTTGAATGCCATAGATCAAATAATCATCTTTTGGAGCATAAAAAGAATCTACATTTTTGTAATCTTTTAAGTTATAAAAACAAATAAAAATGCTTTGAGTGAGTTTGTCGTTGGACTCACCCTCTTTAATCACCCATCAATTTAACCATTGGTTGCAATCTCAGTGCCATCTATGGGGATGGGTCCACCTAAGAGGGTGTTAAGTTTTCCACGCAAATCAAACTCCACTCACTTGGGTTTTTAGTGGTTTTTCTAAGTTAGAAAATTCCTTGAATGCACATTAATCTCTCTCACACTTCATTTGGGCATAAAAATTGAACAAATCTTGACGTGGAGGGCCTCCGGGCGCGTGCTTGAAATCGAATCTCACACACCTTTATTTTTGGCTTAAAATAAACTCACACTCAATCTTGAATGCCTTAAAGAAAAATCAATCGATACTTGACGTGGAGGGCCTCCGAGCACATGGGTTTACCTTCTCGTTGACCCTAACTCTTCTTCTTGTTCGCATTCTTCGATCAATTTTATTTTTGTCAACGCTTCAAAGTTGGAATAAACATTGTATCTTAAACATGAGTGCTTGCAAAGTCTAGATCAGAAAACTTAAGCGTCAGTTAGTAAAAGAACAAGCGTGTTTTTTAGCCCAAGATCATCCAAGTCTTCTCTCCCCTTGTCATCTTTCGAGGCCATCTTGGGTGCATAAGATTAGGATCCAAAATCTTGTCTTAGCTTTTTAGGAGGCCTGCTTGGGGATTTCATCACCCCTTTGGACAACCTCAACTCCAGCATTCTGACGGAGTATACTCATCTTAATTCTCTATTACTTGGCACATACTGGATTACTAGTGCTTGGCATGTATACTATCCTACTTTGCTCAGCACCTATTGTACTCTATCTTTCTTAGCACCTATTGCACTCTATCTTGCTTGGCACATGAAGTGTTCTATCCTACTTAGCATCAACTTTGACTCGACACCTGTTGAAATTCTAGCTTGGCACATAGTGTAGCTCGACATACATAGTGTACTCAACTTCCATGTAGAAATTGGTTAAGTGTGTTTACACTCAAATGTCAAAACCATTTTGAGACCAACAAATTCATCTGTCTATCTATTTTCATTATGTAATGCAATGTTTGGGTAAATGAACTTGGTGTCATTTACTATTTATTTTCCTTTTAGTCAGTTAGTCTTTCCACATCTATGTTGTTTTTATAGATAGATCTTTGTAAACCTTTCTTGCTTTTGGGTTAAAAGCATTGTCAATCATAGTATAGTTGATTTGTTGTAAATCCTGCATAGGGTGTTGTACTTGAATAAATTCAAGGAGCGCTTATGCCTTTTCAATAGTGAAGTGACCCAACTGTTAATGTTGATTAAAGTCTTCTCATCTGGGCATTTTCAGATAAATTTGTATTTATTTATTTGGAAGACAATCTATTCACTAACAAATGTAAAGAAAATAGTGTAAACAAACACTAGAAAAAATAGAATAGTAGAGGCATGATGTTAAGACTAATTGAACAGGACGATGTGAGATTTATGAGAAAAATATTATCATATTAAATGACTTCTCGTTCTAGAGAAGATGAAGTCTTTGTATGTTTCATTAATACAACATACAAGATGTGTGTTGAGAGAACTAAAGTAAACCTATGTGAGATTCTAAAGAAGCAACTATTTGACAACTTGGAAAGGATTAAAAAGAACAAATATGCAACTTTTAGATTTGGTCTCTAATTACATACCTATTCTTACATGTCATGAAAATATACTCAAATATGCCTAAGCCAGCATGAAACTTAGATAATTTTTCAATAGAATTAGTGAACTATTTCTATAGGAAGACAACTAAAGATTATATGATTATGATGACAAAAAATTTTATGAGATCATTCCAATTTGAAATGAAGAACAAAGTTAGGATTGCAAAGTTAGTTGTCAAAATATTGAAGAAGTAGATATCGTTCATGGTTGAGATTGTTAAGAATTGCATGGAGGCAATTGTACCTAGAGTTATGTTTGTTGATCCTTTGGAATATGAAGTAATTGAAACATAGATTATTGAGTATGCAATTGAATTGCTAAAGGTAGATATAGATTACGATAGTGAGAAATGGAGCACTGCAAAAGAAAGAATGGTTGAAGAATTAGAGTTAAAAACATAAAAGGAAGCCAAGAAATTAGTGGAAAGAGTTGTGAAAAAGGATGCTCAAATAAATAGGTGTGACACATGAAGATATGTAGAGGTAAAACAAACTACAGAAAATAAGAAGAAAATAGGCCATAGAAACATGTTTCTAGTATAGTCTTTATCTATCACATTGGGTATTCCACCATAAGAAATACCTACTCTAGTAGGACCTATTAATGATATCCCTACATTGATTAGAGAACAAGAATATAAGGATATAATAATGGTAAGTGAAATCAATTCACCCACAATGTTAAGGAGATCTACAAGAGCCACAACATCAGCGACACTTGCACTTGTCAAGATGGAAAAGGAGGAAGAAAAAAGAAAGAAATTTCACCAAAAATATTAAAGAGGATTAAGGAAATGGCCAATAGTTTAGGACCCAACAAGAAACCAAAATTAGTAATGACTATGAGGGAAAAAGTCCATAGAAGAGAAGGCAAGTATACCTAGAAAGATGACAGGGATGTCTCCACCTCAACCACAAACAACCACAACCACAAACACGATCACAAGAAGCAAAGAGTAGTGAGAAAAAGAAAAATAGTTGGAAAACTAAAATTGGATGAATGAATTAAATGATAATTAAGGATGGTAATCTAACTTAGCTAAAGAAATACTATGATCTTTATGACCCTTTGTAGTAGAGGCAACTAGAAAATGCAGTGATAAGATATATGATAAACTTCAAGCAATTGTTTGTTCATATTCATTGTAACATTCTAGAAGACCTATATAGCATATTGATTGAAAAGAAGCCCAAAATAGAGGAAAAGGATAAGAAATCAAGGGAACAAGAAATCATGAAACTTTGTGACATTAGAAATGATGAAGATAAAGAAGAAGTCTTAAACAAAGTTGCACCATTTCTAAAAACCCAAAGGATATCAATATTATTGATGTGAGGTATATATGCTGAGGTAATAAAGGACACTAAGGAAATAGTAATTAAATTTATGACAGAGTCTACACCTATTACAATAGTAGAAACATAGGAATAATATGATGATACATTCATAGACACAAGAGATGCACCAAGTGAAGAAGATGACACTATGATGATAGGAGGATCCACTATCACTATTGCTACTAGTGAATATCCTTTTGCTAATATTCAAATTGACCCTTCTGTTGAACAAAAGAAAGATGAAGTTGGAAATTTGGAGATAGTCTATATTGAAGACTACACCAACTCAAAGGATGAAGAGGAAAATAAAAGAAAACAAGATTCAATTGTTATGCAAGGTCAAGTAGGAGCCATAGAATTATCTTTGTTACCTACCTTTGTGAGTATAGAATTTTATTAT
Organism: Cupressus sempervirens; assembly: GCA_028749045.1. Classification (NCBI taxonomy): domain Eukaryota; kingdom Viridiplantae; phylum Streptophyta; class Pinopsida; order Cupressales; family Cupressaceae; genus Cupressus; species Cupressus sempervirens. The sequence goes on from CM053792.1 coordinate 711,509,120, forward strand.
ACTACTAGTTGGTTAAACATTATTGAAGAAACCATGAAAATAACCATATCTTTGAAAAAGATAGAAACAAAAGAAGAAAAGAATGTACTAGTGCAAATAGAGAAAGAAGAGGAAAGGAAAGAAGAATAAAATATAGAAAAATAGAAAAAGAGAAAGGATAGATTAATCAAATGGAAATTCATCCATCCTAGCCATCATTCCAACAAGCATCTATAAAAGAAGAAAGAAAGATTGAAATTGTGTAAATACCTACTAGGGTAGATGACTCTACACAAGCTAGTACTTCAAGATCCCCTCTTGAAGCAATAATCATAGGATTACCATAGGATATTTCCAAGATGTTTGAGGGTAGCATAGATATACATAAGTATATACACTTAACAACATTTTCACTCAATAAGATTATAGAAGAATTAGGAAACATGAGCAAGTGTGCCTTGGGCACACTAGAAAAAATGACAAAGAAGATACAAGAAATTTTTTAAATACAAGTGAATGACTTGGATATAGAGAAAAGAGAAGAGGAGACAATGACATAATTTGATGGGAAATTTTCTATATTGGCTGAAGTTGTAGCAGCAAAAGATCATGCAACACATGACATTAATTTATTTAGCACTATTTGCAACAATATCACAAGTGACTTATCACTTCTTGATACTTATATCAAGGTATTGAGGAGATGTCTTCAAGAAGGAAATGAATTATATGTAAAATGTACTTTTTCTTTTGAGTACACAAAATACATTGAAGGAGAAATCAGAGAAAAGGAAGATGAATTGAAGAAAATTGTGGATGAATTACAAAATCTAAATGCATAGATAGTAGATTTGGAAGAAAGAATCAGAAGTGTACATGATGAGTTGAGACTACTTGAGATGAGGAAGGAGAGGATTTCAAATAAATTTTCACTTTTAAGGAAACACCTTACTTTGAAAGTTGACTGTGTGTAGAGATAACTTACGGAATGCACTGACACAAAGGATTCCTTCACTAGATTTGTTCATTCTGATTTAAATGTTGTAGAACTAGCATCCTCTGGCATATGTACACTATTTAGCATATCAGAGGTAGTCAAGGACAATTGGGACAAATAATTCCCCAAATTAAAGAGAAACTTTGGAGAGTACATGCACTCACAAATAGTAAGAAATCTTGATAAAAGAGAAGGTAACAAATATTTTAACATGTATATAGATTTTTTATCATAGGGGGATAGTGGTAAGGAAAATTGTATACTTTAATACATGAAGTTATAAGTAGGATAAAGTATACTGAAAGGGTGAGTAAAGTATGTAAAGATGGTAAATATATGAAATGATCCACATTTTGTAAATTTTGTTTTGGTCATGTGAAGAACTTCACAAAGTTTGAAGATTTTGGGACTTAGCAAATTTTCCCACATGTTGCCATCATGTCCAAATGAGGATATTGTTGGAAATTTGGCTAGGGTAATATGCAAAGATGATATAGGATTATCATTTATAGAAACATATACCTGCAATGAAGAAGGAAAAATATAAGATTAAGTTTTTGATGATTGAACTTAGAAAATTGTCTAAATATAATTTAGGAAAATAGTGAATAGCTATGCATTTTGTGGTGCAAGAACACCTAGGGATCATAGGAAAAAGGGTCCTAGAAGTTTTTTCTTGTAGGGGGTTTTAGCTAACCACCAGAGAATAAGGGATAAATAGGAAGGCCCAAGGGTATGAATAGAGTCCTAAGTTGGGAAATCATGTTAAAAGTTTATTTTATACCTTACTAGACCTATCCAAGATGTTATCGGGTCTAATCATGGTCAAAAAGAAAAGTTGTGAAAAGTTGCTCAAGCAATTTTGCATTTTGTAAAAGTTGCATTTGACAACATTGACAACAATTTTCTAAAACCAAGCAATTTGTAATTTTTTAGTTATGGTTCTATATAGTAAATTGCCACACATGTAAAAGGGGTATAGAACACCATTCCACACCTAGGAGAAGGGTTGGTGTTCATATTGTGTAGATTCAATATGGAAGTAATAGCAAATTTGGAGCATTTCCTTGTTATAGTCAATTACTTGCACGCTCAAGATCCAAATGGAATGGATTCATTGGGCTTATTACCTTTCCTTTATAATTAGAATATCACTGTTTTTATTTGGGATCTTGAATTTTAGGTTAAGTAGGTGTTTGAAAATTCATTTGTAACTGTACAACACACAACCCTATTTGGAGCAATGTTGAAAATAATGGCTCTCTCTTGATTTCCAATGGTCAAATAACTATGGCTCTTTGGAGTCAAGAAGAGGCATATATATACTATAAATATTTTTATTTTGGGGTGTTGGGAAGATGGTTTTCTAGTTTTAAGGAAAAGCCCTAGGCAAGTCAAAGGCTACCCAGCTAAGTAAAGAACAACAAGACAGAGGTCAGAGGAGTAGCAGATGGATTGAAAATATCAATCTAGTGGTTTATATGGGAAGAGTAATGAGTGAAGATATGCCAAGCCAAAGGGAAAGCCTGTGAAAATCCATCTTGAAGAGGTTTCAGGTGACCCTAGTAAGTTGTTGATTGAAAACCTTAAGCCCTTAAAAATAGGAGAAAAATTAGAGAGGGGCTATATGGACACCTTGGTGACCTAAAACTAGGTGAATCTTGAAGTACTCTGAAAAGGGTATCTAGATGTGAATTTTTTTTGACAGATCCTTTGGAAATTTTTTGGATTAGGGACCAAAAGGTCAACTAGGAGGCCTAATTGCTACTAGCCCTAGTAGCCCAAGTAGAGAAGGAAATCTTGACATTGTATGAAAACCAAAGACAAAAATATATTCAAACCCCTTTAAAATCATGGACTATGATAGAAAGGATTACCTACTATTCATGGGTTCCTAAAGAATGCCTTAATTGATCCTATGGTGGAATTCAAGACAAAGAATGGAGTTGAGTCGATGGGAGTGGATTGGTGGAGTAAGGGAATAGATGAAGTATTCCCTTAAGGTTAGTGTAAAGATGGTACCCTAAGAAGGTTATAGAAGGGCCTTGAGTGTCTTGGTGGATAGGCCAATGCAAAGTAGCAATCCTTCCTCATCATTTTGGTTTAGAGTGGTTTACTAGAAGAAGTAGAGGCTATGCATATTTTAGGAAGGCAAGGTCATAGTTTAATAAGAATGTGTCTAAGAGTGCTTAAGTATATTCAATGTATGGATAAAGTTATGGCAAGTTTTACAGGTACAAGTTAAATAGGCAGAGTAGGAAAGATAACAGAGTAAAGGGATTTTGGTTAAGGGATTATTTTGGTTTACCAAAACAATGACTTAACAAGGTTGGGACAATATCCTAGATGTTAACCCTTACTTAGCAAAAATTAATTTTAAAATTTGGGAAATGTGCAAGAAAATAAAGATCAACTAGTTAAGCAATTGGGTATAAAGAAGACACTTTTTTGTCTGAAAGAAGTGTGGCATTGTAATGTAATATTATAATATTGTGGTTTGTACTTGGAATGATCACTATTGGTGCAAACTTGATGTTGTACAATACATATGCATGATCAATTTTGTGAAGAGAGATACAAAGGAAAAATTAGATGTTTAAGATATCAACATAGTCACAAAGGTTTTTGTATTTATACCTTTTTTGTATAGGATATATCATTGTATATACATATTTGATCAGTGGGCTCACCTTGCTACTTTTCTAATTATGATACCAACTCCTAACAAGGTTGAGGCTTCTAATAAGGACAGATAAACTCTATAGGTGTAATAGACTCCTAGAAGGGTCAATATCTTTCAGAAGATACTTTTGATTAGTGGATCATTTTGTGGGTATCATCCTCACTTGGGTTTTCCCTTGCCCATGGTTCCTAGTTAACAAATAATAGTTTTATGAGTTACATTGTGTTACTATTATGTTTAATTTTGAGCTTTATCATATATGAATGCTTAAATATTATTTTAAAGATATCTGTAGATGGGAACACATTTGTAGAATACTGATTCACCCCACCCTCCTTTTAGTATTTCCTATTTCTAACATATATCTCTCTCCAATTGGGATGTACATTTCCCAAAGGATAGAAACATCTATAAGTGAACCCAAAACTAATTATATCTATCTCTTACACCCAATATCAAAAAGATGAGGGGAGAAAATACTCAAAAAATAGCCAACTTTGTTCTCACGCCACGTAATTTACTTTGATTGTGAGAAAGATAATGAGCTTAGGGTAGTTTTGAGTAACACTCCTTCAAACACACAAGAAACTTTATTCATTCCCAATTTGAAGCTTTAAGTTCACTAATGACGCTTGAAGACACTCATGTTTAATATGTAAGGTTCTTTCCAACTTGACAATGTGTGTGCTTTGAAAATGAATCATGAATTTTTTGTAAATATTAGGGAATATTTAAGTTATTACAAGATTAAGTGTATTCATTTTAAGCACCAAGTCCAAATATTAATTCGCAATTTTATTTCTCCCTTAAGCATTCAAGATTTGATGAAATTATTTTAGACCCAAATTGAAGTGTGTTTCATAGCATTATTCTTTGATCCTTAAGCATTCGAGAGCATATTTAACTTCTGTACATCCATTCCAATGAAATTTTTGTCAATTTATTTAAGGAATTCAAGATTGAATTTGGATTGTTTTAGGCCCTAGGCATTCAAGAGTGTGCTTGTTTTATCAAGTTAATTGCAACATTCATTCCAAGATAAGTGTTTAAGCATTCAATTTTATCCCATTTCATAAGTCTAAGGTCCTCCAAAACTAATGTCTATTATAAACCTAATCAATAATCTCTTTGAATGAATTAACCAACTAGATAGAGCAATTTAAAATGTGCTAAAATAAATGAACTTGTAGAGATAGCACAAACGATAAAATAAAGTCACAAATGCCAAAACTTGAAGAAAACAAAAGGTGAAAAACTAAAGATGAAAAAAGTACAGAATTAAATGGCAATATTGGATACTAAAATTATTAGAGTGTAGACAATAGAACTGATTCATAGATGGCAAAGCATAGAGAAGCCAAATCTCATAGATGTCAAAACTCATAGAGGGCACCTTCAAGTTTTGTTATCAAAGTCGTAGACAATAGAACAAGGAAATGCCAAAATGCATAGATGATAGTATGTCTCCACAGACTACACTACAAGTGACAAAGACAATAGTGCATGGTTTTTTTCTAGAAAATGACAAATTTTATCTTAAACTTGGAATAGGAAAAGAGATGTCAGTCCTATTGGGTGTGCCAAAATGTATACATGAAAAACCTACTTGTTAGAAGTATACTTTAAAAAAGAAAACATTAGTTGCACATGTATACCAAGATCAAGTACAAGAAAACAACTAACAAACTTTAATTTAACTAAACAAATACGACCAAAAGAAAGAGTCCCCATGCAACCTCAAAGAAACTCAACAAGGGCACCCAAACATACCTTGTTTGTGTGCTCAAGATTGAGGGATGTGAATATTATCTTCCCAAACACAACCGTTGAATGCCTAGATTAAAATGATATAAAATTAAGCTAAATAAGTGAAGAATGCTTCAAGGAATGGCTATGAAACCAACCATTCTTGAGAGCATTTAAAGTAAATAGATATGGATGTAAGAATAAGAGACTAATGATGCAATGCTACTATAACAATTCAATAAACTAAGAAAAAAATGCAATGACTACCAAAGCATTATCTCTAAGCAATCAAATCTAAAAATCTCTAAAATCAAACTAACATGATAAGAATAAAATGAAGAGAGATGAGAAATAATTTAAACAAGGGTTTTATCATAGATTTAAGGGAGCCCTTGAGGAGGTGAAATTTATGTGACATCCACATAGTTACCACAAGGGAGACACATGAGCTATTGGACAAGCCATGCAAATGGCAAAAAGATCCTTTAAGATTTGCATTGCTCAAGGTGTGTTGATACATGTGTGAGAAACCATGGGGGATAAAGGTGTAAGAGTTCCTTTTGGAGAAGTTAATGAAAGAGGGGCTCCTTAAGGTTGATTTTCTCACACATGTTTGTAACCACTTAGAGGCTAAAAGGAATTAAAATGGTAGTTAGGCTAAATAAGTGGGATTAACTAGTGGCAAGGCTTAGAATGACGAGTGTGATGGGTGGTAGAGTAATCTTTAGGTAGGATTTAGGATTTAACTACAATAGTGGGTTTAGAAATCCAATCATGTGGAAAAATTTAAATACATTAGATTTATTTTAAATGGGAGATTTATGGAGCATTTTGCATTAAATAAGTTTATTACACTAAGGGAATGTATTTGAATTAAATTTGAATACCTTATGGAAATGAACATATTTAATTAAATAGGTAGATGAATACTAAAAAATAAAAAATAATAAATAATCAATTATAATGTCATAGGAAATATTAAATAAATTAGTATAGGATTTGGGATGACTCTAACCCTTAATATGCATTAAGCCCCATTAGGAACAATTAGGTATCATAAGGTGACCAAAATGGGTCTTAGGAGGACTTAGAACCCATTATGACACTTATGACATGTTAGTATATCTTATGCATCATAAAGATTCCATACTATTAATAATGTGTTATATGAGGTTGCATGGTCTTCTAATCAAACCTACTACATTCTAATGACTCTTAATTTGTTGTAATTAATGGGTTTTAATGGGTCTTATTTTTTTGTATTGGATTTTAATTTTTGTAATGGTTCTTAATAGGTCTTAATGATTCCTAGGATCATTTAGAACCCATTACAAATCCTTAGCACCACTATTATGTATTAGGTTCCACTTAGACCCATTAGCTATCATAACTTTCTTACTAGGTTGTAAGGAGCCCTAATGGGTTGTAGGACCACTTATGACCCTTCATGAATCCATATGAAAATTTAGGACTACTTATACATTATAAAGGTGTCACACAATAGGTAATGTGTTCTACAATGCCCTGTAGTGTTCTAGTGAGACCTAGTGGGTCCAAGGCTTAACCTTTGAACCATGATGAAAACCCTAAGCCTAAAAAAAATTCTAATCATATTATATAATCCTCCCTTTACATATATAAATTTATAAATTTTAATTACCTAAAATTTTAAATATGAATTAAATTCATTGAAATAAAATCTATCAAAAGGACACGTACTAAGAAAAAGATTACACAAATATTAATGTCACAAGTAGCATAAATAAATTCTTTCGAGAGAATTAAGAAGATGAATTCTTGCGAAATCAAAAAATACAATCAATGCAAGATTTTTTTAAATTGCATTACTAATTATAAAAACTAAAAATGGTATGTATAGTGTGGCAGTTGATTCAATGATGTATTGAGATGTACCAAGGTTTTGATAGAAACTACACTTGAAAAAATTATAGAAGAAATCAAGATATGTCTCTACATCATTGAATCAACTTGTAATGCCCCACCAAGGGATCCAAAAGAATTAACATAAAGTTTTACTAAGTTTACCAAACATTTAAAAAAAAACAAACAAAAAAAAACAAGAAAGATAGATCATTCACATCATACACATAGTAGTGGAAGCAATGATATACAATTAACTAAAAACATACATAACAGGTTACATTCCTTAAGGATCACAATACATTGAATTACATCTAAATCTAATCTAATCCTAAGTCTAACAACTACCACATCCACATGAAAGAATAATTAGAAAGTCCAATGTCCATTTTATACATTTGTTCCGAATGCCTCTTGGAAAATTAATTTGGAATGCTCATTCATCCACTGTACATGTCATAGGGTATGAAAGGCTTAAAAGAATATACATATGTAAAAATAGAAATACATCATCCTCTTCAGATCCATGATGCAAATGAAATATAGCAAAATAAATGAAATCATCCACCATACATGATACGTCCATACATCAAAAAGATATAACATCCATCATAAAATATAACCATCCATCATAATGATCCATGAACAGAATGAAGGTAAATGAAAACAAAGAATGCTCTAGCCACAATGACTATAGATGGATCTCAATGGTACAAGTGAAAAAGAACTACCACTCGACCATGTGGAACCTAAATGGCCCACTCCCACCGCACTGAGGAGATAGTCTCAAGTCCCAAATAGGATATCAAATCACATAACACAAATACTCTCTAAGTCTAAGAAATCCTAAAAATATTCTAACTCAAAAGTTCCAATCAAAGATCGACATCTAGACCCAGAGGCACACAAGACACATATGAAACCTACTATGCAAGAGGGAAAGTGTCATCGCACAAATCATGTTGGAATTTACTCAAGAAATCCCTTAGGAATCTCGATTCCCCAGTGATCCTACAGCCACTAGTATCCTCTCGTACTGATGAGGAATACTATGGAATGCAAGGTCGTAACCAAGCATTCTCTCAACTCCCATCCTAGTCTATACTAGTACTTGAGGCATGGATGAGAACATACAATTAATCTTATTAGGTTCATTTAAGTCAATATTTAGTGTAATGTTGTCACTTATTAAAAAAAACAACTTACAATGAGTCATCCCTAGAGCCTCTTAGGGCCCCCGTCCCCCATTGCAAGCCACTTCTCAACACTACATATAGATAACCTACCCTAGTCTCATGAAATCATAAATTAGAAAATCACCTCATCCCTATACAAGTGACTGGGAAGCATCAAAAGATAAGCCACAATAATCACATCAATTCTCCGTGAGCAACTAAAAGGCACCAAATGATAATCATGATAATCACAATAGTTCTCTATCAGAAACTGAAAACATCCATGATAAATCACAATATCCATCAGTTCTTAACAAGCAACCGAAAAAAAATCCCAAAATGATTCACAATATCGATCGAAGACTCCAAAATGGTCAAGTCAAAACATGTCACAACATGACATCATCAAGAACAAATCACTCAAAACACTTCAGTCCTCTCAAAGTGACTGGAAAGAAAAATAAATATAATTGATCGATGACTCAAAATGGTTAAGTCAGGTATCTCTTAAACATACACCCCAGCTTCACACAAGGAAACTGGAAAGCTATAATAACTAGTAAATACAAACATATCATAGAGCATATCAACACATCACCATGGTTGGGTTTAGAAAGATCGAGAACAAATCATCATAACATCACAATCGCATAACCCGAGCCTCTGGTAACAACCTAAACTGGTCAATATCTAATCAACCCCCAAAACCCCAAAAGCATAGACAGTACAACAAAATAGTACAATTTAATAGTTTGGGTTTGACTGAAATACACAATAGGGTTAAAAGTATAGTTTCAATTTGCATTTCAATTTATGTTTCAAGTATATAGAATTCTCAGTATTACCCTTATAATTTAACCAGATCATTTATTCAACCCATAAATATAAAGTTACTCTCATGTTAAAAGCCAAATTTCCTAACAAAATAATCTAGGATAACCTTTTATTTTATTAAGTTATAAAAATAACCCTTAATGATTTTAAATAAATAATTATGATTTTATTAAAATCAATAATTTTTAAACATCAATAATCTAATCTTCAATAATTAATTATTTAAATCATATTCAAATAAATTAATTAATAATTTATTTAAATATATTACATTCATTGTTATTGTATTATTTTATGAAATTTTAATATAATTTAATAATTGAATTATTAATAAATAATAACATAAATTTAATTTAATTAAAATTTATTAAAAATTAAATACTACTTAATAATATTAATATTGAACCACATAATAAAAACTGAATTTGAAAAGGCTACTAAAGTTTTTTTTAATTTTTTCTTTCCAAGCGATTGTGATTAAAAGCAGCGCAGGGGTTGTTGTCGTAATCGTCCTACGTGAGCAAGTATGATTGCATATAGTAGTTGCATGCTATATATATTTAAAGGGGGTAGGGGGTGGTTAAGCCACCCCTCCCCATTCTTTTTTTTAAAATATTTTTTTATAATAAGCTTTTTTATTAATAAAAATTTTCTTTTAAAATATAATTTATTTATTTTATAAATATTTATAAATATTTAAAAAAATTCTTATATATATATATATATATATATATTTGAAATTGTTTTCATCTTTAATTTGATAGAGAAAATATTATCAACCATATAAATTTTTAATTCAGAATTCCATTTTTAAATTCGAACCCTCCCCAAATTAAATCCTAATTTCTTTAATCTAGAAAAAATGAGAGTTTTCTGATTTCTTTTCTTTTCTCCACGTATACATAAGTTGATGACAAGCATTTAATAATTCACAATATTGAAATATTTAAACTTTCATCATAGAGAATTCAAATTTACAATCCATAGACACGAAAGGATAATTGCGTAATTAATCAATGATCAAAGCACAAGACCCTACCTGAGCCTGATGTTGATACACAATCCCTGAAAACTATGAGAGAATTCGCTCCTCTTCAAGAACCTTTCTCTGAAATTTTTTCCTAGAATTCTCCTTCAAAAATTCGCTTCCAAAATTCATCTCCAAAATTTGTGTCCATCAAAATGAACCTTCAATTGGTAATAAGGAGTTCTCTCCTCAAATCAAGGCACTAATTGTGCATTCACCCGAGAGGACTCCTTGCTCACAAGACTCGAACTCCAAATTAACTTTTAAATCTCATGTACACATTTTATTAAAATATCTTTATTCAGTTCACATGTTTTATCTTTTTAATTAATTTCTTTTATATTCAACTCATATACGCATCATGCGATCTAGAATCTTTTAATAATTTAATATCTTTTTAACTTTTAATTAATTTTCAAATGTTTAATTTGATAAAATATTTATTAACTTAAATAACAATAATATTTAGCATTTCTTTAAAAATGAACTCTAAATATATTATTATTAAATTAAATAAATATTATCACGTTATAAATTTATCCTTAAACTTTTATCTCCAATTTTAATTCTTTTTATTTAATTAATTTCTCAATTATTTAAATATAATTAAATATTAAAGATATCATATTAATTTTCTATTAAATTAAATCATTATTTTAATCTTTTTATTAGACTTAATTAATAGAAAATACACCAAAGACTCATAAAGAACATACGAAAACCCATCATAGCAAAACACATACCAAATCAAACAAAAGGGTTATAATTATGAATTAACATCATTTGATGCATTTAGAGGGTACTTGACTCAGATTCTTGTCCTGATTATGGCTTAAAGGTTTAGAATTTGGACTTGAGAATTTATCTCCCCTCTCTTACCATTCAGATAATGCGATAGGGTACGCTCATCCTGGCAATTTAGGGAAGTCGATACCCAGTACCTACAACCTACATAAAATCCACGCATGTACCGACAGAATATTCTAAGCTTAAAAAGCAATGGCAGGAAGTGGTGCATCATGTAGATCCCATCTAGTAGGTGACTACGACTACATTCCTTAACCACATCAGAAATGCCATACATAAAGAAAACAAACACGCACACCATACACATGCAGTGTGGGGTAAGTATCTATAAGAAAACACATGTGATAATAAACCATCTAACTAATCATCATTTATAACTAAAAACACTGAATAATCATCATACACACATGAAATATAGAGTACCAAGTAACCTCATCATATAATAACCTAAATGTAAAACAATATTTGATAATCTTAAAATAATACTACTAATCATCAAACATAAAATTGGCCTAAAAGAGTTTGGCAATGATAGCAAAAATGTAAATTAGGGGCAAGCACTACATCCACCCCCCCAGACTTAGGCTTACTCTTGGAAGCCTACAAGAAAGTAAAGCTAAGGACTCACTATGCGGGTCCCATTGGACCCTTTCCCCTTATAGGAGGATAAGACTCCACTGAGTACACTCTCTAAGCTCTATCCATGTCACCAACTGTAGGTTCTAAAGCTACGAGTCTCTGGCCTAAGAACGGTGGTTTCCTTTGAGTGTAATGAGATGATTAGTGTCCATGTTGTCCACATGTGAAACACTCTCCACCGAAGCTCCTTTGAACTCTAGGTGCACTAGACTATTGGAAACTACCCCCACTAAGATAAGACTGAACACTCTGAGATGACTAATCATACTGGTTGGGCTTGTTGCGATGAGCCTTGTGATAATTCCTAGCATTGGAACCACCACCACCACTCTATGATGGAGGATAATTTCCTTCTTGCCGCTGATTACCCCTAGAAGGAGGTTTCCTATTGACACCTACTCCCTGACCACCCTTTGATCTTGATGTAGAAGGTGCTCCTACAAAAGCCCCATGTCCTAAGTTCACACTCTACTCTACAAGGACATCTCAATGTACCGCATCTTTGAGGGTTTTAGGTTCAAACACCTTAACACCCCCAATTAAATGGTTGTTCAAACCTTTGATGAAATTTTGTGCCAATTGTGTAAAGTTGTCACTAAATCTCGAAAAGGGCATGAGCTCAAAGAACTTGCGCTCATACTCTATAATAGTCATAGTGTACTATCTCAGGTTATGGAACTCATCTACTCTATGCTACTTCCATTCCTTTGGTAGGAATCGTTCACGAAAGTTCTCTACGAATAACTCCCATGTGACACTATTCATGGAAGCCCAACTTCTTTTCCTTGATTGTCCACCAAGTGGCCCCAAAGAACTCTAGGTTGGTAATAGTAAACCTCGCTTTGACATTCCTGTCAAAGTCTTGCATAGCAAAAATCCTATCAAGGGAAATAAGCCACTACTCATCTACATATCCTGAACCCTTCCCATTAAAGGGCTTGACCTTGGACCTCTGAAGGTCCTTCATCTGAGAAGATACAATGGATCTATGTTGATCCCTCAGAGGGGTCCTAGACCTAGCTCTATGCTCATGTCCTGCCCAATGTGTTGTATCCTAATCATGAGCATGAGGTAGGTGATCAATGATGGTTCACATCATTTGCCTAAGACCAACCTCCTTCAAGTCAGCATGCTCCTCTCTATGGTTCTCTTCCTGATGCTCACTAACATGCTCCTCCCTATTCTCTTCCTGATTAAGGTCTTCGTGGACAGACTCATGGACACTGATAGCTCTGCCTCATCCATGACCCCTAACATGAACTCTAATGGAAGACCTCGTCCCAAATACCATCCTACAACAAGATAAAAGATACTATAGTAACCATAAAACATACTACTGAAAAGCATAGATAAAAGACACATGTTTTGCAAATAGAATAGTATTCAATTTTTAGTTTGCCTATAATTTTGGTTTAAGTATAATTTCAGTTTTGAAGTCTAAGTGTTGAAGTATGAAAAATATACAACTAACAATTTAAGTTATGTTTCAGTTCAACTAGATCAACACTAATGGCGTTCTAATATACCCAGAGCTCCCAATGTAGATACTTCGGCTCTGATACCAAATGTAATGCCCTGCTAAGGGATCCAAAAGAATTAACCTAAAGTTTTACTAAGTTTTCCAAACATTTAAAAAAAAAAAAAACAAGAAAGATAGATCATTCACATCATACACATAGTAACAGAAGCAATGATATACAATCAACTAAAAGCATACATAACAGGTTACATTCCTTAAGGATCCCAGGATGTTGAATTACATTTAAATCTAATCTAATCCTAAGTCTAACAACTAACACTTCCACATGAAAGAATAATTAGAAAGTCTAATGTCTATTTTATACATTTGTTCTGAATGCCTCTTGGAAAATTAATTTGGAATGTTCATTCATCCACTGTACATGTCACAGGGTATGAAAGGCTTAAAAGAATATACATATGTAAAAATAGAAATACATCATCCTCTTCGGATCCATGATGCAAATGCAATACAATAAAATAAATAAAATCATCCACCATACATGATACATCCATACATCAAAAAGATATAACATCCATCATAAAATATAACCATCCATCATAATGATCCATGAACAGAATGAAGGTAAATGCCAACAAAGAATGCTCCAGCCACGGTAACTACAAATAGATCTCAATGGTAAGAGTGAAAAAACACTACCACCCAACCGTGTGGAACCTAAAAGGCCCACTCCCACCACACTGAGGAGATAGTCTCAAGTCGCAAATAGGATATCAAATCACATAACACAAATACTCTCTAAGTCTAGGAAATCCTAAAAGTATTCTAACTCAAAGGTTCCAATCATAGATCAACATCTAGACCCAGAGGCACACAAGACATGTGGAAAACCTACTATGCAAGTGGGAAAGTGTCATCGCACAAATCACGTAGGAAGTTACCTGAGAAATCCCTTAGGAATCTCGGGTCCCCTGTGATCCTGCAGCCACTAGTATCCTCTCGTACTGACGAGGCATACTATGGAATGCAAGGTCATAACCAAGCATTCTCTCAACTCCCATCCTAGTCTATACTAACGCTCGAGGCATGGATGAGAACATACAATTAATCTTATTAGATTCATTTAAGTCAATATTTAGTGTAATGTTGTCAATTATTAAAAAAAACAACTTACAATGAGTCATTCCTAGAGCCTCTTAGGGCCCCCATATCCCATTGCAAGCCACTTCCCGACACTACACATAGATAACCTACCCTAGGCTCATGAAATCATAAATCACAAAATCACCTCAGCCCTATACAAGTGACTGGGAAGCATCAAAAGATAAGCCACAATAATCACATTAGTTCTCCATGAGCAACTAAAAGGCACCAAATGATAATCATGATAATCACAATAGTTCTCTTATCAGCAACTGAAGACATCAATGATAAATCACAATATCCATCGGTTCTTAACAAGCAACCGAAAAAAAATATCCCAAAATGATTCACAATACCGATTGAAGACTCCAAAATGGTCAAGTCAAAACATGTCACAACATGACATCATCAAGAACAAATCACTCAAAACACCTCAATCCTCTCAAAGCGACTGCAAAGCAAAACAAATATAACTGATCGATGACTCAAAATGGTTAAGTCGGGTATCTCTTAAACATACACCTCAGCTTCACACAAGGAAATTGGAAAGCTATAACAACTAGTAAATACAAACATATCATAGAACATATCAACACATCACCATGGTTGGGCTTAGAAAGATCGAGAACAAATCATGATAACATCACAATCGCATAACCCCCGAACCTCTGGTAACAACCTAAACTAGTCAATATCTAATTAACCGCAAAAGTATAGACAGTACAACAAAACAGTATAGTTTCATATTTTGGGTTTGATTGAAATACACAATAGGGTTAAAAGTATAGTTTCAATTTGCATTTCAATGTACATTTCAAGTATATAGAATTCTCAGTATTTCCCTTATTATTTAACCCGATCATTTATTCAACCCATAAATATAAAGTTACTCTCATGTTCAAAGTCAAATTTCCTAACAAAAAAAATCTAGGATAACCTTGTATTTTATTAAATTATATAAATAACCCTTAATGATTTTAAATAAATAATTATGATTTTATTAAAATTAATAATTAATTATTTAAATCATATTCAAATAAATAAATTAATAATTTATTTAATATATTACATTCATTGTTATTATATTTTTTATAAAATATTAATATAATTTAATAATTGAATTATTAATAAATAATAACATAAATTTAATTTAATTAAAATTTATTAAAAATTAAATACAACTTAATAATATTAATATTGAACCACATAATAAAAACCAAATTTGAAAAGGCATGTACTAAAGTTTTTTTTATTTTAAAATGTGCGAAGTGATTTAATAATCGCTAGTTGCAATTAAAATTGGCGCAGGGGTTATTGTCATAGTCATCCTACGTCTGCAGGTACAACTACATACAATAGTCGCCTGATGTATATATTTAAAGGGGGTAGGGGGTGGTTAAGCCGCCCCTCCCCATTCTTTTTTTTAAATATTTTTTTTTTATAATAAACTTTTTTATTAATAAAAAATTTCTTTTAAAATATAATTTAACTATTTTATAAATATTTATAAATATTTAAACAATTTCTTTTATATATATATATATATATATATATTTTTTTTTTTTTTTGAAATTGTTTTCATCTTACTCTGATAGAGAAAATATTATCAACCATACAAATTTTTAATTTAGAATTCCATTTTTAAATTTGAACTCTCCACAAATTAAATCCTAATTTCTTTAATCTAGAAAAAATAAGAGTTTTCTTATTTCTTTTCTTTTCTCCACGTATACATAAGTTGATGACAAGCATTTAATAATTCACAATATTGAAATGTTTAAACTTTCATCACAGAGAATTTAGATTTACAATCCACAGACACAAAGAAGACAGGAAAGGATAATTGCATAATTAATTAGTGATCAAAACACAAGACCCTAGCTGAGCCTGATGTTGATACGCAATCCCTAAAAACTATGAGAGAATTTTCTCCTCTTTAAGAACCTTTCTCTGAAATTTTTTCCTAGAATTCTCCTTCAGAAATTCGCTTCCAAAATGAATGTTCAATTGGTAATAAGGAGTTTTCTCCTCAAATCGGGGCACTAATTGTGCGTTCACCCAAGAAGACTCCTTGCTCACAAGACTCGAACTCCAAATTAACTTTTAAATCTCATGTACGCATTTTATTAAATTATCTTTATTAAGTTCACATGTTTTATCTTTTTAATTAATTTCTTTTATATTCAACTCATGCACGCATCATGAGATCTAGAATCTTTTAATAATTTAATATCTTTTTAACTTTTAATTAATTTTCAAACGTTTAATTTGACAAAATATTTATTAACTTAAATAACAATAATATTTAGCATTTTTTAAAAATGAGCTCTAAATATATTATTATTAAATTAAATAAATATTATCACGTTCTAAATTTATCCCTAAACTTTATCTCCAATTTTAATTTTTTTTATTTAATTAATTTCTCAATTAATTAAATATTAAAGATATCATATTAATTTTCCATTAAATTAAATCATTAATTTAATTTTTTAATTAGACTTAATTAATAGAAAATACACCAAAGACTTATAAAGACAACATACAAAAACCCATCATAGCAAAACACATACCAAATCAAACAAAAGGGTTATAATAATGAATTAACGTCATTTGATGCATTTAGAGGGTACTTAACTCAAATACTTGTCCTAATTTTTAATTAGGACAATGGCTTAAAGGTTTAGGATTTGGACTTGAAAATTTAGCTCCCCTCTCTTACCATTGAGATAATGCGATAGGGTACACTCATCCTGGCAATTCAGGGAAGTTGATACTCGGTACTTGCAACTTGTATAAAATCCATGCATGTACAGATAGAATATTCTAAGCTAAATAAGCAATGGCAGGAAGTGGTGCATCATGTAGATCCCGTCTAGCAGGTGACTATGACCCCCTTCCTTAACCACATTAGAAATGCCATAC
This sequence comes from Cupressus sempervirens, assembly GCA_028749045.1. NCBI lineage: Eukaryota > Viridiplantae > Streptophyta > Pinopsida > Cupressales > Cupressaceae > Cupressus > Cupressus sempervirens. The sequence goes on from CM053792.1 coordinate 711,526,436, forward strand.
ATAAAGAAAACAAACACACACACCATACACATGCAGTATGGGGTAAGTATCCATAAAAAAGCACATGTGATAATAAACCATCTAACTAATCATCATCAATAACTAAAAACACTAAATAATCATCATATGCACATGAAATATAGAGTACCAAGTAACCTCATCATATAATAACCTAAATGTAAAACAATATATAATAATCTTAAAACAATACTACTAATCATAAAACATAAAACTGGCCTAAAAGAGTTTGACAATGATAGCAAAAATGTAACTTAGAGGCAGGTACTACACAACTACCACATTACACATACCATTTGTAATTTTTTTAATTATTGATGCAAATCTAAAAAATCCTGCATTGGTTATAGTTTATGGGCACACAAGTGCTCATCTTCTTAATTTTCTTGAAAAAAAAAATTTATGCTACTTGTGACTTTGATATTATTTTTCCCAGTATGTGTTATTTTGATAGATTTTATTTCACTAACTTCAATTCAAATTTTGAATTTTTTTAATTACAATGTCTAAAATTATATATTTAAAGGGAGGTCTATATAATATGGTATGTATAGAAGGAAGCAAGGTATGTATCTACTTTTCTTTGCAAAATCTGATATGTGGATTATGGGGAGATGTTGTGGTGATGAGCTAATCTTCATGCCTAGATACTTGGGAGTATTTAATACTACAAGGCTATTAAACATAAGGCATTTAAGTTTCATGATGTACATAGTTAATGAAGACTATCACCTAGTGCACTCGCCTTAGGAGTTGATAAAGTAAAATATTCATACTGCATCAAACAAGAGTTTAGGTATGCTATATACACAAATTATATATGATGATAAGTTAAGATATGTTGAATACCTATGGAATGTTTTCTATTAGTGTCAAAAACTTAGTCACTTTCTAGGTAGATTTTGTCAGTCATCACTGTAATCAAGCCATCTTAATAGGCTAAATGAATGAATGAAGTGGTCTACATATTTAGATAAGACCAAGTAATAGTAGATGTCAAGTACACCTCATTGTGGCTGAGAAAAATAGTTCAAGTCAAGTAAAGAAGAAGTCATGTTAGATAGAAGTTTGAGTTGAGAAATACAACATAGGTCGAGTTCAGTATGAGTTAGGTGACATCAAATGAAATTCGTGAAGGCCGAGCACCAGAACACTATAGAAGTTGAGTAAGGCAGTTTTGTATAATTATTTTTAATGGCACACAATTGTATGTAAATTATTTTTTCCTAAATTGGAAGTATTTTTAGAGGATTGAGGAGAATTTAAGGAGTTAATTATGTGTTCATGAAAGGATCATCAACCCCTATGTAAGGTAATCAACCGATCAAAAAATTGGAAGGACTAAGCAGCAAAAAGGGACATATCTAGATCGTTCATTCAGATCTAGAAACTTTGTAAGATGATTATCAAGGAAGGGTAAACCCTAAGGTAATCATTAGAGATGAAATATATTGTGAAAATGTGGTAAGTTAAAGTAAATCAACAAGATGAGGAAAAAAGGAAATTGAGCAATGAAATACAAAGCAAATCAGAGGAAGCAACCAAGGATCTGGATAGAGGAGATCTATTATCAACACTATAGTGCATACTGAAGGATCGCATACTGAACATTCTAACATGTACTTCAAGGTTCAACTCTCTTAAGAGGGTATCTTTAAAAGGATTTTGTAAATCTCCTAACAAAGTAGTCACTTAGTTGTGATGTAAAATCCTTTAACTAGGATAGAACCTAATAGTTCTTCTAGCCTTTAATAGGGAAGATACCTCACAAGGTAGATCACCAAAAGTGATCAAAACATTATAGTCTTAATAGGCACAAATGTATTTATGTATTAGTGAAGATTTTATGAGTGTCATCCCCACCTTAGTTTTACCTTAGGGGGTTTTTGTGTTACCAAATATGTGTGTTAATGTGTTATGTGTTTATGAGATTTAATTCATGTAGTTAGAAGTTAGATCTGATATTATGTTGATATGAATGGTTACACTGATATGGGGTTAATGTTAAAATGAGGTTTTATGTGATGATATCAAATATGTTTCATGTTTGAAGTGTGGAATGTTACATTTCCAACAATTGGTATCAGAGTAGCATACTCTTGGAAAAAGTCTAACCACCTAGGAATTAAAGATCTTAAAAATGGAAGCCTACAAATTGTGAAAGATCATTGAGAATCAGAATATTGATGTACAACTTGCATATGAACAAGTCAAGGCTACAAAGAAGACATTAAGGCAATCCTTGAAGAGAAGTGATGGAAATATAACAAAATGATACCCAATACAAAGAAGAGACTATTGAAGAACTATTTGATGAAGGAAGTTCTCGTGAATATTATGCATCAATAGCAAATTTGTTGGAGAATAATAACATTCTCAATGAAGATGTTAGAGAATTAAAAAATAGAACATGAGATACAAGTAGTAAGGCTATGTAAAGTGACTGAATAAAAGAAAAAGTTTGAGAAAGACAAAGCTAAGGCTGAAGAAGACAAAGAAAAGGTTGATGAAGACAAAAGATCAATAGATATATGACTTGATGAAAGGATCAATAAAGTACAGAAGATGACCCACAACTAATTTGAGAGATCAATCAGATGCTAAGTGCAGATCATGAGATTGCTAGAAAGAAGCTAGAGATTGTAAATATGAAATCTAATAATGATAGATCAGTGAATGAGTTGAAAGATGAAAAGTAATGTGTTGAGAGTTTGAACAAACCTAAAGAGGCTATGATATTTCTTAATCAATAGATTAATGCACCAAGGAGACCTCATGAAACCTCTAGACTAGGCTATGTCAAGTTCCTATCAAGTGTCAAGTAAGGAGAATCATCAAAGGAAGGAGAATAAAGGAATGTGATTGCAAAACCAAAGAAAAAGAAGCCTACATTCTATTAATGTGGAAAACTAGGTCAAACAACATATGTTTGTAGGAGCAAGGTTGGTAACACTAAACTCAAATTCAATGGAAATTATTTTAATTGCATTAAAAAAGGTCATCAAGAACATGAGTGTAGATCAAAGGTCAATAAGACACCAACCACTTTTAGATTTGAAGTTTATTTTTATACATGTCAAAATTATGGTCATAAGGCACAAGATTGTATATCTAAAGAAAAGAACAATTAGACACCTAAAGGTTAAGGAAAAGTACCTAAGAAATGTAATACCATAAATTGGGATTACAATACTTGGGTAAATTGTCAATATTGTGGAAAATATGGACACATTGTAGAAAATTATGCTAGGATACATCTTAGAGGAAGGTTTGGAAATTGAAGAAATTTTGGACCAATATGTTTTAATTCTCAAAATTTTGGTCAACTAAGCAAGGATTGTATGAACCAAGCATCATCACCCAATGTTGTGGAGAATAATGAAAAGGAAAAGGTCAATGTTAAAGATGTAAGGAATGAAATTAATCAAATGTGGAGGACGAACTCTAATGGAAGGACCAATTTCAATGGTGAATTTGTGATCACCAAATATAATGGATTAGGAGATTCCCTCACCTCAAACTAAAGAAAAGAGGTGTGTATGAAACTATGTTTCAAATTCCTAATTAGACACTAGTTCCTAATATTATATGCATTTAATTCCATATCAGCATAATGATAGAAGCATAAGGATAGAATCCAATGTCTAGGATGAGATAAATTGTGGCACCAAATTAGAAGTAGGGCATGACCAAGTTGTAGCATAGATCAAGCTAATATATGACCGAGAGGATATTGGGGTGATGAGTGGAAATCCAATATGAACCAAGTGAAATGAGTGGTAATGTGATTGTCAAATTTCACAAAGTAGATCAAGACACCTTTTGGGCACTTACCCTATGTACGAAGTATTAATTGAAGACCTAAATTGAATATTTCAACCTATATAGAATATTTTATGGATAATTTCTCTCACCCAGTGATTGAGATTTCACAAAGTGAGCAACAAGGTAATTGGAACAAGTTTGAGAAAAGTTGTAAAAGAATTCATTGTGTGCCATTAGCAATACAAGGTTATTTGTGTAAGTTTATTGTGAACTAAGTTGTAAAGCTTTGGGATAGAAACCCTAGTTATGTAATGGTATTAACAAGTGAGAAGAAAGAAGCATTGAAGGATAACAATTCTCAAAATGTTTGAAATGAAGCTTTCCCTCCACCAAACTTCAAGGTGTACCCTGAAATTACATTTAAGGGAGACTCTTTTTGTGCATTATCATCGATTTCACTTTGAGTGATTAAGGTTCATTATGTGAGATCATGTTACCTGTGCAATATAGCAGAAATTGGAGATTTTGAGATAAGGAATGTGTATGACAAGTTCTGCAAAAATGATAGTTAAAAAGTTAAATTCAAGGTAGTTTCAAAAAAAGAGTTATCATGTGCCCTAAAGTTTTGGAGGAATTTAAAAGTTGAATAGATCAAGCTAGTATCGATTTTTATTCATGACATGAAGCTGTAGATTGAGAATGGACCAGTAAATATTACTAAGGTGATTGTGTAACATGTTACGGGCTACTCTATTATAGATAGGGTTAAATCAATTTGATGCCAAGGAAGAGATGTGATTGAAGTGAATACTAAGGTGAAATGGAATGACAAAGGGATGCCAATCACAACCATTGAAGACCCTGTGATTGAGTTTGTTGTTCAAATAATTCCTCATAAATTCTACTAGTCAAGATGGCTAAACAAAGTTTCTTGTTTCATTGTAGATGTGAGATACAAAATTTAGAAGAAGGACCATAGCTATGAAATGAACGGTCTTCAACTCACCCAATTGGTTGAGAACCTAAGAGAAATAAGGAAAGAGAAGAATAGTTTGTGTAACATTGGTTCTCTTATTGTTTGCATTTTTATATATGCAAAAATCATTCCATACCATAGGATATGTTATGTAGGATAAACAAAGGGTAATAACCTAGCAAATTAGTGAGTATATCACCCAAATGGGAGAAATTTTTGAAACAATAATAGATGGTTATTTTGCAGATTTCAAATAGAAGATGCGGAATATATTTAGAATCCTTAAGTCAATTTTTGATCAATAGTATGATCACATGTATTTTCTTGTTGAGAATGATTAGACTTATGTTCAATATGTTATACCTAGAGTTGCATGGTTAAGACCTTTTCAATATGAGGTGAACATTGATAAAGTCTCATCTGCTATAACTGCATTATTGGCTGAAGAGATAGGTAAGAATGCTAAACTATTTGAGACTTATGGGATAGCCAAGGGTGAAAATGATAATGCAAACAAAGATTCCAAATTTATAGAGGATAAGATAGAATATGATAAAGAACCTAGAAGATATATTATGGGATAGCCAAGGTGAAAATGATAGTGCAAACAAAGATTCCAAATTTAGAGAGGATAAGATAGAATATGATAAAGAACCTAGAAGATATATTTTTTGAAAAACCATTGATGATCTTATAAGGAAAAGGGGAGGATATGAGCAGTTAAGAAGATGAAGAACAAGAAGCTAAAGGTAAAGAGTTGGTAAGTTTTGAGCCCAAGGAAACCAAGGATAATTAAGTTGTGGTGTTAGACCCAAAGGTGAAGAAACATATGAAGAAGATCGCTACCAAGCCTACTCCCACAACACCAAGGGTAACTAGACAGAGATCAAGGGTAGTTAGCACCCCAGTTACCAAGCTACCAAAGAAAGGTATAGTAAAGATTACAAAGCCCATTTAAAATAAAATTCCTAACAACAGGATAACAAATACTATGGAGGCCAAGGAGAAGAATCCAAATAAGAAACTAAGAATAAGGCTAGTAGTAATGAATAATGATGATAAAGATGAAGAAGAGAGGATGGAATCTGATGATTTGAGCCAATTTAGAGTGGCTACACACAAGAAGCCTCAAGATATTGATAATATATGTGAAAATATGAGGAGTACAACAAGATTAGTGGGATTTAATTATATAAACTATGATACCTTGAGAAAGACTGATAAGGAAAAGGTAGAACAAGTTTTTATTGACATGATCATAAATTTCAAATACACACCAATTGAATTAGGCCAAGGAATAGCTGGAGAATTATATAATAAGATTGATTCTAAATGGAAATGGGCATTAAAAATAGAGAGATAGATGAAGGAGGCTAGATTATCCCAAGTAATGCCTAATTTAGGCAAGCAACATAGGTCTATAGCATTAAAGCATTATGCTAAAAAGTTTGTGCCAAAAAGAAGAGCTTATATGATTTTGAAAAATAAAATTGAAGATGTTGTAGAGGAAAGTAGAAGAGCATGGAAGAAAATTTTTGGTCTAAAAGGAGAATGGAGAAGTAGAACTTGATAATAAAGAAGACATATATGATGATGTTGAATAGTTAGTAGAGACTATACACCAAATAGCACAAGAAAATGAGAAGCAAACTAATATAGTCATAATAGAGGATAAATCCATAGAAAATCCCTTGATGGATGTGACTGAGACTATAGAAGAGCCCAAAAAATAAAGGTAAGACCGAGCAAGAAACAAAGGAGAAAGCTCCTAATCTTAAGCCAATAAGAGATGTATTATTGGAACCCAATCCTCTTGTTATGAAAATCAAAGAATATCCAAACATAGGAAGTTAGGACACATCTCAATAGGTAACTATTAATATCATTGATACAAATGTCCATGTACAAATACAAACAAATGATGATGCTACTATTGCTAAGCAATAGGATGTGTTGATGAGCCTTTAAAAAGCCATTAGTTTGAGAACCTTTTATCTTGTTTTTAGACAATTATCTTGCAGAAACATTTTGACTTTATGGTTTTAAGTGAAAGAACTTATGTTTTTATGAATATATTATATATGTTAAGACATGAAGATTGAAGTATAGATTGTTTAGATATGTTGTGTTTTCTTGAATCTATGGACTTGTATGGTTTAATGAAGGAATATTACATGTTTATAAATATTTCTTCATCCATGATATGTTTGGGTAGGTTCCTTCCTATAGTCATAACATTTGCAAAGAGTGACAGTTTGAACATTAATACCTTTTCTGACATTGATGATGAAATGAAAATATATGTATGTGGAAGTTGTTGCATTCAATGTTTTGTAGGTACTTAACATGTATGTTCAAAATCAACATTTCAACGCTAAGTCAAATCCAACTAGATTGTTGAATCATCACAAGTAGATTATTGTGTGAGTTATGTTATGGTAGTGCATGAACATAGCTTCCTTAACATGCTATATTCTTGGAGGAATTAAAATGTAGTTAATGATATTTCTATTGTAAACTTTATGATCTATAATTAATCCTCGTTGATGGAGTGATCATAGAAGGACGAATTTTTTGTAGCTTTCCTTTAAATAATGCGCATTGTAGCTTTGAGATGGGGATTTTTGCTAGAAGGGAAATATAATAGATTGTTTGTTCAAATCAACAGTGTGTAATCTTGTTTTCAGATGTAGTCTCTTACTATGAATGAATAGAATAGAAAGTTCAAGTTTCTAGCCTCTGTCTTGACCATCTTTTCTGTTCACTCATCCAAGGGGGCCCACTTGGTGAGTGAACTACTTTGTTAGAATAGATTTTATTTCCTTATTTGTTTCTTTGTAAAGTAGACTTTTGTTGTTCTTGTAGCCATTGATAACAAAATCATTGAACTCTTCTTGTAGCATAGATGCATAGATAGATTTATTGTTTGTAGCATTACTCTAAGCTTTGAGACAAGATTTCATTTCAATTCCTAGCTTGGTTCCTTTAGCATTTATTTTTTGTTTTTGTTGTAATGACTTAAAGAGGAATTAGAGAATATACTTTGCAGCTACCCTCTCAAGTGTACGCTCTAAGGTTGACAAAATAAAATGAAGTTAGTATGTTATTCTTAGGAAAAACACATGATTCTATCTAATCATAGAGTCAATGTGAAAGGATTTCCAATCCTTTTGCTACTAAGGTATTTAAATGACTAGCCATTTTTGGCATCATTCCCAAGGAAGGTGTCAATCTAATTCAACACTGAAGTCATTATTGCATGCATAAAAGAAGAGACCCCTTTGGGAGATTTCTTCCCCGCAATATTCAGGAAGACATTTTTAATCATAAACCTAAAGAACCGCATAACAAGAATGAAGAAGAACTTTTTGAAAATGCATTCACTGCTACTCAAGAATTAATACCCTCATCCTCTAATGAATCCTTACATCTGAATGATCTCTTTTTTGAACCTTAATACCAAGATAATCCACTTGCTCTTGTCATCTATCAAGCACAACTGCTAGTACCCCCTATAGGGATGGCTCAGCCTCAACCTCAACCAACATTTCCTTTTCTTATCCCTCCTTAGTAAGGTAACCAAAATTTGAAGAACATACCTACTACTGCACTTCCCAAGTTTTATGGCTTGATTACTAAAGACCCTAAAACCTTTATCTTTGAGTTTGACATACTATTTAGAAGTTATGAATATACAATTGATGCCCACAAACTGAATTCATTTCCTTCTACCCTCAAAGAAGCTACTCTGAGATGGTTCATGGGTTTGGGTGCTAATTTTGTAGCAGATTGTCCTACAATGAGCAATTTTTTTCTCACAGAGTATAAGGAATACTATAGGGGTCAAGATTTAAAAGGGGATGACATTTTCAAAATGTCCCAAAAGGATGATGAAACCTTGGAAGACTATGTTTCTTCATTCATGTTCAACCTACAATGTAATACACAACATCAATTGAATGAGGAATCAAAGAAACATCATTTTTTGAGGGGTGTAAATAATGGAAGCATTGAAGCTCTAGACCTTATGTTGGGAGGGGATATCACTCAAAAGACTTGGACTGATATACAAAGTATATGCCTGAATTATTCCAAAGCTATTGTGAAGAAAGGTAGGGGACTTAGAGATCTACCACATAAGTCCAATGGTAGTTCAGGAGTATCCAAGATGGAATTATCTAATTTTCTATTAGATTTCAAGTAAGACATTGTTAATAATGTAGCCACTCGGCTAGGTACCATGCAAGCTTGAATAAAGAAAGATGAAGCTGATGCCATGTTGATTGAATACTATCCACATTGTAGAGAAAAGAAAAAAACATTGTAGATATAAGTCTGTTGTAAATGTGGAGACACAACCAATGCCAATTGATTTCAAAGCCATTGATGAAAATGGAGAGGTACTTTATGTCACTCAAAGAAGGCCATGGACTCAAAGACAAGGTATGTCACAAGATCCTCTTCAAAGTTATAATAATAATAATCAATGGAAAAAATTTCAAAATATTGGTTTTAGTGGAAATCATAGTTGGAAACAACCTCAACAAGGTTGGCAACAACCTCAACAAGGTTGTAAGCAACCTCAACAGGGTTGGCAACAACTGCATAATTGGAATACCCAATCTAGTTGTCCATCCCTAATGCCACCACCTCAGCAACAAGCTCTAATGCCTCCTCTTGTAGCCACTAATACTCCTTCCAAGTAGACCCAACTACTAGTTCAACCTAATCCTAATCCAAAAAATACTAAACATTAGGCTCAACAACAAAGATATTCCATCTCATTAAATGATATTCACTTAAGGTCAGGCACCACTCTTCTTGCACCCCAAAAGCCTATAATAATTGAAGTTGAAGATCCTCCAACTAAGCATACAGATAAGTCAAATAAGAAGACCTCTCCTATAGCCAAAGAACCTTCATTTCCCTATAGGTTGATAGAACAAGGCCAGCCCACGAAGAACCATGCAATCATTGGTTTTCTTCATTAACTAAAGCAAATGATAGTAAAAATACCATTTTTGGATGTTATTAAAGAATTCCCTACCTATACTAAAGCTATTAAGGAAGCATGCATTAAGTAGCCAAGAATGAAGAAGAAAGATCCAAAAATCATTCATGTCCTAGGACAGTTGTTTGACTTAATGCTGGAGAAATTAACTATACCTAAATACTCTAACCCTAGGAGTCCTATAGTTATAGTCACTATTCATGGGATCCAAGTTCAAAATGCTTTGGTTGACCTAGGAGCATCTTTTAATGTAATGAAAAAGGAGGTATTGTCTCAACTGCATATCATTGGCCTTAGAGAGACACCCACCATCATTCAACTTGTTGATAGCTCTACCATTAAACTAGATGGGATGATAGAAGATGTTATAGTCACCTTAAATTCCTAGGAATATCCAGTTGATTTTGGTGTGCTCTCCCCAAAGGCTAATATGGGAGGATATCCTTTAATTTTAGGAAGACCATGGTTAGCCACTACAAATGCTTATATAGCTTTCCACTCTAGGAAGATGACAACATCCAATGGTATTTGTACCAATAACCTAACTTTATAATCCCTTGCTCAACCATTGTTACTAGATGACCAAGTAATCTAGCCAGACTTGGGTGATGATGATCTAGAAGTCAATTCCATCCATCAGTTGATGATGATAGATAGAGAGTCATTTATAGCTACTCGAGAAGAAGATAAAATAATTTCATCCATTATTCTAAATGAATATGGAACAAAATCTCCAATGTGTCCTCAAGCTGAATGTATATTAGAAACCATTGTACCATCCTTGAATTCACCACATCATTTAGAAGCTTCACAATTTCTCCATTCACTATTACCTCATGAGATGGATTCTTCTCTAGTTACCCAATTATTCATGGCAGATAAGGTTATTAAGATGGAAATTGATCTAGGCAAGGGACTAGATGTAAATAATGCCTTATCACCCTCTCAAGCTTATGCTCTTGAGTTGACAAAATAAAATAAAATTAGTATGCTATTCTTAGGGAAACACATGATTTTGTCTAATCATAGGGTCAATGTGAAAGAATGTTCAATCCTTTATTACTGAGGTATTTAGCTAACTGAACACGTGCATGCAAGTGAATGAAAAAATCTACAAGATGGCAGTAAAAATGAAAATTTTGAGGAAGAGAACATAGAAAGGGACCAAGATGATCAAGTAATGAAATCTTCTACTGGTGATGTGAGACTGATAGCCTCATGACCTCTCATTAAGAGAACAAAGGAGGTAGAATAGTTGAGTTCCACTAATGAACTCCAACCAAGAGAGACTGAGCCTAAAGAGGAAAAGGCTACATTGATAGTGACTCAAGGATCAGGCTATAAGATTCAAACACAAGGCTTGTATCTATCACTACCGATCTCCAGTACCCATGGCTCCAAAGGTAAAAGGATTAAGAAGAAGAAGAAGAAGAAGAAGGTGAAATCACTTGGAAAATATATGATGATTGATGAAATTATTGTGATTCCAAATTGGGACACAGATAACTTAACCTATGAGTAGATGGAAACTCTATAAGAGTTATTAGCCAAAAAAAAAAACAAGAAGAATTGAAGATAGAGCAACAACAAAAGAAAGTATTGCATGAGAATAGAGATATTTTCCTAGAGACTATTGATGCAGATAATCTCAATGCACAAGCACCCATTATGGAGAAATTATTTCAAATTATAGAAAAGCTCAATGATCTTGACATTGATGCTAATGAGAAACTAATGAAAGCTTTGGAGAAAGTCTCCACAAAAATTACATCGAGGCAAGTTAATCCTTCAAAACTTGTAAATATTTTAGACAAAGTTGTTAAGAATATTCATTCATTGTATAAGAAGTTGTGTGATGTTGCATATTTTACTATGGAAGATCAGGAGGCAATAGATAAGCTCCAAAATGATTTACAATATTCAGGAAGTGCATTAAGCATAAATGCAAGTTAAATCTCTTTTTTTTTTTTAATAAATTAACATTTTCCCAAGAAAGGTTGGTCACATTGATGGTTGTAGATGGTAAAATAAGGGTTAAACTTATCTCAATTCACACAATGTTGATACCTCACTTGGAGGTTATGCAAAGAGAGCTACAATCAGCTAAGGAGTTAGTTCAAAGAGATACAAATATCTCTACTATTGACAGTATGGTAGATCTAGTAGCTATGCTAGAAATTAAGATTTAGGTTTTGGAGTCTGTAAGAACTAGTCAAGACAATGATCTAGAAATGATATTGCAGATTCAAAATTTATTTTTGAACAAGTATAGTTTTTCCCCTATACACTAGTAGCCATAAGTCACAAAAATAAAGGAAAAAATAACAAATTTTTGATGGACATAGAAAATAGACAAAGAGTACATGTATATATTAGGAGCAACATCAGTATGTACATTATGAATTTTGAGTGTAGGGTATGAAGCCAGTCCATAGGGGGAGATGTTTTTAAAATTTTTAAGGTTTACTATTTTGAAGATTTTTGTCTACAGTGATCATATCAATCCTAACCAAGTGTTTTTTCCACTAATGTCAAAGGTGGAGATTGTTGAATCCCTAAGGTATGCCATTTCAAACACTTAGTCACTTTCTAGCTAGAGTTGGTTGGTCATCAATATGACTAAGCCATCTTAATAGGCCAAACAAATTAATGAAGTGGTGTACTTATTTAGCTAAGAGTAAATAACAATATATGTTGAGTACACCCCATTATCATCAAGAAAAATAGTTCAAGATAAGTAATGAAGAAGTTGATTTAGATAGAAGTTTGAGTTGAGTAATATAGCAAATATCGAGATCAATATGATGCAAGGGACAAAAAATAAAATTAGTTAAGGACAAGCACTAGAACACTATAGAAGCTAAGTAAGACAATTTTGTATAATTGTTTGTAATGACACAAAATTGTATGTAAATCATTTTTGCCAAGTTGGAAGTTTGTTTAGAGGATTGAGGAGATATTTAAGGAGTTCATTGCATATTCATGAAAGGATCATTAATCCCTATGTAAGGTAATCAACCAATCACAAAATTAGAAGGACTAAGAGACCAAAAGGGATAGATCTAGATCATTTGTTTTGATCTAGAAACTTTGTAAGATGATTATAAAGGAAGGGTAAACCCTAATATAATCATGAGAGATGAAAGAAGTTTCATGAAGGTTCTAAGTTAAGGTGACTCAATGAGATGTCAAAAGAGGCAACTAAGGAGTGTAGTACAGACCAAAAAAGATATATCAGGTCAGAGCAAGTGATCAAGGATCTAGATAGAGAAGATTTGTTATCATCATTATAGTGCATACCAAAAGATCAAGTAACATTCTAATAGGTGTTTCAAGGTTCAAATCTCTTAATAGAGTATCTTTAACAATATTTTGTAAATATCCTAATAAAGTAGTCACTTAGCTGGGATGTAACATCCTTCAATCAAGGTAGAACCTAGCAGTTATTTTAGCCTTTAACAAGGAAGACCCTCACAAGGTAGATCACTAGAAGTGATCAAAATATTGTGCCTTTAATAGGAAAAAATTTATTGCTGCAATGGTAAATATTTTGTGGGTGTCATCCCCGCTATAGTTTTACCGTTACCCTGGAGGGTTTCTACGTTACCAAATATGTGTGTTAATGTGTTAAATATTTATTACTTTTCATTCATACAATTAGAAGTTAAATCTCATATTATGTTAATGTGAATGATATCTAATATTTTTCATGTTTGAAGTATGGAAAATTTTTATAGATCTTGATTCACCACCTTCCTCCCCCCTCCTTCTCAATATCACACTTTCCCTATTAGATTTCCAACAAAGAAATGGGTGTGTGAGAATACATTGACATAATTTGTATAGTAAATATATTTCACGTTTGAAGTATGGAAAGTTTCCATAGATCTTGATTCACCCCCCTCAGGGTATAACATTTTTCCTATTATATTTCCAACAAAGAAATGAGTGTGTGAGATTACACTGACATAATTTGTATATCAAACATGGGTTATAGTGGAGGAAGTAGTATATACACATTATTTATATGATACTATGAGAAGAGATGAGTGTGTGAGATTATCTAGGCATAATTTGTGTATAAGGTTATGGCGGTGCATGAATATACACTTAGTATTCAATATACACAAACCATAATTTGAGATCAAATGGGTGTGTTAGATTATACATGGGACGAATAGAAGAAAAGAGAATTGAACATACTAGGGAGGTCACAAGGCTCACACTTGTTCAAGTGCACTTTGGCAATGGCCCTTCTTGTGAAAATATTGTCTAAAACCTTTCTCGTGAGATAATGTGTTCTTGTTTACACATGCATTTTGATAGTGAAATACGTCTTTTCAAAATAAGCATTCATTATATGTATATACATAATTTTAAACAATTATGATCCAATTGTGGTCCAATTATGGTCCAAACAAAGAAATTAATCCATACACAGTTTCTAGCTATGCACTTTTTCGTATATGGTCCCAACATATAAGTGTAATTATAATATAAAGAAGACACCGTAAAAAGAAATTTTTAGCCTCCTAAACCTTACAATACTTGCACTTGATTCCTTCATCACACACTATAACTGTTGATTGTGCATAATTGGCCCAACTAAAGTATATGTGCCTATTATTTCCTTGCAATGTCAAATCTTTGTTAATTCTTACTATAATAATTAGTTATTATGCTAAATTTCAAAAATTAATAATTGTATTAACAACCCTTTTCCTATTTAGCCAACACCTAAATTTATGCCTAGGATTAGTTTGTGTTTTGAGGTCTTCAACAAACATGGGCCAATACCACATCAATAATTTGGCATATTCATGAAATCCATCAACTCTGCAACATCAAAACAAAATTTGTTGATATTGATGCACAATTAAGAGCCATTACTTTGCAGATAATAATTGCATGATTATTGGCTCATAGATTTTATGGTGTTCCAATGTATTCATAATAGCAAAAGAAAATGCATGGAAAATTTAGAATAGAAAAAGGAAATGGGATGCAGGAGCACCTTGGGTGTAAGAGAAATCTTGCATCACTCAAAAATATTTTCTTTTTAGTCTTCTCTATTTTAATAAGGACTAGTAGACAGGGTGGTTACTATTTATGGGAACTTCTTATTTTTAGTAAGGTTGTCATACAAGCTCAGAATGTTCTTATTTTCTACATGAAGGTCTATTTAAGAATTATAAGCCTACCATAAAAATCTCATTGCTCTACCTTAAGTATTAGAGAAGTTATTGCAGGTTTTTAGTGAAAAAATTTACAGAAAAATCTTCGAGCTCATTGTTGGAGACCTTAGAGTGCCTGGATGAGGTCTAAAAACTTGATGGAAAGGCATTTGTGCCATTTCGAGCCTATAAATCATGAGCTAGCATTTCCAAAAAGTGGTTATAATAGCCAATCAAAGCAATGGTTCAAGAGTTATGGTTTTCCAAAGTTGGGATACCCAAAATATCCGAAATAATTTGTCAAAGTTGTATTTAGGTGACTCTATATGTATTCTTAGGGTCTGTTGGCACTAGGTATTAAGTTTAAGCATCTAGAACCTTCCTGGGCAACATAAAATTGCCTATTTAAGAAAGGCCTGAACATTGTCTACGACAACTTTGGGTGGTAGTTTGTAGCTTGTCTTGCATATTACTATAATGAAGGCGCCTATGTGGGTTAACATATTATACTTGTGAATTCTGTAATTCCAAATTTCTAGTGCAAATAAGAAGTCCATATTTTGTTCTATCATTTGTTATTGTTTCTTTATTTCTATTATGGTTTATGGTATTAAGAGGAGCACCCTTCATCAAGTGGTATTAGAGCTAGAGTTCTTGAGAATGTGGACAGATTGTTGATGTGGGGCAGTTTACACCAGGACCATGGTTTGGGCCGAGCGTGTAGATAGATCACCGATTGTGAGGTAGCTTGCACTAGGGTTTTAGCTAAAGCGTAAAAATGCCTCCATGAAGAGGGTGTGGCAAAAGAGTTATAGGTGTTACACCTGAGGGTTTTTGAGCCATCCAAAGACAAATGCAAGCATTGGAAGAAAAAATGCATAGAGGAATAAATCTTCCCATAAGGGATGAAAGTGAGGATGAGGACGAAGTAGAAGAAAATTTTGTAGCTAAGGAAATTCTAAACCTAGAGGAAGAGAGGCTTTTAAGGGCCATCTCCAAGATTGGAAAAAGACCTAAGTTTGAAATTCCCACATTTTTGGAAAATATTAACCTAGAGGACCTAATTGATTGGATCAATGAACTAGAGGAGTACTTTGAGTATGAAGATATTGATGATCCTAACAAAGTCAAGTTTGTGAAGGCAAACCTGAAGGGACATGCAAATATCTAGTAGCAAGAGGTTCAGTTAGAGTGAAATAAAAAGGGAAAGGAAAAAATCACAAGATGGGAGAGGATGGTAGCTAAATTGAAGTGACAATTCATTCTTGTTGATTATGAGCTTGATCTATTGAAGAAGATGCAAGCGTTGAAGCAAGCGGTGTAGTGCCCCGCCCAGAGATCCTTGGAAACAAGGATTCAAATCAAGCCAAGATTTTTTTTTTTTACAAGTATGAATGCATATGACAACATCATACAGGGATCACAACGATCACAACGGAAAACTTCAACACAATCCTGGCAACCAACGAATCTCCGAACGCCACTACCCAAACAAAAGCCAACAACCACCACAACAAGATGAGGGCACAAGAAATGACCACTCATCAACAAAACACCAAGCTGGGGTAATATGTAGAATCTCAAAATTTGGCTAAGCCTGAAATCTTGAAGCCCTAAAATTTCCTAGAATCCATAACTTATCTCTGAGAGGTCTAAAACCTATCTCAAACGATTTGTCGCATATATTAAAATATATCTTAAGTATAAGGAATTATACTTAAACGATATATTTTAAACCCCAAGAGACTAAAACAGAAACACAAAAACTCGATTTCAAGAGAAACTGACAGAATTCAAAATGCAACAACATAGGCTCGAAGAACGCCCAAAAGGGTATCCAAAACCACTCTCAAAAAGATCGGATCACGAAGAAAAGTGCCCGTTGATGGCACGCGCAAGTTTTTCAAAAAAATCGTGCGACACTTTTTACTAAGGGACGGCGACACTTCTCCCTTACTGAGTGTGACACTTCTTAAGAAGGCGTGCGATACTGGAAAAGTATCGCGCGACATTTCTCATAAAGTTGTGCGACACTCTTCCAGTGTCGTACGACGCTTCTCCAGTAATGCATGCGGCACTTTATAGTATCATACGACATTATTTCTATGGGCGTGCGGTACTTTATCAGTGTCGCACAATGCTGAACAAATGTCGCCCATACAAAGTAAAAACACTTCTAGAACACAAAAACGGAGAAAATTTGACAAAAGAACCTCCACACCGAGGAGTATCGAATCCACAAAGGCTCGAGGAATGAGCACTCGAGTGCAAGAACAACACAGAAAGAATAAAACCAAACCATCTAAACTACAACAGCAAAGAACACACTGAATATAAACATCGCCGAGAACAAAAGCAACATCGCAATGTACATAAATACATCTCAAGAACAAAACAACCAAACTAAGTACGCGGTTCCTCCCAACTGTCAATAGCATCATAAGACCATCATGGATCCTAGCCATCCCCCGCACGTAACATCCCAAGCCACCGACCAAATCGTCGGTACTGTCGTAATAGGGACGTCACTACTAAAAACATGCAACAATAACAGCATAAGAAAATCTAACATTCTAGTGATAACGCATAAGATAATCCTACAGTAGATAACATCACCTATCACATGCTAAATAGTAGTAAGCAACAGATATACTACTAAAGCAAATCACATCATCTAATCATATGCTAAACATCATAATAAGGGAATGCACCAAATAAAATGACATCATCTAAACATGATATACAAGCATCCCAATGAAAGCATAAATCACAAGAAAGCATACTCCAAAACCCGAAGTACCAAGTGGAGACATCCAGCAACGGTCGCACTAGGACAAAAGATCGTCTCTGTACACCGATCCCTAGCAGTGGTGAAGGTAGCTACGCCTCCCAACCACGTGGCACCCATAGGTCCACACCCGCCGTGCTGATGGAGATAATGATCCAACCAAAATACACAAAAAGCACAACATCCATGGCTAACACTCACGCCAGATAGTATGATGGCTGCAACCAAGAACCTAAGACAATGCAAGGAGTACAGGTCCTGGTCAGACACTCAAAAGGCTACTAAGTAGGGGCTGACATCATGAAGAGTCGCTTGGCATTGAAAAGCTCAAGCTCGGATCTGTGTAGCTCAACTCCCTCAACGGAAGGCCAATACACCGTGTAGCTCAAATTCCTCAACGGAAGGCCAATACACAAAAGTACCATTTTATTATCTTAAGTTTTATTACCAGTCACACATTTTATTTAGTTATCACTTATATAAAGCTTCCTCTGCCAACCCATGACGCCATGATCGTCGGGCTATGAGATAGAAGCCCCCTCCATATGCTACCCTACCCTACCCATGCTCATCCTATGACAAGTGCCCGTGGGCATGCATACTCCCATCCCAACCCCAATGATCATAACTTTCGAAAGTACCATGGAAGATCGAGCCTCGCAAGTCACTGGACAAATGTACGCGGACGTACTCGTGTGTGGCGCACCACCATCACGAAGATCATAACACAAGGACAGGAATGAGAACACAATGCAAAGAAAACACCCAATTGAAAGCAACACGGGAAGGATGGATTCTACATGAATCCCAAAGCTAATAAAATCATACATCATGAAATCACTCAACCGGCCTCAATCCAAGAGTATGGATTCTACACGAATCCCAATGATGCAATAAGACTAACAGTCATGAACTTACTCAACCAGCCTCAATCTGAGAGTATGGATTCTACACGAATCCTAGCATTCACGAAACAAAAGCAAAGGTCCAACAGAAACCATAACAGGTATAAAATCACTCAACCGAACACAACGTCAGGAGTACGGATGCAACACGCATCCCAATGCAAAAAAAGGTGCAATAGTGGTCTGACTGATATCCAAATGGATCATCCAGTCCACGACCCACATTGTGCCAAGAAAACCTGAGAAAATAGGGTGGCACGCAAAACGAGGGAAAAATCTCAAATTTTGAAAAAACTTCAAAATTAAAACCCATTTGGCCTTTGGGTTCAAAAACCCCAAAAATCCAAAAATAAATGAAATCGAACACCGTATGAAAAAACGGCCAGCATAATGGTGCAAAACTCCAAACCCTCATCCCAAAAAACAAAGAAATGTTCATACCCGCCCAACCGGGTAGAACTAACATACAGAAACATAGGGGAACACTAGTTCTCAGCCTCCAAACAAATGGCTACCAAAAACAGAAGCAGAAACGAAGCAGAAACAATAAAATAGGAAAGCCCTACCTCACAGCCAAAAGGGCAAAACGGAAAGCTGAACCAGAAAATAAAATGCTCGCAGAAGTGGCTGAAAATTGCGGTAATCCAAGGTTTCCCCGAGCTGGATCCAACGAGCCCAACCTCGCGACGATCCCACGCCCGTAGCTCTCACAACGAACAAAACAGTAAATCCTCATGAAGAGGATTTTTGGGTTTTACTCTCCAACTTTCCAATTTGAAAGTGAGAAGTGAGAAATTAAATTCCTCTTTGGATACTTATTCACTTTTCGGGTGAATAATCAATTAGGGCATTTAACCAGCCAATCTAGTTAAACCCTGAATCGACCCAAACGAAAACAGGCTATTCCTATAAATAGGAATTCATCTATGGCAAAGCTGCCAGAAATTAAAATAAATCAATTAAAAAGCTCGAAAACCCAAAAACACATAAATCTCCTTAAACAACTTTCGCGACAATGCGAACCTCTAAATGCACAAACACGCTTACTGGTCTAATCACATAATGCAATGAGTTCGGATTTAATAATCACTAAAAGGTTTAAATTAAACATTTTATTAAGGATATGTTGACCATACAAGGGCAACATTGGTAAAATATGAACGACTGAATCACTAACTCCCTGTGCCACTGCCAGGGATATAAATCCTGCACACTAAACAACACGATCAAGTACAATTGCATATAATAAAATAGCCGAGGCAATAAATGCATTAAATCACCTAATTTAACCATTTATTTAATTATATTAAAATAATCTATTTACATCACTCACGTTCACAAAAGGCATAGCAACGCAGGAATGAAGTAAATAACCATAGCATTAAATCCATCACATAGCAAAATCAGAGGTATGTCCAAATACCAGATAACTAGATAATCAGATATCATCATAAAACACACTGTCATCTCAAAATGGCATCATCATGCAATATGATTAACTGAACAGCATAGTAGTCTAATATCTATGATACTGAAATCAAAGAGTAACATCTGACCCTCCGGTCCTCTCAAATGTAAAACATCACATAAGAACATATATCTCTCAGATCAAAATAAAACAAGGTAAATGTCTGTAGCACATAACCAAATAATCCAACAAGAACAATCCATTCTAATTACTTAAGCATTTAATAAGGCACTTAAAACACATAAGCGAACACAGTCATAAACATGACTAACCACTGCTACAGGAACCTAGTCCAGTGTAGCATGGTAATAGAACATAGTGCAATTTCTGCACACATCACAAGGTAATCACGGAACAACCTCATGATACCACATCGATCCTAGTAACCACTGGCACAAACCTCAGTGAACCAAAAATCACATCATAATCTCATAGATCAGACAAAAGCATGATCAACGCAACTGATAAAGAAACATAAATCCAAACACCTCAGGTGTAGACCACTCAGGGTCACAATCATGATCCATCACAACAAAAGATCAGCAAGGTTGCATCCATCAAGACGACTTACAAAAGTCAAGTGGGAGAGGCACTACAAGCGGGAAAATCTGTTCAAGAATATACCAAAGAGTTTTACCAATTTCTCATTAGAATAAGTCATGTAGAAGCTAATTAGGACAAAGTGGCCTATTATCTTAATGGGTTAAGGCCAAGTATTCAAAATGAGCTGAGTCTAGTTTGAATGCACAATATTGAGGAGGCATGCCAGTTTTCCCTAAGAGCTGAGGAGAAATTGAGCAAGAAGTTTGACAACAAGAATAGTGGAAAAGGTCGCAGTGGAAAATTTGGCTGACGATCTTATGATGGTCGCAATGATGATCAGAATAACAAGGATGAGGATGGAAGTAGAAGTTGGAACCAGAGGGGAAATAATTACAATCATTTCCATTATTAGAGCAATCGAGATCAGAAAGGAAGAAGTAGGGGATAGGGATCTAGAAGAGGAGGCTTTCATGGGAAATGTTTTCACTATGGAGAAGAAGGGCATAGAGCA
Organism: Cupressus sempervirens; assembly: GCA_028749045.1. NCBI lineage: Eukaryota > Viridiplantae > Streptophyta > Pinopsida > Cupressales > Cupressaceae > Cupressus > Cupressus sempervirens. Next base: position 711,547,595 of record CM053792.1, read on the forward strand.
TTTAAATGTACCCAATGCCAAGGAGGGAAAAATTGAAGAACAGAAGGCTAGGCCAAAGTTGCACATGTTGATGAAGATGCCAGATCCTCACATTCTAAAGATGCTGAAAGAGGAGAAGTCCTACTTACTAGAAGAGTCCTACTAAGTGGTGAGAATGAACCTAATCAAAGAAGGAATTTGTTCCGCACAAGGTGAAAATGTGAAGATAATTATTGTGATGTGATCATTGATGGTGGAAGTAATGAAAATCTAGTGTCAGAAATGATGGTCACAAAATTGAAGCTAAAGAGACAGAAACACCTAGGTTCATACTATATTGCTTGGGTGCAAGATGACCACAAGGTCATGGTCAATGAACAATGCTTAGTAAAGTTCAAGATTGGAAGCTACTAGGATGAGGTACTTTGTAATATCATACCTATGAACATATGTCATATGTTGTTGGGTAGGTTGTGGCAGTTTGATAGGCATATTGTACACAATGGGCAAGCAAATACCCACACTCTAACAAAGGATAGAGTGAAACATAAGTTGAAATCATTGAAGGAGAAAGAAGAAAAGGTATGTAGTGTTGCAAGAATATGTTTTTTTGTTGGAAAAGAGTTTCTTAAAGGTATGAAGCATGAGCATATGTGTTTTTCTATAATTCTAAAAGATAGTAAAGAAGAAATAGAGGAGGTACCTACAAAATTTGCAGATATGTTGAGAGAGTTTTATGATATTGCATCAGATAATGTACCTGATGGATTGCCCTCAATGAGGAAGATTAGTCACTAGATGAATTTCATTCTAGGAGCTAGTTTACCAAAAAAGGTAGGTGCATAGAATGACACCAGCAGAAAGTGAAGAGTTAAACAAACAAGTTCATGAGTTATTATAGAAGGGGTTGATTTGAGAGAGTCTAAGTCCATGTGTTGTACCAGTCATATTAGCACCAAATAAGAATGGAGAATGGAGGATGTTCATAGATTCTCGCACTATCAATAAGATCACAATCAAGTATATATTTCCACTACCAAGGATGGATAGTATTATGGACTCTTTGAGTGGAGATGAGTATTTCACAAAGATAGATCTGAAGAGTGGGTACCATCAAATTTGTATTAGAGAAGGTGATGAGTGGAAGACTGCTTTCAAGAGAAAAGAAAGATTGTACAAGTGGTTAGTCTTGCCTTTTGGGCTAACCAATGTACTGAGAACTTTCATGCGGCTCATAAATGAGGTACTGGAGGAGTTTCTGGGTAAGTTTGTCATTGTTTACCTAGATGATATTTTGGTCTTTAGTAAGACATTGGAGGAGAATTTGACCATATTCACAAGGTGTTTGATAGGTTGAGGGAAGAAAAGTTACTGATAAACTTGAAGAAGTGCAGGTTTGTAAAGGAGGAGTTGGTGTACATGGGATTTGTAGTCTTAGTAGAAGGTCTGAAAATGGACCTAGAGAAAGTGAAGGCTATCCTTGAATGGCCTACTCCAAGGAGTAGAATAGAGGTAAGATCTTTTCATGGACTGGCTAGTTTTTGCAAAAAGTTCATAAGAGGTTTTAGCAGTATTTGTGGACCCTTGACTAAAACAATGAGAGGGGATAGGAAAGAATTTAAGTGGACTGTAGGAACAACACTTCCTAGATTTAAGAAGGTGTTTCAAGTAGACTAAGATGGTAGTAGTACTACAATAAGAGCTATTTTGAGCCAAGAAAGTAGACCTACTACTTATTTTAGTGAGAAGTTGAATGATGCAAAAAGAAAATATTTTATTTATGATCAAGAATTTAATGCTATAGTTCAAGCATTGAAGAAGTGGAGACACTATCTTCTTCCTAAGAAGTTTGTTTTGTATACTAATTGTCAAACTTTGTAATATTTAAATATTCAAGGAAAATTAAACCAAAGGCATTTGAGGCAGGTTGAGTTTTTGCAGAGTTATAAATTTATTTTGAAACACAAGAGTGGGAAGTCTAATAGAGTTGTAGATGCTCTTAGTAGAAGATAACTTTTGATGACAGAAATGCAAATAAAGATGGTGGGGTTCAAGGAACTCAGTACTTTGTATCCAGATGATCCTAATTTTGGTGAAGTGTGGAAGGTGTGTATAGAACCTGTTATACTTGATAGGACAAAGTGGTTAGATTTCATGATCCAAGATAGTTTGTTGTTCAAAGGAAGCCAATTGTGTATTCTAAGAATTTTAATAAGAGAGAATTTCATCAAGGAGAAGCATAGTGGAGGATTGGTTGGACATTTTGGTAGAGATAAGACCATTACTTTGGTTGCTGAGAATTATTACTAGCCACAGTTGCACCAAGATGTGAAGAAGTTTGTATAGAGTTGCAGAGTATGTCAAATGGTGAAAGGAGTGAAGAAAAATACAAGGTTGTATCAGCCATTACCTATACTAGAGAAGCTGTGGGAGGATATCAGCATGGATTTTGTTCTTGGATTATTGAGGACATAATGTGTGAATGATTCTATTTTTGTGGTGGTTGATGGGTTTTCAAAGATGGCACATTTTATTCCTTGCAAGAAGACTAGTGATCATGTTCATGTAGCAGAGTTGTTTTTCAGAGAAGTAGTGAGACTACATGGTTTACCAAAGAGTATAGTTTCAAATCAAGATACCAAATTTGTTGGGTATTTCTGGTGCACACTATGGAAGTAGTTAAAGACATATTTGAAGTTCGGTTCCTCGCATCATCCACAGACTGATAGACAGACAAAAGTTGTGAATTGTAGTTTGGGAAACTTGCTGAGATGTTTAGTTGGAGACAAGTCAAAAGGATGGAATCTAATTCTACCACAAGTGGAATTTTTATATAATAATTCTATCAATAGGAGTACTAGTAAATCACCATTCTAGATTGTATATGGATGTACTCCCAAAAATGCTTCTGAATTGCAACTATTGGATATTTGAAGAGCATCCATGAGGATGTGAGGAAGAACATCATAAAGATGAATACACAGTACAAAGCTAAGGCACATGTGAAAAGGTCATGGTTCATTTGAGAAAGGAGCATTTTCCAGTGGGTACATATAATAAGTTGAAGGTGAAGAAGTTTAGACCATGCAAGATAGTGAAAAGGCATGATTTGGAAAATACTTATGAAGTGGAGTTGCTTGCTGAGTTGAATATGTCACCAATATTTAACATTTCAGATTTGACAAAGTATTATGAAGGAGGTAATGGGATGAAGTTACAAAATCTTAGTGGAGTGTTCCAGCAACTAGTTCGGCTATAAAGGAGATTGAGGAGATATTGGAAAACCATGTTGGAAAAAGTACCATGAACAAAACTTATGAGGAATATCTAGTCAAATGAAAAGGGATGCCAGTAGAGGATTCATAATGGCTAGCAAAGGAGGGGGTTAACCACCTTGGTTTTCCTCTGAACACCTGACATGTGACAGAGTCACTTCTTAAATTACCCTGGGTGTTTAATGCAAGAGCGTCCTGGGTGTAAGAGAAATCTTGCATCACCCAAAAATATTTTCTTTTCAATCTTTTCTATTTTAACAAGGACTAGAAGATAGGGTGGTTACTATTAACTTGCTATTTTTAGTGAGTTTGTCATACAAGCTCAAAATGTTCTTATTTTCTACATGAAGGTTCATTTCAAAATTATAAGCCTACTATAAAAATCTCATTACTCTAGCATAAGTATCAAAGAAGTTATTGCAAAATTTCGATGGAAAAATTTGCAAAAAAATCTTCTAGCTCACTGTTGGAGGGCTTATAGTGCTTGGATGAGGTCCAAAAACTCGACAGAAGGGTGCTTGTGCAATACCAAGCTTGTAGATCAAGAACTGACATTTTGGTAAAGTGGTTATAATAGCCAATCAGAGCAACAGTTCGAGAGTTATGGCCTTCCAAAGTTGGTCTACCTAAAATATCTAAAATAATTTGTCAAAGTTGTATTTAGCTGACTCTATATGTATTTTTAGGGCCTGTCAGCCCTAGGTATTAAGTTTGAGCATCTAGAACCTTCCTGGGCAACATAAATTTGCCTATTCAAGAAAGGCCCAAACATTGTCTAGGATAGCTCTGGGTGGTAGTTCGTAGCTTGTCTTGTAGATTATTATAATGAAGGTGTTCATGTGGGTTAGCATATTGTACTTGTGAATTCTATAATTGGAGTGTTCCAGCAACTAATTCAGCTACAAAGGAGATTGAGGAGATACTAGAAAACCATGTTGGAAAAAGTACCATGAACAAAACTTATAAGGAATATCTAGTCAAATGAAAAAGGATGCCAGTAGAGGATTCATAATGGCTAGCAAAGGAGGGGGTCAACCACCTTGGTTTTTCTCTGAACACCTGACATGTGATGGAGTCACTTCTTAAATTACCCTGGGTGTTTAATGTAGGAGCATCCTAGGTGTAAGAGAAATCTTGCATCGCCCAAAAATATTTTCTTTTTAGTCTTTTCTATTTTAATAAGGACTAGAAGATAGGGTGGTTACTATTAACTTGCTATTTTTAGTAAGTTTGTCATACGAGCTCAGAATGTTCTCATTTTCTACATGAAGGTTTATTTCAAAATTATAAGCCTACCATAAAAGTCTCATTACTCTAACTTAAGTATCAGGGAAGTTATTGCAGATTTTTGATGGAAAAATTTGTAAAAAAATATTCTAGCTCACTGTTGGAGGGCTTATAGTGCTTGGATGAGGTCCAAAAACTCGACAGAAGGGTGCTTGTGTGATACCAAGCTTGTAGATCAAGAACTGACATTTATGAAAAGTGGTTATAATAGCCAATCTGAGCAATGGTTCAAGAGTTATGGCCTTCCAAAGCTGGTCTACTTGAAATATCTAAAATAATTTGTCAAAGTTGTATTTAGCTGACTCTATATGTATTGTTAGGGCCTATCGGCCCTAGGTATTAAGTTTGAGCATCTAGAACCTTCCCAAGCAACATAAATTTGCCTATTTAAGAAAGGCCTGAACATTGTCTAGGACAGCTCTGGGTGGTAGTTCGTAGCTTGTCTTGCAGATTACTGTAATGAAGGTGTCTGTGTGGGTTAGCGTATTGTACTTGTGAATTCTATAATTTCACATTTGTAGCACAAATAAGAAGTCCATATTTTGTCCTCTCATTTTGTGTTGTTTTTTTGTTTCTGTTATGGTTTATGGTATTAAGGGGAGCACCCTTTATCAAAATGCATGGAAAATTCATTAATCATGTCCAACTCATTTATGTTATGTATTCATTCTCATATGTTCGAAATTGATTTCAAAAAGTTGAAAAGTAAAATATAGGTGAAAAAGAACTCAAGGGTCCATGATGGTGTTTTTGCAGAGCTTTCTTGCAATTTCAAGAAATTATATTTTCAAATAAAATCAAGTTTCAAGCTAGAAAATTTTATTTTCAAATCACATAAATTAGGTTTCAAATAATTTTCATTTTTAAATGACATAAATTGGGTTTCAAGAAATTTCATTTTAAAATCACACAAACTTGAAGCAATACATGTCACTACCTAGGTAATGTCGATGTTATGTTGGTTTATAGCACTGAGTCACTCATCCATATACATATACATATACATATACATGTAACAAACAAAATTGTGAAACCATTTTCTAAAACTTTTCAATGAGATAATGTGTTATGAGCTCTTCATCAGTGGGATGAAACTTGAATCTAGGAGGAAGGTGTGTGTTGCCCTTATCACAACTTCAACTGAAGTTAAGAACCTCCATTATATAATTATCTTCCCAATTCACTCATAGAAACACAAGAAAACAAATGGATTGTTTCAACTATCCTCCACTATATAGGTTAAGACAGCCTTGCCCAATTTTCTAGATAACCACTTAGCCTTCTACAAAATTTGATATGTTGACTATGGGGATATGTATTGACTTCTTATATGTGTATTAGGAGAGGTGGGAGAATGGGATAGGATGGAAAGTGTGGAGAGGCACAACCTTTCCTGGTGTTAGAAGAGTATATGTGTATATCATTATCAATACAAAGGGGGGAGGGGCATTAAAATCTCCTCCTATGTTGTATCTCAAAATTTAGAGAGAGAGAGAGAGAGAGAGAGAGAGACAGAGAGAGAGAGAGAGAGAGAGAGAGAGAGAGAGAGAGAGAGAGAGAGAATGCAAATGCATGTGTGTGTGAATATATGTGTTGTTAGTAATGGTAGAAAGTAAGTGAATATGAAATTAGGTCACAAGGAAACAAAAAGGAGTTTGTTAGGTTGTGGCTAAGATTGATAAAGGATTATTTGAATTGCTTGATATATGTACAAAGGAGAGAGTGAAGAGCCTACGGTCAGTACACCACATCAAATCTATGAACAACAAGGAATTGTACTATGTAGCACCTGGTCATTTATAATTTTTTATATTCTTACCCACCTTGGAAAAATCCCTACTATTTCTCTTCAAATCCCACCTAGATTTATGAATCAAAAACCCACAAACCAAAATTTTAAAAAAAAATAATAATCAAATTTAGTGTGCAAATATACTAAATGAATATATGAATTCCATGGGAATGGACATTTTGTACAATTGGGCCAGGGGGCTATGTTTTTGTTGCAACTTAGTGTTGAAGGAAGTCATCCCAAAAAGATTGGTGCCACAAATTGTGTTGCTCAAATGTGACAAGGGTTACAATGTAATTAGGGTGTAATTGATGGTATTTTTGCACATATTTTGCCTTTCCAAGTAGTTTCATTTTCAAATAAAATTAGACTTTAGCAATTTATTTTCAAATCACATAAATCAAGTTTCCAACTGTAAGAATTTTCCTTAGGGAAAAATTCACCCAAGACCAAGGAACTCAAGCACAAACACAACAGTTGACCAAAGAGAGTATGATTAGAATGATGATATAATATTCATTCAATATGGATCAAAGTACACTAGGAGTGCCTGTGTATAAAGGGCTCTGGAATGCTTCTAGAATGCATAAAAGTTAGCAACATGATAAGGCATACAACCAAGCACATGTCCACCAGATATAGGTTATCCTCCATTAAGCACAGGAGTAAGTGTGATGATGAGAGGATAAGCATACAAAATAATGTTGTAGACACCATGTGCTAAATTAGGAGTGTGAATAATTGTGTTGTCTACATGACAACTCAGTTAATTATGCAAACTCCAGTGTTGTCAACATGACAACTCATAAGAGGACGCAAACTCTTAAGTGTCTCACCTAAGAAATAATAAAATAATGCATTAACCTAAGTAAACTTAAGTAAAGTATAAATAGTAAATATGTATTTACACCAACACCAACAATTTCATTTTCAAATAAAATCATACTATAGCAATTTCATTTTCAAATAGCATAAATCAAGTTTCCAATAATTTCATGTTCAAATCACATAAATCACATTTTAAGAAATTTCTTTTTCAAATCACATAAACTTGAAGCAATACACGTCCTTACCTAGTTAGTGTCATTGGTGGGTTTGCAACATTGAGTGATACTCACATTTTCACAATTGAAAGAGAACCATGCCTTTCATGCATGATCTCAAGTGAAAATGATTTGGTGTTTTTTTTTTTATGATAGTCGTTATTGTTAAAATTTTGACGCTTTACAAAATAAGTAGTTGGATGTTTGACTAAGTCAAGTGAAATTCATTTACAAAATTCACCAATTTCACAAAGTTTTCCCTCCTTCATAAATTAATGTCAAAATTAGGGCCAAATGTAGTAGTGATAAGCCCAAATTTAAATTTAAGTTCTAACTTGAGATCTCATAAATTACAACCTAGACAAATTACATTCCCATATCTATCTAAACCAAGGTAAGCAATGATCAACATGGAGATTTAATCTGATGTTAAGGATGAGAACTGATCAGTGTAGGATAGTCCATGCATAAATTTGAATTCCCACACAAACTATGTCATCTACAAGCTAGTCATTGTAGGACCTAAAACAGACATGCACATGTATGTTATTTTTGGCATTACAACAATAGATATACATCACAATTTTGCACTAGATATTTTAATAGAATGTGATAATAATTTATTATGGATTCACCAACATTACTTAAACTTCTAACCACTTATATTTATAAGCTATTTTTGGTAACCATTAAGCCATACCTTCTAAAGAATGCCACAATATTTTAGCCATAACATAAAAGAAAACACATTTTAATCAAATATAATATTTTTCATTGATGATTAAATTCCTTTGTAATTTGGCCTTAAATTCTCATGCCTAGGCTATTCCTCATGTAGTTTTGTGCATATCTTAAGAAGAGTTTCACATTGATAAATAATGTAATTTAATACAAAATCAGGTCCCTTGTTGTCTACAACCTACATATTCATTATGCATATCCCTATATCTTACCCCTATCTCATTCATGTGCTTATACATTCCCACACATTCATTCTATTTATATAATTGTTATGTACAATATATGCACATTTTTGGACATATACTTGTTCAACACGTTGAACTAGCACTTTCGTATTGATCTTTTTGTATTGTAGAATCAGCCTCATAGTCACAAACTTGACCTTTTAAATTTTGAAATTCAAATTTATCCAACTTACATCAAAAACCTTTTCCTTTAAAGGTCAACCAAACACAAATTTGTGTGATTTGTTTCCCCATCTTTCCTTTATAGGTGTTTAGTGATTTCATTTACTCATCTAAATCTTTAACCATTCCAAGGCATGTCATTCAGATTATACACTTTGATTGAAGCATTAAAAGGTTTCAAATATTGCATGAGTATTCTTAGGACTATATGCATGCCTAAAGAGCATTGTTTTTGAAATCTTGTATATATTGTTAAATAGTTTGACCTAGAACATGTCACTTTCTGACATAACACCTTATAAATAAATCATATGAAATTGTGCTTGCTTATCCCTTGGAGGGAAAGGACTTTGACAAAACTTTGGCAATTTCTAAATATTAAATACAAATATAGCCTAAATTTGCCAAAAAACACTATTCCTCGAAAGATCAACAAACATAAATTCATGTATAACATTCACATTATGCACTTCAATTTAAGAACTAATCTAATTTTACACAAACATTGTTAGGAGCATATGCATGTCTAGCATTTTTAAATGTTTTTATCGTGTATACATTTGCATAGCTTGATGTAGGAGATCATGTCCCATTATGACATAAAAATAGCCCCATGAAGGTATTTTTAAATATCGTGAGCCCACATATATCAAAAGAAACATAAGAAACTAACATGAATCAATCAATTATACAAATAAATTCTCAAATACTACCAAAAATCATGTCTACATGTAAATGATTAATTCACGGCGACATACCAAACTTCAGACAAATCCTTATAAAAAAAAGGAATATCTTGAACAAAAGACAAATGTCAATTTAATATTCATCCTTTCACACTTTACAATATTATAATTCTCTAAACTTTTATTTTATTGAAGCCCCTATATAATTATATAACTCGTACTATTGTTCATTAGAATTAATAATTTAATATAAATGATCAAATATATATATATATATATAGTCATTTTAAAACTATTCACAAGCTCTAACCTAAAACTCTTGAACTATTTTACAAATTGCATTACTTGATCCTCGAGAGAACTCATTAAGACCAATAGACTAAATGCATATTAACAATATCAAACATCATTATTTACACTAATAAAGATATTGTTAAAAATGGTGGAAGGGAAAGGTCCATGCAATGGGTGGAAAGATCCATTATTGGTGATATGGAACCGTCAAAGCACTTGAAAAGGAAAATGTCACTCAGGTTCATGAAATCATTAAAAAAGCAAGAATACATCAAATTCCCCACTTACTCTTCCACAACAATTCTCAAATTATTCGTTGAACTTTCACCTAAAACATCTAAAATGGTGGACCATGTGGTCATGTTGCACTCAAAGGGCAACCATGGATAGCTCTCTTTGTCCTGCTTTAACACACTTTCTCTCTCTCATCTTCCTCCCTCCTTCCTTCAAACCTCCTCACAACAAACACCAAAGAATAAAATACAGTTTGAAACCAATATAAGCAAACAAAAATGAAAGTCTGAGAGAAAAGCCTTCCATGAAGCTTCCTTGATGAGAACCCCAATGAGATTAAATCTAACTTTTTCAAATGCCGCCACAACATTGGTTGATTCTTTCCACGTTCCAGGAAAGACCCAACAATCAATCAGAGCCCTTTATAACCAGGAATTGTAAGAGGCATTAGACACCATTGTTGAAAGCATTTGCAGATATTCATCGACTTCATTTGTTGTATAATTCAATTTCAGTTCTTTTCACAGAGTTCCAAAAATGGTGCTTGGTATGATAAGAAATCTTTCATCTTTTTATGTTTGTCTCATGTCCATGATCTGGGAAAGCACTGTATCTCGGGCCATGAGTTGGGCTATACAATTCTACTCTGCTTTTATTCATCATTTTGCAATTGAGATCATCAAAACAGGTGTTTTTGGACTTTTGATTGCAAAAGACTCGGAGATCATGGCAGACGGAGGGTGCCCAACATCTGAATCTGTTAAAAATGAGGTGGGTATTCTCTCTCAGAATGAAAAATGGGTGGAGAATGTGAAAAAATGGGATCTTGATAGAATTTTCTCTAGTTTGGACACAAACAGAGATGGCATGGTGAGCGCGGATGATTTACAAGGTCTGTTGGAAAAATTTGGGCTTCATTACTGCTTTGATGAAAATATGAGAATTTTGATGAATTTTCCAGAACAGATGAACTTTGATGAATTTTGCAGAGCTTGTCTGAGTATTTTAGAAGAGACCCAATCTTTTGAAGAAGTGGAATTGAGGGAAGCATTCTGTGTTTTTGACAAAGACGGTGATGGTTTCATTAATCCGTCTGATCTTCAACATGTCCTGCTCGCCATGGGTTTCAGTGAAGCGATTGAGTTGGAGAAATGTGAAGGAATGATAACAAGATTTGACAGAAATTCTGATGGCAGAATCGACCTTTCTGAATTTCAGAACATGATGTCAATGTTTGGCAGATACTAATAGAGAATTTTAATTGAGAAATATATGGTTTGGACTCGAAATCTCTTTTCAGATTTTTGAACTTTATACTGATGGTGTATGTAAAACTAATTTAAGAAGATCTCACCCATTAAAAAACATTGGGGAACAAGAACGGCAAAGCATAACACTCATTAGGCTGAAGTTTAATAAGATTTTATGTTTTTGCTAACTAGTTGTAAAAACAATTTAAAGGAAATTTGTAAATTGTGTTTTTGGAAGGTTTGTTTTTTATATTAAAAAGTAGTCAGTGGGCTGACCTATAGGTAGAGTTTCTAGAGGAGACAAATGGCAAAAACTAATAATAGCACAATCTCAGCCAATTCTTTTTCTTCAATATCAGAAATTCATTCTATCTATCTACTAACAACAGACTGAACCAACTATCCTAATTAAAACTAAGATCTAAATTGAGAATCTTGTAATTTAGTATTACAATCTTAATAATAAAGAGAATAAACATACTATTATAATAATAATAAGTATGAAAGTTTGGATTACTTATAAAAGTGTTTAGCAGTAAGTATTCTAGAGTAGCAATAGTTTTCAAATGTTTGTATTTATAATATTTTATTTTCAAATAATTTTAGATTATAAAAGGGTATAAGTTAAATAAAATCAGTTACTATAATAGAACAATTAAATTGGCAATCAAAGTTTGGTGTACAATGGGTATATTAAAGAAGTGAGAAATGTTTAATTTAATAAGTCATTTAATAAATGTTGTTGAATCTATGGCAAAGGTCTTATTGGAAAAATCATAGTTTCAAATCAATTGTACATCCACTTACATAAATTCAAACATGGTTGAAAGAAAACCTTTGAAATGGGATAATAATAAGACTCCATTACCAATAAGATCAAGTTATTAAGGAAGGAAAGAGAGAAGGTGGGAGGAGAAGGAGAGGGGTAAATAGATAGAAAGATAGAGAATGATACACACATGTCAACATTTTGTGAACTATTCTATATGGGTGTTGATTGATTATCCAAATTACTTAATGAATTCTAACTAGTCTTATTATATGCATGTTTGTAATTGTAACGTGGAAACTATGTATATTATTTCCTTTTATTTTTATATATGATTATATTTATTGATTTAAAAAAAGTATGTCAACATACGATCTCTATTTTTCATAGACAAATCACCTAAAAGTCTATCAATATTTTCAAATAATTCTTCCCCCTTTCTCTAGAATCAATTAGTAAATTTATTTATGGTCATATGAAGTGCCAAGTTTTGAATTCTTTAGAAGTCATCTTGCATGTCAAGTGCCATATTTACAAGACCTCCCATGTTGATAGAGAGGTGTATTAAAATAATAACTTGAACAATCAATAATATGTAACCTTGAACAATACACGTTGGGTGTTTTGAATCTTGTTCGTATTTTCGTTAGCAAGTTGGTTGAGGATAGCACATGAATGTTGTCATTAATGACAACACTATGTAGGATTAAGACTACTTATTATGGAGTTATATTTTTGGTATGTTAGCATGAAGAAATTGTCCAATTACATCACAAGAAAGCAGTGAATAGTCTTAATATTTTCATCAATGAGATTCATTGGAAAAGCATATAGAGCTATAAATTTGGAATATGGTAGTATGGATATTCTACATGATACGTCTATGACTTCCCATGTTAGTTTTGCAGATAGCACGAGTTTTGGATGGAAAAATAGTTAGTAGTTTTTTATTGCAAAAGAAGAGCGCAGGGGATAGTTTTGGTATTTTGTCCACAAAAATGAGGAATTGAATTGACTTATCAATTCAAGGAATTGGGAATATAGGGATGACATCCTAGATGTTAACCCTCACCTAGCAGATCTTAATAATATGTTTTAATAATGTGTTGGTTAATATCAAGTTGATTGACTAGGAAACTTAATGAAAAGGGTATTAAGGCAGGATATTTTGATAAGAAAAGTTGCCAATGCTTGTGCTAAGTTATGACTATCATATGTGAGATTTTTTTACGTTGTAAAGATTTTGTTTTGATTATCAGAGTAGAGAAGAGGTATATGAGCATGTACAGGTCCAAGGGATAGAAAATGACTAATCAAATTATATTAAAGATATCGGTGTAGTCAAAGCCTTGGTATTTCTCTATACTACTTCTAAAGTTGTATATTGTTGTAAGAATAGTGAGTTCACCATTTTGTAATACAACTCCTAGCAAGGTTGCGACCTCTAACAAGGTCAAGTCCTTTAAAAAGGATATGTGTGTGTGTGTTATATACTCCTAAAAGGGTCAAAACCTTTCACAAGGTATTTTTTATTAGAGGATCATTTTGTGGGTACCATCCCCACCATGGTTTTCCTTTGGCTAGGGTTTCTCTAGCTAACAAAATATGGTATTATGAGTTTCTTTATGGTATGTTTGTCGTTGCTATTTAATTTAATTGTTTATATAAGTTTAAGGTTTTTTTTTTAATCCATAGTTAGGGAAAAAGTGTTGTAATTTTGATTCAGTGTCCCCCACCCTGCCCAAAGTATTCTCTATTTCTAACAATTGGTATCAAAGCACTAAGAAGAAAAAAGTAGAGAAAATGGCTATAAAAGGAGGAATGAGAAATCATGAATAGAAAGATTTAAATAAAATGGAAAGAGAGCTTCATTCAAAAGAAATGCTTGAGTGAGCAAGTGTTGAACAATCAAATGAACCTATTATAGAGGTTGCTAACACTAATGTTGCAGAAAAATCTCCTAAAGATTATGAGTAAATTGAAATCACAAAAGTTCAAATCATACTTGAAATTCACAATACACTAAGAAGATCTACAAGATCTTCTCCTATAATAAAGATAAAGAAACAATCTAAGAGTGATTCATAGAAGGCTACAAGGTAGAAGGCAAAGGAACATGAACCTAGTTTTAGGAAGCCAAAGATCTCAGAGAAAAAGAAGATAAGTAAAAGCAAGGAAATTGAGAAATATGTAGAATCAGAAGATGAACACAAAATTATAGAAGAGCAAAGGAACCAAAAATGTAATTGGAAGCATAAAGAAAGAAGTGGAAACTAGACATAAAGAGAATTACAGCCATAATTGAACATAATGGTAATTTGGATCAAATTCAAATGTTGTACTAGAGATATAATGAAGAACAACAACATATGCTTGAAAGTTCAGTTATTAAACATTTACTGAATGTCAAAAAGAATGTAGTTGAATTAAAATTCAGTAGACTAGATCATTTGTTTGACAAGTTAGAAGAAAAGAGACTTAGAGAAATAACTTATGGAAGTACTTAGAGATCCTAGTTTCAAGATGAAGCAACCAAAGAATAAATCAATCAGGATATCGATTAATGAGCCAACCATTAAAACTAGAGAAGATGAGGAAACTGAATAATTTATAAGTACAACAAAATAACAAAACTTCTACATCATTGGAGTACCAACTACTTTGGATGTAGTGCCTAAAGAGGAAGAGATTAATAAAGTGGACGATAAAGTAGACAACATTATGGTATTGCATTCACTTTATTAATAAAGTGGAGGATAATGTCGATTAATAAAGTGGAGGAAGAGATTAATATGAAATAGGTGATATTGGAAACATTATGTCAAAGGCCCAATCAGTATGGAAGAGAACATTAGTGACAATTATAATGGAGACAAACAAGTTGAAGAAGATCCTTAAAAAATGAGTAGGAAAGGGAAGGAAAACAAGATTATCGGAATTTTGAGGTAGAACAAAGTCAACATGAGATGGATATAGATTAGAAAACATTTTCAGTTGTGTCAAATGAAGATAAATCTTCATTTCCCACAATAAATGATACTAATGAGATATATTATTAGACAACTATGTCTAAATAGAGGATAGAAAAGGTAGTACAAGTAAATGATCAACCTTATGTTGTTGAGCAGATGTTAGTAGATAAAGGCAAAGATTTTGCCACACCCTCCACATCAAATACATCATCGCAAACATTGTTGGAAAGTGGAAACATGTTAGAAGACATCACTAAGTTAATAAAGGAGACATGGATGAGAAAGGATTTATGCAAATATCATTTTTTTTTATGGTAAAGCATAGAGTAGTCAAAGAAGGAGACCAAAAAACACTAGATTATTCTTCAAAAGGTATTGGACAGATTGTAGAAACTATTGCCTACACCATCACAACTTCAAGGATCAAGCATTGCAGAGACCTTAGTCAAGTAATTGATGAATTTGATGACCGTTTCAATACGCTAAGACAACAGAATTAAGAGCACAACAAGAGTTTGAGTTAGAACAATTCCAAAAGCTATGTGCAAACATTGTAAATGATTTTCAAGTTATTGATTAGTGCATTAAGGACATCAAAGGTTGCATTGTTGAAGGGAATATATATATATATATATATATATATATATATATATATATATATATAACATGCTCAAGGCCACACCACTATGTTGAAGAATCCATCTCGACATGGACCACTCCCTCTGAATCAATACGACCAAGATCATCAAAAGTTGACTGAAGTATATCCTATATTTGCTCCCTCTCTTTCCTAGGTTGCCTCTAACAAATATAACAAACCCTCTTAATATGATATCAAGCTTATTTTTCATGCAAGTACATATCCAAAGAGAAAGGAAAAATCTAGGAAAATAACTCTTAAATAGTACATATATAGAAATACAAGTACTATATTAGGAATACAATACTTAGAAATTATACTCAAAAGATAACACTTATATCATGTAGTCAAAGGATAATGCCCTCTAGATGACTTATTCTATTCAGCTCAATCCTTTATTAAGGGCAATAAAGGGATGCCCTATAATGAAATTTGGCTTATTATATTTTATGGACTTGTTTCTTTGTATCTATTATTGCCGCAAAAATTTGAATATTCAAGACTTCACAATTTTTTTATTATGATTAATACATTGATGTCTCGTACAATATTTAGGGTTATTTTCAATGCCTTCAAATACATCAAGTGGTGTTTCCCACACTTCCATCATTTTGAACCATCAACCCAACTTACACAAAAAAGAAAAAATGCACCTTCATAGATAACAACCTACGAAATTCAAAACAAACAACTAAGCCCTCGTAGTGGTCAGTTTTAACAATCTATGATTGCATTATAATGAAGGCAATTAATGAAAAGTTTGGCACGTGGCATTGTGGCTTATAAACAAGCATTTTGCACTGCATTGAAAAGATTTGGTGATCAAATATTTGGTCCTTCATAGAGAATCAAGATCTCGACTCAAGACACATCGACTCAAATCTTTTTGCAGTTGTGATTTTCCAAGCATCAAACCACGTAGTGCCATTACCCATGTGGATCTTTCTATATGACTAGACAAGTCTCCATTGTAGGCCATTTTCTACTACCCTTAGTGACTTTTGGCTTACATTAGAGCACTTGCAAAGAATCTTCTTCTTAGAAACCTCACGCTCCTAGCAATGGTAAATTGTAAGCCTCTTATCTTAGAGGTCTTGGATTCGAGTATACTCAAGTTTAATAAATAATAATAATAAATTATAACACAATAATAACTAATCTAGGCTTTAACCTCTTACCGATTAAAAATACAAATACAAAAAACTACAATATGTGATAGTAATTAATCTGAACTTTGACATATATATATATGACAGCTCATATAAATTCAACTGAATCTATCAAACATCAATAATTTATAAATAAAATAATTAATTAATTTTACTAAATAATTTTCTATTTTAAAAAGTGATTCAATTTTTTCAAATTAATTACTATGCATGAATTTAAAATTGAACTAAAGATAAGTTTTTTCATAAATATCATAATATATCTATGAATGTGAAATTTAATTAGGTAGTATTATTTTTAATAAATTAATAATATATTAATTAAACAATTTAAATTAATTGGATAAGACATTAATTGTACTATAAGAAAAAAATTCTTTTTAAGTTCAATATTTTTTCTTTATAAATCTATTTTAATGGTAAGAAGTTGTAGTCAAGATTAATTATTATTATGTGTTGTAATTAATTATTATTATTTATTAAGCTTTAGTAAAGTGGAGTCCAAGATCTTTGTAGGCTCTTTGTCTTTATTTATAAGAAGTTTACTAAAGGTAACTATAAGAAATAAAAGTCAGAACCAAAGTTATGTTTTTTAATATATGTTTTCCAAATTTAAATTTAAATTTAAAATCAAATGATAATCCATTTTAACAATATTTTTATTAATATAATATTATGAAAAATATAATTAATTGTACTCGATAAATTTTCTACATGAAAAAAGTGGTTTTAAAGTTTTTTTTTTGTTTTTTGTGATAGATAGTTTTATAATAATAAAAGGTAGCTATTAAACATTAAGTTGTAATTGAGTTAAAGATTTGTTTTTTCAAGATAAAATAGCATATATTGTCAAAATAATTTGGATTAATTAAATAAGATGAATATATAACTAATTTATATGAAAATTTATTTTCTTTAAAAGTAAAAATATTTTTCGTTATATGAAATTACTAGAATAAATTATGAAAAATAAGCTTTAGAATTGAAGATAAATTTGTTTAGAAAATCTTTTCCAACATAGAAAGTTGGTTATATACTTCATTATAGAAGTTAACATTATTCATTATAGAAATTTATTATTAAAAATAAATTCAATTATACATTTTTTAACAAAAGATCTAAAAATAATTTATTTATTTTGCAAGTGGAAAGTTAGAGCTGATAATGATTTTTCATTACTAATTAATTCAAGAAAAATCTTCATTCAATTTATGCATCAGTAGAAAAGAATGGAAGGAAGAAAACCTCTATCTCCCTCAGATTGAAAGAGAAAGTAACTTGTTACATCAACAATTACATTTCATCTAGCGGGTTGGAGAATGTGAGAACCCTACATCACAAGAAACCAAAAAGAACCTTCCATGAACCCACATACATCCAATATAGAAACCCCTAAGAAGAAAAGGATAGAAGAAAATGACAAGATGATGATGTTATCATGAAGAAATATTATATCATAATTTAAATGAAACTATGAACACTTAATGTCAAAAAAATCTTGAATAAGTGAGATGGTTGCTCAAAACTGGGAGAGTTTTGATTCACTATGAACAACATTCTAACTAAAGATAGACAATGTGCATGAATGATGATATGATAAAGCTTCATATTGATTCATTCTTGAAGTAAGACTTTATATTGATTTAGTCTTGAGTCTTTCACCCATTAAAATGTAATACTTTAAAGGGTGTGGAAGAGAACATGGTTGATCTTGCACCACATTGACAAAGTAAACAGTCACATTACCTTAAAACTAACATTTTAGCAACATGGGAATTTTTGCATGCCTACTCTATTGTGACTATACTCTTCATTGCATGTGGGAGACATGAAGAGGGCATGGAACATAAAAAATATTTTTTTATGTGTTTGATAAGCTAAACATTTACCAAAAAAGTAAGCAATCTTGCCAAAAACATGGCAATGTTGAAGTTGATGAAAGATCAACCCCTTAGCTCTCAAGAATCACCCGTATGTGAACACCTATCATAGAAAGAGAGAAGCAAAAGCTATGGAGGTTGCAATTCCTAGATCCACAGATGAGACATTCTTTATGAGCAAAAAGAGAAATTGCTATTATCAAAAGTGAATGAATGTTATTACAGAGAGACTGATTCTTATAAAGGAGATCAAAACCCTAAAAGGTAAAACCTAGGTTGCATGATAATTTGTAATAAAAGAGATGGAAATAATGTTGAAAGAACTAGTGAAGGACTGAAGAAGCCTCCAAACTAGGGAATGTTCTAGAAGATAGGAACAAAAGATTATCATGAAGAACACCACTGAAGCATGAACTTACAAACACTGTCAAATTGCTGATCTAAAGAACCTCCACTATATATAACATGACTAGGTAGAGAAGACCAAGTCTCAAGAGTTGATCAATCAAAGATGGAAGGTATCTCCATGGCCTCCAAAAATAAGAATGAAAGAATGCCTACATGGCAATAATCCATCTCACCGAAGTGTATAGGTATCTAGCCACTGCAATTGCCTAGTACATAGGACCAAATACTAAATATATAGCTCACTCCATCAAACCAAGAAAGAAATAGAACATAACCCCCCAATAATGCTAAGAGGTAAGACATGAACACTGAAACTAAATGCAATATCTCCTACAAAAAAAAGAAGCTGGAACATCGAGAGTGCAAAAGAAGTACAAACACCTATAATGACATGTGTCATCGATACATCATGAGGCTAATGTCATTGAAGGAATATTCACTTGACAAAGGAAGATGGTGAATATGGAAAACATGAAACCCCCCATGGCACTTTATAATGTAGTGCGAGTACAAGAAAATACAAAGATGTGTAAGATCCCAAAATGCAATAGAGTGACACTTTATCCCAGTCTGTTTACAAAAAATGCATACAAATGATGTCAAAAAAATCAAAAGCGACATAAGGTTGGTACAGCAGATAGTACAACCATTTGAAGCAATGAAATTGATCCCCAAACTTGAAACAACCAAGATATCCACTAGAATGCAAAAATTCAAAAGACAGAATAGAATTTGTTGGAGTAGAATTTGGAAAAACAACCATCATCACTAGAAAGAGACCTCAAAGACCTTTTCAACAATATAAAGAAATCCCAAATTGGAGATCAAATGCTCAAGATATGTCTCCCAAAGTATAAAATAGAATTCTACCTCAAGATCTTTGTCAAAATGCCTTGAAAAGTGTGCCTACTAGTACAAAAATCACCTCGAGAAATGTGTCAATTTCATACCAAAATTGTCTTGGGAAACGTATGGGTCTATACCGAAAAGTGTCTTGATTTGTGTGCAAAATCTTGATATCTATGCAAAAAGTCTCAATTTGCATGCTAAAAATCTTGATTTGCATGTAAAAAATCTTGATTTCATGTCAAAAAAGCTTGATTTGTGTGCCAAAAGATCTCAGTTTGTATGTCAAAAAGTCTCGATTTTCTTGCAAAAAATCTCGATTTCCATGCCAAAAAATCATAAAATTGCTGCCTCAAAAAATGTGTCCCATCTAGGAGCAATATTTTTTGTCTCAGATTCCAACTGTGTCCAAATTGGACAAATTTTATATGAAAATAAGGGTTTTTGGGCGCTCTCAGGTCAATAGTGAGGATTGTTTTGGCTCAAAGTACACTAAAAATGGTGAACCCCCAGATCCAATACAAAAAAAAAAACTCTGAAAAGCCCTCTGAAAGAAAAAGCATAGATCTGAAAGCCAAGTCAAACCTCTCATAAACATAACAAGGGCATGAATATTTGGAGCTTTGATACCATGTTGAAGTTGATGAAATATCAACCCCACAGCTCCTAAGAATCACCTGCATGCAAACACTTGTCACAAAAAGAGAGAAGCAAAAGCTATGGAGGCTGGACTTCCCAAATCCATAGATGAGACATTCTTGATGAGTAAAAAGAGAAATTGCTATTATCAAAAGTGAATGAATGTAAAAGAGATCAATCCTTATAAAGGAGATCAAAACCTTAAAAGGTAAAACCTAGGTGGAATGATAATAATTAATAAAAGAATTAATTATTATATGTCCAAAGTTTAAGTTAAGTAAACTAGAGATAATAAGTGACTTAATAATTAAATCAATATATGATTTAACTAATGAAAAAATACTTTATTACTCTAACAAACAATAGGGGCTATAACTGGGGTGAGATTATAGATATCATAATGTTTCTTGTGAACACATACATGTAACTAGAAAATGAGTATTTTGTAGCACTTAAAATTATTATTGCAATTCAGTGAATAATCAAAACTATAAAAATAAAAACCAAAATGCATATAAATACTTGTACAAATCTCAACAATGAACCATCTAGGTTTTATTGATTTATATATTTTATTTCTTCTAACATGTGAGAACTATAAATTGTAAATCAAATTTATATTTATAAAAATAATTTTGCAATCTTTTGCATCCATATAGGATTGTAAAAACTTCGTAGAACTAATATCAAACAATCTATGTATGTTGCTAAAATAGGCAAGAACACAATGAATACTAAATATGCATTCTTCTCCTTGAAGGTTGGTTTTGAAATCCTATATTACTCATAATTCCTCCAAATTATTTATCTATTTGTAAAACCCTTCATGAAACTCTAGAATCAATTTCAACTTATAAAACTTATGCAATTAATCATTGTGAATCACAATAAATGTATTATACCTACAAAAAGGATTGAGAAAATTGTCATTCCATTTGCTAATCGACTAGGAATAGTATTTAAAATTCAATGCATCAAATATCCTTGTACAAACATAGTGGAATTCAACTCACCATGTACCTGCATTAGACAACGTAAACAAAAATGTGGATGAACATTTTGCAAATCCTCATTGTGAAAGCTATGAAACTGTATGAATTAAGATGAAAATATAAATCTAAATTTCTCATACGAACAATCAAATTAGTGAATAGTAGGCTAGATCAATTAAAAGTCATCCTAAAGAGTTTCACAACCAATCTATTTGTAAAACGGTGATATGGGATAAGTTTCAAGAATCATTTTGCATAATTCAATATGAATATCAGCATGTACACTTTTAGCTTTGCCAGTGCGATTAACAGTACATGTGTAATCCTCACTCTTTGATTTTTAGTTCAAAAGCTTTAGTTATACTTATCTTAATATTTATTACTATTTTTAAACTTTAGAGGGAACGGGGGAGATTTTGATTTGACTCACAATTTACAGAGATTGCTCTAAAAAGTTGCATGGATTTTTGTTGGCCCACTTGTCATCCTCTAACCAATTAGCAAAAGTGAATACATGTGTTATAATGAGAAGAGTGAGTTCCTAGTTGTGATTGAGTCTAGGTCTAAGCCCCCTTAGGTTGGACAAGTCTCCATTAAATTTTCCCTTTTCTCCTTCTCCTTAATCCTAGTTAAGTGGTTCTTCATTTTGTCAAGTCATCTTGCAGGTAGGTTAGTGTCTGGTCCGATTGAGATTCATGTTACTCATTCATTGATCAATTAAAAGTTATATCCACTTTCAGCCTATCACTTTTTCAATAGAAATAGAAGCTTGTGGAAATTTAGAAATCAACTTCTCCTCGGCAGGTTTCCAACTCATGAAGATGATTTCCCACAAAAGGCACTAAATGACACACATGGATCAAAAACACAAAAATAGAAAGGTATCCTATGACAAATCAATTCTCACTTTGCGATTATGACTTTAGAAAATGTTAAGATTCATCATGGCTCTCATAATCATCCCCGACGAAAAACTCAAAATGAACTTCTTCTTGATGGGTTTTCAACCCATGAAGTTAGTTTACTGAAAAGGTAGTTTAGAGTGAAAAGAAATGATAATTGGGCTCCTACAAAATCTTTGCAACTTACTTAGACATTTATGATCCCAAAAAGGGAAATGGTCTAAAGTTCAATTAAGAAAGAAAACTTTGGTGCAAAAAAAAAATTGTCTCCTCCTCGGTGAGTTTTCAACCCATGAAGACAATTTCCTGAATTCCAAAGAAAATCAAGCCAATGATCAAGTTGGATCCGAAATTTGTGCATAAAATGTCTCAGAATGATAATAGAAAGAATCTAACCATTATGGAAAAGAGTTAATGATCAGAATTCAACTCAGCGAACATTTTCTCATGGAGTACTCTATTGGTAACTTCCCGAAACTTAAAGGAAAATAGGAAAGTAAGTTATGGGGAGATAGAAAGTTACCTTTGAGCCAACAAAATAGTGAAAAGACCCCTAGATATCTATTAAACCCTCACATTTACTATTTTAATGGATATCTCCTTCAATTCATTCACGTGGCATGAATTTTGAAGATCAACGGATGAATCAAGGCCCCTATATATATATTGAAACATAAACAGTTGAATAACTACCACTTTTTCTTTGAACTACTATTCTGTTAATGTGCATAACTTTTTCAAAAAGCCAGTATCTATTGCATTAGCCATTCCCTTCTTTTTCTTAATTCAAATCTCATTCTCAAAACCATGGCAGCTAGATTTGTGGGTTTTGACAGGTTGAACAGAATCAAATCCTAATTGCAGAATTTCACAGATACCTCTCTTTGTTTCTATGACATAGAGGATTTTCAAAAGAGAGTGAAGTCTGAGCAGATTCATCCCATCAATGAGAAGCTCTGAGGATGTGAGTTGGTCAAGGAAAATGGTTTTCCAGTTGTAGTTCAAGCTCTAGAGTTGATCCATGAATGTATACATCATTACAACCCAGAGACAAGGTAGATTGTGCTACCAAATAACACAGTGTTGATTTCAATCGACAGGTAAATAGTGGTGAATTTCCTTCAAGTACCGAAATGAGAGGAATTATCATATTTGACCTTCAAAGGAGCCATTTTTGAGTTATCTACAAAGAGAATGATCTCGAGGAAAGAAATCATGCAAACATGGTTCCAGAAACCACGGAGTGCTAAGAGTAAGGTTCCTAAGACCCTGTTTGGGACTAATCTCAAACCTAATATTATCGATATCTTGGTCCTCCTACACAAATTGAAAGGTGAGGTAGAAGCTTTGAATTTTGTTGAGCAGTATTTCTTTTCAGTGTAAGTCATTTTCTCTAACACCCAATATATTGATTAGGCTCATGAGGTAAGTGAAATTCTATCCATTGCTCTCTATGCTATAAAATTTTACAATACATTCTATATGTCCTCATTCCTCATCTATATGTTGGCCTCATTACAACTATGGCGAAGAGTGGAAAATTTTTCTGATGATGTGAAATCTTATGACTTTTATCCATGCTTACAATTGGAAAATAGCTATGCAGAATATGTAAAAGTTAATGATATTCCCAAGGAGCTACAAGGATGTATAGAAAGGAGATTTAGCCTTGAAGCCATGGAAACCATCAACCAATTTGGGATTTATTTCATCCAATTCTCATCCTTTTCTTATTTGCGTCTTGCAGCTTTCGATGGTTTCACCATGAAGCTACCAAGATATCCTAGTGACATGATTGTGTTGATCAAGATCGTGTGGCAGGCCATTCAAGTGAACATGTTGAGTGGGAGTCTGAAGAAGAAAGGGTATGAATTCCCCATGAAGGTGGGAGCTTTCAGCTGTGACACTTGTTCTGATGCCAAGAACATGTTGAGGGTATTCGAAATGAAGTATAAACTAGAGATATATGGAGTCTTGAGGCCCATGTTTGACCTGAATGGGTACGCAAGGGATGTTTTGCAAATTGGAAGTGTAATCAAGCACATTACCACCATTGAGGACTACTGGGCCAATTGCAAGAATGATTTTGAGAGCCGTGATCGTTCCTTCGCTAGACTAACAACCGATCAAGTGAAAATGTACAAAGTCAATATTGATGTGGAAGGAGTAGAGGATGATGGCCATAACATGTATAGCAATACTTACCTGACCAAGCTAAGAGGCACTCCAATAAGCTCAAAACCTTATGAAGATTTTGAGGAAGAGCTAGATATCATGATGGATTAAATCTACAAAAGGATTGGAAAATGGGTCAAATGGACCACAACTAGAAGGAGTCAAAGCAAAAGCATTTACGCTCAAGCTTCCTAAAGGTTGCAGCGACTTCTTCCTCCTAGGTTGGCACATCAGGCACAACCTTGGCCATTAACCAAGGTCCAACTCAACCATCAGATGGAGTTAATCAACCTCCTAATGAAAGCATTCTTCTAGCTAAAACTTGTAAGGATGACTCCCTTCCAGTGATCAAAACTCCAATAAAGGCTGAGAAGAAGAAGGCAAGGGAATTAAAAAATGTTGTGGTCACTCTTGCCCTCTTGCCTAATAGTATTCCAATCCCATCTGTTAGTGTTGCACTACTCCTTTTGAGTAGTCCCCAAGTGCAAGTATTAGATCTTGGAGATGGTGGAAGCAGTGAAAGTGAGTTGACTAAATCTAATGAGGCAACAAAGAAGACTTCAGAGGCAGAGAAGGGCTTGGATTCTTCAAGCTCATCTCACAAGCCCTGAAGAATCCTTCCTCTTCGGCCATGAAAACACTCACCCCAATCAAGAGAAAGATGTTTAGTATAGACGCTCTTGGGATAGCTTCCACGGTGATCAGTATAGATTCATGGCTGGAAGACACCTTGGACAAAAAAAGAAAGAGGAGAGATGAAGGAGCTCTTAACAAAGAGACTTTATCTCTAGCTATCTGCTCTAGACCAACATTGATAAAAGTTAAAAAGTAGAAGACCTTGTCCATTCTCAAACAAGATCCTAAAACAAGGCATCTGACAATGGAAACTGCCAAGCCCACTAAAGAAGGAAGAATCAAAGATATGTTAGCGAATTATTTTTCCCTACATTCTATGGATCTCGGGGAGGTCAGACATGACACCAAGGTTGGCTTATGGAAGTTAACAAATGATGTAATAGAGGGACAACTTGAAAGCCTTAAATTATCAAAAGTCAGAATGAAGGCAGAAATCCATGAACTTAATGACTTCATCAGGCAGTTGGTCACCCAGTTGGCAAGCATCTCTGGAATGTCAATCACTAGTGATCCTACTACTACTGATGTCCAAGCACTCATCTCTCAGCTCCAAGAAGATAAACATTTTGGGCAAATCAGTAGAGAGTGGAGCAGGAAACTCAAGTTAGAGGGACTCGCCATTATAAAACATATCAACAATGCGATATTAAGGCTTGAAATAGAGGACAACATTTCAACAAATAGAGCTACCTTGGTAGCAAAGAAAGTTAAGAGTGAAGATTGTGTTTCCTTACTAAAGATGATTATCCATATGAAGGCTAAGGAGGTTGTGGAAGCAAAGATCTTGCCTAAGGGAGATGAGCTTTTATTTGAGTGGCTTTAGAGCATGTAATTCAAGTCTAAGATGATCCTAGCGGTAGAGGAAGGACTTAAAGAAATAGAAGCCAAAGTGAAAAAGGATCAAGACAGAGACTATGAACTCTTAAGAGGTCTACATATGGATTCCCACACTAATGGATGAGGAAAGGGAATCATTGGAATAGCCGTCATGCAAAAGAATTTCTCCAATTACATAGATGGTTTGACGGGAATATATGCTGATCATTGGAACATAGATTCTAAGCTCCAAAAGCTTGGCGGGTATGTACACATGGCCATGGAGGAGATACAAGATTGGTTAAATGTTGTTAAAGATTTAGCCAAAGAGCATTCTAAGTGGCTCTTAAGATACACTAATATACATGTTCATAGGCATGAAGAATTAATTCCAATCATTGTCGCCACCAAGGCCTATAAGGCAAAGTTAGAAAAGGGAAAGAAGGCAAAGTGATTCATATTCCACCCCTTTCATATTTCGATGTAATAATTGTAATGGAAAAATTGACTCCTTGCCATTTGTCATTTATGAGGAGATGAGCCGATTTAAGTTCCTTTTGTAATAGTCATCTCAGAATCCTATATGTAATAGATTGAAAGATTAATAAATGTCGACTAATTTTTGGTGTCAAATACTATATATTGTAGAGAAAATTGAATGGTATTTTATGTTCCACTCTGCTTTATGTTAGTTTTATGTTTTCTCTTTCATCTGAACTTAATCAAGGAATGAACAGAGTTTCAGTCCCTTATTTCAAAGCAGCGAGTTGAAGATAATAGTATTGTTATCATAGGTTCAAGATAAATCCCTTTTGTGTTTTCTTTCAAGTTAGTCTTTCAATCTTTGTGGTTAGTTACATGTTGATATCAGCTTAGTTTTAGTTAGCATGCATTGTTGAATCGTTAAGCCTTATGGATTCATAAGATGTTTGAATTCATAGACTTAACCAACTTATGGCTTATGGAAGTCAATAAATGATGTAATAGAGAGACATCTTGAAAGCCTTAAATTATCAAAAGTTAGAATGAAGGCAGAAATCCATGAACTTAGCGACTTCATTAGGCAATTGGTCACCCTGTTGGCAAGCATCTCTAGAATGTCAATCACTAGTGATCCTACTACTATCGATGTCCAAGCACTTATCTCTCAACTCCAAGAAGATAAATATTTAAAGCAAATTGGTAGAGAGTGGAGCGGGAAACTCAAGTTAGAGCGACTCGCCATTATAGAACAGATTGACAATGCCATACTGAGGCTCGAAATAGAGAAGGACAACATTTTAGCAAACAGAGCTACCATGGTAGTAGAGAAAGTTAAGAGTGAAGATTGTGTTTCCTTACTAAAGATGATTATCCATATGAAGGCTAAGGAGGTTGTGGAAGCAAAGATCATGCATAAGGGAGATGAGCCTTTATTTGAGTGGCTTCAGAGCATGCAATTCAAGTCTAAGATGATCCTGGCAATAGAGGAAGGACTTATAGAAACATAAGCCAAAGTGAAAAAGGATCAAGACAGAGACTATGAACTCTTAAGAGGTCTACATGTGGATTCCTAGACTAGTGGACAAGGAAATGGAATCATTGGAGTAGCCGTCATGCAAAAGAATTTCTCCAATTACATAGATGGTTTGATGGGGATATCTTTTGATCATTGGAACAAAGATTTTGAGATCCAAAAACTTGGCGAGTGTGTACACATGGCCATAGAGGAGATACAAGATTGGTTAAATGCTATCAAAGATTTAGCCAGAGAGCATTCTAAGTGGCTCTTAAGATACACTAATGTACATGTTCATAGGCATGAAGAATTAATTCCAATCATTGTCGCCGCTAAGGCCTTTAAGGCAAAGTCTGAAAAGGGAAAGAAGGCAAAGTGATTCATATTCTGCCCCTTTCATATTTTGATGTAACGATTGTAATGGACAAATTGGCTCCTTGCCATTTGTTATTTATGAGGAGATGAACCGATTTAAGCTCCTTTTGTAACGGTCATCTTAGAATCCTATATGTACTAGATTGAAAGATTAATAAAAGGTTGGCTATTTTTTGGTGAGAAATACTAAATATTGCAGAGAGAATTGAATGGTATTTTGTGTCAATTGTTTTCTATTCCATTCTGCTTTATATTAGTTTTATGTTTTCTCTTTCATCTAAATTTAATCAAGGAATGAGCAGAGTTTCACTCCCCTATTTTGAAGCAACAACCCGAAGATAATAGTATTGTTATCATAGGTTCAATAGAAATCCCTTTTGTGTTTTCTTTTAAGTCAGTCTTTCAATGTCTGTGGTTAGTTTCCTGCTGATATAAATTTAGTTTTAGTTAGTATGCATTGTTGAATCGTCAATCCTTGGATTCATAAGATGTGTAAATTCATAGACTTAAGCAATCTTAAAATATCAACTCTTGCCTAAGTTAGTTCCTATTTAGGCCTAGCTTGGTTTACCTCTCCTATTCTCAGGGTAAGAACACACCTCATTTTAGCTTTAGAAGTAAACATAACTCATTGCAAATCACAATGCAATAGGGAGCTGTACCTAGCAATTCAAAGGGAAGTTAGTCATTTCAAAACAACTTTCCAACTACTGTAACTAGATGTTGTTCACAAATTTGGGTGTTTGAGAGTTTAATCAAAAGGACAATCTCTTTACCAACAATTTTTTAAATTTATAATTTACTTCCGTGTACTCTACCTCTACAATTGTGACTATTCAGCCTCTATACTAATTATAACAATTTATTTTTTAAATTTGTAAATTAAAATAGCTTTCATATGAACTCGTTGGAGTCTCCTAAAACTTACCATGTGACTCTTAAGTGCTACGTAGAATATGAAGAGAATAATGACCTAAAATTTACCATAGAAAATTCTCACTAAACACAATACTAATAACAAATAATTTAGAAATAAAAACCTTTGTTTTTTAAATTTTCTATCATTGAAATGAAAGTAATTGAGGCAAAAGAATCAAACCTAGTGTAAAGACAATGTCCAAAGCTAAAAGAGAAATAAACCAATATTTTTACACAGGGAGTACCGGAGAATACACCAACTTTTACGTATTGTCTCCTTCCAACTTCTTTCCTACAGGCTCCTCACAACGCCCGTAGCTAAATAGCAGAAAGAATGCACCAGATGTGACGCTTTTTTAAATTTATTAATTAATTTAAAAGTAACAAAACAGTAGTTCTGTAATTTTTAAAATAATTAATAAATTTAAAAAACCGTCACATCTGGTGCAAATATTCTGCTGCGTAGACATCGCCCCTCACAACGACCTCCAGAGGAACAGAAAGTTAGGTCGGCCACAATGTTAAATAAAAGATGTAGCAAAGAAATGAAAAACTGAGAGAAAGGTCTTCCAGGAAGCTTCCTTGATGAAAACCCCAATGAGACTAACTCTTCACTTACTCCAATGCCGTTCTAACATGGGTTGATTCTTTCCACCTTCCACGAAAAACCCAAATATCCATCACAGCCCTTTATAACAACGAATTGCAAGAGGCATCAGACACCATTGTGGAATGCATTTGCAGATTTTAATACCGTTCGCAGCGAAATTGGGAATTCAATTGTTGTATAATTCAATTTCAGTTCTTTTCACAGAGCTCTAAAAATGGTGCCTGGTATGATAAGAAGTCTTTCATCTTTTTATGTTTCTCTCATATCAATGTTCAGGGAAAGTACTGTATCCATGGCCCTGAGTTGGGTTCTGCAATTCTATTCTGCTTTTATTCATGATTTTTCAATTGAGATCATCAAAACAGGGTCTTTTGGACTTTTGATTGCAAAAGGCTCGGATATCATGGCAGATGGAGGATGCCCAACTTCTGAATCTGTGAAAAATGAGGTGGGTATTCGCTCTGAGAATGAAAAATGGGCGGAGAATGTGAAAAAATGGGATCTTGATAGAATTTTTTATGGTTTGGACAGAAACAGAGATGGCATGGTGAGCGCAGAGGATTTGCAAGGTCTGTTGGAAAAATTAGGGCTTCATTACTCCTGTGATGAAAGCATGAGAATTTTGATAAATTTTCCAGAAAATATGAACTTTGATGAATTTTGCAAAGCTTGTCTGAGTATTTTAGAAGAGGCCCAATCTTTTGAAGAAGGGGACTTGAGGGAAGCATTCTGCGTTTTTGACAAAGATGGTGATGGTTTCATTAATCCATCTGAGCTTCAACAAGTCTTGCTCACCATGGGTTTCGGAGAAGCACAGGATTTGGAGAATTGTGAAGCCATGATGACAAGATTTGACCGAAATTCTGATGGTCGAATAGAGTTTTTTGAATTTGAGAACATGCTGTCAATGGTGAACAGTCACTAATAGAAATTCTTAATTGAGATTTATGTGTTTTGGACTTTGAGAATTCTTTTCGGTTTTTTGAACTTTATACTGAATTACTGTTGTAAATTAATGTTCAGCGGCATAGCTCCATGGATTTCATATTATGAATGCAAAAGAAGTTTTTTTAATCAACTAATCAAAACAGTTATTACGATAGAATGAATCAAATTAATAATTCTATCTTGGTGTGCAATGAGTATATTGAATATTAATTGGAAAGAAAAATGATTTAGTTTTAACAAATGATGTTTGTATAATAATGATCTCATTGGAGAAGTTATAACATCAAATCAATCATACATCTGCTTACATGATCCAAACATGGCTGAAACAAATACTTTGAATCAGGTAGTGGACATAGGATGAGATGGAAGAAGTAATTTGGAGAGATGGAGTGAAAGAGGAAAAGAGATATAGATACATACACAGAGATAAAATAAACCATGTGAACATGTGATCTTAATCTCTTCATAGACAAGTCAACCAACTTCATACAGCGTGTCTTATTCAAGCCTCTTTGATTAACAAAATTGTATGTAACCAGACACTGAGAAAAAGTATAAGCTTTGATGTTTGTTCTTACAATCTATAAATGTTGATGAGTTTGATTCATGTATTGGTGATCCTCTTTGATGATGTCTCAATGATCTAGAATGAATCAAGGCTAAGCTATATTTTTATACAACACCTTGGCATGTGAGTTATAATATTATGTGCTTGAGCTAATAAACAATGATTGGTTGAATAAAAAAATAACTTAGATTCATGAGTAAAATTTGAATTTAAAAATCTAGAGATCAACCTCACATGTGCAATCTTAGACCACAACAATGGTCTTGGGCATTGAAAACAAATAATGCATATGGTAGGTACTAATGTCCTAATATACATATATATACCATTATACTTTAGTTTATAAACACATCAAAATGAATCCAAAACAAGTTTAAAATGATCTAAAATACCCTTCCCCTTCATAGCCTTTAAGATAGAGTAAAATCAAATTGCATCATCTATCTATGCATAACTCTTGAATATCTTCATTTATTTAAATATCTTGTGTCCATGCTCTTAAATATCTCCTTTTGAACTACAACTAAAATGTTTTTCCCATATTTTCTTATATTGACCTGTTTATTTCAAATGTAATTGCAAACATGGAACCTTTGATAGAGTATCATGTTGACTTTAAAAAGTACTAAGTTAAATCATTAGTCTTATGAAAATGAAACTCTTTGATTATAAACAATTACCTATAGTATTATAGTGATATTCACACTGAATCTTTTTATAATTATTTTCTAATTTATAAAATTACAATAGAGCAAGATGACCTTTTTTCCATTACTGAAGTACACTAATCTTAAGTAGCACATTAGAAATCAAATTTTGTTACATGAACATATAATTCCTCATACCATAAGTAATAAATGTTCAAATCATGATTCTATTAATTTTACTGATATAAGTAGCCCCTAATTTGTAACTCTTTACTAATGAAACATTAACTTAAAAATTTAAAGAAATAATAATATAATTATTTTTGGTCAAACATAATAAACAAGTACTTATAAATTAACTAATGATAGTAAATTATATATGAGCACAAGAATTTGTAGTGCCTCATATAAATTTTAGTGCATAAGATTAACTTAAAGATTTTCATGATACGTATATAATATCATAAAATTGAAAGGAAACCAGACCTTATGGTCCAGGATTTTTGAGTCATTCCAATGTTAGAAAACTTGTACTTTTAAAAAAGATATCACAAACTTGTTAATTGAAGTACTAGTGACTCCATTGTAATCTATATAAAAACAAAACTTTTCTTTTCCTATCAAATACACCCCAATCCTAATTAGAATAATTTAGGAAATGAAAACTCTCATTTTTCTATCATTGAAAAAGACAACAATTCATGCAAGAGAGAAGAATCAAACTTCAGTCCGTTTGGTTGCTGGAATAGAAATAGGAAATTAGGAATATGTTTTCTATTTGTCGTTTGGTGTGCCAATTAGAATAGGGAATAGGAATACATATTCTCATTTTGCCCCTAAAATGAGCTCATGTCCATTCCAAAGAATAGTTATTGTTGGAATAGCCATTAGTATTCTCAATTCCTATGCTGCAACCAAAAGACGAAGAAAGACAAAGTCAAAGAGAGAACACGAGTACCAAAAGGGGTACGGAAAGAAAGCCCATTGCAATTTTAGTCGGCCTTCCAAGAAATTCCCATTTTCATACCATACAAAGGAGTCGTCATTCAACTTTGACAATTGACTGTGCCCAGACTTGAACAGGGCTGTTTCTTGCATTGTTACACGAAATTTCTATCAGTCAAACATGCAAAATTCCAATTGGATCCAGACAACCATATATTGTTCAGTCTTAAATAGTTTGAATTGCTTATTCCGACAAAAACGTATAAATACGATTAGAATGGCATAAAATTAAGATCCAGTAAACCCCATTTTACACATCTGTTTAATTTGTGTGGTGCTGTCGTTCAAACCTAATTCAAGAGACCCGGGTAAGTCAAAAAGAGGAAAACATCTCTTCCTAATAAGACATTTAGCTACAACTTCCTTGAACCTTCTTGATCCATACTTGTAAGGAAACTACATTCATATCAAACAATCAATAACTATATACTTTAATCAATAATAGTAGACACATACCCAACTGGGTGTTTCAACCCTGCTGCAAGGAAACTCCTAACTGTCAACCAAAGCACTTTATAAGGAGGAGGGGTAGATTTCTTTAACAACCATTCTTCATAGCACAAATTGCTCCAAACTCCTTTATCAATTCAACACTATTCTCAAGATGGTGCTGGATATCATCAGAAACTGTGCATATTTTCATGATTCTTTCAAGTCTATATGTTTGGAAAGCATTCTCTTCTCCACCATATGTTTCATCATGCAGTTCTACTGCGCTCGAATTTATGTTTGTGCAGCTCAGATGAAAAAACCAAATTTTTTTGGCATTAGCAATGGAAAATGTTTAGAGATTCTGTCAAATGACCAGTGCCCACATTCTGAGAATGAAAAAAAGTCAGAATTTCTGCCAAATGGTCTTTGCCCACATTCTGAGAATGAACAAATTAAGGGTAATATACAAAGAGAGGATCTTGTAAGAATATTTGATGCCTTGGATAGTAACAAAGATGGGAATGTAAGTGGAGATGACATATCGGGTCTTCTTGAAATGCTTGGGCTTCGGTACTTCTGTGATGATGATATGAAGATCATGATGGGTTTTCAGGAACGTATGAATTGTAATGATTTCTGTAAACTTTGCCTGAGTCTTTGGAATGAAGCTGAATGTGAAGAAAGCACGCATGAAGGAGAGTTGAGAGAAGCATTCTCTGTTTTTGATAAAGATGGTGATGGTTTTATCACTCCATCTGAGCTTCAACAAGTCCTGCTGAGCCTGAGATTGAAAGAAGGGCAAGAGTTGGAGAATTGTGAAACTATGATTGCAAGATTTGATAGAAATTGTGATGGTAGAATTGATTTTGTGGAGTTTAAGTACATGATGAATGTGATAAACAGATATGAATAGATTTTTTTGAAACTAAGGTCTAATCTCCTCATACCTTGATCTGAACTTTTGAGCTGTATATGGTGGAAATTGAATATATTCAAATCATTTTGAAAAACAGAGATTAGGATTTCCATATTGTTGTTTGTATGATGGCTTCTGACACTTTGTTCTCTCTTATGATCCCCTTTTTTTAGGGTTTCTGGAGATTATTTCATATGAAGAGTCTTAACAGCTCACGTATTAGTGGTTTAGTCTCCTGGTATAGGAATTATAAATCGACCATTAGTATTAATAATTTTTGGCTTTAGCGCTTTGTTGATTAAAAAAAAAAAGTTTTCCAGTTCCTATTTTGCACTTTAGGTTTTCAATTAGATTCAGTGATTTATCATCTTATAAACAACTGATGGTCATTTTGTGCAGACAGACAAATGAATTACAATGGGGGACGAAAGTTCCTAATTGAGTTAAATGAAGATTATTGACAACTTCTACATAATCTAGATTATGACAATGCGTACGAATCTGGAAATAGTGTTCTTGTTGAGTGACTTATGTTTCGATGTGGTAATTGCTAGTTTGACTGTTAGCTACTTTGGTTGTTTGTGTATTGTTGTTGATTTTTTTTTGAAGAGGAGCGGAGCTAGAATGTGCAGGGAATAGCTAAGTATCCAGCTAAAGCATTAAGTCAACTTTCTTTTCTTTTTTTCCGTATTTTTCGGTCATGCGATGTGGTAATTGGTTAACTACTTCGGTTGCTTGTGTATTGTTGCTGATTTTTTTTGGTATCCAACTAAAGCATTATATATATATATATTTGAAAAAATAAACACGCATATGTCCCTCTGGGTAAGAATTGTATTTTAGTTTATAGTTTAGATGGTGTCAAATGTATGCACCCTAGTTTTGAGGGTCTATATGGGTCACCATATGGACCTCACCTCTATTTATTTTGCCATTCTAATTGGTCGAGTTGGCAACCCCAAATAAAAAGTTGAGACCATTTAGACATTATTTTTCATGTGTCCATGTCAGATTGATCGAAGGTGTCTCTGTCATGACATTTTGGTGTTCGACTGGGACATGTGAAGGGCCCACTATAAAATAACTTGGTTTACTATGTGTACAACCTAGGATGGTCGTGTGACGTTCCAGCACATGGGAACCCAACCCACAACCCTGACTACCATTACTTCTTGCAAATCTTACACTGTAACATGCAACTCCATTAACTACGTGTGAACTAATCTTACATTCAACAAAGTGGACACTTATTCACATTACAATTTCATTCAATGCATATGACTCCTCATAGATCAAGATACCTAACATTCCTTTCTATCACACTCATTATGGATAGTTTGATGGTTTTTTAGCCATAATATCTTCAACCGGGAGCTCTACAACTTCATGCCACCACAACATGTTTTGTTTTTAGACTAGTTGTCAATTAGATTTTGTTGGTAACTTGTATTTATTTTTCCTTCAACTAGTTTTTCGGCGTTGCATTCTTGCGAAAGTTATTGTTTTACTTCCTTCTATTGTCATTTTGTAGGTACTCAATTTAGTTGCATCCTAGATGGTTGAGATTTTGAGCATGTGGAGGGAGGGGATCTCAACCACTAGGAGGAGTAATGGGAGCTACTTTATTGTTTTATGTTCGATAGAGGTGAAGGTTATATCCACACTAAAGTGACCTTTCACATTTTAGGGCAATAAAATATAAACCACATTATTTTATTTTTTGTCATTGTTTCTTTAACCATAACCTCCACTCTTTGTTTTTGTCTCTAATAGTTTTTTTTGTGTTTTGTCGATCACTTTTTGTTTGTGAACATGATTTATGTGTTCATTAATACTTTTATTCTTGAAGGGAATCATACTCTTTTGTTTAAGCACCATTGTCATGTTTTTGAAATTAAAAGCGACCAAAAGCAAGGGGGTCGGCCCTTAATAGTCAAAAGGATGGTAACCAGCAGATTACCAACCAGTAACAAAAACAGACAAAAAGAACAGAAGAACCAGCAGTCAAAGACAAGAACCTAAAATCAGAGAGCTAGAACCAGAAAGGAACCCTAGCAACTAACCAAAGTCCAACGAGGCACCCAGGCCAAATAAAAACTTAATTACAGCTGATAACCAACAAAACTATAACTGTCATAACAGTATATAAAGTCTTTGGATCCATGGACCCCATAACTGAACAGAAAAAAAAAAAAGAAAAAAAAAAGAGACTTAGATTTCTTTTTTCCATTTTCCTCTTGCATGAAGAAGAATTTGGGCCCAGTCATCAGCAAGGAACTTAAAGAGTAATTTATTGTCCTCCATGTCCAAGTCAGCTTCCTCCTTCTCCTATGCCAGCAATTGGAGGGTAGTTGCAGCAGCATGAGTAACTTTAAGTCCAAACTTGGAGAAGGTGAAAAACCCCTCCTCCAAAGCTTTGACTCTTTCTTCCAAGTTTCTGTAATACTCCTCCACCGTCACCATCTCCTCTTTATGCTCCTCGACCTTCTTAGCAGCAACCTCCTTCATTTTTTGTCCCTTTGGTTTATCCTGCAACACCCGTGGGTTAGAAGAAATCTTCGAATTTTCCTTAATAGGGGAAGAAATGGTAATTGGGGAACTATCCTTTTTGCTCATCTCATCACAAAAAGTAAAGGGTTTAAGTGAGAAGCTAGCTGAAACATGGGTTGTCTCAGTATTCCTTTCTTTGTCATCCGACACTTGAGTTTGAGTGTCATCCATCAAAATGTTCCCAGAATTGAAACTTTTTTCCCCCTCCTCATTACCATCATCCTTTTTAGAGTTGGAAATGCTTTCCTCCTCCCTTCTGTCACTGTTATTGTCTGAGCTATCTTCTTCAACTTCCTCAATAGGGTATCTAATTGACTTCTGCTTACACCTAGCCTGGGACTGACCTAGCCTACCAGACCTTCTTCTTGCTTTTCCCCCAATATCTTCACCAGAATCCTCTCCAACAACCTCTACCACCTTATCAACTTTTAATTTCTTGTTTCCCTTTTGTTCTATGGCTATGTCAAGTTTTTTATTTTTCTTAGTATCCTTATTAGGAGATGGCCTAAGAGTATGGATTTTCATCCCCGTATTGGAGCTCGGGGGGGAAATCCTACTATGGCGGGGGTTTTTCATAACAACCTCTCTAGGGGGACATAAAGCTAAGTGGAACTGATACAGACGGAAAATTAACCCCTGATGAATAATGGTGAAGTTTAGGCCTTTACTTTTTTTTCCTTAATATCCTTAATCATATCCTCAAGCGAATGTAGAAGAAAAAATGGAATGGAAATGAAATCCCTATTTCTAAAATGATTCAACAAGGGAAAATGATAGTAATAGCACACTCCAAACCTGCCTTCCAGGGTGAGATACTTCATCAGGACCAGACACACATCATCCCAAGTCTCAGGTAGCTTATCCCTTTTAAACCCTCCTCTGTAGCGAATCAGCTCCTCATTCTCCACAAAGAAGTTTTTCATGCTATTCTCATCCAAGACTTTGGTGACTTTCTTCCACTTTTTCCCTTCATTGTGAGTCCTATTGCCATGGCAATAACCTCCTCCGTGACTTGAAAAGTAATGTCGTTGATTGTGACCTTCCTATCATCCCAATTATTCACAAATTGTAACACACAATTTTCATCGTGCCCAGCCATGGACAACATATATGGCAAAAAAACCCCTTCCTTTAGGAGATACTAGGTCGCCATCCTGTCCTTGAAGTTCTCAAGTCTCGTTGGTTCCAACCGATTCAAATCACCTCCCATATCAATTTCACCACTATCCTGCCTCTCTTCCTCAGAAATATGCATTAGAACTTTATCGCTTTCCAATTCTCTGTGGCTGCTCTCTTGCTTTAATCCTTTAGGGGAATAGAGATCAAAATTATAGACCCACGTATGATGAGCACCAGAATCCCATAACATCTTATTATGAGATTCGTGGGTATTAAAAAACCTAATTTTCTCTCCCCGTTGATTTCTGACATCCCAATCCATAATATCTATCATACTTCCATTTGGGAAGTGATTTGAAGCTTGCCCCGAGTTACCATAATTGTGAAAAGACAATTTCCTTAATTAGTAATTACTCCACTTGTCATTTGTACAATCACGTCTGTCTCTTATTTCCAAAATGCTAAAGTTAAGTTTAGCGACAAAGTTCTCCATCTCACCAAAATTGGCCTTACTTTTAAATTTAGTGATCATCATTTTGAATTATGCTGCCTTTTTTCTTGAATATCAACATCCTTAGATTTTCATTGATATCAACTAAATTTTCCCAGCACGTGATTGCTCTAACGTTAAACCCCATGGCAGCTACAGCGTCTACCACTTGATTACCCTCCCAATAGATATGCTGCAAGTGGACCATTCTCATTTTCTCCAATATATTTTTAATATCCATGATGATATTTCTAATCTTCCATCCCAATTTTGCCTCCCCCTTTACCCAATCGATCACCAGTTTGGAGTCCCCTTCTATAGTTAACTCTAAAATGTTTCTTTCCCTAGAGAGTTGGAGACCCCATAATAATGCCATAGCTTCTGCCACATTATTGCTACCAATCCCCACCTGGCCTGCATAAACCAATAGAACATCACCATTCCTGTCTCTCAGCACACCACCAATCGCTCCCTGTCCTCCTTTCGCAGCTCCGTCAAAATTCTGTTTATACTGTGTGATGGTGGGTGGTCTCCATATTGTCTATTGTCTCCTCCTCCTACCAGAGCTATCAAAAAGGAAGAAGTCATCTTGACAACCCCAATTCTCAGCCACAATGCCTTCAATTCTTCTGGGTTCCTCCTTTGGCATCTCGTATTTAGCTACTCTTATATTTTCCTTCAACAGTTTTTTCATCACTCCAAAAACCACTTCAACCATCCTATTTTCTCCCCTGAATATCCTGTTATTCCTTTCTTTCCATATGTGCCAGCATACATATGGTGGGATAAACTTCCATAAGAGGACTAGTCTTGGATGATGGAATGGGCAATCCCAATTATCTACAAACTGTCCCAAGTTATCTTTCATGACCCATACCACCCCTAATCTTTCCCAAACCTTAGTCCAGATGTCAACCGCAAACTAACATTCAATGAAAAGGTGGTAAATACTTTCTTCCTTTTGTTCACAAAGGCATCAACAGTTTGTTATGTATAATCCCCTTTTTTTCAAATTATCGATTGTTAGGATTTTTCCATGTTGAACCGTCCACCAAAAGAAATTAATCTTAGGTATAAGGCTACTGATCCATACCTTACTCCACGTAGTTGGGCATAGTTCCTTACTGAACATTAGGGTATAAGAAGATTTGACAGTGAAGTAGTGGCAGCATTGGGATCCTCTATTCCTTTATTAGTTCTTCCAGTTCCTCTATGAGAATACCTATCTCCCGCAGATACTCCTCCTTCAACAACTTCTTCCATCTCCTCCCCTTTATTAGCACCATTGTCATGTTGATAGAGAATGATGTTTTAATATTCTCAAGCATCTTTGTTCTTATTCCGCCTTTTGGCATGAATATAAATGTTCTACTATTCACATTTAGCCATCATTATTGGTTTTCATTTCAAATGTTAAGGATTAAGGGGATTAATAAACTATCTATTTTATGGTTTCATTATGAATGTTAATGGGCTCCACTTTCTTTTCATTTTATATGCTATTGGATTTCATTTTTAGTGTGAGCAGTTTGTTTCTTTTCAATTTATCTATTCTAGAGTTGTTTGCCATTTGTTTTTAACCATGACATTTGTTTAACATCTCATATATTTTATGGTTTCAAAATTAGGGGTTAAGGGTTTAATAAGTTAGATCTCTTTTATGGTTTAAATTTAACTAATAATGGTTTCAACTTTCTTTTCAATTTGTCTTTCATAACTTTTCAAATTTTGTGTAAGGGTTTTTAATTTCTTTTTCAATGTTAGGGATTAAGGGTTTAAAAATTTATTTGATTAATATTTTCAATATGATTGTTACAAAATATTTATTAGTTTTACATTTTCAATTTTAGCGTTAAGGGTTTGCATCTTCGTTTCCAATGTTAGGATATGATGATTTAATAAGTTATCTATTTTATGGTTTCAATATGTCTGTTAAGGGATTCTAAATTCATTTATCCCTTTTAGGGTTGTAATTCTAGTGTTAAGTGTTTTTAATTTCATTTCCAATGTTAAGGATTAAGGGTTTAATAATTGATATGGTTTAAGGTTTAAATTTGACTGCTAAGAGATTCCAATTCAATTAAATTCATCAATTATAGGGTTTCAATTTTAGTGTTAATGGTTTATAATTTCATTTCCAGTGTTAGGGATTAAGCGTTTAATAAGTCATCTACTTCTAATTGATTGTTAATGGTTTCCGCTTTCTTTTCAACTTGTTTTTTTATAAAGTTTTAATTTTTTGTGTTAAATGTTTTCAATTTTGATGCAAGGCTAGGAAGCCCAAAGAAGGGAATCCTAAGTTACCATCATTGAGAGTTACCCATGGAAGCCAAATTACACTAGAAACCACAAGAAATTATAGAGAATTCCAATTTAGATATGTAAGACAATCTTCTGTTAACATGCTAGGCATAAGGTCTACCTAGTTGCAATCATAAATATCCAAATTGCAATTTGTGAGCTTAGGAGCTTAGGCTTACATAGCAAGGATAACTTTAAGAAACCCCTCCTGAAAAAAAATGCCTAAAATGCTGGTGAATCCAACATTTTATGGGAGGGAAAATTTTCACGTCAAGGGTGATTTTTTTGTTCTATGTAGGGAAATAAAATATTATATGTTGGCGATTCTTTTCTTTCCCTAACAAGAATAATTTTAAATGTGGTGAATTGAATTTTTCTCTTGTTGACAGACAAACAAATGATAGCTTTTTTTTTCTTGCCAAAAATGAGTTTGTAATTTCAAAGGCGAATTACTTATTTTGTAGAAAAGAGAATAATAATGGTCTTGGCTAATCTTTAGTGGTAAACTGAAAAATTGTTTAATCTAAAGTGAATTTGCCAAGTGTATTGGCCAGTGACCTTTAAGGCTTTATGGTTGCCAAGTGTACTGACTAGAGTACTGTTTATTATTAATAACATTAGTGTCACCATTACCAACTTGTGTACTATCACTTTGTTATCGTTAATATGTTAGTTTTATTAACTATTGATTAATTAGAGATCAACAACAGAAGATGCATTTTAGGGCCAATTGCTTGAAAAGACCTAGAGCCGCATGAAATTCTTTGGAATGGAGACACACGGAAAGTTTTGCATAGAAACCATTAACCAAAATGTAGTGAACATCATATCAAGATTAAAATGTGGTACTCACAGTTACAATTATTACATTTCGTTTACAACTAGCTTGGAAGGCACTCCAATTGTTCGACATTAATGCGAGTACATTTTCCACACTTGCAAATTAATAGAAATACAAAAAACAAAAGATTTGAAAGATCATGAACAATTTAATGCAACTATTATTAAATAGACTCCTTAATTCCTCTTTCACTATCATCTATGCTATGAATCTATACATTGTACAATCTCAAATATAATCAATTAAAATAATAGCCTTTGGCTTCTCAATTCATTGTTCCTATTAGTCTACGACTCTATTTTTGGCTTCTCAATGCACTGTTCAAGTGTTAGTCTTTGACTCTTTTTACTATTATAAAAACTTAAATGTTACAAAGTTAGAAAAGAAAAAAG
Source organism: Cupressus sempervirens (assembly GCA_028749045.1). NCBI lineage: Eukaryota > Viridiplantae > Streptophyta > Pinopsida > Cupressales > Cupressaceae > Cupressus > Cupressus sempervirens. The sequence goes on from CM053792.1 coordinate 711,589,040, forward strand.
GGTTTCAACAATCCTTTTATGGTTTCATATTTGATTAATGATTTATAGTAAAAAATTATTCAATTGAAAATTATCCAAAGAAAATTTGTAATATTTATATGTATGCCCTATAAATTTCAAAATCTATAAATTTTGATATTATATGAATGCAAGGGCCATGGCCATGTAAGTTGTATAATAAGGGTAAGTGAACCAAGTTGTGGTGCCAAAAGGGGGGTATAAGTGGACACCTTTTTTTTTTTCTTTTTTTTCTGAAATCAACAATTTTTGAACTTAAACAAGAATTTGAACATAGTTACACTCAAAATTTTAAGATATGACAAAAATAAAAGTAGTAGTCCTTTGAATCTAGTTTTTAAACTACTAATTTTTTTTCAAAATGGTTTAGTTTTAGGTCCTCAAAAAAGGGGAGCCACAGAAAGTGGTATTGCTTATTCAGAAAAAACATAACACAGTACAAAGTGTGGCCCCCCAAAAATTTTAACTTTCTTTTTGAAATTCTTTAATTGCTCTAGTCAAAAGTTACCTAGCACTATGTAGTTTATCCCGGATTTTTTGGGTAATTTTATAATGTGTATTTTTTTAAATAAATATTTTAATTGGACCCATCCCAAAAACATGAAATATATGTGTGCTCCCCCTAGAAATGATTGAAAACTAATCTAAAATCAAAACTTCTTTTTTTCAAAGTGTGTAGAATGGAGTCTATTTTCTAAAAAACTAATTTGTTGCGAAATTCAATGAATGAGCTAAAATCTATAGCCCAATTAGTACATGTTGATTTTTGACAAAAAATGAACACACATTCAAAAGAAATTATAGTTGAAAGGCTTTAAATAGTTCAAATAAAAAATAAATTATATGGTTATATAGCTAACATAAAGACCTACAATGTCATGTAACTTGATTTTATTGATGATGAACCACAAGGAAACTTGAAGGAGAGCACACAAGAAAAATCAATCATTTTTTGTATGTTTGCAACAAAACACGTCTTAGACCAGTTTAGAGACTCCAAACCTTTGGGTTGGATCTCCAAGGCAAAACCAAGCCTTAGTCTTGGTAGAATGCAAAGATTTAAATAGCACACACATGCTATTAAAATATTTTTTAAATTTGGGTCTTAATAGCGTATGCGTGTTTTAGTGTGTACGTGCTTTAGTGCACAGGCACTATTAAGACCTAGATTTCAATAGAGAGGGAAGGAGAGAGGTAGAGAGGGTAGAGAATGAGAGATATTAGAATATGGGAAGAGAGTAGGAGGTGGGACAGGGAGAGAGGGAAGGAGGGAGATATATATATATATATATATATATATATATATATATATATATATAGAGAGAGAGAGAGAGAGAGAGAGAGAGAGAGAGAGAGAGAGAGAGAGAGAAGGGGATCAGAGAAGGTGGGATAGGGAGAGAGGGATGGAGAGAGAGAAAGAGAGAGTAGGGGATGGGAGAGAGAGAGAGAGAGTAGAGAGATAGAGAGAGAGGGATGGGAGAGAGTGTGTGTGTGTGTGTGTGTGAGAGAGAGAGAGAGAGAGAGTAGGGGGTGGCAGAGAGAGAGAGCAGAGGATGGGGGAGAGAGAGTGCATGTGAGAGAGAGAGAGAGAGAGTAGGGGGTGGTAAAGAGAGAGTAGGGGATGGGAGAGAGATAAAGTAAGTAGTGGGAGAGGGAGAGGGAGAGGGAGAGGGAGAGGGAGGGGGATGGGAGAGAGAGAGAGAGATATATAGAGAGAGTAGGGGATCGGAGAGAGAGAGTAGGGAATGTGTGAGAGAGAGAGCAGGCAATGGGAGAGGGAGAGGGAGAGGGAGAGAGAGAGGGGATGGGGGAGAGAGTGAGAGTGAGAGAGAGAGAGAGAGTAGGGGGCAGGGGAGAGGGAGAGAGAGAGAGAGAGAGAGAGAGAGAGAGAGAGAGAGTAGGGGATGGGGTGAGATAGTGAGAGAGAGTAGGTGGTGGGAGAGCAAGTGGGAGAGCGAGAGTGAGAGAGAGGAGAGAGGGGATGGGAGTGTGTGTGTGTGTGTGTGTGTGTGTGTGTGTGTGTGTGTGTGTGTGTGTGTGTGTGTGTGTGTGTGAGAGAGAGAGAGAGAGAGAGAGAGAGAGAGAAGGGGATGGGAGAGGGGAGATAGAGAGCAAGAGAGAGTAGGGGATGGGAGAGAGAGGAAGTGTGTGAGAGAGAGTAGGGGTAGCAGAGAGAGAGTAGGGGATGGCAGAGAGAGAGAGAGTAGGGGATGGGGGAGAGAGAGTGAGAGAGATTAGGTGGTGGGAGAGGGAGTGGGAGAGTGAGAGTGAGACAGAGGAGAGGAGGGATGGGAGTGTGTGTGTGTGTGTGTGTGTGTGAGTAGGGGATGGGAGAGGGGAGAGAGAGAGGGGGGATGGAAGTGTGCATGTGTGTGTGTGTGAAAGAGTGGGAGTGTGTGTGTGAAAGAGAGAGAGTAGGGGATGGGAGAGGGGAGAGAGAGAGGGGGGGATGGAAGTGTGTGTGTGTGTGTGTGTGTGTGTGAAAGAGTGGGAGTGTGTGTGTGAAAGAGAGAGAGTAGGGGATGGGAGAGAGAGTGTGTGTGTGTGTGAGAGAGAGAGAGAGAGTAGGGGATAGGAGAGGAGAGAGAGGGGGGGATGGGAGTGTGTGTGTGTGTGTGTGAAAGAGAGAGAGTAGGGGATGGGAGAGGGGAGGGAGAGAGAGAGTAGTCTGAGAGAGAGAGAGAGAGTAGGGATGGGAGAAAGTGTGAGAGTGTGAGAGAGAGTAGGGGGTGGTAGAGAGAGAGTATAGGATGGGAGGGAGAGAGAGTGGGAGTAGGGGATGGGAGAGAGAGAGTAGGCAGTGGGAGAGGGAGAGAGAGAGAGAGAGGGATGGGAGTGTGTATGAGAGAGAGAGTAGGGGATGAGAGAGGAGAGAGGGGGGATGGAAGTGTGTGTGTGAAAGAGAGAGTAGGGGATGGGAAAGGGGGGGGGGGGAGAGAGAGAGAGAGAGAGAGAGAGTAGCCTGTGAGAGATAGAGTAGGGGATAGGAGAGAGAGAGTAGGCGGTGGGAGAGGGAGAGAGAGGGGGGATGGGAGTGTGTGTAAGAGAGAGAGAGTGTGTGTGTGTGTGTGAAAGTTCTAGAGAGAGAGTAAGTAGTGGTAGAGAGAGTACGAGATGGGAGAGAGAGTGAGAGTAGGGGATGGGAGAGAGAGAGAGAGTAGAGAGGGAGAGAGTTGGAGTGAGAGAGAGAGTGAGAGAGAGTAGGGGATGGGAGAGAGAGAGAGAGAGAGAGAGAGAGAGAGAGAGAGTAGGCGGTGGGAGAGGGAGTGGGAGAGGGAGGGAGGGATGGAGAGAGAGAGAGAGAGAGAGAGAGTAGGGGATGGGAGAGAGAGTGAGAGAGAGAGAGAGTAGGCGGTGGGAGAGGGAGAGGGAGAGAGAGAGAGAGAGAGTAGAGGTGGGAGAGGGAGTGGGAGAGGGAGAGCAAGAGAGAGAGTAGGGGATGAGAGAGAGAGTGAGAGAGAGTGTAGGTAGTGGGAGAGGGAGTGGGAGAGGGAGATAGAGAAAGAGTAGCAAGAGAGAGAGAGTATGGGATGGGAGAGAGAGAGAGAGAGAGTAGGAGATGGTAGAGGAGAGAGAGAGAGAGAGAGAGAGAGCAAGAGAGTATCCTGAGAGAGAGAGAGAGAGAGATTAGGGGATGGGAGAGGTCCAAAAAATGAGAGAGAGAGTAGGCAGTGGGAGAGGGAGTGGGAGAGGGAGAGTGAGAGAGAGAGTGAGAAGGGGATGGGAGAGGAGAGAGAGAGCGAGAGAGAGTAGGGGATGGGAGAGGAGAGAGTGAGTGAGAGAGAGAGTAGGGGATGGGGGATGGTGGGATAGTGAGATTATTTTTCACATAGTGCATACGCGCTTTATAGTGCGTATGCACTATAGCACATATGCACTGTATGAAAACACTAAAAAAGGTCATAACGAAAGTTTGGGTCCCTACTGATCCATATTCTGCTTTTTGTCTATTGTGTATTCTATTGTTCTGAAAGAAAACACAGGTTTCATGTTGTTGGAAGTTAACAAACACTATTTGAAGGCTTTTTGAACATTCTTTCATTCTATTTGAAGCTAGCAAACACCAAATTCAATCATTGGATACATTATTTGAAGACTTTTTGAATATTCTTTTCATTGAAATTTGTATGTTTGAAGGAACTGTTATTTGGAAATGGTTAGAAATTTGACAAGTTGTTTAATATATATTGTGTATTCATTGAAGTAATTGTAATTTGTATATGTATTTGAATGATTTGTAATTTACAAATTGTAAGTAATTCAGATGTTTGAATAATTTGACATATAGAAATCATCATCATGCTAATGAAGAATCCAAATACTCAAACAACGGAAGAGAGGGAGAGAGATTTGGCAATTAAAAGAGATAAAATAAGACTACTACGTGAACAAAGAAAATTGCAGAGCAATAATGAAGAATTTTTTTCCGAAGAGGAACAAGAACCATTGATACAAAGAAACATAGAAAGAATTCGAAAGACAAAGAGAACAAATGAGACTATTATGCTCAAGAAGACAATTGAAGAGTGAAGCTACACCATCTTCCAATGTTGGAGTCATATCATTATCTCATGTTGAAGAGATACTAATTTGTAGATCCGACAATGTAGACACTCCATCATGTCATGTTGAAGGCACAACATCAACATATCAAGTAGGTGATATTCCATCTTTTGCATCTTATTTCTAAGGCACATCATTTTCGGTTCAAGGTACGCAAAGCACTCAACCTTATGTTAATGTTCAAAATGTTGAGGGAATGGAAGATATTATAACACCTTCTAGAATTAATTTTAGAAGACCAAAATATTTGATTGATATTGATACTAACATTTTGAAATCAATGCTTGACAAGATTAGCAAGCGTACTTGTCCAAGAAAAATTAATTGTATGTGGAGATTATTCTTTGAAGAATTAAATATTATAGGTCAATGCCAATTATTTATTGAAATGATGAGGAACTTGAAATTTAGGCCTATCATGAAGATTCTTGGGCTAAGAATGATGGACGATTCAAATGAAAAAAGCATTGTAAAGAATATAATGAGTGCTTATGACAAAGTGGGTTCTAAATCACACACCAAAGATAGTAATATCACAAGACAAGTACTTACATCAACAATAGTAAGTACCCAAATGAAGAAAGCTTGACTCATGAGAAAGACAAGAAAAACATTGAAAATCAGTAGAGGTGCTCTAAGGAGAGCCATGCTAAGGCGTGAGAGATTGGAAGATCAAAAAAAAAATGAGTTATGGACATTTAGCAATAGACTAGCATGAAAGGATAAAGAAATTAGTGAAGCTTTGAAATCATTGATCGAAGATTTTTGGACAAATAACAAACGTGTTTTCCCTAATCAAAGAGATGTTGTAAGGAGGATTGGTAGCCAAAATCGCGACCCACATGTGAAACATTTTTTGGACTCAACTCAGATACAATTTTTTGCAAAATTTATTGGTATGTATCCTCAAATTCGAATAAGTCATAGACTTTTTAAGATGGGTAAACCTTTTTATGTGAAGATAAATCACACGCGCACAACTTGTTGTTGTAGGATACATATTGAATTTTCTAACCATTTTGATTTTTTTAGGCATATATGTGTGTTTTTGCATTCTAAGTTTGTTTTGCAGGATTGCAACCTGAATGAGCCACCTAGATCTTCAAGAGAATTCATATCCAACATTTTATGTAAAATAGAGGATGGCCAAAAATTTTACAAGACATCATGCTTGGATGGTACATGCTTATTTTGTGGTTCTTTACAACTTTTATCAACTTGTGAACATATGGATAGTACACATGGAATTGGAAATGAAATAGTAGATTACGGAAACTATAAGATAGTGACATATGCTCTAAAAGATGGGAAATAGGGTAAAAGATGTGATTTAGTCATTGAAAAAATTCCAGTGTATGAGTTCATGAAGATTTTTCATGAAAATATTATTTACGAGTATGCAAGGCATACACATAGAGCTCGATGGTTGGGTTTGCAATTCAAGTTGTGCAAGGATACGTTTCCATTGGATACCATTGTTTTGGTTGTAGACTTCGTAGAGAACTACACATTACAACCACAAAATGAGGTTCAAGCAAAGTATTATACATCTCATCAAGTTTCCATATTTGTTCACATAACATTCATGCATTCACCTACAAGTACAGAGGATGACAGGAAGATTTTGAGGGAGTACCATTTTTACATCAGCGATGATCAATCACATTCTATAGAGTTTGTACATGGTTTTTTTCAACTATTTTATGGAGATTTGGCTAACAGGGACATACTATATCATCAACACATTATTTGGTTAGACAATTGCACATCTCAATTCAAGAATGCACATATATTCTATTGGTTGAGCAAGATGCACAAGTTGTCTGGAATTCAATATATGTGGAATTTCACAAAGGCTAGTCATGTAAAGGGAGAGCACGATGGTGTAGGTGCATGCATCAAAAGAGCCTTAGCTCGTGAAGAACTAAAGTACAAAGATGGAGCAACATTGACAGATACAAAATCCATTGTCCAGTGGTCTAACGCTACAATGGGTCCATGTAAGGAAGGTGAGTCTACGGTTCGTAGATATTTTTGGTTGATAGATAATACTAACATTGCACCATATGAGGATTATTGCACACTAAGAAGATCAAGTGAGTTGCACTCTTTTAGAAGCTCTGGAGCAGGTTCATGGAGTATCCACAAATGAAAAATGGCATGCTATTGTCCATCATATGTAGAGGAAAATTGGGATGAGTGTGAGTCGACTAAATGGGTGGACAAATGGGATACATGGGTTTTGGATCCAATTGACACCTATCATCCCCCACATGCACTAGAAATGGTAGAGATGGATTCGTCCATTGACTTTGACCACTTGTCTAATCTAGTGCAACCTAGTTATATATATATATATATATATCTTTGTAATTTCAATATGTAACTTTATAACTTTTACCTAAGTATTTTGTGAATTAATGACCTCATTTTGTACATTTATCACTATAGGCCATTTTTTTCTATTATTGCACCTGAAGACAATTAAGAAGGGACAAATTATTATTTGTGTTGTCGTGTCCAAGCCAAACAAAAATTGGATCACTCGGTTATAGATGGTGAAGGTTTAGAGTACCACATTGGTGCGATGGTTGTAACCGGCACATGGCTTAGATGATATTCTATGAAGAACCCTAACTTGTGGTTATTCAAGGATTAGCAAACAGAGATGAAGATTCTTCATTATTTGAACCTTTTTGTCACATCAACTGTCCACTTGATAAAATATGGTGGAGAACTGCATAATAAGACTCTTTGGAAAGTTTGCAAGTCAAACCACAAGGCAATACTTGAGACATTAAAATGTAGAGCAGATCCAGTTGGTTCATTAGATTGAAGAGAGAGAGAGAGAGAGAGAGAGAGAGAGAGAGAGAGAGAGGTGCAGGGGCACCTTGAATCATAGGGTCCTCACCTTTTCATTTTTGTTGTGTTATGCTCCAAGTGAGCCTTGTAAGTAGAATAAGGGTCATTGGACCTAGGTGTGGTAGTTAGGGTATTGGATGTCATTTAATGTCTTTTCAAGCGTCACTATTTTGGCCTAAAAATCAAGGTAAACCTTGCCATAGGAAATGAGTAACCTAAGGGATGAGTCATTAGCTTAGGGAAGGGTCCCTAGTATGGAATTACTAAGGGATAGCCTAAATAACAAGTTAGAAGTGTTAAGAAGAGCAAGCAAGAAAAATTGCAAAAGTTGCTATATTGCAATTTTGCAATTTTTGCAAAATGCTAATTTAGCAAGAAATTATGGATTTGCATTTTAAAACTTGAAAGAGGCCAATGCAAACCATAAGGATCAAGGGGAAAGACCTAGAATGAGATATAAAGACTTTCCAAACCCTAAAATGAGAGAAGTTAATATCATTGTGTACGATTAGCATGCTATAACATGATATTTGAAGACAAAATTACTGAGTTTCTGAGTTTTAAGGAATTTTTGACTTTTTTTTTGTAGATTGTACTATTTTCCATGGTAGTTTGGGTTGTTTAGAACAATTTTGTTTTAGGAAGTTTGGTTTGATTGTCTTTCTTTTCATAGTTGCTCAAAAAGTTGCTTGACAACTTTTTGAGAAACTTCTTAAAAAGTTGTTAAACTTTCAAAAACTCTTCCCCAAATGGCTAGTTGGTTCAAACCAACCTTGTAACCATTGGGGACAACCTATATTAGCCCTTATAGGCAAGTGATAGGTATGATGTACTTATTTTGGCAAGAAATCAATAAAGTAACCTATTTTTCCTGCAAAATTGCATGTTTTAGAGCATTGTACAAACTAATATAGACATTGGGACATGTGCCAATGACCCCAACAGTTAGAGGGGTGAGTTACCTTTCATTTTCACTTGGTTTCATATTTTTATCCTTTGTAGTTTTCAAATTATTCAAGTTTTGTAGAAGGTGCCTAAATCAGCATTAAACCAAGGGTTTCACCTAGGGCCTTGTTGTTTTGGCACTTTCCACCATGGGAATTTGATGTCCCTTGGTGGAATGCAAGCCCTATCAGTGTACTTCATGATTTTTTAGGTTTTATAGATGGCCAAGAAAGGAGTGAATTTTTCCACCATACCCTATGTGTATGGCTCCATACATGCGCCATTCAACATTTCACCACATTCACTATAACTTTTTCTCCAGAGTGATCCAAGGTCTATAACTTTGGATTTGTACTTTTTTCACATGTCCCTAGATGTTCCAATAAATTTTTTTCAGATTGGCACATGTGAAATGGTACTTGTAGTGTAACCGTAGCCTAATTAAGCCTATCAACACTTTCCAAACATTGTTACAGCAGTGGCTTCTAGTCTCTTCCAGTTTGTGAGGTTTACATATGCTTTATATGTCCTAAAATGGTGTTTGAATTTTATTTTAAAATGTGTCTTCATGTGAGACTTTTCCATATTATGTTCAATTTATAGTTTGAAGGGCTCTAGGCTTTTCACTGGCAAATTGTTATAACTGTATATCAGTGTTGTTTGGACACAAGAGAATGACTTTATCTATTGTATACAGACCTTAATAGGTCTAAGGTGTTTTTATGTTCCATTCCATGGTCATTTTTCTATTTTCATTCATGTCTAGGGGTATGTTCCTTTATTAGGCTTTTGGAGAATCCTTATGTTTTGGTGCTTATACTTAGGAAAACCTAGTGATTAGGTTCCCTGCCTTGTTTGGTTGTGATATCCTATGATAAGTTCATTATTGATGCTTTTGATAAGTGTCCTAGCACTAAACCCTCTTTTTGGGAAATTTGAAGGATTCCAACCTTGTCTATTTTCCTAGTGGTTTTCCTTTTAGAAGCTTCCACCATGCATTGTTGCATCACAACCTATCCTAAGTGAACTATCTAGGATCCTTGGGTGCCTTCTTTAATGAGTCTAGAATGGGTGCTCTGGCACTAGTCATCTACTTGATTGGGACATGTTTGGGAACTGACAATCTCCATTTAAACTCAAGTCTCCATTTAAAGGTGGCAATGAGCTTTTTGTTGTTCTATTAAGATCATTAATATATTTTGATGAGAACTTTGAGGGATCACGCCCAGCTTGAGTATCCTGGCTTCCCAAGTCCTGTAAGTGTAAGGCCATTGATGAATATACATTTCTAGTTGAAACGTCTATGGTGCTAGAATGAAGTGCATGACCAGATTCTTTGCCTACTAATGAACCAATTTGAGGCTTTACTTCACATTGCTTCGTGGACAATTCTATAACACTTGTTACTTCTCTATCTAAAAAATTTGTGTCTGTGTACATGTGCACTCTTTTCCAATATTTTTAGGTTTTTCCTCTTCATCCTAAGTAATTGGCATACCCTAGATGGCACTAAGATAACCATTTTCTTTTGAAATGTCCTTTTCTCTCAAATTAATCTCTCTATTAAGTAGGTTTTCTATATCTTCCTTTGTATATTTAATAGATATAGCTACAATTCCTCTGTATATTAAGCTTTCCTCCATAGGAATAAGAAGGCATGGGGAGTGAGGCCAACTGTTAGTCACTATATTAATAAGGTAGTTCTTGGCCATGCCACTGATGGGAATCATTTCAATCTTATTTTCAAAATTGGTACCTCATTTTTCTTGAAAGAATAATATATATTGTTTTCAATGTCTTTGAAATATCTGTAGCTAGTAGCCAATTAATTATTCATTTCCTTTCAATATTCATGGGAAACTAAGGTATTTGGTTACCTAATACATTCTAGGAATCTTAACTAGGGTCCTAGAATAGTCTTAGATGGACCCATTTGACCTAAATATGTAAAGAGCAAAAATTGTTCAAAAGTTGCTTGAGCTACTTTTGCAATTTTTGCAAAAAAGTTGCAAATGGAAGTTTGAGAAGTTTTAACTATCTTTGCTTGGGTATATGAGCATGGGAAACATATTTTTGAAGGTTAGAAGGTTTCCAGTTAGATTTGCATTTTTAAGCAACTTTTACAACTTTTGCAAAGTTCACTAGATTTCACTTCTAGGACTTGAAAAAGGTTCCAAACTATTAAAAAACAACTAAAAATACCTAATCCTAGGCTATCTTGACCAAAAACTCAAAAAGACCCAATTTTGCCTAATTAACAACTTTTGCTCATATCTTGTACAAAGTGGCCTAGGCATACATATCTTGCTCATATCTCTCTCACCGTTCATCGTGGGATCAAACTATTTATTCTGTTAACTTCAGGTGTCTGGATAAACCCTAGCCCCAATCTCATCTCATCTTATTGAGCGCTTGAACATTCTTAGGCATGCCAAACTGAAACATCCCTAATAGTCACTAAATGCCATAGGGCAGTGATCTTTGACGGGGCATACTTGGATCTTGTGTGAGGTATGGCTGTGATTCTAAGTGCTATAGGACCATATTTCAGATACATACAATAACCTTTCTTACTTTTTGGAGATCTTATTCCATTTTGATTTTGCGACCCCATATCGGGTGATGTTGAAACTTGTAGTGTTGGTTAGGACAAAGTTGCCAATTGTTGAATCTCCCTCATTGTTCATCATAGGATCGAACTATCTATTCTGTTAGCTCTAGATGGCCAGGTAAACCCTAGCCCCAATTCATCTCATTCTATTGAGAGCTCGAACATTCTTGAGCATGTCGAACCGAAACATCCCTAAGAGTTACTAAATGCCATAGGGCAACAATCTTTGATGAGGCATATCTGAAATCTTGTGCAAGGTATGGATGCAATTCTAGGTGTTATAGGACCACGTTGTGGAGACTTACAGTAACCTCTCTCACTTTTTGGAGATCTTGTTTTGTTTTGATTTTGTGACCCCATCTTAGGTGATGCTGAAACATGTAGTGTTGGCTAGTACAAAGTTGCCAATTGCCCAATCTCCCTCATCGTTCATTGTGGGACCGAACTATCTATTCTATTAGCTCTGGGTGGCTAGGTTAACATTATCCCCAAGCTCGTCTCATCTCATTGAGCACTTGAACATTCTTAGGCACATCGAACCAAAACGTCCCTAAGAGTCACTAAATGCCATAGGGCAATATTTTATGGGGCATATCTCGAAGCTCGTGTGAGGTATGTATGTGATTCTAGGTGCTATAGGACCATGTTTTAGATACCTATAATAGCATCTCTCACTTTTTGGAGATCTTATTCCACTTTGATTTTGCGACCCCATCTCGGGTGGTGTTGAAACTTATAGTGTTGGCCAATACAAAGTTTCTAACTATTGAATCTCCCTCACTGTTTGTCGTGGGATCAAACTATCTATTTTGTTAGCTCTAGGTGATCGGGTAAACCCTAGCCCCAAGCTTGTCCCATCCTGTTGAGTGCTTGAATGTTCTCAGGCAAGCCAAACCAAAACGTCTCTAAGAGTCACTAAATGTCATAAGGAAGTGATCTTTGATGGGGAATATCTCAGAGTTCGTGTGAGGTATGGATGTGATTATAGGTGCCATAGGACCATGTTCTGAAGATCTACAATAACCTCTCTCACTTTTTAGAGATCTTATTTTTTTTTGATTTAGTGACGCCATCTTGGGTGATGCTAAAACTTGTAGTGTTGCCCAGTACAAAGTTGCCAACTGTCGAATCTCCCTCATTGTTCGTCGTGGGATCAAATTTTTTATTATGTTAGCTTTGTGTGGCTAGTTAAACCCTAGCCCCAAGCTTGTCCCATCTCATTAAGTGCTCAAACATTTTTGGGCACGCCAAACTGAAACTTCCCTAAGAGTCACTTAATGCCACAGGACAATAATCTTTGATGGGGCATATCTTGGAGCTTGTGCGAGGTATGGATGCAATTCTAAGTGCTATAGGATTGTGTTGTAGATACCTACAATAATCTCTCTCACTTTTTGGAGATGTTATTCCATTTTGATTTTACAACCCCATCTCAAGTGATGTTGAAACTTTTAGTATTGGCTAGTACAAAGTTGCCAACTATTGAATATCCCTCACTGTTCATCATGCAATCAAACTATCTATTTTGTTAGCTCCAGGTGGTCGATTAAACTCTAGCCCCAAGCTCATCCCATCCAATTGAATGCTCAAACATTCTTGAACACGTCAAACTAAAACATCCCTAAGAGTCACTAAATTCCATAGGGTAGCGATCTTTGACGAGGCATATCTCGGAGCTCGTGTGAGGTATGGATGTGATTCTAGGTGCTATAGGACTGTGCTGTGGAGACCTACAATAACCTCTCTCTCTTTTTGGAGATCTTATTTCATTTTAATTTTGCGATGCCATCTCGGGTGATGTTGAAACTTTTAGTGTTGGCTAGTACAAAGTTGCCAATTGTCAAATCTCCCTCACTGTTCGTCATGGGACTGAACTGTCTATTCTGTTAGCTTTCGATGGCTGGGTAAATACTAGCCCCAAGTTCCTCCCATCCCATTGAGTTCTCAAAAATTCTTAGGCATGCTGAACTGAATCATCCCTAAGAGTTGCTAAATGCCATAGGGTAACGATCTTTGATAGGGCATATCTTGAAGCTTGTCCAAGGTATGGATGTGATTCTAGGTGCTATAGGAACATGTTGTGGAGACTTACAATAACCTCTCTTTGTTTTTGGAGATCTTTTTTCATTTTGATTTTGCGATCCCATCTCGAGTGATGTTGAAACTTGTAGTGTTGGCTAGGACAAAGTTGCCAACTGTTGAATCTCCCTCACCATTCATCATGGGATTGAACTATCTATTATGTTAGATCTGAGTGGCTAGGTAAACCCTATCTCAAGCTCCTCTCATCCCGTTGAGCTCTTGAACATTCTCGAGTACACCGAACCAAATCATTCCTAAGAGTCACTAAATGCCATTTGGAAATGATCTTTGACTATGGCAACTGGATATGTCATTTCATCCAATGATGGAGACTCGTGATAGAAGGTAAAGGGGTGATCATACACCTCATTTTGAACATATTTTTTTATGGTAATAAGGCAATCCTTGTTTGTAAGGTCAAGGAACTTAAGGTCACCTATAAACCCAAGTTGCCTTAGTCCTAACAATTTTTCTTTTTTTATTCTTTTTGGTAATAAGTTTACTCAATAAGTGTTTTGAGATTCATTACACCTTATATAGGTCCTATGTGTTACCAAAAACCACTTGGTTAAGTTCTAGGAAGAGTTAGTGCAAAAATTGCATTTTGCAATTGAAGTTGCTAACACCTTTTTGGCAATTTTAGCAATTTTTTAGAAAATCTTGAAATAAACCTTGTAACCAATCAAACCAATTGGTAACCGGTTGGAATGGATTGTCAAATGATGAAATTATCTCTATGAATTTAGAGGAGACATAAGGTGTTGGTGATTATTAAGTTTTTTTATATGGCAAGGAATCATTGTTGATGTTAAACTTGTATATAGGATCATTGAGCTATTGTCAAATATCATTACTTCTTGTTTGGAAGAACAAACTCATACTTTGTTAGAATAAAACACCACTTTAGTTGCATGTTATCACTAAATGGAGTTAGTAGAAGATGTTAAGGATCTTCTTGGTTGTCTTAATTGTTGAGATAATGGGTGTTGCACACATTGCATAATATTGTTATTTTATTTTTATTATGTAATGTTGTACCTAGATGGACGTGCAACATGTAAAGATTCTCATGGAATATTCTTGATGAGTTGTATTGTAACATTGTAAAAATATTTCATGTAATTATTTAATATTGGAGAAAAGAATTAAATGCCCAATATTAAATGTGGGGTTAGTGGGTTAGGTAGCACATGGTTTATGTAATACCACTTAGTGGTTTTGTGGGACTTGCTACTATATAAGCAGCCACAAGGGTAGTTGTTGTAGACAAGAGAGAGAGAAAGAGTGACAAGGAGAAGATAAAAGGCAAGAGTCGAGCGGGACAAGGCTTGACAGGTTAGCCAAGGGAGCATTTGTGAAGGTTGAAAGCATGGCATGGGATGTGTGGATTCATGCTTGTTCACATAGTTTGCTCGGTTGTGGCTATGACCATGAAGGCTTCCATGGTTGTATGAAAATGATATTTTTGCTGAATAATACATGGTGATGGATGCTTTTGGAGGCTGGGTTTTCCCCTCAATGAGGGTTTCCCAGGGTATATCTTGTGTCACAATTTTGTGGGTATGTTGTCTATTCTCTTGCATGTGGATTTTAATTCCGTGTTTATTTTAGATCTATTATGGGTTATTTGGAAACAGTTATATTCTTTATTGCCAAGTTTCCTTACAAGTGGTATCAGAGACAGGTTTTATTATTGTAACCCTAGATTGAATCCATGGGAATGCATGAGAGGATAAAAGAAAGGGCAAGATATATGAATGATTTATTACAGATCTGAGGACTTTGGATTTGCTGTTATGATGGGATGTTAAAAGATTTGGGCATGTGAAATTGTTGGACAAAAGAATTTTTTTTGGATGTTTCATTAAAATGAGGGTTTTGGGGGATAGCTTGCATAAATGACCTCCTGGGTAAAAACAGACCTCACCATTGGATCCGGGTCGACATTTCCATAAAATTTGATATATAATATGCCCTAGTTTGGCCATGTTCAGAGGAAATGAAAGAGTTTTTTGGTTTCAGCCCATGATGGCCGTCAAATTTAATCCCGTCAAAATTTTCGTCACTGAAAAAAATAAAAAATGAAAAATCGTACTGGAAATGGTAAAAAGACTGTCTTAGTAAAATGGCCATAACTTTCTCTCAGAATATCGAATTTCAGAGTTCTTACAGGCGTTGGAAAGCTAATTCAGAGCACTACAACATGGCATAGGTTTGGTTCTATAATTTTGAGATTTTGGCAGATTTTAAGAGCCCTAAAGTCAGATGTTGTTTATTTTGAGCACGGATTGGGGCATAACTTGGGCATACGGAGTCGGATTTTGGACTTCGAGTAGTCAACGGAAAGCTCTTGGAGAGCTTTACACATTGGTTCAGATTTAGTGTAGGTTTGGCATGATTTATTTGTTGATATATTTATCTGAACTGTTTATAGGTATATTTTGACTATGGTAACATTGTGAGTTTATGGCATTGGAGATTTAAGTTTTGATGTCATTGTATACTCAGTACATATTTCAGATTGATCTCATGATGATATGGTTATCAATGTTTGATTTGGATATGTATGATGACTTGTTGGATCTACGAGTTGTGTAGTGTTGTAAGCGGTCTATACTTACAAGTTGCATTTATAGCTTGGTTATGGGTTGTCTTTGCCCATTGATCTTTCATTATTGATGCATATTCAGATTGGTGGCTTGGATTTGGGTTGTGTATGCCCTAAGTCACATGATTTACTATTTTCTTCATGTAGAAGGGATGAGATGTTGTTACCAGGTACAGTCATGGTGGAGGATTGTGGTTGACTATGCTGACAAGTTGGACACTTTGAGAGCCAGATGCTTGGTTCATGGATGTGATCATGGTGTCATGGATTTTGGCATGACATGATTGGTTATACAGGTACATCCTTGATGTTCATTAGCTTAGATTTCTGATTCAGTTATGGTGGTATATCTTCTTGGTAGAGGATCATGTTTATTTGGTTTCTTTTGAGGAGCTCATGATGTGCACTTTGAGTTCTTTGATAGTTTGATGCTTTGGTTGATTCTTGTGGTTAGAGGATGGGTTTTCATCATGATTTCATGGATAGCTTGGATACACGGTTTAGTGGGAGTTTGTGACAGTGATGGGGTGACAGTGCAGGATTAGTTCCTGGTTTGGTTTATATCTTCTTGGTTTGGAGAGGATGGATTTTATGATGCCATAGGTGACTTGGTACCACGGTTGAGTGGGAGTTGTTGGCATTGATATATTTATTGAGTGTTTGCAAATGTTGGAGGTTTGTCTTAGATCTTGTTGCTACAGAAGCGTCTTTGACATTTGCATGGTGCACTTGTTATCTTCATGATGTTTGAAGATGGTTAGATCTTGAGGACTCATGGAGTTCTTGGTTATCTTCATGGTGTATGGAGATGGTTCTTCCTGGTATGTGGAGATGGTTTTTTTTTCTTCATGGTGTATGGAGATGGTTGCATCTTGAGGACTCACAGGGTTCTTGGCAAAGGTGTGGTTTATGCTTCTATTTGGCATGTTATCCTTGGTGTGAGGATGGTTTCATTATTATGTCATGGTATACTCTTGATACGCGTTTAGAGTTGTGACATGTTATGGTATGTTCATGTGGAGCATGTTATCTCTTTGGTTGAGATGGTTAGATCATGTTGTCATGTTTATGTTCCTGAGGCCATGGTTGGAACTTTGACATTGATCTTGGTTTAGTTTCTTGGTATTGAGTACACTGATCATAAGCTGGATACTTCATGATATTGCTATGTTGCATTTGGAGTTGGCATGGATTGATTGGTTACAGGTGCTCATGGATACTTAGAGACGGCGGTGATGCTGATTTCTCTTAGATTAGAGAAATATTTGTTGAGACGGTTGATGGTTTTAGCAGGAAGTCCGAGGGGCAGTCACCTGATATGGACTTGAGAGGAGATTGTTCTTAGATGAGTCTTGGTTGGAGACTTGGGTATCTTGATGAGCATTCTCATTCCCCACTCGTGGTCTACTCAGCAGTTTGCTACTTGAGAGGTATAGCCCATGTTTTTCTCTCAGTTGCATTATATTTATGCTTGTCTTTTATGGAAATGGATCTTGAGCTATGGTACATGAGTTAGTTCTGGAGGGTTTGTTTGAGAGATGGTTAAGCATCAGTTATCTCCATGTGCATATGTTATTATGCTGGTTGAGTTTGGGAGATGGTTTTATATTGGACATTTTCCTTGGATTAGGAATGGTTTTATTGAGTTTGATCTTCTTGTGAGAGGCTTACATCCATGATTAGTTATATGGTATGGTTTGGGTGTTGTTGAGGCTTCTTGTTGGGGTTTTATGCAGGAGATCATACTTGCACAATTTACATCTAGATGTGTGTGTAGAAGGACATGATAAAGGTTATGATTTGCATAGTTTCTCCAGTCTTGGTTATCTTCCTAGATGTTTAGTTTTGCCTACATTGATTTTGAGATTGGTTAGAGATTGTGATCACTGGTTTGTGCTCATGTATGTCATGTGAGAGATGACATGGTTATTTCTTTCTCTTTCCTCTATTGGTTGTGGTGAACTTGGGAGAGCATTGGAGACTTGTTATGAGAGTTGTTCTTGCAGGATATTAGTTTATGTATTGTGGATGTCCTTGATACTACATGGATTCACTTCTTTGAGATGTTGTGAGTGGATTGGTTATAGATTTGACATTATCTTTTGCAGTGGGAGCTTCTTGGTATATATGTGGCAGGTATTGCTCTTGAGGCTTGTGATTGCAGGTTATAGATTGGATATGTCAGTGATATGAGATTCACTTGTTATACCTTTGAGGTATGGATAGTTGGATGGGTTTGGCACTTTGCTGTGGGTGCTATTTCAGCTATGGATATTTGGACAACTATGGATACATGTGATTACCTTTGGATCAGGTTATTTGTGCTTGAAATTTCAGTTGGTACAAGATTTTATGATCTTCTAATGTGACAGGTTGGGTGGCTTTCTCTTTGGATGGCTTCTATGTATGTCTAGTGGGAGTGGCATAATAGGAGGTGAGATCATTCATGTTTGAGATGCTGGATAATTTGATTTTGTTGCGGGTACCAAGATGGAGCACTTGGTGTATTTTTGATCCATGATGGTGGATGTGCTAGGAGGGATTGTTCCCTTGTTCATTTATGTGGCTACGGATTGACCCTATGCAATGTATACAACAAGTGGGAGATTGTTGAGATAATGGGTGTTGCACACATTGCATAATATTGTTATTTTATTTTTATTATGTAATGTTGTACCTAGATGGACGTGCAACATGTAAAGATTTCCATAGAATATTTTTGATGAGTTTTATTGTAACATTGTGAAAATATTTCATGTAATTATTTAATATTGGAGAAAAGAATTAAATGCCCAATATTAAATGTGGGGTTAGTGGGTTAGGTAGCACATGGTTTATGTAATACCACTTAGTGGTTTTGTGGGACTTGCTACTATATAAGCAACCACAAGGGTAGTTGTTGTAGACAAGAGAGAGAGAAAGAGTGACAAGGAGAAGATAAAAAGCAAGAGTCGAGCGGGACAAGGCTTGACAGGTTAGCCAAGGGAGCATTTGTGAAGGTTGAAAGCATGGCATGGGATGTGTGGATTCATGCTTGTTCACATAGTTTTCTCGGTTGTGGCTATGGCCATGAAGGCTTCCATGGTTGTATGGCAATGATATTTTTGCTGAATAATACATGGTGATGGATGCTTTTGGAGGCTGGGTTTTCCCCTCAATGAGGGTTTCCCAGGGTATATCTTGTGTCACAATTTTGTGGGTATGTTGTCTATTCTCTTGCATGTGGATTTTAATTCCGTGTTTATTTTAGATCTATTATGGGTTATGTGGAAACAGTTATATTCTTTATTGCCAAGTTTCCTTACATTAATAGCCATTTCATGAGTTTGAAATATAATCACTTCCCTTTGTGAAGAGTTGTCCAAAAATTAGCAAATTACATGTTGTTGCAAAGAAAATATAGTCATAGGATGTTGGAAGATTGTTTTCACTAATAGGATGTTGAAGAATCTCTTGGAAGGATGGAATAGATGATAGACTAAAGCTTGTGAGATAGTTATTAGGTGTTCCTTGAAGTTTCTAAGATGTTAGTTTGAAGAAAGAAGTTGATTATGATCCATTTCTCAAATTTGCTCATTTTTCTCTTATTGCTTTCCAAGTCTTGAATAGGGGAAGTGATCAAGTAGTTTTGTGAAGCTAGTTAGAAGTTTGTTCAATGTTGTAACCAAGTTGAAAAGAGTCTTTGAAGACACTTGAGGAAGGTGGGAAAGGTAGTTTTCCTTAAAAGTGTTCTTGTTGGGAATCCACTAGCTTTTGGTGTGAGCACTCTGCATCATTTTGGATGCAATTTACATTAAAATGAAATACATGAAATGTACTGAAAATGTAAACAAGAAAAACAAGATATATATTATGATAACCAATAATTTCATACATGAACAAACATATATATCAAATGTATATCGAATATGTCCACTAATATAAAATCCAACATATATGTCCACTAATGCCTATGCATGTGCGTCTATCAACTATATCTTCTCCTTCCCATGAGGGGAAGGAAACAAATCCCTAGAGGTCTTTGGTCATTGTGTGGATGGATATAATGGGGATGATGGGGTCTTGCTCACACGCTCCCTCGTACTCTTGTTTAGGCTCTTCTCTAACTTGAGTTGATACAAATAAAGTAGATATGAATCCATAATTATTATACATTGAAATCAAATATATGTACACACAAAATTAATTATTTTTTTACCACCATCAAATAGTCACTCTGTACATCCACCTCAAAGGTTCATAGACGATCGGGTGTAATAAGGCCCTACAACAATTCAATCAATATAATCACTTATAAATAACATTAGAAATTTTGATACTAACTATTATAAACAACAACCAAAACCAAGAAAATTCTTTCATAACTTGGTCAATGGCTTTGAACTAGCCATTGTTATAACAACTCCATGATCAATGGACTAGCGAAGATGAGGAGTCTTAGGCATCAATAGTTGCATGTCATATAATACAATTTACATGTAACATGAAACATGGAACAAAAATAATCAAATGAATTAAATTAACATGAAACAAATGTACCTCTACAAAGCTTGTATCATGACTAGGCTTAGAGTCCCTTGTGAATGTCGATGGTCTAGTAGAGAACTGATGCACATACATAAATTTTTTTTTCAATCCTTCATATGATTACTTAATAAATATATGTATTAATTTAAATAATTAAATCAATGCATACCTCTCGACTCGTCGACGAGACAAAAAATGGGGCTGGGGAAACTGTACTAGGGCCAACAAATACTCTTAACCTGAATTTTGAACAATATCAATACATGCTAATTAATTATTCATTCACTATACATAAAAAATGTGATCAAATTAGTTTATTATAATTGTAATTTACCTATGTGTCAATGCCAAATATGTCATTCAGGAACTCATCAATGACTAGCCCATCATCCATACTATCTCCAACATGAGTTCCAAATGTGCAAAAGGATCCACATGATGTGCACATGTGACCACAACACACAGAAGGCTCCTCCTCAACTAATGGACTGGTGCAATGAATGAGGGTTTGCGTCAAAGCATTAATAGTCCCTAGTGTGCTAGTCTCTATATGTTCCTTCACAACTGAAGGAATAATCACATGCTCACCCTTTGGCTTGACAACAAGTGCCCTAACTACATTAGGGTCACAACGTGCCCTCGACCTCTGAAATGATGACTCCCCACCTCTACCCTGAGATTCTAATATATCAAAATAATTGGGGATCTCCCAAGAAAAAATTCACAATACAATTTCTTTACTAAATACATTGGAACCTCATGATTATTGCAAGGAGGGGCATCAAAGACCATCCACCATCTATCCTAAAAGTTATTTCTAATACCATCATGTATGCACCAATGGATGTGGAACCTTTTAGTTGTATGTTTAATAGTACCTTGTTCTCCAGGCTTTTTAAACAATGCACAAATTCTACCTTTTTCTATTTCCTTTTTTCTTACATCTTGATATTATAATTTGTTTGCATAATATCTTCTTTGTTCATCCCTCTTAACATGCCAAATATCCAACTGACCACTAACAGAAGCTACATGGGTCATAATGGACTTAAGGGAGGATGCCAGTTGTGCTCTCATCGGATTGGTTTGTTCACAAGCTTTCAACCTACCAATGAGTGCTTCTAATTCATTTTTCCCTCTTTCTATTTCATTCATTATATTGTCTTGGGTGCTAGGAGGAGGTCTTCCAATCAGTGCAGGTTGTGAAATTTCTTGCTCTTCTTGTGGAGGGTTTTGATTTTCATCTTATGGAGGGTTTTGATTTGGATCTTGTGGAGAGTTTTCATTGTGATTTTGTTGATCTGGCTAGGGATTTGACAGTTCAGTATTCACATTTCCTAATAAAAAACCAATTGCAATTTAAATAAATAAACAATTTTAAAGAAATTTTGAAAAAACCTACAAAATAATGTAAAAACTTACAAAACAATGCAAAAACATATAAAACAATGCAAAAATAAGAGTAGAAAACATACTACGTGATCCCAGTCTTGATCTTCAATGACGAGGAGGCATTTTGAGGAGTTGGTGACAAAAATCTTCAACTTTTGCAACCCGTGTTCACGTTGTTGAGGAGAAAGAATGTGAAAACAAAAACCAATGAGATGGGCCACAGGTTTGCAACCCATATATAAAAATGTATGATTTCACAAAGCGCATGTATGTTATAGCGTGTACGTGCTTTGTGAATTTAAAATAAATAAATTTGTATGTCATGTTTTTGGCACCACAACTTGGTGCACTTACCCATAACTATTATTAATTAATGTAATTTGTAATTTTGTAGTTAATGGTTATAACTGTTTTAACTATTATTAATTTATTTTAAAATATTAAATAAATAAAAAATAGTTTGTTAAAATTAAACTTATGATACATGTAACATCATGATTCATGAATCATGAATCGTGATTCATGATCATGCAATTTAAATTGTATAAATAAAATAAAATTTTGGTTTGAAAATAAAAAGTTCAAATTATAACTTATATATAAATGTTCATATAAAATATTGAATATTAATTTATTAATTTATTACTTCCTATTTTCAAATATAAATTTATTTAAATATCACGATCATCATAGTATTTTTAATTTTGTATCATATTTTGAATTAAATAAAAAATGCCACGGTTATTAAAATTTAAATTATCATTATCATGCTAAGGAAATTTAGCAAATATTGATTATAATCTAAATTATTTTTAATTAAGTAAAAATAATCATTAAGTAAAAATGCTATGATTATTAAATTAAGTTATCATTATCAACCAATTATTGATCGATGAATGATTACAATTTACAAATTATAATTTTATATTTTCAAAAATTTAATGTTTCATTAAATTTACATGTTTAATTTTATTCTAATCCAAATCAAGGATTTTGGAAATTGTCAAGAAATTCAAATAATTTGTATGTTTTAACTAAATCATTTAGTTAAAATGTGTGCAACTAGTTACTACACTTTGTCATTTTAATTTTAATTTGCATTGTGCAACAATAAGATAAATTACAATTTAATATTTTTTATATGAAAAGTTTAACGAATTGACCAAGACTGTTCAATGAATGATAGATCAATGATCGCAACTCTATTTTGGGCTAAATTTTAAAAGATCTAAGTTAAATTCTATTTTTACCCAAAATCAAGTGTGATGTCCCCTTCTAGCTAGAGACATCACTTTAGTTGGTGATTAGCCTATCAGAGACCCTCGTAGGCTAATAAGATTGGATAGAGGGTCACCTTGGTGTGAAGATCCTCCAAGGACCAGAGCAGAGTAGTCTTCTGGGTTGCCAGAGTTTGTTTATGATGAGTTTTCCTTTGAGTTTGGCTTGGTCAGGCTATTTTTAGCAGTTTTGGAGTTATAAAGATAAACCCCTGCTATTTTTAGAAAAGGGGTATGGTCATATGCAGTTCTATCATGTTAGCTCCCAGTCCAAACGACATTCAAAAATGTTGAGTAATAATGGAGATATTAATGTTTATTTAGTTAAAATAAACATTATTGGTTTTGAGCCTATATTGTTAAGTTATAATATATAACTTAAGTGAGGGTCATGATATCATAAAAGGGGCCATCGTTTCAATTAATTGTGGGTCCAAGCTTATGGAAAAATTAAAAGGGGTTTTCTAAGTTTTAATGTAATAACATTTTTTATGTTATTATTATATCTTTTATCCCACATTGAGCATGGAGACTCACTCTGGAGTTGAGGAGTCCTTATAAACAAACCTTGTCTTCCTTCAAGAGCAGGTTATGAGAGTTGCTTAAAAACTTTACCTTGTGAAATTTCTTGAAGTTGTGGCAACAAGGGTTTCTACAAGTTTGAGAAGAATTCAGACTGTGGAGAATGTAGTATCTTCAGAGTTGATGCAATTTGAGGGTGTGAAATATCACTTGAATTTTGCCTGTGAGTTGACTTCATTCTGGAGTCAATATTGTGTTTCAATAGGGAAAAAGTGGATGAATCTGTTTTCAAGTTGGAAGGGGTTATAACAGCAGCTACAGTGCTCTAAACAGTACAACGCTACAGTGAATTAAAAATCAAAGATTTAATATTGCGGTTTTTGATAGGCGCTGCCCAAGGAGGAAGCAACCAGCAGAGTGGTTGCATATTGGAGACAAAAATCAGGTTTTTTTTTCAACTATTAATGATGATGTTTTTAATGTATTCTTCCAACAATAAGTATTGTACATACATTAGGAGCCATCCGAATAAATGAATTTGATTAGCATTATAACCAGATTTGAGTAATAATTTTAGGTAAGATTAGTTTTCAATATTTGTATTTTCTTTTCATCAACTCAAAACCCAAAAACAACTTAAAACATTCAAAAACAAACCAAAAACAATCATTACACCCAAGGAAACAAACAGTGATCAGCGTAGAGCCTATTTGGGGTTTTTACATTGGTATCAGAGCCTCATTCCTGCCATCCTGAGGGTTTGGGGAGTCATATGCAGCCACTGGAAATTGGACCACATAGGTACCATACTCGTAGGAGAGCTCTGATTGAAAGAGAACAGTTACAGGAAACAGGAAATATGGAAGAGAGGCATGATGGTAGTCCACCTAGAAACAGGAGGAATAATGATGATCAAGATACCAGAGAATTCTACCATGCTATGGTTACAGGACAGCAGTAGATGGTACAGGCATTACAGGCACTCACTACTATGGTAGAAAGGATGAACCCACCTGTTAGACAAAATGGGGAGCCAGGAGAACAGGGAGATAACAGGAGTGCTACAGGTAATCAGAGACCACAACGGACCCATTCCAGAACAGCTGATAGGCCTACACGCCCTACATTTTTTCCGGAGGAGCTAGAAGAAGCTCCGGTAGAGGAGGCGAGAGGAGACCCCATATTCAAAGATGCACTCATGGCTGCAAATGATGAATGGGAATTATTAGCTCTGCAGGTTCGGGAGAGGATGACCTTTGAACGCTTTGTAAATCAGAGGAGAGAGCATTATAGGTCACTCAGACAGGATAGGAGGCCTAGAGGTCAAAATAGTGAGCTAAAGAGGGCTACAGGCAAGCTTACTATGCCTACATTTGATGGGAGTGGTAAGATGATAGCTCAAGCTTGGATTCATAAGCTTGACACATTTTTGGCACTGAGGCCAATGACAGAGATTGAAGCTATCAAATATGCCACCTTGCATTTGGAGGGAATAGCACATGATTGGTGGTACCATGGTATGGTAACACTTCAGCATAACCAAGTGACAGAATACCAGGACTTCGTGGATAGGTTGGTTGAAAGATTTGACAAGAAAGATCCAGAGATTTACTTTCGGGACTTAGCACAGCTGAAACAAACAGGCAACTTGGAGTATTTCATTGGTGAATTTCAGCGGTTGGCAATCATGGTGCCAAACATTTCAGAGCATAGATTGATAGTTATTTTCATTGAGGGCCTATTCGAACCACTGAGAGGTTGGATAAAGGCATTTGATCCTAGTTCTTTACAGGAAGCGATGAGAAAGGCAAGAAGTATGGAACATGCAGTCCCAACAAACAAATTTCAGTCCAAAGGAGCATCTTCTAGTAAGAATAACAAACCATTTTATAAAAAACCAGAGAGGACTGATTTTAAAAATGATTCTAAAGATAAAACTCCAGCACCTTTTGATAGGGAAACATTAAACGATTTGAGGAAGAAAAAATTATGTTTCTACTGTAAGGGACCCTATGATGCAAACCATGATTGTCCTCTTAGGCCAAAGGGAAAAGCTAACAGAGTTATGTGGGCATACTATGAGGAATCAGAATCAGATAATTCAGATCAGCAGTCTGATATAGAGGAAATAGATGGTGAAAAAGAGGAAGACAAGGCTGAAAACTTGTCTAAAATGGAGTCCAAGGATGGGGAAGGAGATGGGCAACTTAGGGAAGCTCGTCTCACTAGTATTAAGCAAGAAGGGTCATTCCAGATGAGAGGAGTACTTGCTGGACAGCGAGTCATAACCTTGGTTGATACAGGTGCCACTCATAATTTCATTGATGCTAGGATGGTGGAGAAACGTGGCATACAAACAGAGGAGTTTGGGGGAATTAGAGTGAGGGTAGCGGATGGCTATGTCCTCAAATGTTATCGTAGGATCACTGGACTCCCATTAAAAGTTAATAATTATGACTTTAAGGCAGATTTTTATGTTGTACCTATGGGAGATACATATATAGTTCTTGGAATGAGTTGGTTGCACGATATTGGTGAGTTCACTCTTAACCTCAAGGAGATGGAGATGAGGTTTAAAGTGAATGGGAAGACACATATTCTTAAGGCAATTAGGGACAGTGATCTCAGGATGGTCACTTTTCGTAGAATGGCTAGATTGATTCGACATGATCAGGTAGAGTGGGCAGCAGAGTGCATGTTGATGCCATCACAGGAGGGACAGCATAAGATTGAATATCCTCCTGATATTCAGGAGCTTAGAGTTAAACATTCTAAGGTGTTCAGTGACATTCCACCAGGTAGACCACCAGACAGAGGTATTGAGCACATCATTGAGTTAGAGGAGGGGGCTAAGCCCATCATGATTACACCTTACAGGCATCCGAAGAGGTTGAAGGATGAAATTGAGAAAACCATAAAGGAGTTACTTGCTATGGGCCACATTAGACCAAGTAAGTCTCCTTTTGCTTCTTCAGTGGTGTTAGTAAAGAAGAAGGATGGGACATTGAGGATGTGCATTGATTGCAGAGTGCTTAATAGGAAGACGATTAAAAATAGATACCCCATTCCCAGGATCGATGAGTTGATAGATGAGCTTCATGGAGCTTGCTTCTTCTCAAAGATAGATTTGAGATCAGGTTATCACCAGATTAGAGTTAGAGAGTAGGATATCGAGAAGACAACCTTTAGATATCATTGTGGCCATTTTGAGTTTGTAGTTATGCCATTTGGGCTAACTAACGCACCTGCTACTTTTCAGGCAACAATGAATAGGGTTTTCCATCCTCAGTTGAGGAGATTTGTACTTGTCTTCTTTGATGATATCTTGGTATATAGTAGATCTTGGGAGGAGCACTTGGTTCACTTGGACACGGTGCTGGGTATATTGGACAGAGAATCCTTGTATGCAAAGGAGTCGAAGTGTGATTTGGGCATGACAGAGTTGTTGTACTTGGGTCACATCATCAGTGCAGAGGGCGTGTGCATGGATCCTGAAAATATTCGTGCCATTGTGGAGTGGCCTTCACCGGTGAACCTTACACAGTTGAGGGGCTTTCTAGGATTATGTGGTTTCTACAGAAGGTTTGTGGATGGATATTCCAGGCATGCAGCACCCTTGACAGATTTGATGAGAAAGGGAGCTTTCTTGTGGACTCTTGAAGCACAGGAGTGTTTTGAGAAATTTAAGGGGTTGATGACTTCTTGTCCAGTGTTAGCATTACCAGATTTCAGCAAACCTTTTGAGCTACATTGTGATGCTTTCGGAGAGGGCATTGGAGTGGTGCTTATGCAAGAGAAGCACCCTATTGCTTATGAGAGCAGGAAATTGAGAGGGCTAGAGTGGAGCTTCAGCATATATGATAAGGAGATGTTAGCCATTATGCATGCTTTGGCCAAATTTAGGCAATATTTAGTAGGTAGCAAATTTTGTATCAAAACTGACCATAATAGCCTAAGACACTTTTTGGGGCAGCGAGATCTCAATGATAGGCAGCAAAAGTGGGTGAGCAAGTTACAGTCCTATGACTTTGACATTACATATTTTAAGGGGACACAGAATGTAGTTGCTGATGCCTTATCACGTAGGCCCCATTTGAGCTTACTGACAGACATATCGGAGGATTGGAGACACTTGATCCTTGCAGAGTATGCAAAGGACACTTGGGCAGCTGGATTCATAGATGGGACTATTCAGGACAGCAGATACACCCTTGTGAATGAGCTCGTCATTTACAAAGGACGAATATTTTTGGTCCCAGGATCAGTAGTGAGGAGGGTGGTTTTGAAATCTTTTCATGATTCACCTATGGCAGGACATCCTGGTTTCTACAAGACATACTGACAGATTAGAGAGCAATTCACATGGAAAGGGCTCAAAGTAGAGGTACTTCAATATGTTAGGGAGTGTCCCACTTGCCAGCAGAATAAGCAAGAACACTCCTATCCAGCCGGTTTACTTCAGCCACTTCCGATTCCTGATAGGAAGTGGGAGTGTTTGTCTATGGACTTCATCACAAGACTGCCTAGAGCCCAAGGCAGAGACTGCATATATGTGGTTGTGGATCGCCTTACGAAGTTTGCACACTTCTTTCCGATCACTTCTACACAGGTGGCAGAGTTGTTCTTCAAAGAGATATTCAGATTACATGGCTTACCTCAGAGCATTGTAAGTGACAGAGACAGTAGGTTTATGAGTCACTTTTGGCAGGAGCTATTCAAGTTGTGTGCGACAGAGCTCACTCTGAGTACTAGCTACCACCCTCAGACAGATGGTCAAACAGAGATAGTAAACAAATGGGTGGAGGGATATCTCAAAAATTATATAGCAGGGCAACAAAGGGCATGGGTAAAGTGGATTTATCTTTGTGAGTATTGCTACAATACCACTTATCACATGTCTATTCAGATGTCACCCTTTATGGCCCTGTATGGGTATGAGGCACCCAATTTTATGGATCTTCTTTTGAGTGACAGTAGAGTGCCCAGTGCAGGTGATTTGTTATAGGAGAGTCAAGACCTTGTTAAGACTCTCAAGGATAATCTAACTAAGGCACAAAATCAGCAAAAGCAGTATGCAGATTAGAAGAGGACTGAGCGGACTTTTGAGGTTGGAGACATGGTGTATCTTATGTTGCAGCCTTACCGTCAATCCACTCTCAAGAAGAGTGGTGCTGAGAAACTCAAGCCACGATACTATGGTCCATTTAGGATTATCAGGAGAGTGGGAGAGGTGGCTTATGAGTTAGACTTGCCAGTGGAGAGCAAGGTGCACAATGTTTTTCATGTGTCACGCCTCAAAAAGGCGCTAGGGCATCATATTGTGCCTTCTACAGTACTACCACCCCTGGATGATGAGGGAAAACTTGTTTTGATACCAGAGGCTATCATTGATTTTAGAGAGAGGAACTTGAGGAAACGTACCATCCGAGAATATTTGGTGAAGTGGAAGGATTTGCCGATAGAGGATGCTACTTGGGAGAGCGAAGAGATTTTACAGCATCCAGAGTTGAGATTGCTTGAGGACAAGCAATTTCAAGGAGGGCGGACTGTGATGTCCCCTTCTAGCTAGAGACATCACTTTAGTTGGTGATTAGCCTATCAGAGACCCTCGTAGGCTAATAAGATTGGATAGAGGGTCACCTTGGTATGGAGATCCTCTAAGGACCAGAGCAGAGTACTCTTCTGGGTTGCCAGAGTTTGTTTATGATGAGTTTTCCTTTGAGTTTGGCTTGGTCAAGCTATTTTTAGCAGTTTTGGAGTTATAAAGATAGACCCCTGCTATTTTTAGAAAAGGGGTATGGTCATATGCAGTTCTATCATGTTAGCTC
Organism: Cupressus sempervirens; assembly: GCA_028749045.1. Taxonomy (NCBI): domain Eukaryota; kingdom Viridiplantae; phylum Streptophyta; class Pinopsida; order Cupressales; family Cupressaceae; genus Cupressus; species Cupressus sempervirens. Next base: position 711,618,275 of record CM053792.1, read on the forward strand.
CCAGTCCAAACGACATTCAAAAATGTTGAGTAATAATGGAGATATTAATGTTTATTTAGTTAAAATAAACATTATTGGTTTTGAGCCTATATTGTTAAGTTATAATATATAACTTAAGTGAGGGTCATGATATCATAAAAGGGGCCATCGTTTCAATTAATTGTGGGTCCAAGCTTATGGAAAAATTAAAAGGGGTTTTCTAAGTTTTAATGTAATAACATTTTTTATGTTATTATTATATCTTTTATCCCACATTGAGCGTGGAGACTCATTCTGGAGTTGAGGAGTCCTTATAAACAAACCTTGTCTTCCTTCAAGAGTAGGTTATGAGAGTTGCTTAAAAACTTTGCCTTGTGAAATTTCTTGAAGTTGTGGCAACAAGGGTTTCTACAAGTTTGAGAAGAATTCAGACTGTGGAGAACGTAGTATCTTCAGAGTTGATGCAATTTGAGGGTGTGAAATATCACTTGAATTTTGCCTGTGAGTTGACTTCATTCTGGAGTCAATATTGTGTTTCAGTAGGGAAAAAGTGGATGAATCTGTTTTCAGGTTGGAAGGGGTTATAATAGCAGCTATAGTGCTCTGAACAGTACAGCGCTACAGTGAATTAAAAATCAAAGATTTAATATTGCAGTTTTTGATAGGCGCTGCCCAAGGAGGAAGCAACCAGCAGAGTGGTTGCATATTGGAGACAAAAATCAGGTTTTTTTTTCAACTATTAATGATGATGTTTTTAATGTATTCTTCCAGCAATAAGTATTGTACATACATTAGGAGCCATCCAAATAAATGAATTTGATTAGCATTATAACCAGATTTGAGTAATAATTTTAGGTAAGATTAGTTTTCAATATTTGTATTTTCTTTTCATCAACTCAAAACCCAAAAACAGCTTAAAACATTCAAAAACAAACCAAAAACAATCATTACACCCAGGGAAACAAACAGTGATCAGCGTAGAGCCTATTTGGGGTTTTTACATCAAGACACATATAGTCCAAGATTCTTTCTTATAGTTATGTTCGACCATTGACTAAAAGAAAGATCGATGGCTCGAGATGAATTTCAGATCAATTTGGGGAATATTTTACCATGTACCTAGATTCATTCATAATTGTGACAGGTTTTCGGTCATTACAACGCTCGATTAAGTGTCATATATTAAGTTTAGACTTTTTTATTAGTTAATCCTGATTGTTAAGTAAAAGAAAGATCGACAGCCTGAGATGAATCTCAAATAAATTTTGGGAATGTTACCGTTGTTGTCCATAAATATCTAGAATCGTGACACGTGTTCGTGAAAAGAGTCATGATTCTAGATGACTCTTGACAACAATAATAACATTCCACAAATCAACCCGAAAATCATATCGGGCAAGGGTCATCAATTATTAAGTTCAATTTTTATTATTTAATTTATTTAAAATATACAAAATTCAAATGTATTATGTAATTAATTATTTCTTTTTATTATTATAATTATGTACGTTATTGATGACATTAACTTACAAGTACATTGTATAGAGTATAGTACTTAAAACCATTAATTACTTACATATTAACTTTTAACTATTAAAATTTTACTTTTATATTTTTAGACTATGAATTTCATAGTTCTCAAGAGTCCAATACTATAGGGTTTTCAAATTTTAACTTTTCAAAGACTGTGACTGAATTCCATTTTTTGTTTTGAAGAATGAAAGTCTGAAGCTTGAGTATCATAGGACAACACCAATCATCTAAGTATCTACTAGCATTGGTATTATCAAATCTCAATTCTCAATTCTTGATTATGGGTATTTAAAAATAAATTTAAAAAATTGCAGTGTTGTTGTAGAAATAGAAATCCTACTGTCTTAGGTTTACACTTTGCATTTTTTTTTTAACTAGGGCTTCAGGAAGAATTTGTGTAATAACTAGTAGCAGGCATGGGAAAAAAATAAATAAAAGACCTCCAATATGAGTGCAAGCAAAAAGGAAAAAAAAGACATTATAGAACTTAGGAAAGTGCTACAAACCCCAGGTTTCACTGATGAATATCATGGTATTTTTTATATTGTTATGCATGGAGATTTGGAAATCATGAGAATTAGACATTCATTATTTAATAAATGGAAAGATCCACGTAAGGGGAGAAATTATTTCAAATATAACAAAAGTATTGGTGCATATACAAATAAACTAGATGCTTTGGTTAGTGGATCAACAAACCTTGTTGTACTCGAAGTATTCCCTTGCCCTGAAATTGTAATGTTACGTGCTCTAATTTATGATGAAAATAGAAAGACAATTGTAAACCAAAACAATCAAGAGGAAATTTTATCAATATCTGAGAGTGAAACTCTTTTAGACCTAGGGCTATGATTTAAACTAGAAAAATTTAACAAGCACATTGAGTTAGATAAACTAGCACAAGCTTATGAAAAAATGGATGGATTTATTCAAGATTCATATTTTTAGGGTTTAATAAACTCAAAGTCATTTACTGATCATACTAGTGTTATCATTACACTGGACATAGACCATAAGCCTCCTTATCAATGTGATATTTTTGTGCCATGGGTTCAAAATACTATTTCTTAATTATCATTTTTTCTGGGATTAGACAGTAACAAGGAAGTGAGGGATAGTGTTCTTGAAATGATTTATAATATCCATTGTCGAGGTCAATTAGTTGAGAAGGTATAAGTAAGATATAATTATGTTCAACACACTATTGAATCTATGCAAGAACAATTACTAATGATTAAACAAAGTACAATTATAGGCAAGATGAAGACATTTAGGTTCACAAGTTACTTGTGCTACAGGTTCTTTTACAAAAGCATCACCCAATATTTAAGATTGAGAATAACAAGCTTGATATTGAGGCCTATAAGTTTGATGAGAAAACTTAGAAGAAATCAAAGACTCTAAGTCCAGTATATGAGTGCACACATAGAGGAGGAATGGTAACAATAATAGCTATAACCATTTTGTAGACTTCTTTTTGGCACCTATTTACAAAAAAATCATAGGCAATTTGATGCCTAGATTGCCTGTGTCTTGTAAAGATTGGATTTAACTAGGAAGTCAAATTTAATAATATGACAAGTTCTTCATGGAAGACTACACTGTGTTAAAATTTTATGGTTCAGTAGTTGAACTGTGCAAACTTCCAATGCATGTTATAGAAAGGGTTTTTGCACTAGAATATGTATGGCAGATGAAGGGCATAGATGAATTTTTCAGTGCACAACAAAAGAAAATGATACTTCCTTCCTTTCCTTTTGCAATTGGAGGCCTCACATCTGAGAGAAAGGCTTTCAAAGTGGCAAATGAATTGGTAATTTTTTTTAGCTTTAATTTTATTAGTCAATGGAATTATTATCCATTGAACATATAATAAAAACAAGACTTATTGTGAATGGGAACTCTACAAACAAATATCAACATCAGGAGATGTCATTGATAGAAAAGTTAAAAAACATGAATTTGTGGGATGAGGTTAAGAAAGAGATGGAGAAACATGCAATAGAGAATAATATTTCAATGTAAGGATTGACATCCCAAATTATGACATTGCACATATCAGAGTCACACAAATCAAAGCCTTTAAAATACTTAAGTTTCTACAAAAAGCATCTCAACCATCTAAGAGTTCTATGCTAAAAGAAATTAAAGAGGCATGCATATCTGAATTATGGTGTCAAACCAAAATGAACAATTTTTGGAAAATGAGGAAAAATTTGGGTGAACCAAAGACCTCAGCATCTTTTGAGGAAATTTATGAGGATGAACTTTTTAGCAATTATTGGAATAAAGACCATTAATCTAAAGTATATCAATTTGGCACTTATAGTGATAGTGATAGTCAAAGATAGAAGGACCCAGACTCTGATGGAGACATTCAAGGTACTCAGGATTTTGGATCAACCAAGCATGTTTTTAAATGTCAAATGAGTGATTCTATTAAACTAATGTATAGTAAAGGGGAAAATATGATACAAAACATGGGTTATGCAGGTATAGGGCCCATTGGTGCAAGTGGTGAAGTGATTTGGAATCCAATTATAGTACCAAACCTACCCAAAAGTGGAAGTAAACCAATTATTGGACTCTCTGATGAGATTGTAGAAGATTCATCTAGAAAAGAAAAAAATACTATACTTCTAGTTTTAAAGGTCATCCCAAGACAAAATTTGTTAAATCTTCAAATCCAACTGAAGTTGATCTCATTGGCATTGGAACTGGCACTAGCATGGGTGAACCTTGTGGAAAAAAAGCAAAAAGTTATGACAATTACAATGCAAGCAATGTCAGTGGTTAATTCACCAATTTATGCATCAATAGCTTCTGGAAAAATCTAGAAAATAGTCCTAAAACACCATAATTTGGAACGAGTCATCTTCAGTTGTTGGCAATCCTCAAAATAAAATTGTAGGTGGAGTAAGTGAAACTAGAGTTGGATGAGTATATAATAATACAACTAATAATTCACCTTTCAAACATTCAATTGTGTTAGCAAACCCATATTTTAGTTTAAATGACTTTGCAACAAAGTTTGATCACACAAGAAAAAGAAATAGGCAAATTATGAAGACATTGAAAAGTGATATAGATGCTAAACATTAGGGATCTAGTAATAGTATATTTCCAACATATGATCCAAACACCAAAATGATAAACTTTGTGGATTTTATGCTCCTAACTAGAGATAATAATCCACCCAAAAATATAATAAATCATAACGATGTACAAGTTACCAGTCTCCAAATGGATTTTTCAAAAGTGAAAAATATTGATAAAATAAATATATCAAAAGAAAGCAACAAAATGGTCTACTCTACACTTCTGAAAGCAGAGAGGGAAAACAAAAGGCTTGCAAAGCAAATAGAAAAGTTACAAGTAGAACTTGATAATGTGAAGGCCAAGGAGAAAGTAATAGATACTAGGTTCAAAGAATTGTAAAGTGGGATAAAAAAAATCTTGTTCTACAGAGGCAATTGTCCAACAAGAAAATATGAATGAACAACTGAAAAATCTAACTAAAGAATTAGATGAATGCAAAAAAATTGAAAACTGACATGGACTCTGCTATCAAGAAAAAATAATAATTTGAAGATTGAATTGTAGAATGAAAGGAAAAAGTACTCCTCTACTAAAAATACAATCCATAAATTGAAGATGGCTTTGGAGAATGAAAAGAAAAATGAGGAGTCTAATGCAAGGATAATTCATAATTTGCAGAAGGAATTGGGGAATGAGAAGAAAAAAGAGTAGTCTAGTGCAAACATAATCCACAACTTGAAGAAGCAATTGGAGAATATGAAGGAAAAAGAGGAGTCAACTTCAAAGACAATCCTTGATTTGAAGAAGGAATTGGAGAATGCGAAGACAACAAAGTCTACTCATACTGCAACTGCAAACATGATCTACCATATGAATAAGGAATTGGAGAATACGAAGAAAATAGATGAGTCAACTTCAAATAAAATCCTTGATTTGAAGAAGGAATTGGAGAAGATGGAGAAGGATGAGTCTATTCATACTACAAATACACTCCATGATTTGAAGAAGGAATTGGACAATGCAAAGAAAAAGGAGGAGCCTACTATGAAGACAATCCATGATTTAAAAAGGGAACTCAAGGATGGGAAGAAAAAAGAGGTAACTACTTCAAAGAAAATTCAAGATTTGAAGAAGGAATTGGAGGATGAGAAGAAAAGAGAAACTAAGTGGCAAGAGAAATTAGAGGATATACAGAAAAAGAGTGAAATGGAGATATTTGAAATGAAGAAAATCATGGAGAATGAAATTGCACAAAATATAAATACATCTTCCAAAGACCATCATGTTAAGGATAGTATGATAAACATGGTTAAGCTTATCAAACAAGAAAATAGGGAGAAACTATTATAAAACAGTGATAGCTTGTTTGAATGGTTTGATTTAAATAGCAATATCAGAGATGTCTTTGAAAATGTAAAAATAAATGTTGAGGATAAAAAAGTATATTCACCACTTCCTTAGAAAATATTGGAAAACAAATTTTGAATAAAGTACAAAGATCTAGTGATAGGGATTTGGCAAACCAAGGAATAAACAACTGTTGTGATCCTCTACAATGGCCTTAGTTGTCTATCAAAATTCTAAAAAAGTAATGGAAATAGATGAAGCTATGAAATATATTACATTAGGTGATTTTTCCTGTTTATTGGAAAAAATATATATTGCATTAGGCAAATTTTCTCATTTATTGGAAAAAATGTATATTTGATTAGGCGATTTTTCCTTTCTTTTGAAAAATCATATACAATGCATTAGTGAATGTGGTTGGATGACACATATGTGGAATGTCCTATTGCATTTATGGCATGGTGGAATCTATTTGAAAAAATATTCTTTAAATTGCAGACATCTTGCTTAGTGGTTACCATTATCATAAAAGTAGTTGGTTGCCAAAATTGGGACTGCCTATGGAAGAGGGACCTTCGAATGAAAATCCAAGCCCTGTTGTCAACCCAGATTTGTTTGTGGAGGAGGATGAGGAACAATGTGCTCTTACTACTGGGCTTATTGTAGCTTTTCAAGTTTTCTCTACTATTCCTGGGGACACCATCAAAGAGCTCGAAAAGGAGATGGAAGAGGAAGACCTCCGAGTGATGTTTGTTGAAATAGGTCTCAACCTTGCTAATTTTGAAGATCAAATTGCAGATGCGGTGGAACAACAAAACTAGAATTTCAATGCTTTTGGGATGTTTTGAAGGATAAAAGAAGTGTTATAGGAAGAATTGTTAGTTTATTTATTTAAACATATTATCGAAAGTATATGATTTTGAAATGTAACGGTTCAAAGTTTTGTCACTTCCCTTTTTAAGAGAAACCACAACTATAATTGGTATACATACATACATACATACATAAATACATACATTTATATAATATACATACATATACATATATGTGTACATATGTAGATATACATACATACATACATACATACATACATGTATATGAAGATGAAATGTAAAGAAAATGCAAAGAATATAATGCAAAGTAAAACCCTTTTTGTTGACATTTGATATTTCAGTGGGCATGGTGGTTTTTCTTGGGCTCTAGTTATTTTACAATAATCATAAATTTACTTTCTAAATTTGTGTGAATCATAATTTCATTTTCTAGTAAGTAATTACTGGTTAGTAGTAGTGCACGGTACATACTACACATGCCACATGCAACCAGTAATTGATGTATGGTGGATTTTTGGGAAATGTGTCTAATATCATTTCATATCTCCAACATATGTGTGTAACAAGTAACATTCATTTACAAACTAATATATCAATGGTTGAAGGTTTATTTTAGGCCAAACGTCTAGAATGAAGCCTCAACCTTATTCAAGTCTCCAAAATGGTGACATGTTTGCTTCCAGCCTGTATCACTTGTAGTAGATAGTACATACATGGCATTGTCACTGTTAGTGGAATTCCCTCTTCCATCAGCTTCACATGCATAACATGTTAGAAATAGGGATTACTGGGGAGGGAGGGGGGTGAATTAGTAATCTACAAACTTTAGTCATCAACTGGATATTATTCTTAGTTTAAACCATGCATAACAAATCAATAACGTAATGCTGAATAGTAACAATAACAATGCACAAAGATAACTCATAACACCATATTTTGTTAACTAGGGAAACCCTAGCCAAGTGAAAACCCCAGTGGGGATGATGTCCACTAGATAATATATTGATATATAAGTTCCTTGTTAGAGGATGGACCCTATTAGGAGTCAATGAGAAAATTCAGTATAAGGAGTCCCTGTTAGGAGATTCCAACCCTATTAGGAGTTGTAGTACAATAGATGCAAGATGAGCCCACTACCGAAACATGCACTTCCAATTACAAGAAGATCTCACTGCCCAAACAAGTAATCAGACTTTTGGAATATAAGTACTGTTTCTTCTTCCTTGATTAATCTCTAATCTTCAGCTTGATCTCGGATCACAAAATAGCTCATATAAAACTTCGCATATATCGCTTTCACAAAAGTTTGCATATAATCACAAATACAAGATAACACTTGCAATCACAATCAAAAATCACATACACTTCTTATCATAAGATGTCCTTTGCATAAATACCATGTCTTTACGCAAATTGTTGTTGGATCGGCCAAGACCACAATCTACTTTTCCAACTTAGAGTAACCATCTAGGATGTCGATCCTAATTGAACAAGTAATTATCTTGTAAACAAAAATATCCTTTCCTTCAATTTTTTTGTCCTGTTTCACACTAAACACGATTATCTATGTTCTATGTAGTCCGTACTAACTTCCAAGGCTATACACGTCATCACCAACATTTATACTATCTCCATCTAACTTTGCTAGTCATTATATGATGTCAGCAACAAGTTATAAACAAAATAATACACTATTCTAAACCAAATTTTGTACTTAGACAATTTTTTAATTACCAAACACCAAGTATCTTTATTTCTGTGGTTTCATGTGAGCATGTACATCATGTGTTGCCATAAATGACAAAAATTACATATCACTATTAGCCAATTGTCAACATAACAACTTTTTTGGCATGAACTTGCATTTATGTTGAAGATTTAATAATTTAAAACAAATGAATTGGAAGTTGGATGGACAAATATGTAGGGAGTCGAGACCATTTCTTAGCCACTTGGATTATTTTTAGGTAATTGAGTTGCTTCTTTTGACATTGCTCATCTAATTTTTGGTAGTCAATAGTCTCGTAATAGGAATACACTTTTAGTGCTCATTCAATTCTAGTCTAGCTCACTTGGTGGTAGTCTAGTAGAGTGGTAGGCCTTGCTCTGTAGTCAAGATGTCCACTCCTTTTCTCCTAACATGCAAATTGGAAGAGGAACATAAGGCCTTTTTAGGTGAAGTCCTTAATGAAAACCTCTTGTTAATTTGTAATGAGGCTTGTGCTACAACTACTACTGTAAACTTAATTATTCATGTTGTGAAAATGGTTCTGGGACATTAGTTTTTGGAGAATGAGAATAGGTACCATGTCAACACTAACATTACATCCCATTTTCTAGCCTCTCTTCTTAACCTCGAAGAAGCAAAGGTCAACATTTTTCTTCTCTTAAGGAAGACTTTTAAAGAAGAATACTTGGGTGATGACATTGATATTGTTGCTCATAAGATTGTGTAAATCCTTTTTGCATCAATATTTCAGATCACACTCCATGATCCATCGTCAGAATGAGAGAATGCAAGCATAAAAATTATGATTTCTTGATTTCCAATCTGTGAATTATTTTCATCAAATTAAATTAAGTAAATTGATTATGACTTTTTTTTAATATACTATAGGGGATCCCACCACTACCATTGTATGAGCAATGATCAATGACTCGAGATGTATTTCAGGTTGATTTGGGCACCACTCAACTCATTTTCCCAAATCACTCCAGAGAAGACACGCGGCATCCATATAATACCAATGACTATTTGATAATTATGTTGCCATGGATGATGGATATAATGTTGACATGCAACCCAGGGAATCAAGTTGACTACCATTTGATCAACTTAGATCAACAACTCTAAATGAATTTTGGGCCAATTTTGGCAACAATCGACTTGTATTCACCTATTCCCCAAGAAGAGGACATGTAGCATACTTGACCTAACATCTACTGTAGCATCCACATCCTTTACAATGATACACATCATTTGATCAATAAAGATCAAATGGCCTTAGTCCTATTTTGGGCCTATTTCAGCTAGAGTAGTCTTGCTTTCTCAAATGTTGTAGAAAGAAGACATGTGCCATACAAGAATCAAGTCATAAAAAAGACACATGGCATTGACGTAGACCATGGTGCAATAATGGGACATGTAAAGATCAATGGCTAACATTGTTGGAACATCAAAGATCGACAACTCGAGATTTATTTCGGGCCAAATTTGGGTACCTTCGATTTTGTTTCAAAATTTCCCCCGAAAAGAATTCTTTAGAAAGAAGTCTTAATAAATTAGAGATAACTATTAGAGTTAACCTTGAATTATACCATAATGGTCATACGTTTATGGTTTCAAAAATAATTAAAATAACAGTTGTCCACTGTACAATGTACGTTAGAATTAATATCAAACACATGCTTGTTATTATTGCTCAAGTAAGTTTCTTTTGTGCATACAGTAAGGTTTAGTTTTCATTATTCAAACTTGGATTTCTATTGTGTGCATACATTACCAATCCAAGGGCCAAGATTCAATAAAAGCAGTGGAGTTGCGAACATCATAAACCTAGTCTTCTTTGACAACTCACAACATCATAGAAAATAGTTATCAATTGACAATTATATTTTCAAATTTCTGGGTAAGAACTAAGATCCTGATTCCTAATAGTTTAGTAACTAGTATTGACTAAAAAATGTAGGGTTTAATTTCCAATTTATCATGCATTATAAGCCTAAATTTTTTACCTTTTAGCGGCTAGGTAAGTTGATAAAGTTAAAAATTACAAATACAATTTAGGGTTTAAATGTTATTCGTGTCTATAAATTGTAATTTGTGTTTGTGTATAACTTTGTAAATTTTTCAATAGTGATCAAAACATACAAAAGGAGTGGCACTGGTAGTGGAATTTCAACCCAAAAGAAAATACAGGGGATCTAGAAGCTAGTTTTTGACATGCACAAACTTGTTAAAACGTCAAGTTTTATTGATGGATTCCATGATATTTTTTATCTTGTTATATATGGAAAGAGTATTAAGGAAATCATATATGCAATTGAAGATAAGTGGAATGATGCAAAAAAAGAATCAAAATATATTAAATCGAACACCATGATAGGGACCCTTGTAAACAAAGTTGCAACCTGGACTGGTGGAATTGCCCACTTGGGGTTCCCTTAAGTATTCCCTTGTCCAAAATTTATAATAGTTTGTGTTGGAAACTATGATAAAAACATAAAGGCAATTGTGAATTGAAACAAACGTGAGGTAATTTTGTCTATCACACATAGTGAATTTGGTAGACTATTGGATCTAGGATTTGAAGAACAAAACCAAACCCACATTGACCTAGAAAAACTAGCAGAAACATATATGACAAGTTAGGTTTAGATAAAAAAAACATTGTTATATTAGAGAGTTGGCAAATACATTCAATCTACCTCATCATCATAAACCTCCTTATGAATTGGATATTTTTTCACAATGGGTTTAGGATATTGTATCTCAGCTATCAATGTGTTTAGGTTTGGAAAGTAACGAGAAAGTGGGTGTCAGCATTTTGGAAATGATTTTCAATGTTTATTGTCTAAAATAACCCATAAGATATAATTATATTGGGCACATGGTACATCACATGAACAGACAATTGTAAATGATTAAAAGAAGGGCAGGCCCACTATCACATAACACATTTAGATACACCACCTACTTGTGTTATCTTCTATTATCAAAGCATCATCCAATTTTTGAAACAAACAAGTTTCAGCTTAATTTTGGTAAACCAATATTTGAATGGACAACTGTGATAAGGATGGGCAATTCCCAAGGGAATTACAACCACTTTATAGACTTCTTTTTGGCACCACTTTATCATAAATTTATAGGCACTTCAATGCCTAGATTGCCCATGTCTTGTAAACAATTAAATCAACTAGGAATTCAAATTCAATTAGTTGACTGGTACTTTATAGAAGAGTGTATTGTATTAAGATTTTATGGTTTAGTTGTAGAACCCTACAAACTTCCTATACATGTGACAGAGAAGGCATTTGCATTGGAATATGTTTGACAGATGGAAAGCACAAATGTATTGTTTCATGGTCAAAAAAGAAAAACATTTTTCCTTCCTTTCCTGTCAGATGCATAGGGTTCACATTTGAGAGGAGAGCATTCAATGTGGTACAAGAATTGTTTGCAATTTTTAAATTTGATGTTGCCAAGCACTGGCAGTATGACCCACTAAACATTATTGGTACAAAGCTTGTATAGAATGGGAACTCCACAAGCAAATGTCAACATGAGAGTGTGCCATTGATTGAAAGATTTAAAAATATGGACTTATAGGAAGAGGTCAAAATAGAGATGGAAAAATGCTCCAGTGAAGAAAGAAGATCAATATAGGAATTGTCAGCACAAATTAAAGAATTGCATAGACAAGAAGAAAAAGTGCAACCCGTGACATCCTATAATTTCTACCAGAAAGTGGATCATCCAAGTAAAAAACATCTTCCAGATGACATAAATCATGATTATGTAGCTGCAAAGTGGTGTTGATAAAAAATTAATGCATTTTGGGAGATGCGGAAGAATCTCAGTGAGCCAAACACCTCTGTAAATTTTGAAGACTTGGTTGAGGATGAAACATCGAGCAAATTATGGGATAATGAGCATCCAAATGCAGCAACAACACAATGTGATGCACCTAATGAAGGCTATGAGTATGAGGTTTGTAAGGATCCTTCATCCATAGCCACAGACACTGCCATTGGTTCCACTAAATCCACTGCTCCAAGAAGTAATACATTTGGTTCAACAACAACTATACAATATGTTGTACTTAATCAATAAACAAGGGAAAAATATGGAAAAGTGGCAAATATGATAGAAAAAATGGGCTATCTAGGTGATAGTGGGCTGGGCATAATAGGTCAAGAAAATTAATATCCACTCTTAGTTCCAAATGTACCAAAACGTGGTCATAAACCAAATATTGGAGATGAGTCAGATGATCCATTAGGTTCAAAAGAAAAAGGCTAACAAAAGTATAACTTTTCACCTTTAATAACATAAAAATGGTATTATTATTTAGAATTTGTAAATAAAGTAAACTAAAGAAATGTGTAGAAATGGATGAAGTTTAGGATTATAATTTTTAATAATTATTTAGAATAAAAATTGATACATTTTCCTAATTTTTATAGATAATTTTTTAGTTGCTGAAAAATGCTGAAAATTAGGGGTTTAGTTCCCACCACAAAACTATATGGAAATAAACTTATTTCCATTTGAAATCAGACTATGTTATAGATAACATATATAGCTAGAACAAAAAAAAAAACTAAAAATTGGCTTGAGGCCTATGAATTTTATTTTATAATGATTATAATGATTCAAATTTCAACACACCTGAAATCGATAGTTTTCAGCTCCCACCACATTTTTCAAAACAAATATATTCTAACTAGAAGAAAAATTATACATTCTAGAAGAGGACTCTCTCCTCTAGAGCATCATATATTTTTTACATTTTTTTGATAAGATTTAATATTTTTCTCTCTCTCAAAGTTGACATCTTTTCGAGTATCAAAATACATGCTTGTAGAATTTTTTAATTACAATATACTATATCTAATTAAAACACCATAAAGTCTATATGATAATATTCTTAAGTTTGAACTCTATAAAATGGTGTTTGTATGTTAGTAAAAAAACTATCATAAAAAATAGTAAGAGTTACTAAAACATCAATTTTCTGATTTAATAATTTTATTTCTTTAGTAATTGGATACAAACTAGTATAAAATATGCATTTAATAGTCATTTTTAATTGGAAAAGTATGATACCATATATAAATTACCTATAATGAATTTATCAAGATCATATGTTTGAATAAAATTGACTTTTAGATAGAAATACTCAAATTTAGTCATTCTGATAAGTCGGCCTAAAAGGTGACACAACTTTATACTTTTACCCCCAAACAAATTTTCATCCCAGGTGGATGTATAACCTCCCAAGTTGTTTCCTCTACCAAAGGTATAATGTGACTAAAATTTGACAAGATCACTGCCCTTGGAGTTGAAGGTCACTGTGCAAAGAAGGAAAAGGTTATGATACTGATACTGGTACAATACCACTCTCAACTCCCTCAACACAAAACATTTAGAACATGCCAAAAAATCCACTTGTTAGTGGCAGTAGGGCAGGATTAGGAAGAGGTGATGTCATTAGTATTGGTAATCCTCAAGATACAATTATTACAACCTTGAGCATTGGTGGCGACAAGTACAGTGTTGCAAGTGCTCTTTCTCCTTTCAAGCATCATATTGTATCAGCAAACCCAAATTTTGAATTCAATAATTTTGTATCAAATTTCCAAGAAACCACAAATACGAATAGAAAAAATAATAAGGCATTCAAGAAGGATGTGCTTGAGGTGGTTTGATCTCAAGAACCTAGATCGAGTAGGATATTTCTAACGTATAACACCAATACAGAAATGATGGAGTTTATGATTGTTTGTCCCCCACAACTAGATAATAATCCACCAGAGAGTGAGATAAATCCATCAATTTTCATGTTAGCACACTATCTATGGATTTCTCCAAAGTGCAAAATGTGGACAAACTCAGTGTAGCAAAAAAGACCAACTATTTGGTCTATAGTTCACTATTCAAGGTGGAGAGAGAGAAAAAAGGGCTAGAGACAACAATTGAAAAGTTAAAAGTAGACCTAGAAAATGCAAAGGCAAAAGAGAAAGTAGTAGAGTGCAGGTGCAAAGAAATAGAGAAACAGATTACAAGTGCTTCCTCTCAAGGACCAAGTGCACAACCTCAGCTAGAAAATATGTCTAGGTAGAAATGAAAATTCTAAAGGAACAATTGGAAGAAAGAAATAAAAAGCTATATGATGTAAATGTAGAGAGAGAAGTAGAACTTGAGATGTTGAAGGAACAATTATAATAGAGAAATAACAAAATTAGTGATACTCTGAACCATATTAATGTGGAAGTCAATGAAAAACTCAAAGAACTCTAGGAAAAATTGCAAGAAACAAATAAAAAACTTGAGGATGAAAGAGCATCTGTAGTAGATATTTTCAAAATTTTGGAGTCTAGTGAACATACAATCAATAACATTAATAAGGAATTGAATAATGAGAAGGAGTAAGCAAAATAGTGGGAAGAGAAAGCAGAGGAAATAAAGAAACAAAGTGAAAATCAGTTGTCACAAATGGTGCAAGAGGTACAAAAGGCTAGTAAAACAATCAAAACCTTGGAGAACAACTTCTTTGAGGCAAATGAAAAAATAAAAAACTTAACCAAGCTAATTAAAATTAAAAAGGTTGGGGGGGCTTATGGAAAATATTGATAGCTTGTGTGATTGGTTTGAATTGCATCAAAGTTTTCAAGCTATTTGTGGGAGTATCAAAGAGAAAATTGAGAAGAACAATGGTCATTTTAAGCTCGAGAAGACTATGAGATAGATTATACACAAAATCAACACACATAGTGATAGGTATTTGGCTAGCCAAGAAGATCATGACCACATTAGTGCATCAAAAAAGACATCAGCTATCATTCAAAAATGCTAGAGTATAAGGGAAGGAGAGGAATATTTGATCTCAATTGGGAGAAAACTCACCAAGATGGATGACAGAGAAAAATTAATGATAAGCCTTGGTTTTCCTACTCCTTGCTCTAGTAATTCATCAATGACATTCATTGGCAGGGAAGCTTACCAAAAAGAGTTGGAGGCCAAAATGATGTCTAAAGTAGTCAAGTTTCCTTAGGATTCAACTCCTGAAAGCATTTTGAATTGCATCAAACCATTGGTGAATCTGAATGCACTATTGGATGCATCATTTCTTTCAAGTAAATCTTCCAAATATGGAAGTCTAATGAAGTTACAGGTCATCTACTATAACATAACAAGTGTTAAAACACCAAATGAAGCAGACTTCAACATCCTAAAAAAGCTAACTGAATCTTTAGTCATATCATAAGACATCCATTAGGCATTAGAGTATGTATAATGTGATAGTTGGAAAGTGATTTTAATCATTTTTGTAGTGTTTATTTCTATTTTTAATTATTTGATATGATTTTATAGTTTGAACTTTACTTCTTGAACAGGATAAATGTAGAAGAATTACAATGTTATTTTGCTTACCAGGTGGAGGCCTATCAAGTGCAAAGGTAAAAAAAGTAATTGGTATTAAATTTGATGCTAGTCTAAGAGTCTAAGACTCTTCCCATGAGGCAAAATAACATGAAGCTATTACTGCTCCCTTATTTCTATATTTGTATAGAAGGGAATTCAAGGTCATTTGCTAAATGTTATAGTTGTAAATTTAGTACTTTTAACTCATGATTATGAAATTGGGCATTCAAATTTAACTTTTTCAAATTAAAATCATTGAATTTTATCATTCGATTTGCTATATTTTCACAAAAATCATTAAGGATTGTCATTGTACCATAACAACATATTATATGAGCATAATAATGCAAATAAAAAATAATGGTAATGGTAAATTTTGAATGAATCTTGATTCATGAATCATAGCATCATCTAACTTAAAATGTACTTGTTTGTTTGACATTAATTTTTTTTTAAATGATATAGCTTATTATGCATGATAGATGAATCATGATTGGATTCAAATAATAATTCAAAATTGACACATCATACCGTAATTGTTAAACTTGCCACATCATCTCATCATCTGAATCTTCTGATTCCTTGGCATCAAGTTCAAACAGTCCATCATGCTCCATGTTTTCTCCAATAGACATACCTTCATCATTCTAATAGTAATCCTCAGCTTCAACATCAATGCTACCACTACCAGCAGTAGCACCACTACCTGAGTTACTGATCTCATTGTTTGAAATGTTGCCCAAACCTCTTCTTTGGCATTTCTTCATCCATAATTTTAGTGCCCTTTCATAAGGAAAGGTATTGATTTCATATATGGATGTATACACCCTCAGACAATTTTCCAAATTCTTGTCTAGTTTATTTTTTACCTTTGATTTTAGGAACCCCAAAGCACTAAAAACTCTCTCATCCTCCACAGACCCCAATATCATGGTCAAACTTAATTTATCAAGCTTGAAAATTTTTGTTATTGAATCTCACAACACTTTTCTCTGAGCTAGATTTGTCCAAAGTTTGGTTACTGATCCTTCTTCTTTGGGATTCTGCATAAGATCATATTATTCGATCATTGCATAGGCAAAACAACACGACTGCTCTCTCAAACAAGATTCATCTAAAACTCCATTTACAATCACCCCATTGATTTATTTTCTTTTGCAAAATTGATCTATCAAAACCATTAACTTATCTCAAAAATCTTTAGCACTTCTTAAACTCCAGTAATGGGGAAACACAACAAACATTGATTCAAGAAATTTATGTCGAGGCAATCTTTCTCTAATTTCTGAGGAAAGATTATAAGAAATATCCCTCACAGAATTCATTACAAACTCAACAATCTGTTCAAACACTTCCTTTATAACAGTTAATTTTTTATGCATGGGTTTCTTTCCTTTTCTTGTGGACACAGGCCTTCCATAGTAGTGCATTGGTATCTCAACACCCCATATATTGGCATATAATTCTCCCTTTGCATCAATCTTTAAAAAGTTATTAGGATTATACAAATCTGTGATTCTCATCCACCCTGAAAGTTTTTCATCCATAGGCAATGAATATGAATTTCTATAGAGATATCGAGGCTCATGCATGTCATTTTACACAACATATTATATTCTGCAATATACATATATCTTTGTTGGATCTTTTTCGCTATACTTTACATTTCCTCTAGCATGGGGAGAATGACTACTAATGTTAAGAGTGTCTCTACATTACTTAACCTTTCAAAAAGATCACCATATTTCCATTGACTAGCCTAATCGTCACGATTTGATTCCATTGTACCAAGAAACGATGGATATTAAAAAAAAAATTATGAGCTAGTCCATCCAAAGAGATCCATCTAGTATCATTATCCTTAAGCAGCTTTCTCCCATTAGTTAGGCCCTCTACAAATTGTTGAAATTCCCTAAATCATTTAGGAGTTCGACAAAAGTGCCTATAGATCTCTTTGATTAAAACTTTAACTTTGTATATTTGTGGAGAGTTGTTGACAATTCCAAAAGCTAGATTCATTCTTTGGGCCATGTAGTGAATGCCAACAATGTAAGGTGCAATAGATTCTTTTAACTTTGTGACGAGACCATTCTTGTGGCTTTGCATCACTAAAGCTCCATTTGCTCCAACACACACTAACTTTTGGGCAATCATTATTTCATCTATACCTCCATATTCAATTAGGGAACTCTTTACTAGTTCAAATATGTTTTTAGTCATTGAATTATCATTCATTTTAACAACAATTAGTAGATTGGGTTGGCGGACAAAATTGTGTACAGTATAGACATGCATGCATACCCAGGAAGTATTGTCTATTGTTGTCACCTCATCTAAAGATAATGCAATGAAATTTGACTCTTTAATTTTTTCTCTGATATCTTCCTTTTCAGCCTCAGCAAGACAACTTGCCCATTCACATCCACTATTTACTGACTAGTGACTCCTCGCATAATAATAAACTTTTGCAAAGTATAATAGAGTACTCAATGATGGGTAGTCTATCATGACACACCCTTTTCTTAAAATATAGAAGACAACACTTAACCTGAAGATTACCCATTTCTTGAACTTCCATTTCTTTTCCAATAAGAGATTCCATAGAGCCCTTTACTTTAGTAGGCTTTGTCTTGAAATTCTAATATTTTTGCATTCTTAATATGTTGAAATTCCTACTTGGTATTCCATCTTGTAATTGGTTTTTCCACTCCATCTATGATTTTCTTCTCATAAACTTTACCCATATGCTTTTCTACGGTGTCAATTTTTAGCTGCAACCTCTTTTTCTTTTTATTTATCCTTGAGCATATCGTACATCTGCATTCTACCAGAGGCTCACCTTCTTTTGGATTGTGTACAGGTTCAATGAATGGATACTTTAATGCCCAATCTATTTGAAAATTCTTGATTGATACATCCCAATGCCAATTTCTATTGGATTTCGCACCAATTTTTGCATTGTATTTTATTTTTCCCTTCCCTGGTCATGAACCATCACCATCTTTGGAATTATCATCCAAGTCTATCATATTATTCTGGCTACTCTAGGTATTGACTTGTAGATATTGGCTACTCTGGTTATATACCTGAACATCTTCTTCAAGTTCATCATGATCAGATATATCAAGTTTGTCAACTTCTTCAATATGTGCCAGTGGAACTGGTAATGGTAGTGGTTGGGAATCTTATAAATGCACTTGTGATGATTTTGCTTCTTGATTTTTCCACCAAAATATGATGCTAAGGTATGAGTGCGCTTGGCTGGCCTTTCTTGACTTCCACCACATGTAGGACTCTTACCCTTGTTCATGTTCAACATCTCTGAAGAAATATAGGCTGCCATAAAATTTAATTTTTTCAAAATTTGACAATTGACTAAAATTGACAATCAACTATAGTCTATTACATATATTTATCTAAATAGTATTCATTGGTTGTATGACCTACACTTTAAAATATAGATGTAGTCTCCCTAGTTACTGTCCTGGTCCCGTTTGATAACTGACCATTAATAGTCTAACTTGTATCTACTACATATAAGAATGAACTAAAATTACAGAGAATAGATAGATAGGGGTTTGAGTTACTTACCTTTGGCTAAAATGCAATCGTTGCACTTACGGCTTGCCTCGCAATGATCTCGATAGTATGAGAAATTGAGACTTTGCAATTGAATACTGATTAGAATTGAGACAACCTACTTATCTATGAATGTATCTATACCACTCTTTTGTGGTGAAATTTACAGGGATATTATAGGGCATACCAAATATTTGGCGAAGCTCACGTAAGAAAAAAAATATTATGGAATTTCCAAGGTGAATATGGTTCATTCATTATATGGCCATGCATAATATAGATGGAAAAATTGAATTTGTGTGCATACACGTTCGTAAATTTGGATGGTGAATGTTGTCCCTCACCTAAAACATTTTTTAAAACCAAGTGTGAATTGAGGCCATCTAAAAATATCATGTGAGAAATCATACGAAAAAGTGTTTTATTTGTCATATGCCAAAAACATTTTTGATTGACAATTTCATTTCAAGACATGATTCAATGACATAAATACTCTGGCAATGGGCCTAGGGGTTTGACTTATATTTTGTAAACTTGGGGAAATGCTAAAAACTTCACCAAGTCGATGTTGGTCACTGGGCAACAATTGTCAGTTTGTGAATATTCACCACTATAGTGAATGTTGCATACTACTTGACTCATAGAGAACTTGAGAAGCTACTATAGTTGCCACTCTGGCTAGACTAACTCAACATCACTATCATTAGAATCCTCCTCTTTTATTTCATATAATATTTGATTGTTCATTGTGTTTTCTTCATATTTATTGGTAGTATGCATGCCAAAGTCAACTTCATCGTCATTGCTTCCAATATCAGGACATGAACCACTATCACTGCCATTGCTACTACCACCACCACTGCCACTTGGGTTTGAAATGTTGGATATCCCTCTTCTTTGACATTTGTTTCTCCAAATGTTGAGACCTTTGTTATAAGGGAAACTATCTGCCTCATACCTGGAATTATGGAGCCTCAAACAATTATCCAAATTTTTATCTAGTTTATTTCTAACCTTTGACTTTAGGAAGCCCAATGTACTAAAAACTCTCTCATCCTCCACTGAACCCAATATCATTGTCAAACATGAATCGATAAGCTTGAAATATTCTAGTATTGACTATCTCAACTGATTGCTCTGACCAAGGTTTTTCCAAAGCTTTGTTGCCAGTCCATCTTCATTTGGATTCTCCATAAAATCATATTGTTCCCTCATTATGTTTGAAAAATAATATGATTGATCTCTAAGTCGAGATTCATCTAAAATTCCATTTATAGTTACTCCATTGATTACTTTAGTTTTGCAAAAATGTTTAATCAAAGTCGCCCTTCTTTGAAAATCACTCAAACAGTTTAGAAACCAATATTGAGAAAAAAAAATAGACATTGCTTCGAGCAGTTCCTCTAGAGGGAATCTGTATCTAATTTGTGATGAAAGATTGTAGCAAACTCACTTGACAGAGTCAAGCACAAAGTCAACGATCTTTCTGAAGTCTTCACTTTTAACACACATGAAAGTACCTTCTTTGGTTCATATTCTACTCCACTTCCTGATTCGTTGGGGTTGGGTTTGGGGTCTATACAGGCATAATACTGCATTGGTATGTCAACTCCACATACCTTGAGACATACCTCATCATTTGCACCAATATGTAAAAAATTCCCAGGATTGTTCAAATCTATGATTTCTATCTACTTTACAAACTCTGATTCATCTAATTGTTGTAATCGATACAATACATCTAGGCTATTACATGTCATTTTATGCAGTTTATTATATTATGCAATGGACATAGCTCTTTGTTGAACCTTTCTCATAAAATTTCTCATGCCTTATAGCATGGGGAGAATATATGCTAAAGTTAAAGAGTATCTTAACATTAGTTATACAAATATAGCCAAGGGAATTTGTCTCACACAGAGTGGATTAGTCTAAGCAATGATGGATATTCAGAGAATACTCGATGCGCTAGTCCATCCAAAGAGATCCATCCAGTATCATTGTCTTTAAGAAGCTTCATTCCATCGATAAGTCCTTGAGAAAAGTGTTCAAATTCTCGAACTCATTTTGGACTTTGATAATAGTTTGGTAAATTTGTTTGATTAAAGATTCCACTTTATGAACACAACCAAAATTGTCGACAATTCCAAAAGCTAGATTCATATGATGGGCTATGCAGTGAATGGGAATAGTGTAGGGTGCCAAATCATTCTGGATCTTTTTGCAAAGACCACCTTTATGACCTTGCATAATCGAAGCTCCATCCACTCCAACACACACCAACTTTTTGGCAATCTCCATGTTATCCATACCTCCACAATCAATTAGAGTACTCTTTAATAAATCATATAAACTGTTGGTTGTTGCACTACGATTCAATTTAGCAATAGATAGTGGAAAGGTTTGACGGCAAAGATCGTCCACAATATAAACATGCATGCACACCCAGGAAGTACTATCAATTTTTGTAACTTTATCTAGAGACAATGCAATGAAATTTGAATATTTTGTTTTTTTCTTCATATCTTTTTTTTCAACCTATGCAAGACAACTAGTTGATTCCCATCTGTTGTTTATTGACCAATAAAAATTTGGATAGTTTAGAACTTCAAAAAAGCACAATAAACTAGTAATTGATGGGTATTCCATCATAGGATGCTTTCTACTCAAAATATAAAATATGACACTTAACTGAACAACTTTTCCCATATTTTCCAATTCCATTGCTTTCCCAAGGAAATCCTCAATAAAACTTTTATTGCATAATGCTTCTCTCGTAATTTCTCATGTAACTCATATAATTCAGCATTCCTAATATGTAGATAGTTGCCCTTCATTTTCTAAGTTAGTGCAGATTTTTCAACTCCATCTATAGTTTCATTTTTGTAAACTCTACCAACATGCTTTTCTATGGTATCAAGTTTAAGTTGCAACCTCTTCTCCTTCTTTTTTATCTTTGTGCAAATCTTATATCTGCATTCTATAAGAGGCTCACCATCAATTGGATTTGGCATTGGTTCAATGAGCCATAACTTATTCCACCCATTCTAATTAAAAATTCCTTTTGGATAGATCCCAGTGAGGTCGATCCTTTTTTATTCCAAATTTTTTTCCCCTTATGTGCACGAATATCATTTATGGTATCACTTTTGGTTTTCTCACCCAAGTCCATAATATCTTTGTGTGACTCCCTATTTAGGGGAAATGCCTCAAAATCATGTTCAGGTATATCCTTGACTAATATATTAGGTTCAGTAAGTTGAACTTCTTCAAAATGATCTCCAACTTGTGATGAATCTCCTTTTTCAATATGCACTGGAGATGTAAGTTATGAATCTTGTAGGTTGCCAAAATTTCCACCACCAAACTATGCGGATAAGGTTCTGTGTTTTGGTGGCCTATCTTGGCTTTCAGGGATCCTACCGAAACCCTTCTTGTTTAACATTGCAAACCAAATAAAGGCCGCAAAAAAAAATCAACTTGTTGAACAAAAGAGTCAAAGACTATAGCAGTAGACTACTTAGAGTACATATAATAACAATAATATGATTCACTTGTTGTAATAACCCCAATAGGTTATAACTTCTTCAAACACCAAAAATCTTTATACTTCAGTTGTTTGACATTTCGTCAAACACTTTGCAAGCAAGCTCTAATACCACTGTAATAACTCTCCTCAAATTTGCCCTCAAAAAATGTTGATGAAGCTCAAGGAATTTTATCAAACAATTCACATGCAAGGGACGTATGACTGATATAGTATTTCAGCGAGCTTCAAATGACTTTTTTTTCAATTTGCATCAATGAGAATCTTGTGCTAGAAGACTACAATGGACTACACAATGACCTAACATGAGTGTGCTACTAATTTTGACAATATTCAGTGCATATATATGATCTAAGCATGAAAAATGAACACCTACAGCCAACTGGCATTTTTACAAACAGTTGGTATGCAAACTAACTAGCTGATAAATAATAATATTGAATTGCTCAAATGACACCAGCAACTATTATCTCCTTAATTGCAATGAAATTTCCCATGCTCATGAAATATGGCCAAGACTTTTTTGGCATTTACATGGATTACAAAAAATGATAATGCTGGTATAATGCACACCTACAACTGAAACTTATCACACCCTAAAAAAACAATACTAACAAAGGAACCTGGTTGTAGATGGCTGTAATAATTTTCTTCAATGTTGCCCCTTCTGCTTTGCTTTTTCCACCTGCTTTTTCAATTCTACTTTTTCGGCCTTGCTTTTTCGGACTGCTTTTTTCAGCCTGCTTTGTCGATTCTGCTTTTTGGACTGCTTTTTTCAGTCTACTTTTTCGGGTCCGCTTTTCAGATTGTTTTTCGTATTTGCTTTTTCGGATTGCTACTACGTTGAATCTCAAGACAACATCTTTCAATAGCGTCAATATTTCCAGCTTGAAGGGATTTTTTCCTTCAAACTATTGAGACATAATCTCCAGAAAATTCTCCAATTTCTTTGATATTTCCAACCATGCTTAAAAGAAGCTCTTCCATTTCTTTTATAGTGTTCTCACAAGAGCTTCATCCTTCGTTTTCTCAATGTGGGATAAAACATAACTCCCTTTATGTAACTTATGTCTCCAATGTGTTATAAAATAAAGGGGACTTTTAATTTAAATATTTCCCACAAACTATAGTCTATGCATTAATAAAGTTAAATATTTAAATTTAACTTTATAAAATAGCTTTATCAATGCATAAAAAATATTATCAATGATAAAAAAGTCTTCTTGTCGATTTTAAACAATTACCATCAACATACCGTTGCCCTTGGATGTCCGCCCATGTCCAAGATGACTTACTATAAATAGTAAGTATGTCCAAAGTTGCCTCAAAACCCCTCAGAAAGACTTGCAACTGAAACTATCTAGGCCAAATGGCCTCTAAGCCCCTTTAATGTCCTGGTTAGCCTACGGGACCGTGGGGAAATAGGCTAACGACAACATCATGCTATGAATGCTAAAAAGGGGACATTACACTTGCATAAAAACTTAAAAGGGTACAATGGTACTATAGTCTATGGTACTACCCAATAAAATTTGCAAACCTATATGACCATGTGAGATGTCCAATGGAAAGTGAAAAATAACTAGTACCACATAAAAAAATAAATTAAAAACACTTACCTTTTATGAAAACTATAGTCCATGAGTCACAACTGCTCAGTGGGCAATGCACTCAGTGCTCTGAAACTTTGGCAACAATAAGAAATGTCAGTCTCTAGACCACAAAAGAGTGAATTGTGTAGAATAATAGTATCTTATGGATATATTTAAGTCCAAACTAGGTTGGTGAATTGTGCGGGACTAACAAGCAGGAATGTCAGATGTAGGCAAAACGTACCTTCCTATGTAAGCCCAAAATAGAAAATAGTTGGTTAAACTAGGATGGTGGTCAACACACATCAAAAAAATGGTAGGTGATGCCACAATCCAAGGGGAAATTAATTGGTTATCCTAATGGCGAAAGAACGTTGTCCAATAAGAAAACAACATGTAGAGAATGGTGAAAATTTTAAAATAATTGTATCCAAAATGTATATTACAATGGTGATTAGACTGAGATTTTCAACCAAACATTTGAAAACTAATGGGCAACTAGCACGACTATTGGACCCTAATATTGTAAATTTTTGGTGATGTGGTTGACCAATGTTATATGCTCTATTCGCCAAATGACGATCAACCAATGAGACAGAATTGCCAAATGGTGAAGATTTGCCACTAAAATAATCTCTGTTACATAGTCAAATCTTAATTTGTTCCTTCTATCTAACTTCATTCTACCTATTCTAACTCAAGATCTCAAAATATATAGCCAACAAGACCACAAGTTTGAATGTTAGGCAATTTATTAAAAAATATAGGTCCTACTTGTAAGGAGAATTCAATGACCTTACAATTAAGAAAATTAACTTCTTTGGGGACAAAGATAGGTCCACACATAATCCAAGATGCAAACCCCAAAGTCATTGAAAGCCTTGATACCACAAGGAACCTCGTTGAAGCCAACACCACATGTTATTCAAGCTACCAGGAAAGAACATATCACAAGAAAATAGAAATGATAACTCCAACAAATGAGTGCATTCGTTTTTGTGGGCTTAGATACAAGATCCATGATAATTCCTCATTAAGGAGTTGATTGCATAGAAAGAGAAAACTTAAACAACAAAGACTTTTCCTAAAACAACTAAAAGAAAATCTTTTTGGTTGGTGCAAGATTGCTAAGAGCCCAAGATGCTCATGCACCAAATTTCATTTCAATCTTAGGCATTATGGGTTTTACAAACTTTATCTATTTTATGATTTCAATACAATTGTTAATGGTTTCCACTTCCTTTTCAATTTATGTTATAGGCTTTCAATGTTAGTGTTAAGGGTTTCCAAGTTCATGATTTCCAATGTTAGTGATTAAGGGTTTAATAAGTTATCTATTTTATGGTTTCAATAAAGTTGTTACAATTTCCATTTCCTTTTCAAATTGTGTTAAAGGTTTTCAATTTTAGTGTTAAGGGTTTTCAGTTTTTAATATTAGGGATTAAGGGTTAATAAATTATATATTTATGGTTTCAATATCATTGCTAAGGGGTTCTAGATTCATTTCAATTTATCAGTATTCAAGTTTCAATTTTAGTGTTAAGGGTTTTCTATTTAATTCCCAATGTTAGCGATTAAAGGTTTAATAAGTTATTGATTTGAAGGTTTCAATATGAATATTAATGGTTTATGCTTTCTTATTAATTTGTCTATTACAGAGTTTCAATTTTAATACTAAGGGTTTTCAATTTTATTTCCAATATTATAGGTTAAGAATTTTTAATTTGTCTGTTGAGAGAGTTTTCTATTTATTTTGGGGTTTTTGATTTGGAGGATAAGAAATAAGATACCTTTGGTGTTGTATTGATTATGAAAGCATCCTCCCTTTAATCTTTCAAAGCTATGAAATGGATTTTCTATGAGGTTACATGTTTGTATTTTAAACACCATGCCCTCTCTATGAAGTGTGAGGAATTTCAACAAAATGGTAGGAATGTTGAGAGTACACATATTTCAGACCACCCTTCCAATGCCCAATGGACCTATGATGAAAATAAATTGTTAATGGACTATATATGGAGGATGAAGGGAAGGCTAGAGATATTTTTGATGAGAAAATAGAGGCTTTCGCTCAATAGGTCAATCAAACAAAGGAAACCCTCAAGTAGATTTTGGAGAATAGCCTCAAGATCATGAAGTATTTTGTGAATAACATGATAGGTTTAGTGGCTAGGATAGAAGCACCAAGTACCTTGAGAGGGTTGCAACCATGCTTGATCAAGATAAAGAGATATAGGTTGGTGACATTCAAGGTCTAGAAAAGCATAGGTTGGTGACGTTCAAGGTCTAGGAAAGCACACTAGATCCAACATGACGAAGAAAATGGCGACTTTGCCTTCATATATTAAGGAGCTTTAAAAAGTGGGTCATGGAATGAGCCAGATGGAGAAGGGGATTATTGTTACTCTCAATAACCTTGAATTGATTATGTTTTACTCTTGGTTTTTTCTCTTGGGGATTGTGGCTTCTAGCTAATTGTTTTGCTAGTTTTTGTTAATGGCTAGCCTTCTAGTCTTTTAGTTTTTTGTTGTGTTGGTTTGTTGTTTGTAAGGGATCTTTTCATGTTTAATATTGTGTTTTGGCTTTGTAAAGGGTTTCAACTTCCTTCAAAACCTATTTTAGTAATACTAAAAAAATATTATAGAAATAATCCTAATCCATGATCAGGACATACAAGTAGCTTTGGCCTGGAACTAAGAATGTCAAAGATTGGATCTAGAAGTAAAGCTACATTCAAATCAAACTAAATGTCAACACTTAAACAAATGCATCCAAATTTAATAGAATATTAACATAAAAAAAGATGATCAAAATAATAAAGAGGGTTAAATTAAAAAATAAAATATTTAAAGTCAATGCAATAAACCATTTACAAATATTTCATAATACACATTGAATACATTTTACAACTTGTGTTTTTAAAGATTTGAATTTGACTGGGTGCAAAGAGTAAATACGATTCATATGAGAAGAATAAGAGACAAGTTGAGCATCAAAGACTAAATATTTTCTTTTTAATCACATCAAAGCTTATCTATAGATTTATAATAGAGTATAATCTGAAATGTCGATACAAAGAAGATATACACAATCAAATCCATAAGATTTGAAGTGATTAATTAAGGGATTGTAGAAACACCATGAATCTAACTTTCTTTTTAACAATCTAAATTTAATTTGGGTTGAAGATTTCTTCCACATTGCATATCCCTAATAGCCAAAATAGAAATTAATGGTGGGAATCAAAATAGAAATTAATGGTGGGAGGGACCATGGAAACCAAGATGCTTTTTACTTCTAATGTTACTCTATGTTTGACTTTTAATAAGTGTGGTTGATTTGATCAAATTTAGAAAGCTCTTCAAAAAAATCTTTTATTAAGAGAAGTTAAGTGTTCAAATCTTACAGCAATAGAATATCTACATCTTATATTTGAACACAATTACATGCTTCTAACAGAAAATTCCGCATCTCCAGAACTAAAAACAATTCACCTAATACCATAAATGTATATTTTTTAATCACATCTACCAAGTGATAGATCTGGCATATTTTTTCTGTAAATAAAACATGGACTCTTATAGACGACTGGCTGCCATTAATGGTCTTCCAAACACTTCGAATACTAAGTGGCACCCACTCCTAGGAAGTCAATGAACCGCCGCTTCACAGTCATATCGCTGTCAACACTATCAGAAGATTTTTTCTCCAAGTCCGCATTCGAGCGTATGTTTTCACCTTCTGATGATAGTAATGCAGATGAAAAAGAAAATGAAGATTCAGAGCCTCCATTATTTCCTCCAAAATCAGACTTGAACTCTGTTTTATTGCAATCAAACGGTGCTGAAGAATGAAGAAAGAAGCCACCCAATTTGCCAGATTGTTGCTGAAATCCATGTCCCTCACGATATAATGGAGTCCTGCTTTCAAACAATTTGCCATCTGAAAAAAACGAGAAGCGGAGAAGATTTTTTATACATGAACTTCAATCGTGATTTTTTGACAATCTGAAAGGGGGATTTTACAAGTAAGAGGAAAAGTACCAGAAAGATGAAATAAAGGAGTAATCTTTGATGAAATCTTGGTATCATTCCGAGATTTGAATTCAAAACAGGGTTTTTTCACTCTGCTGTAGAATTTGTGGCGTTTCCTGGCCATGATAAGATGCCAATGATTCTTCAGAGCGTTGTCAGTTCGACCGGAGAAAAAGCGGGAAAACAGAGCCCATTTGTTGCCGTAAACTCCATGGATTTCCACAAGTCGTTCTTCTTCCTCTTCGCTGAAAGCCCTTCGATTGATTCGAGGATCCAGCTGGTTGAACCACCTCAGCCTGCAACTCTTCCCTGCAACATTGAAAACCCTCAATTGATTTCGAATCCTTGTAGTTGTAAAACAATTGGAGTTTTTCTTACCAGATCTTAGAATTCAAGATTTAGTACATTTTAAAGGTTTTTTCCTATCAGATTTTACAATCTAAGGTTTTGTAAAAAATTCAGGATTTTTCTTACCAGATCTGCCATGGAATTTATCTGCAATGAGATTCCAGTTGTGAGGACCAAATTGGGCCACCAGTTCCTTCAGCTTTGCATCCTCTGCGGGCTTCCAATGCCCTTTTGTACACTGCCTTGGCTGTTTATAAGCGCTCATTTCAACAACACTTCACCCCAAATTTGCACAGAAATTGAAGCCAGAGACGAACAGAGAGAGAGGATTAAAAGGCAAAGGAAATGATAGATCAGAGTGATTTCAAAATAGTTAAATGACACATTAAAAAATATCTACACTTAAATTTAGAAGTAATTTGGTAATATATGGGTCCGTTTGGTTCGTGGAATTTAAAAAATTCGGATTTCTACAAATCTTGGTTTAGCCAAATCAAGGTTTTGCATATCTTCATTCCGATTTTTGGGATTTTACTGAAACTGTTTGTTTCACTCGGAAGATGCATGTAAAGTGGGTAAGCTTGGAGTTGAAGGCAAATTTTAAAAATTAGTCCAATCTATTGTTTTTACACTCTTTAAAAAACAAAACCAGGTTTTGATTTTCAATTCCTGCCTGCTAGTAGGAATTTGGAAAACCTGATTTTAAGGCAAAATTGGAAGTCACGTATGCTAATTCCATTTTGCAAATTTTGAAACAAATGCACAAATTTTCAAATCCAGATTTTGAAAAAGCCAATTCCTGTGATCTTCCACGAACCAAACGGACCCTCTAATAGATTGAAAAATGGAAAATGTAGTATGATGTGAAAGTTGATGTTAAAAATTGTTACATAAATATATATATATACAATCAAACTCAACCAGTTCAATAGTACATTGAAAAATATGTACAACTAATTTCAGAAGTAGCTTACTGATACATTAATTGATTGCCAAAATGAGAAATGATGATAGTTATAGACTGATAGATACGTAATGAGAAGTATACAATCGAATTCAGAAACAACTAAATGATTTACTGACAAATTAAAAAGATAGATTAAAATACATATTTTGCAAACAGATCGTCCAATATATTTGCAATTATTTGAAAAAATTCATAATTCAAATAAACTATATTTATTTCTGGCTAAACACAGAGAAATATTGTCTAAAAAGTTGAGGTAAAATAATAAGAGATCGCAAGGAGTCTACACCAATACATAGCCTTATAGATCCCCCGAAATTATCCCTTCTAAAAAAACTCCAAAAAATGAAAAATGATAACACATGTACTGATTGCCGACAACGCATGCACTAATAATGGATCACATATGTAGAGAGAGTTTATCTTTTTTAAGCTTTCTTGGTTGCTGATTGGTCCATTTGTGCAAAAAGTCCTATTTTTTTCTGATGAGCAGTTATTGGAGGTGAACATAATAGGTTTCCGTGGAACGTTTTAAAATGACATTTATTAGCACCCTAATGTAGAAACACCTAAACCTTAAACTTTAAGCTCTTCAGTCACCTACTAAGATTCATAAAATAATCGATAAATTTTGAATACAAATTAACTCCCCACACAAACAAATTCAAAACCAGTTAAACAATAGATTAATAGTTTATAAGAATCAGAAATAATTGATATGAAAAGTAGACAACCAAATTGAGAGACAACTAAATTATTACAAATCTGATAAAATTAAATGAACAGATTTAAAGTTCTTCATTTCACTCATCGGGCTGTGGTCCTAGAGCTAGTTGAGTCATAATCGTAGCTATGATAGAATTCATAACGCAAACAAAGTGTATTTATTTCTGGCAAAGCACGGAAACACCAGACCAATAAAAGTTTATGGATTCTGTTCAGATGTATTACTCCATTTTTACGTAGCACAGCAATGAAAATAATGTCATTTTCAGAATTGACCATTGTCTGTACTCTCACACAAATTAACCCTATTGAATATTTTTATTGAAATTATGTTGATGTTCATACTAGCAGAATATTCTACGAGGTAAGTACCTTCTATAACTTCTCATGGGATGTCTAACTAATCTTCATTCAATTTAAATTTATCATGTAACTTATCTTTATTCATACTAAGTCTCTAAATCACAATTTAAAATTATTTGAGTTGGCAGTTGAAATACAATAAATCAATAGGAGAGAGGAATTTAATAATTGAAGATTTTAATTTTGGGTTTGTATATCTTGTTAAGGCATCTTGAATGGTTCTCACAAAGAAACCCCCTCTCTATGCATTAAGTCATGCTTCATTAGTGCACTGATGTGGCATCACATAGTTGACTATTTTTTAACATCTAAAGAATGCATTTCATATTTAGTCGTAGATAGTTATCATGGACACTACTACAACTTTAAAGAGAGTGAGACCCCTACTCTATGCACTACGCCATGTTTTGTTGGTGAACTAACATGACATCATATCATTTATTGTTTTTAGATCCAAGGAATACATTTCATTCAATCATCAACACTTACAACTTTGAAGTCATAACAGTTGGCACAATAATGTCAAAAATATTATATATTTAACCAACATGTGCTACATTTATTGGAATGTGTTCAACTACTTGGTCTTAATGTGATATTAGAAATATGTAGAGACTTCTTTGAATCAAATTGTTAGTTATCACAAAGAGACTACAATTATTGTTTTTCATTAAGAGTTGATTATGATCCTTTAGATTGAACTAGCTAATAATGTAATGATTTATATTTCTTTAATCTTGACTTTACTTTAATACATAATCCATATTTATGTAATTTAAGCTTTTGAAGTTGAATGTGTAACTGTTTTCATCAATATTTAAGTAGACAAAGGTTGAACTTATAATCTAGGCTACCTAAAATCACACATGAAACAAAATAAACTATTATATATTAAAAAATATCTCTAGAAACTTCCATGAATAAAACATGCCACTCAAACTTTACTTTTACAATTCTTAATTAAAATTGGTGTCTTTCATTTAAATTATTAATTTCCACATTAAATAAATAACTATCTTATGACAATATAAAATTGATTTTTACTTTGACTATATTTTAAAAATAGGTTTTAATTTAAAATATATCATAATAAATAAGTCACCATCATAGAGTGTATGGAAAAAAATCAAGATAAGTGCAAAGCTATGAGAATGTTATAAAGAAAATTCATTATATAAATTGACTAACTTTATTTTAACAAACAAAAGTTATCTGATTTGAATCATAATAATTGTTCTTTCATTTGTCAATGTTGATCCATGACCACCATACTCTTCTTGTACAAAATAAATTACAATAAAAATAATCTTGACTTCAACATCTCATCCTACCCATAGACAATGTAGTTATTTAGCAAGGTAGTAAATTATCTAGTACAAAATTTATTAAAAATAGTGTGTTGATAATACTTTTATGGAACTTCCAATATCCTTCTAACAAAGATGCACTAAAAACCCTTCTACTAGTCATGACTCATCTGGATCCTCCCCCATGTCATGGACATTTTGATTGATAAAAAATGAAAGAGGGTCGTGGATGCCTCTGACCTCTTCCCTAGTAAAAAAACTATAAGAAATGTCCTTAATCTTGATCCTGATAAAGATGTTGACACCTCATAGACGAAAACTTGTCACTCTAACACATTAGCTAAGGATCATGAGAAGAGAGACATATAAGATATTGTAGAAAATATGAGACCTTAGCTGAATCTAATAGTGAGAAAGGCTTTAAGAGTAAGTATGATGGTGGCTCCTCCTACAATGACTCTCAGAATCCTAAAATAACATTTCCCATGCCCCTTATATCAATTCCTCCACCCTAGTCACCATTGAAAACTAGCCCCCTTACCCACCCCCAATGTCCACTAAACTAAACCTGAGGAATGTTGTTGTGAAATAGCTCAACAATAGCAACTTTAGCTTTGGTTAAGAAAGTTTGAGCTCAATGTTATGCATTCCTCTACTACTAGCCTTTGTCTACTCCATGAAAAGGTGTCTGATGGTAACTTGGTAAAGGATGATGATGCTCGAGAGATCTTCAAGTTCCTTCATGAGGAATAGGTAGATATTTTACTATCGAATCAACTAGGTAAAGGAAAATGATGTTTTTTTAATGTATTTTTGTCTAGTCAACTCTGCTAGCCCTAGTGGTTGTTTTTACTTGTTTTGTTATAGCATTAAGAAGTAATATTGTTAAGTTTAGTTATAACCATGTGTATCTTATTATGATTCTTAAAATTAATAAAATGTCTAAGTACTCTATTATGGATTATGGTAATCTAGACTTTTATTTTAATGATTATTGGTGGTTCTCTACTTTTCTTAAGATTTTTTTTATAGAGGTAGAATTTTTCTTCTACTTTCTATGTGCTTCAGATACTTTTGATATGTTGTTAATTTGTATCTAGTGTGTTGTCAATGTACCACAAACCACCACCCTCTTGTTACTTCTTATTATTAAAAAAAAATGTATAGGTATTTGGTGGCAAATATTTATTTATCCACTCTATATACTAAAACTTAATTAAAACAATATATTTTTTCAATTGTTATATTTTATTGTAAGATGTTTAAAGTTTCTACTTAAGTTTACACTACATCAATAATTGTTATGACATTAAGTGATAGTTGATTTCTATTTAATACCCTCAACATTGTAGTCAATATATATGTTCTTAAAAATGATTTAAAATGCTATTTTTCACAAGTCACATCAAAGAGACAATTAATCATATAGTGACAAATAAGACAATTGATACTAAGAATCATATAAGGACAAATAAGACAATTAATAATAAATGTCATGATATAAATACTTATTCTTAACCTTTTTTATATTTTGAAACATCTTAAATAAAGATGTAGTTGATTTATTTACATCATTGACCCAAAATTATAAACAATAACTTCAAATTCTTAACTACCTACAAAAATAGTATAATATTCAAATAAATTTCAAATTTCACCATATAAAAGTGTAAAATATAAAAAATCAAAATATGAAACTATTAAATTTTTTAGACACTTATCTAATTGTATGATTTTTTCCTTCAAAATGTAGGTTTTGGTATTTATGATGATAACCTACTCCAAATAAAATATTATATAGTAAGTTATAAACTTTATAATGACCAATCTATCTTTAACGTCATATGAGGTGGTAGTGAAGTCAACCTAGCCATTTGTAATAATTTGGAGGAGAGGTGAACATTTTTTCCCAAGTGTTTTGAGTGAATCGAGGTCATTCATCTTCCAATTATTTTGACCCTCTTCATCAAGGTGGTTGTTGCAATCTCATTTTTAAATGCCATTCAGTACGAAGAAAAAGGTTGATTTTTGGATGCCCATGTTTTAGTTGTAATTGTTGACAATTCTAATAATTGTAAGCATTATTTTATATTTTGAAGGTACTTGAAGCTAAAGATTGAGATGTACAAAACAGAGGTACCAAGGTTGAACAAAGAGAACTTCCCTACATGATAGAGTTTGATTAAGTTGCATCTGGTAGGAATTGGAGAAGGAGCAATACACTATGTGGAACATGCATATGTGGTGATACCAAGTCCTCTAATAGCTTAGCAAATGAAAGAGGAGAAAGAAAACAACCAGGCTATGTTGCACATTGCATCAGCCCTAAGCTATGTTGATTCTAATGATATAAAGGAATGCAAAACAACTAAGAAAATGTGGGATACACTGCAGACCATCTATGGAGGAGACACAATTGTTTTGAGAGCAAAATCAGAAAGCTTGAGAGGTAAATTTGACGAAATGAGAATGGTAGAAGGAGAAAATATTCTACAACATTGTGGAAGAATCAAACAGGTGGTAAATGCTATAAGAGGATCAAATGGAAAGATTGATGATGACACTATGATCAACAAGGTACTGAGAACCTATTGACACAAAAGTCTACACCCTTGCCCGATGTGTTATCCCCGGATAATCTTGTGTAACATGGAAACAACCTCCAAGTGTGAGACTTGCACTCTAAGGATAAATCTCTGGAGAAGGTCAGCTTCCTCACTATTAAGGTGCACCTAAACTACGACTTGGAAGGAAAAGGGAGAAGGAGAACATAAATTAAAAGAAGAAAGGGAAAGGGGAGTGATGCACCAAGATAGAAATGTGGTTACAACCTCTGCCTATGGCTACACAAAACATCAATAATCTCTCCAATACACAGATCTAGAATTTAATCTACCTTCAAAGAACTCATATGCAGGTTGGAACTAATTACATGCTGCAAGGAAGGAAAAGAACTTCACAACACAACACTTCACCAGAAAATTAAACAAAACATACAAATCAAAGAAACTAGAAACAAAACATTCATTACAAGACAAATAACAAGCACAAGATAGTAGAATGAAAAGAAGATGTAAAACTAAGAAGTATCATTATGGAAGGCAAAAGTTGCAGAGCATTATGTTGCTACAAAATACAAATAGAGAAGAACCCTTTGAAAATATTTACAACTTTCCTTTATAGATCAGGCATAATGTTGATGTTTACATTGAGTTCAAACCCCAACCAAGATGGAGTTGAGAAATTGATTGACAACTTGGTCAACACTAGAAATTGAGCCAACTCGGGAAAAGAAGAAATTGAGTTCACTCAGTTAAAGAACAACCTAAAACAACTCGATAAAAGTAGGAATGGGTTAACATGAAGTGTTAACAGCCAAATTATAGTGTGTTAACCCACATTAAATAATCCATCCCATTGAATATATCTTAGATTGGTTATCAATGATGGGCTGAATGGGTGGCAAATATGGCCAACATTCTTGGTGACTCAACAGGATGCTTGCCTGCCAAGCATAGATCAGTGGTTTTAAGAAATCCATTGGTCATAGAGTCACCAAAAGAGAATGAGATGTTGTCCCACAAGCAACTTCACAAAATTCTGCAACCAGCAAAAAACAAAGAATCTCTAGGGAGCTTTGGACAAGGGAACAACTGTGCACACACACTTCTTGGAAAGATGGAAAGACCTACTCTACTATGTGCAAGTATTTACAGATAATGAATTCAAATATAGCCATTAACTAGCTTGTTGAAATCAGTACCCTTCCTCACAAGTTGATTCTTCCTTCCATGTGTGTGGCCAGTTGAATGGATCAACAAGTATGGCAAGCATATTGTTGCATGAAATACCTTCCCAATGATGAGAAAAATGCTCTCCAACACTAGGACACCATCCTCTTGCAAAAAACACGCTTTCTCTTCCTTGTGATCTTTACCCGCATGCTATAGAATGAGCATGACTAGGGGCAACTTGTTGATTTGTTGTAGAGCTAGATGCCTAATGGGACATCCTCTTGATGGCACTTGGTCTAAGAAATCAACCTTGACCATGTTGATGTGCTCTATAATGGTGGTATTCAACTAGTTTGGAAGTGGCTTCTCCTCTTCTTGTGAAGAAATAATCTCCACATCTTCATGCTCCTTAATGAACTACCTCCTCGGGAGGTATCGGTATGGTTTGAGTGTCCACTTGTTGCTACTGCAACTCATGATATTCTAGTGAAGGGGTAGATTTCTTGATGTCCATGGATGAGAAACACTGATGAAGGGTGCTCCCCTTAATACAATAAACTCATAACAAAAACAAAGAAACAACAACAAATGTGAGAACAAAATATGGACTTCTTATTATCACCGCAAATGTACAAATGCAAGATTACAGAATTCACAATTATAATATGCTAACCCACATGGGCACCTTCATTACAGTAATCTACAGGACAAGTTGCAAACTATCACCCAGAGTTGTTCTACTTGATGAAGGGTGCTCCCCTTAATACCATAAACTCATAATAGAAATAAAGAAATAGTAGCAAATGCAAGAACAAAATATGGACTTCTTATTATCACCACAAATGTGCAATTGCAGAATTCACAATTACAATATGGTAACCCACATGGGTGCCTTCATTACAACAATATGCAAGACAAGCTATGAACTATCACCCAAATTTATTCTAGACAATGTTCAAGCCTTTCTTAAATAGGTAATTTTATGCCGCTCGGGAAGGTTCTAGACATTGAAACTTAATACCCAGGGCCAACAAACCCAAGAAAAACATATAGAGTCTATCAAATACATCTTTGACAATTATTTTAGAAATTTTGTGTAGCCCAACTTCAAAAGACCATAACTCTCAAACCATTGCTCTGATTGGCTATTACAACCGCTTTTCAAAAATGTTGGCTCTTGATTTATAGGCTTGGGACTGCGCAAGCACCCTTTCGTTGAGTTTTTGGACCTTATCTGAGCAATCTAAGGCCTCCAATGGTGAGCCTAATGATTTGTTTGCATATATTTCCATCGAAAATCTGCAATATCTTCTCTGATACTTAAGCTAGAGAAATGAGATTTGTATGGTAGGCTTATAATTCTAAAATGAACCTTCATGTAGAAAATGAGAACATTTTGAGCTCGTATGAAAAACTTACTAAAAATAGAAAATTCCCATAAATAGTACAACCACCCTATCTACTAGTCCTTATTAAATTAGAAAAGACTAAAAAAAGAATTTTTTTGGGTGATGCAAGATTGTTCTTACACCTAGGATGCTCCTGCATCAAACACTTGGGGTAATTTTGAGAAGTGACTCTGTCATGTCTCAGGTGTTCAAAGGAAAACCAAGATGGTTAATCGCCTCCCTTTCTAGCCATGATGAATCCTCTATTGGCTTCCCTTTCCATTTGACCAAGTATTACTCATTAGTTCTATTCCTTGTACTTTTGCCAACACAACTGTCCAGTATCTCCTCAATCTCCTTTGTAGCTGAACTACCTGTTGGAATACTCCACTGCACTTCTGCAACTTCATCTTCATCACCTCCTTCATAATACTCTATCAAATCAAAAATTTTAAATACTGGTGAAATATTCAATTCAGCAAAAAAACTCCACTTCATAAGCATTTCCAGAATCATGCCTTTTCACTATCCTGGATGATCCAAACTTCTTAATTTTCAAGTTATTATATGTACCCACTGGAAAATGCTCCTTTCTCAAATGAACCATGAATTCATCTCCAATCTAAAATTCCTTATACCTCCTTTTCACATCTATGTTACCCCTATACTGTGTCTTCATCTTTATGATGTGCTTCCTCACCTCCTCATGGATGCTCTTCAAGTGTTTAGCAAATTCTTCTGCTTCAACACTACTTATCTCTCCTTTATCCAACTACCTCAACTTAGAAGCATTTCTGTGACTACTCCCATATACAATCTGGAATGGTGATTTATCGATAATCCTATTGACAAAGTTTATTAAATGCAAATTCTTCTTGTGGTAAAATTAGATCCTATCCTTTTATCTTGTCACCAACCAAACATCTCAACAAGTTTCCCAAACTAGGATTCACAACTTCTACATGTCCATCAGTCTGTGGATGATGCGATGAACTGAATTTCAATCTGTCTTTAACTTCTTCCATGATGTACACTAGAAATAACCAACAAATTTGGTATCTCAATTTGAAACTATACTCTTTGGTAGACCATGTAGTCTCACCACTTCTCTAAAAAACAACTTTGTCACACGAACAACATCACTAGTCTTCATGAAAGGAATAAAATGTGCCATCTTTGAAAACCTTTCATCCACTACAGAATATAATCATGCCCATGTTGCATCCTCGATAATCCAAGAACAAAATCCATGTTGACATCCTCCCATAGCTTCTTCGGTACAGGTAATGGTTGATACAACCCTATATTTAGCTTCACTCGCTTCACCATCTAATATACTCTACAACTCTATACAAACTTCTTCACATCTTGCTGCAATCGTGGCTAGTAATACTTCTTAGCAACCAAAGCAATGGTCTTATCTCTACCAAGATGTCCAGCTAATCCTCCACTATGCTTCTCCTTGATTAGATTATCTCTCATTGAAATTTTGTGAATGCACAACTGGCTTCCTTTGAACAACATGCTATTTTGGATTATGAAATCCAACCACTTGGTCCTATCAAGTGTAATAGGTTTTGTACAATTCTTCCACGCTTCACCAAAATCAGGATCATCTAGATACAAAGTACTAAGTCCCTTGAACCCAACCACCTCTATCTGCATTTTTGTTAGCAAAATTTGTCTTCTACTAAGAGAATTTGCAACTTTTTTAGACTTCCCACTCCTATGTTTCAAAAAAAATGTATAACTTTGCAAAAACTCAACCCACTTCAAATGCCTTTGGTTCAATTTTCCTTGACAATTTAAATATAGCAAGGCTTGATGATCGGTGTACAAAACAAACTCCTTAACAAGAAGATAGTATCTCCACTTCTTCAATGCTAGAACTATAGCATAAAATTGTTGATCATAAACATAATATTTTCTTTTTGCATCATTTAAATTCTCACTAAAATAAGCAACAAATCTACCTTCTTGGCTCAAAACAGCTCCTATTACAGTACGACTAGCATCACAATCTACTTGAAACACCTTGGTAAAATCAAGAAGTGCTTAAACAAGCTACTCAGTAACTTTCTATTTCAATAGATTAAAATTGTTAACTACTCCTGCATTCCACTTAAATTTTTTCCTATCCCTTCTCATTGTTTAGGTCAAGGGTCCATAGATACTGCTAAAACCTCTTATGAACTTTTTGTAAAAACTAGCCAATCCATGAAAAGATCTTACCTCTATCACAATCTTTGGAGTAGGCCATTCAAGGATAGCCTTCACTTTCTCTGGGTCCATTTTCAGATCTTCTATTGAGACTACAAATCCCAAGTACACCAACTCCTTCTTTACAAAACTGCACTTCTTCAAGTTTATCAACAACTTTTCTTCTCTCAACTTATCAAACACCTTTCAAATATGAATTGAATGCTCCTCCAATGTCTTACTAAAGATCAAAATATCATCTAAGTAAAAAATGGAAAACTTACCCATAAACTCCTTCAGTACCTCATTCATGAGGCTCATGAAAGTACTTGGTGCATTGGTTAGTCCAAAAGGCATGACTAACCCCTTGTACAGTCCTTTTTTCTTGAAAGCATTTTTCCAGTTATCACCTTCTCTGATATGAATCTAATGGTACCCACTCTTTAGCTCTATCTTTGTGAAATACTCAGCTCCACTCAAATAGTCCATAATATCATCCATCCTTGGTAATGGAAATATGTACTTGATAGCGATCTTATTGATAGTGTGAGAATCTATGCACAACCTCTCTTCTCCATTCTTTTTTGGTGCTAATATAACTGGTAAAACACATGGACTTAGACTCTCTTGAATCAACCCCTTCTCCAAAAATTCACAAACTTTTATGTTCAACTCTTCACTTTCTGTTGGTGTCATTCTATGTGTTGTCTTGTTTGGAAAACTGGCTTCTGGAACCAAATCCATCTGATGACTGATATTTCTCATTGGGGGCAATGCATCAGGTACATTGTATGATACAATATTAGAAAACTCTTCCAACATATCTGCAACTTCTGCATGTACCTCCTCTACTTCTTCTATATTATCTTTGGGAATTATAGCAAAATACATATGATCAGGTTTCATAACTTTGAG
The DNA here is from genome assembly GCA_028749045.1 of Cupressus sempervirens. NCBI lineage: Eukaryota > Viridiplantae > Streptophyta > Pinopsida > Cupressales > Cupressaceae > Cupressus > Cupressus sempervirens. The sequence goes on from CM053792.1 coordinate 711,658,856, forward strand.
AAAATATTTTCCATCAACAAAATATATTCTAGCAACACTACATACATTTTCTTTTTTCTCCTTCAGCAACTTCAACTTATGCTTCACTACATCCTTGGTCAGGGTGTATGTATTTACTCACCTATCGTGTACAACATGCCTAACAAACTACCATGGCCTACCCAACAACATATGACATATGTCAATAGGTATGATATCACATAGTACCTCATCCTAGTAACTTCCAATCTTGAACTTCACTGAGCACTGGTCATTGACCATGACCTTGTGGTCATCTTGCACCCAAGCAATATGGTATGGACGTGGGTGTTTCTCTCTCTTCAGCTTCAACTTTGTAACCATCATTTCTGACATTAGATTTTTAGTACTTCTGCCATCAATTATCACATCACAAGACTTAGCTTCACATATACACCTTGTGTGAAACAAGCTCCTTTCTTGATCATGGTTCATTCTCACCATTCAGTAGAACTCTTCTGTTAACTTGGACTTCTCCTCTTTCAACATCTTCAGAATGTGATGATTTGGCATCTTCATTAACATGTGCAACTCTAGCCTGGCCTTCTACTCTTTGATTTGTCCTTCCTTGGCATTGGGAACATTCAAATGCCCTATGCCCTTCTTGTCCATATGAAAACATTTTCTACAGAAGCCTTCTCTTCCACATCCTTGCCCTCTACCTCTTCCTCCTTGATCTCTATTGTTCTGATCATGGAAATGATTGGAATTGTTTCCCCTTTGATTCTAACTATTACTTCTAGCCTCATCCTTATTCTTCTAATCCTTGTTACGGCCAACATAAGATCGTTTGCCAGATCTTCCACCTTGACCTCTTCCACTATTCTTATTATCAAACTTCTTGCTTAGTTTCTTCTCAACTCTTAGAGAAAACCGGTATGCCTCCTCAATACTATTCAGAAGAACCAAACTTAGTTCATCTTGAATACTTGGGTTTAACCCATCAAGATAACAAGCCACTTTCTCCTTATCATCTTCTACATGGCCAGTTCTAATGAGAACTCGGTAGAACTCTTCAGTATACTCTTGAACAGATTTTCCTACTTACTTCAGCCCTTGCATTTTCTTCAATAGATCAAGCTCATAATCCATGGGAATTAATTTTCACTTCATCTTAGCTATCATCCAATCCCATCTATTGATTTTTTCCTTTCCCTTTCTATCTCTTGCCAACTAAAACTCCAGCCACCAAATCTTTGCATGTCCCTTCAGTTTTGCCTTCGCAAACTTAACCTTATCAGGATCCTCAATATCTTCATACTCAAAGTACTCCTCTAATTCATTGATCTAATCGATTAGCTCCTCTAGGTTAAGATTTCCCAAAAATGTGGGAACTTCAAACTTAAGTCTTTTTCCAATCTTGGAGATCACCCTACAAAGCCTCTTTTTCTTTGGTTTTAGAACTACCTCTGCTTTGACATTTTCTTCTACTCCATCCACATCCTCGCTTTCATCTCTTATGTGAAGATTTATTCATCTATACATTTGTTCTTCCAATGCTTGCATTTGTCTTTGGAGGGCTCTAAAACCCTTAGGTGTAACAACTATAGCTCTTCCGCTACGATCTCTTCGTGGAGGTATTTTTGCAGTTTCACTAAAAATCTAGTACAAACTACCTCCCAGTTGGTGATATGTCTACATGCTTAGCCCAAACCATGGTCCTGGTGTGAACTACCTCACAGTTGGCAATCTTCCCACACACTCAAGAACTCTAGCTTTGATACCACTTGATGAAGGGTGCTCCTCTTAATACCATAAACTCGTAAGAGAAACAAAGAAACAAAAACAAATGAAAGAACAAAATATGGACTTCTTATTATCGCTACAAATGTAGAATTACAAAATTCAAAATTTACAATATGCTAACCCACATGAGTGCCTTCATTACAATAATTTGCAAGACAAGTTGCAAACTCACCTAGGGTTGTTCTACTTGATGAAGGGTGCTCCCCTTAATAACTTAAGCTCATAATAGAAACAAAGAAACAACAACAAATGTGAGAAGAAAATATGGACTTCTTACTATCGCCGCAGATTACAGTCTTCTCTACCTGGTCAGGTTCTATTTCAAAGGAGGTTCTACAAATCAACAGTTTCTTTTTGACAAAGTTTGTAGCTTTTACATGCTTCAGTGGTTTTCTTCATGATCGCTCTTTGTTCTTTTTTCTAGAACATTCCTCTAGTTGGAGGTTCTACAGTCCTTCACTAGGTTTTTAGCTATCTCTTTTTGGAGTAGAGTTTTTCCCACTGGGTTTTCTTTATTTCTCTGTTTCATAGAGATTTCGTTGTGATTGGGTACCTTATCAGGCCTTGTTGTCGGGACCCAAGTTTTCTCTCAACATTGCATTATAGTTTCCTTGCTCTTTCTGCATTTTTTGTAACTGCATTGTTCCTCATCTTAAGGGGGGGTGTTAGAGAAAAAGGCTAATTTAATTTCATTAATTAAATTACCTTTTCTCTCTTCTTAAGATTTCACTTTATGCATTTTTTTCTTTCTCAATTTAATAATTAATTAATTAGTAATTATTAAATAGCTTTTACCTTTAGGTTACCCTTTGTAACTTTTAGCTTACCCTTTTTGGGTTTCAATCTCCTTTTATAAGGATTTATCTCTTTGTAATTTCATTATCTTTTCTTTATTTGAGAATACAATATGTATGTTTTCAGAGCAAACCCTTGCCTCTTCTTGTCTTTTTCTTCTCTGTGACAGGTTTTCTACATGCAAGTATTCAAGGGCTTTATGGATTTGATTTGCATGTTTGCTCAAATCCTTCAGTTACATGTTTGTAAATTTGAAATACCATGCCCTCTCTATGAAGTGTGAGAAATTTCAACAAAATGGCAGGAATTTTGAGAGTACGCAGATTTCAGACTCCCCTTCCAATGCCCAATGGACCTATGATGAAAATAAATTGTTAATGGACTATATGTGGAGGATGAAGGGAAGGCCAGAGATATTTTTGATGAGAAAATAGAGGCTTTAGCTCAATGGGTCAATAAAAAAAAGGAAACCCTCAAGTAGATTTTGGAGAATAGCCCCAAGATCATGAAGTCTTTTTGTGAATAACATAATAGATTTAGGGCTGGGATGGAAGCACCCTACCTTAAGAGGGTTGTCACGAAGCTTGATCAAGACAAAGAGATATAGGTTGGTGAGGTTCAAGGTCTAGGCAAGCATACCAGATCCAACATGACGAAGAAAATGGTGACTTTGCCTTCATATATTAAGAAGCTTGGAATGAGCTAGATGGAGGAGGAGATTGTTGTTACTCTGAATAACCTTGAATTAATTATGTTTTACTCATGGTTTTTTCTCTTGGGGATTGTTGGATTCTAGCTTTTTTTTTGCTAGTTTTTGTTAATGGCTAGCCTTCTGGTCTTTTAGTTTTTTGTAATGTTGGTTTGTTGTTTGTAGGGGATCTTTTCATGTTTAATATTTTATTTTGGCTTTGTAAAGGGTTTCAAGTTCCTTCAAAACCTATTTTAGTATTAATAAAAAAACAATATAGAAATAATCCTTATCCATGATCGAGGACATACAAGTAGCTTTGGTCTAGAACTAAGAATGTCAAAGATTGGATCTAGAAGTAAAGCTACATTCAAATCAAATTGAATGTCAACACTTCAACAAATGCATACAAATTTAATAGAATATTAACATTAAAAAGAGGATCAAAATAATAAAAAGGGTTACATTAAAAAATATATATATTTAAAGTTAATGCAAAAAACCATTTACAAATATTTCATAATACACATTGAATACATTTTACAACTTGTGTTTTTAAAGCTTTGAATTTGATTGGGTGCAAAAATAAATTTGATTAATATGAGAAGAATAAGAGACAAGTTGAGCATCAAAGACTAAATATTTTCTTTTTAATCACATCAAAGCTTATGTATAGATGTATCATAGAGTATAATATGAGAATGTCAATACAAAAAGATATACACAATCAAATCTGAAAGGTTTAAAGTGATTAATTGACGGATTGTAGAAAGAGGATGAATCTAATTTTCTTTTTAACAATCTAAATTTGATTTGGGTCTAAGGTTTCTTCCACACTGCATATCCCAAATAGCCAAAATAGAAATTAATGGTGGGAGGGACCATGGAAACCAAGATGCTTTTTACTTCTAATGTTACTCTTTTTTTATTGGTCCTACTATGTTTGACTTTTAATAAGTATGGTTGATTTGATCAAATTTAGAAAGCTCTTCAAAAAAATCTTTTACTAGTCTCGCCTATTTATAGGTAGAGACTATAGTTTTCGATTCACTATTTGGTATTAATCTTCATTTTGATAGTTGTGCAACATGCAAGAAAAATCATTTATACTATGGTCCAGCTAAAATGTTTCATTAAATGAAATTTTTGAATTTAATTTTCTTCTATTTGATTGGACGTGACCATTATTCCAAGCAATCTTTTTATTTTCTTATCAAAGAAATTCAAGTGAAAATATAGTACCAAGAATGGTGGCATTTGGCAAAGGAAAAGGCAACAAACATGTCATTTTAGAAGTTTTGAGTGGCATTATGCTACATGCCTCATGACATATGTCATTGCACTATCCTAAGTTGTTTCCACCTCCTCCACGTGTAACTTCCATTTTTGGCAAAATTAGTTTTGGTAGAGATTAGAACTTGACCTAAAATCAGGTTAAGCCTTTTGTAATTTCTAGCTTCCGTATTTCCCTTTTGATTATTTTCATTAATAAAATATATGACTATCTCGCTTCAATTTAAGAACTTATCTTACTAATTTGTTTATTTTCAAAAGAAGATAGCTCCAAAAGATTTGGAAAAATATAGTTCACAGTGTATGGAAGAGGCTTGTCTATTTTTAAACTCTTTCAAACATAAACTATTTTCAATGTTTAAAGCTTTAAGTTGAGGGTTATTCCTATACTAGATTTCAATTTTAGGGTTTAGGGATTTTAGAGTTTACGTATTTATTTGTTTTATTCGATTCCTCTCATAAGCAATTTTCAAGTCTTCTGGAGAAATAAAAAGATTATATTTTAAAATGATCGATAGCTTCTTGTTTCTTCAACTATATCATATTCATATTAATAAAATAGAAAAATTTTAATATTTTTTTTTTTACTTTTATATATACATACTAAACTGTAAATTCAATAACTATACCTACATCAAAAGTTCAAAAAAATTCATAATCTATTTATTTATTAGAAACTAAAATTTCAATATTATTTCTATTTTAAATAATAATAATAAAATTTATATGTTATTTTAAGTGAGTATTAATATAAAGATATGCACGAAAATAATTCTTCGACATTTATGTCAATAAAGAAAAGTTCAATGCGATTTAACCAATAACAAATATAAGACTATTTTTTTTAATAATTTCCTAATATTTCTTGTTTCTTCTTGAACAAAATCTACGAGTCTTGACTTCTCATCAACCCCTCTAATGTTCAACATGGGATACAAGAGTGTGAGTGCTTTTGTAAATTTTCTAATGAATTTGAATAAAATCTTAAAAGAAGTGGAAGGAATAAAGAGAGAAAAATTGAATATTTTTAATATATTGGCTGTGAGCTGAAAAAGGACCATTAATCTCCTCTTATTATGTAAAGAAAAAAAATACTTATAATTTTAGAATCAACATTATAATTTAACTCATAAAGAAATTTTGATAAGATTATTAGATATAAGTGGATACTTATATTTTCCTATTAGTATTGTTTATTTTACTATTCTTAAATTCTAAAACTATCACATTAATAAAAAATGAGTACACATTAAATTTCTATTATTTTTTAAAAAGAAAAACTTATGCATTTCTTATAATCTATAATTTTATTACAAACTTAATTATTTTCAATTTTGACAAGCTTAATTTTGTTTAGAATTTTGTTTAGAATCTAGTAAATATTTGACATCTTCACAATCCTATTTATCCGCTAAGGGGAACTCCAGCTTTACGGAGCTCTTGTTAAGAGAAGTTAAGTGTTCAAATCTTACAACAATAGAATATCTACGTCTTATATTTGAGCACAATTAAATGCTTCTTACAGAAAATTCTGCATCTCCAGAACTAAAAACAATTCACCTAATATCATAAGGGTCCGTTCGGTGAGCAGAATAGGAATACGTATTCCAAAAATTGTGAATTCTTTGTTTGGATGCACCAAAACGGGATTGGAATATGAAGGAAAAATGGAATACGTATCCCATTTTTGGCCCAAAAATGGGGTTTTGCAATTCCACCAAAATAGGTGGTATTGGAATACGTATTCCTATTCCATTTTGTTTTTTTAGAAAACATAAATTTTTGGGTCTGCTAATTCCCATCAAATATTGGCTGAACGAAACGGAAAACAAGAATACGTTCTATTCCAGAATACGTATTCCTATTCCGCTCACCAAACGGACCCTAAATGTATATTTTTTAATCACATCTACCGAGTGATAGATCTGGCATATTTTTTCTGTAAATAAAACATGAACTCTGACAGACGAGTGGCTGCCATTACTGGTCTTCTAAACACTTCGAATACTAAGTGGCACCCACTCCTAGGAAATCAATGAACCGCCGCTTCACAGTCATATCGCTGTCAACACTATCATAAGATTTTTTCTCTAAGCCTGCATTCAAGCGTATGTTTTCACCTTCTGATGATAGTAATGCAGATGAAAAAGAAAATGAAGATTCAGAGCCTCCATTATTTCCTCCAAAATCAGACTTTAACTCTGTTTTATTGCAATCAAACGGTGTTGAAGAATGAAGAAAGAAGCCACCCAATTTGCCAGATTGTTGCTGAAATCCATGTCCCTCACGATATAATGGAGTCCTGCTTTCAAACAATTTGCCATCTGAAAAAAACGAGAAGCGGAGAAGATTTTTTATACATGAACTTTAATCGTGATTTTTTGACAAACTGAAAGGGGGATTTTTCAAGTAAGAGCAAAAGTACCAGAAAGATGAAATAAAGGAGTAATCTTTGATGAAATCTTGATATCATTCCGAGATTTGAATTCAAAACAGGGTTTTTTCACTGTGCTGTAGAATTTGTGGCGTTTCCTGGCCATGATAAGATGCCAATGATTCTTCAGAGCGTTGTCAGTTCGACCGGAGAAAAAGCGGGAAAACAGAGCCCATTTGTTGCCGTAAACTCCATGGATTTCCACAAGTCGTTCTTCTTCCTCTTCGCTGAAAGCCCTTCGATTGATTCGAGGATCCAGCTGGTTGAACCACCTCAGCCTGCAACTCTTCCCTGCAACATTGAAAACCCTCAATTGATTTCGAATCCTTGTAGTTGTAAAACAATTGGAGTTTTTCTTACCAGATCTTAGAATTCAAGATTTAGTACATTTTAAAGGTTTTTTCTTATCAGATTTTAGAATCTAAGGTTTTGAATAGTAGTAAAAAATTCAGGATTTTTCTTACCAGATCTGCCATGGAATTTATCTGCAATGAGATTCCAGTGGTGAGGACCAAATTGGGCCACCAGTTCCATCAGCTTTGCATCCTCTGCGGGCTTCCAATGCCCTTTTGTACACTGCCTTGGCTGTTTATAATCGCTCATTTCAACAACACTTCACCCCAAATTTGCACAGAAATTAAAGCCAGAGACGAACAGAGACAGGATTTAAAAGGCGAAGGAAATGATAGATCAGAGTGATTTCAAAATAGTTAAATGACACATTAAAAAATATCTACAATTAAATTTAGAAGTAGTTTGATGATATATTAATAGATTGAAAAATGGGAACTGTAGTATGCTGTGAAAGGTTGATGTTAAAAATTGTTACATAAATATATATACACAATCAAACTCAATCAGTTCAATAGTACATTGAAAAATATGTACAATTAATTTCAGAAGTAGCTTACTGATACATTAATTGATTGAGAAAATGAGAAATGATGATAGGTATAGACTGATAGATTATGAAAATCCGAGATACCTAATGAGAAGTATACAATCGAATTCAGAAACAACTAAATGATTTACTGATAAATTAAAAAGATAGATTAAAATACATATTTTGCACACAGATCACCCAATATATTTGGAATTATTTGACAAAATTCATAATGCAAATAAACTATATTTATTTCTTGCTAAACACACAGAAGTATTGTCTAAAAAGTTGATGTAAAATAATAAGAGATCCCAGGGAGTCTTTACCAATATGGTATTCTTATAGATCCCTCCAAATTATCCTTTTTAAAAAACTCTTAAAAATGATAACACATGTAGTGATTGCCGACAACACATGCACTAATAGTGGATCACATATGTAGTGAGAGTTGATCGTTTTTAAACTTTCTTGGTTGCTGATTGGTCCATTTGTGAAAAAAGTACTATTTTTTTCTGGTGAGCAGTTATTGGGGGTGAACATAATAGGTTTCGGCAGAACGTTCTAAAATGACATTTATTAGCACTCTACAATTTCTACAAAGAGTAAATATAGCAACACCTAAACCTTAAGTTTAAGCTCTTCAGTCACCTACTAAGATTCACAAAAAAATTGATAAATTTTGATATACAAATTAACTCCCTACAAAATCAAATTCAAAACCAGTTAAACAACAGATTAATAGTTTATAAGAATCAGAAATAATTGATATGAAAAGTAGACAACCAAATTGAGAGACAACTAAATTATTACAATCTGATAAAATTAAATGAACAGATTTAAAGTTCTTCATTTCACTCATCTGGCTGTGGTCCTAGAGCTAGTTGAGTCATAATCGTAGCTATGATAGAATTCATAACGCAACGAAGTGTATTTATTTCTGGCAAAGCACGGAAACACCAGACCAACAGTAGTTTATGGATTCTGTTCAGATGTATTACTCCATTTTTACGTAGCACAGCAATGGGACTAATGTCATTTTCAGAATTGACCATTGTCTGTACTCTCACACAAATTGACCCTATTGAATATTTTTACTGAAATTATGTTGATGTTCATACTAGCAGAATATTCTACGAGGCAGGTACCTTCTATAACTTCTCATGGGATGTGTAACTCATCTTCATTCATATAAGTCTCTAAATCACAATTTAAATTTGTGATGTAACTTATCTTTATTCATACAAGTCTCTGAATCACAATTTAAAATTATGATTTAGATTATTTGAGTTCGCAGTTGAAATATGATTTAGGAATTTAATAATTGAAGATTTTAATTTTGGGTTTGCATATTTTGTTGAGGCATCTTGAATGGTTCTCACAAAGAAACCCCCTCTTTGTGCATCAAGTCATGTTTTATTGGTGCATTTATCATGGACACTACTACAACTTTAAAGAGAGTGAGACCCCTACTCTATGCACTACGCCATGTTTTGTTGGTGAACTAACATGACATCATATCATTTATTGTTTTTAGATCCAGGGAATACATTTCATTCAATCATCAACACTTAACAACTTTAAAGTCATAACGGATGGCACAATAATGTCAAAAATATTAGATATTTAACCAACATGTGCTACATTTATTGGAATGTGTTCAACTACTTGGTCTTAATATGATATTAGAAATATGTAGAGACTTCTTTGAATCAAATTGTTAGTTATCAAAAAGAAATTACAATTATTGTTTTTCATTGAGAGTTGATTATGATCCTTTAGATTGAACTAGCTAATAATGTTATGATTTATATTTCTTTAATCTTGACTTTACTTTAATACATAATCCATATTTATGTAATTTAAGCTTTTGAAGTTGAATGTGTAACTTTTTATCAATATTTAAGTAGTCAAAGGTTGAACTTATAATTTAGGATACCTAAAACCACACATGAAACAAAATAAACTATTATATGTTAAAAAACTCTCTCTAGAAACTTCCAGGAATAAAACATGCCACTCAAACTTTACTTTTACAATTATTACTTAAAATTGGTGTCTTTCATTTAAATTATTAATCTCCACGATAAAGTAAATAACTATCTTATGACAACATAAAATTGATTTTTACTTTGAATATATTTTTAAAATAGATTTTAAAATAAAATATATCATAATAAATAAGCTACCATCATAGAGTGAATGGAAAAAAATCAAGATAAGTGCAAAGCTATGAGAATGTTAAAAAGGAAATTCATTATATAAATTGACCAACTTTATTTTAACAAACAAAAGTTATCTGATTTAAATCATAATAATTGTTCTTTCATTTGTCAATGTTGATCCATGACCACCATACTCTTCTTGTATAAGAATTTAGCCTCTGAGTCCAACAAAGATATCACTATAATTGCTAATTGTCTGGTGATAGTTTACAAAAATACTAGAACATCTAGTCTTCTAAATATGATTTAAAATAACTTGTCTAATATAATCCACTATGGCATTATTTTGCATATGAGAACTAAATACTTTCTTTCTAACTTAGCTTGTGACATTGTTAATGGTTTTTTGATCTATCAGTGAAGTTGAGTAGTCTTGAATGTTCCCACCAAGTATCAAGCCTTATTTAGTGCAAGACCACCCCATCATAAGGGATGAGATTAGAATTGTGTTTCAAATGCTTTTGTGGAACAAATAACCTTTAGTCCTTGGCTCTTAGAAATAAAGGTTCAACCTATGACTCCTGATCCCATTTGAATAGGTAGTATAAATCTAAACATGATATAAACCCTTCATAATAAAATAGAATTAGGAACATTGGAACTTGTAAAAATTATATGAAAGTAGTATTTGAAATAGTGATGATGGTGATGACTCCTTAAATTTGTTTACTACAAAATACACTCCTAAAAGATCCATCATTGCAAAAATTGTTTGCCAATTTGCATTACCTTTAAATTTTAAAATGATATAAACAATTCCCAAAATTCCAAGAAATGCTTACTTTCTTTTTGTATTGATCAAAACTAAATTACAATAAAAATAATCTAGACTTACAACATCTTATCCTCCTCACAGACATTGTAGTTATTTAGCAAAGTAGTCAACTATCTAGTACATAATTTATTAAAAAAATGTTTGTTGATAATAATTTTATGGAACTACCAATATCCTTCTAAGAAAGATGCACTAAAAACCCTTTTGTGAGCCCTGACTCGTCTAGATCCTCCCCTGTCATGGACACTCTGGTCAATAAAAAATGAAAGAGGGTCGTGGATGCCCCTGACCTCTTCCCTGATAAAAAAGATATAAGAAATGTTCTTAATCTTGATCCTGATAAAGATGTTGACGCCCTATAGAGGAAAACTTGTCACTCTAACAGATTGGCTAAGGATCATGGGAAGAGGGCCATATAAAATATGGCAAAAAATAGGAGACCTTAGTTGAGTCTAATAGTGATAAATTCTCTAAGAGTAAGTATGATGGTGACTCCTCTTACAAGGACTCTCAAAATCCTGAAAATAACATTTCCCATGCCCCTTCTATCAATTCCCCCACCCCAATCACCATTGAAAACTAGCCCCCTTACCCCCCAATGTCCACTAAATTGAACTTGAGGAATGTTGTTGTGAAAGGGATCAACAATAGAAACTTTAGCTTTGGTTGAGAAAGTTTGAGCTCAAAGTTATGCATTCCTCTACTACTGGCTTTTGTCTACTCCATGAAAAGGTGTCTAATGGTAACTTGGTAAGGGAAGATGATGCTTGAGAGATCTTCAAGTTCCTTCATGAGGAGTAGGTAGATATTTTACTATCGAATTGACTGGATAAAGGAAATTGATGTTTTTTTAAATATGTTTTTGTCAAGTCAACTCTGCTAGCCCTAGGGGTTGTTTTTACTCTTTTTGTTATAGCATTAAGAAGTAAGATTGTTAAGTTACAACTATATGTATCTTATTATGATTCTTACACTTAATAAAATGTCCAAGTACTCTATTATGGATTATGGTAATCTAGATTTCTATTTTGATGATTATTGGTGGTTCTATGTGTTTCTTAATATTTTATTTTGATAGAGGTAGACTTTCTCTTCTACTTTCTATGTGCTTCAAATACTTTTGATATGTTGTTAATGTAGACACCTAAATTTGATTACACCGCTTTGGTAATCTAATTTAGCCATCTCTAAAGGCATCGTTAATTAAATTCTTATTTAATTAATCCTTTGCCATCCCTAGCTGATTAATTTAATTAATCATCTATAGTCCTAATTGATAAATCAAATAAACCTGTTATTTATCAATTAAATCCTATTCTTCTATCTAATTTCAAAAATCCCCATTTATTAAATAAATCTATTTGATAAATAAAATCCTCAAATCCAAAAACCCCTAACCTATCCCTAATCCTCCATTTAGCCTAATCCACCCCATCCACCCATACTAACCAAGCTTAGCCACTAACTCACCCACTCTCATTAATGCCATCCACTTGCACATCTCTAACATCCCTAATCTAATCCTAAACCCAAGTCTAATCCACCCCCTAATGTTGTCACATTCCCTAAACAAGTTTAAGACTTTCCTAAACCAAACCAAAGTCTCCCCTCAAAAATCCCAACCACCAAGTCATGAGTGCTCTTACAAACCATAAAAGACTCTTACAAGCCCACTCATGACTCTTACATCCATCTTCCACACTCTTCCCTCTTCCACACTCATTCCTCTTACATCTCTCTTACATACTCAACCCCACTCTTCATGCCTTTAACCAACCCTTTACCCTACCCTCTCACACTCATCCTCCTTGTGACAAGTGTCACCTTCCCATTGGTGCTAAACAAGCACAATCCATGTGCTCCCCTTTGAGTGCATCTTAGCCCTCCTTAACCATCTCCCCATCCTTGCATCTAAGCCCTCCATCGCTCTACCCCTTGGCCTATAAATTGAATCCCATCCCAAGCCATTTCAACAACAATCTTTGAGCTAAAGTTACCATGCTATTTTGAGAACCAAAGTCATCAATCTTAACCTTATAATGCCAAATTGAGAGCTCACAAGGCTATCAATTTTCCATTACCCATCTCCACCATTGAAGCAATTGGGCAAGCAAATTGAGCATACATCCACATCAAAGGACACATCTACAAAATCAAGGAAGCATGGAGTGTTTTCTCTTTTGAGGTTTGCATTTCTTGTTTGCTTTCTTTGTCTAAGCATATATGTGAATTTAGTTTTAGTTTGTGAATGTTTCTCTTATTGTTAATGTTCTTTGCACACTAAAATCTTGTTCTACAATTAATGTGTATCTAGTGTGTTGTCAATGTAACACAAACCACCACCCTCTTGTTACTTCTTATTATTAAAAAAATGCTTAGGTATTTGGTGGCAAAATATTTATTTATCCACTCTATATACTAAAATTTAATTAAAACACTATATTTTTCTAGTTGTTATATTTTATTGTAAGATGTTTACAGTTTCTACTTAAATTTACAGTGCATCAATAATTGTCATGACATTAAGTGATATATAATTTCTATTTAATAGTCTCAATGTTGTAGTCAATATATTTGTTCTTAAAAATGATTAAAATGTTCTTTTTCACGAGTCACATCAAAGAGACAGTTAATCATATAGTGACAAATAAGACAATTGGTACTAAGAATTATATAAGGACAAAGAAGACAATTAATAACAAATATCATGATATAAATGCTTATTCCAACCTTTTATATTTTGGAACATCTTAATAAAGATGTAGTTGATGCATCTACATCATTGACCCAAAATTATAAAAAATAACTTCAAATTCTTAACTACTTACAAAAATAGTACAATATTCAAATAAATTTCAAATTTTACCGTATAAAATGGAAAATATAAAACTATTAAATTTTTTAGACACTTATCTAATTGTATGATTTTTTCCTTCACAATGTAGGTTTTGCCATTTATGATGATAATCTACTTCAAATAAAATATTATATAGTAAGTTATAAATTTTATAATGATCATTCTATCTTTAACTACATATGAGGTGGTAGTGAAGTCAACCTAGCCATTTGTAATAATTTGGAGAGAAAGGTGAATATTTGTTCACAAGTGTTTGAAGTGAATCAAGGCCATTCATCTTCCAATTATTTTGACCCTCTTCATCAAGTTGGTTATAGCAATATCATATTTAAATGTCATTTAGTATGATGAAAAACGTTAATATTTGGATGCTCATGTTTTAGTTGTAAATTGTTGATAGTTCTAATAATTGAAAGTATTTTTTTATATTTTAATTCTCATTAGTTGAGATACTCTTAAAAATGAGAGAAATAGTCTCAAGTATAATTAGAGTTTTGATAGTTTAAATTCTATTAGAAGAAAATTATTTAAAGTTGGTGTTTAGTTGATACAATTTACTAGGAGTTTATCCATTCAAGGAAACATTTTTCAAATTTTTAATTATAAATTTTGCTTATTAGCATGTAGTGCATGTGTAGTTAATAAGCTAGATAGAATTGGGAGAGTTTTTGATAATACAAGTAGCAAGAGGGTGTTGGTTTGTAGAACAAACAGATATAGCACATCAACGACACATTAACCATAAGTAGCGCAATCACAACATATGACAAAAACCCTATTCTTACCTCTATCAAAAACATAATATGAACCATAGTGAAGAATATTGATACTAGTTGTTGGCAATTTGGCTAAGGTGATATGTAAAGGTTGTCATTTATGGCAATATATAGCTTACTTTGAGATGGAAAAATGAAAGGATAAGTTTTACTCATAAAATTGTCTAAGTACATATCAAAAAATAGTGTACAATCAACTTAGTTTGTTTATCGGAGTTCACTGGAGGCACTTGTGAATGTGCACACTTACAAGAAGGTAGCATTGGAAACTACAATTGGAAATATTGTTATGTTGTCATTGATGTTAAACCTTATTGGTAAGATAATTTTCTATCTAAAGAGTGCCATATCAAGATTATTGTTGAAGAGGATTTGAGAAGAAAGACATAACAAAAGGACCTAGAGGAAAGGTTGAGTTGTGAGGAACTACAATGGGAACTTGATTAGTTAGACTTTGAGAAGATATTAGTATTGTTTAATTATAACCTAAGTGAATGAGATAATTGTACTAAAGCCTGGAAGAAGTGATCAAAGAAATACCAAATGCATAGGCTTGACTGAGCAAAAGAGAAAAAGACCAGAAGATTAAGGAACTTGAAGTTTATGTTGAATGATGCTAGAGTTGACCGAGTGATAGTATAATTCAATCAAAATATAGTGTCGATCGAGCATTAGTATTAATTGAGCATCAGATAATGCGTTGAACAGAATAGTTAGTAGTGACCATTGCATTAGTATTGAAATTCTTTAATCAAGGTTGACCTAGCAGCCATATGTAAATCCTTTAATCAAGGTGACATTCTAATGGAATGTTCTTAAGCCCTCTAACAAGGCCATTGCTAATAGGGTGATTAAATCCTTTAACAAGGTCACATTTAACAATGTTTTTTGTAACCTTTAGTAAGGTTGGATCCTAATAGAGCTCACTTCAAAAGAGTTAAAAATTGGTGACATGTTACTGGTGGTTTTTCTCAAATTGGGTTTCCACGATAAATCCTAGTGTCATACTTGTGTGGATGTTATCTGAGATGTTTTACTATTAATGTTTTACATTTTGCAAGGTTTTTACTATTAGCACAATGGACTGCAAGTTTATGTTACCAATTATTTGCTATAAACCGAGCTAGTAAATGTTATATCTAAAGTATTCGAAGTGGTTAAAAGTTCAATTGGTACATTTAGACCTAAGGATAACTTATTCACCCCACACCCCCCGCCTACCCAAGTTATTCTAAATCATTCTAAAAATTAGTATCAGAGCTCTTGGTTCTTGTAGAGAAAAGTTTGAAGGTACTTGAAGCTAAAGACCAAGATGTACAAAAAGGAGGTACCAAGGTTGAACAAAGAGAACTTACCTACATGGCACAATTTGATGAAGTTTCATCTGGCAAGAATTGGAGAAGGAGTAATACACTATGTGGAACATGCATATGCGGTGATACCAAGTCCTCCAATAGCTCAGCAGATGAAAGAGAAGAAAGAACACAACCAGGTTATGTTGCAAATTGCATCAGCCATAAGCTATGTCGAGTCTAATGATATAAAGGAATATAAAACATCAAAGCAAATGTGGGATACATTGTAGACCATCTATGGAGGAGACACAAATGTTTTGAGAGCAAAATCAAAAATTTTAAGAGGTAAATTTGATGAAATGAGAATGGTAGAAGGAGAAAACATTGTACAATATTGTGGAAGAGCCAAAGAGGTGGTAAATGCTATAAGAGGATCAAATGGAAAGATTGATGATGAAACTATGATAAAAAAAAGTACTGAGAACCCATTGACACAAAATTATGCACCCTTGCCTGACGTGTTATCCCTAGGTGACCTTGTATAATATGGAAACAACCTCCAAGTGTGGGACTTGCACTCTGAACCTAAATCTCTGGAGAAGGCCAACTTCCTCACTATCAGGGTGCACCTAAACTATGACTTGGAAGGAAAAGGGAGAAGGAGAATAAAAATTAAAAGTAGAAAGGGAAAGAGGGGTGATGCACCAAGATAGAAATGTGGTTACAACTTTTACCTATGGCTGCACAAAACATCAATGAAACACTCCAATACACAGATCTAGACTCTAATCTACCTTCAAAGAACTTACATGTAGGTTGGAACCAATTAGATGCTGCAAGGAAGGAAAAAATTTGACAACACAACACTTCACCATCAAATTAAAAAAAATATACGAAGCTAAGAAACTAGAAAGGAAACATTCACTAGAAGGAAAATAAAAAGCACAAGACATTAGAATGTAAAGAAGAGGTAAAACTAAGAAGTTTCATTAATGGAAGGAAAAAGTTGCAAGGCATAATGTTGCTGCAAAATACAAATAGAGAAGAACCCTTTGAAAATATTTACAACTTTCCTTTATAGATTAGGCATAACTCTGATGTTTCCATTGAATTCAAACCCCAACCAACATGGAGTTGAGAAATTGATTGACAACTCAATCAACACTAGAAATTGAGCCAACTCTGCAAAAGAAGAAATTGAGTTCACTTAATTGATTAATAACCCGAGACAACTCAATAAAAGAAGGAATGGGTTAACACAAAATGTTAACCACCAAATTTCAATGAGTTAACCCACATCAAAGAATATAACCCATTGAATCTCTCAGATTAGTGATCAGTAATGGGCTGAATGGGTGGCAAAAATGGCCAACATTCTTGGTGACTCAATGGGACGCTTTCCTACTAAGAATAGCTTAGTTGTTTTAAGAAATCCATTGGGCATAGAGTCACCAGCAGAGAACGACATGTTGTCCCACCTGCAACTTCACAAAAATATGTA
This sequence comes from Cupressus sempervirens, assembly GCA_028749045.1. Taxonomy (NCBI): domain Eukaryota; kingdom Viridiplantae; phylum Streptophyta; class Pinopsida; order Cupressales; family Cupressaceae; genus Cupressus; species Cupressus sempervirens. The sequence continues at coordinate 711,676,139 of CM053792.1, forward strand.
ACCAACAAAAAACAAAAAAGCTCTAGGGAGCTCCAAACAAGAGAACAACTACGCATGCGCACTTCTTTGAAAGATGGAAAGATGGAAAGACCTACTCTACTATGTACAAGTATTTATAGATAATGAAATTAAACAAATCCATTAACTAGTTTGTTAAAATTTCTACCCTTCCTTACAAGTTGATTCTTCCTTCCATTCATGTGGGTAGTTGAATGGATTAGCAAGTATGACAAGCATACTGTTGTATGAAATACCTTCCTAATGATGAGAAAATTGAAGCTCTCCAACACTGGGAGACCGTCCTCTTGAGAAAACATGCTTTCTCTTCCTTGTGATCTTTACCCTCACGCTATAAAATGAGCATGACTGAGGGAAACTTGCTAATTTGTTGCAGACCTAGATGCCTAATGGCGCATCCTCTTGATGGCACTTGGTCTAAGAAATTATCCTTGACTATGTTGATGTTCTCTACAATGGTGGTATTCAACTAGTTTGGAAGTGGCTCCTCCTCTTCTTGTGAAGAAATAATCTCCACATCTTCATGTTGCTCATGAACCACCTCCTCAGGAGCTACTACTATGGTGCGAGTGTCCACTTGCTACTACTACAACTCATGATATTCTAATGAAGGGGTAGATTGCTTGATGTCCATGGATGAGCAAAACATTTCCAACTCATCCCAAAAATTATCTTCATGAGACTCCTCTTGCTCTATTGTAGTAAAATGCATAGGTTGAGGAGCAACCTCATGCATATCAGCATGTTCTTCCTCAAGGACCAAGCTATCCTTGAGGCTCTCTTTTCCATCCTCCACATCATGGAAGACTGGTTGCTGCAATAAAATATCTTCTTGCTCAACTTGCAGTAGATCCTCATTTTCTTCTAAAGGATCAAAAACCATGACTTGTTCTTCAAGAGATGGAACAACCTTATTGTCTTCTTCTTCTTCCTCAACAAAAGAGGGAAGCTCTTCAAATAAGAGGACTAAATCCTCTTCCTTTTTTCTCAACCTCTACCTCTTTTTCCTCCTCAGCAAGCTGCAACTCCTCCCATGGTAGTCTTTTGGGCTTTTCTTCACTCTCCCAAAATGATATGGTTGGACCATTAGAAGTCCATACAACTGGTCCACCCTCAAAGAGTGAAATGGTAATGGGTGTGTAGGGCTCATGGGGCCATCTTTTTCACACAAGGAGTGGAGAAGTTGCAGCAGCATGCTTTTGTAATGAAAGGGGATTCTTGAAGCTTGGGATGACATATTTTGGAGAAGGGGGTGCCTCTACTTCCTTGGTCTAAAATTGAGTTGACTAGAGCCTCATTTCCTCCTCTTTTACCATAGTAACTTGCATAGCACATTTTTCCTCAAAGTTTCTATGTCTCTCTCTCTCTTACTCTTATTGTTGGTGATAGGCTTGGTATAACATCTCCTTCTATTGTCTCTCTATCTCTTGTTGCCTCTCAATCTCATCAAGCCACTTATCCCAAGCTAGCAACTACTCATTTTGCTCATGAAACTTCTAGTCAATCTTCTTTTGGAAGTTCAACATCATATCTTCAAGCATTTTATATAGAGATGTTGGGACTGGTGGAGAAAGGGTAGGAAGGTAGTAATAATTTTGAGTAGATTGGTTATAAACAACTTGGGGTTGAGATTTAAAATGACAATATGAGGGATGAGGAATAACATTGTCATGATATGGGGGTGGGGGTAGTATTTGTTTCTATGAAATGGGTCCATGGCTAGAAATTCATAAAAGATAAAATTTTATAGAAAGCTTTTAAACATCACAAAAGATCAAATATGATCTTCACATATCAGCATTGGGTTTATTTGAAACAAGTAGATGTGCACTAGAGTCGCCATGATGTTTGATTGAATGCCTCCAAAGGATGATTTCACTAACACCCAAATTCTCAATGCATGGAATTGGATTTTCTTCTAGGGGACTTATGTAGTTGATTATGTTTATCCCACTAGGTGTGCAAAAAACTATGGTATGACTGGCGGAGGTTTTGAAAACTAATTTCAATCTTTTAATGTTTGTCCCACTAGGCATGCCAACAATTGTTGACACAAAATTTTGCACCCTTGCCCAACATGTTATCCCCATGCAACCTTATGTAACATGGAAATAACCTCCAAGTGTGGGACTTGTGCTCTAAGATTGAATCTCCAGAGAAGGGTGGTTGTCTCACTATCAAGGTGCACCTAAACTAAGATTTGGAAGGAAAAGGGAGAAGGAGACATAAATTAAAAGAAGAAAGGTAAAGGGGGGATGCACCAAGATAGAAATTTGGCGACAACCTTTGCCTATGGCTACACAAAACATCAATGAAATACTACACTACATAGATCTAAACTCTAAGCTACCTTCAAAGAACTCACATGTAGGTTGGAACTGATTAGATGTTGCAAGAAGGGAAAATTCACAACACAACACTTCATCAACAAATTAAACAAAACATGTGAATCTAAGAAACTAGAAAGGAAACATTCACTACAAGGAAAATAACATGCACAAGATAATAGAATGGAAAGAAGAGGTAAAATTGAGAAATTTCATTAATGGAAGGAAAAAGTTGCAGGGCATAATGCTACTGCAAAATACAAATATAGAATAACCCTTTGAAATTATTTACAACTTGCCTTTATAGATCAGGCATAACTCTGATGTTTACATTGAGTTCAAACTCCAACCAAGATGGAGTTGAGTTGTAAAGAGCAATAACTAAAGAATCAAATGGAAATATGATCATGAAGTGCAATTTGATACTAGAAGTGATAGGAAGGAACAAAGAAGATGCATCCAATCATAAGAGATCAAATCCCATAAGATTTGATCATTACATGCAATAAAGAGGCATGGAGTACAATGTTGTTGTGCAAAGAAGGCCCAAAATGTCAATCTACATTTAAGGATTGGTTCTGGTAATGCGTCATGGCCTCAACAAATAAATTTTCACCACTATCAAAAAATGTGGGATGGAATAACACGTAGTGTTAACCACCTAAGTACACCTGTATGTTGACCTACGCAAAAAGAGAACTTCCTAGGAGAAATGTGGACCATCGATGTAGATCTTCTATTTGAAATGGATGGCCCGAATACTGCAAAAATCTCCCCAACGAAGGATTAAAATACAATTGTCGATGTAGATCTTCTTCATATCAAATAGATGATTGAGATGCAACAAAGAATCCTTCAAAAAGAGGTTAAATCTAATGGTTATTGCAACTTCGCAAAGGAAAAAATAGGTTTCATGAAAATACAATGGTCATTGGATGTATGCAACTTGGTCAGCACTAGAAATTGAGCCAACTTGGCAAAAGAAGAAACCGAGTTCACTCAATTAAAGAATAACTTGAGCCAACTCGATAAAAGAAGGAATGGGTTAAGATGAAATGTTAACCACCAAATTTTAGCAAGTCAACCCACATAAAAGAATCCATACCATTGAAGATCTCTTAGATTGGTTATCAATGATGAGCTAAATGGGGGGCAAAAATGGCCAACAAAACCCTACTTCCTATTTATGCTATTAGAGTTTCTGCAATACAAGAACTGAGATGTACCCCTTGTAATAACTTAACTTTGGAAGGTGTAGTTGATAGGCTTACTACTTTTGAATTGTCAAACTTTGATAATTTCACTTGTACTACTATTGAATCTTCTTTCAAATCTCAATTGGTTATTAGCAAGAAAGGAAAAGGAAAGTGTGTAAATAATGACAGTGATATATGATGATGATCTTGATGAGATTGAAGCATTCATGGAAAGAATACTTCCAAGAGACAGAGGAAAATACAAAAGTAAACTTCCTATAATATTGTTTTCATGTAACAAAGTTGGTCACATTGCTCCAAGTTGTCCTAGTAGAGAAGACAAGGATGAGAGAAGGGAAAACAAGTATAAAGGCAAAAGAGTTGACTGAGACAATAGGTGAAACAAAGACTACAAAGAAAAAGCCAAGAAATCTTGTTACATTGTTGAAGAAGAAAATGATAATGGGTATGATTGTAATCATGAAGAAGTTTTCTGTGTTGCTATGAAAGAAGATTCTGATGAAGATGAGAAAACTGCAGTAATTTCATATGTGAGTAAATGTGATCAATGAATAATTGATAGTGGTTGCTCACATCACATGATTGGTGATAAAAGTAAGTTTGAAACCATGGAACCATACAAAGGTAGTTGTGTTAAGCTTGTCAATGATGCACCATGTCTTGTAAAAGGTAAAGGATCACTACAATTGACTGGCTAGATCAAGTGTGACAATGTTTATTGGGTTGAAGGACTTAATTATAATTTGTTGAGTATTTCATAGTTGAACGAATAAGGATATATAGTTGAATTTCATCACAGAAAGGCCAAGATATTTGATGCTACTAGTGAACTAATTGGAAGTGCATAACAAATAAGAGGTAACTTTTTCTATCGAGATTTATCTAATGAGACATGTTTGTTTGCACAGTATGATGATATATGGTTATAGCATAAGAGGTTGTGTCATGTGAACTTTGATAATTTGGTAAGCATTATCAAGATGAAAAGAGTAAGAGGATTACCAAGAGTGAAGAAACTTGATAATCATGCTATGTGTAAACAATGTCAATTGGAAAAAATAACTAACACTAGTTTCAAGAGCAAGACATACTCATCTAATGATATTTTGGAATTGGTTCATACTGACCTTTGTGGACATGGAGTACAAAGATAATGTGGAGATAAATATTTCATTATGTTTGTTGATGACTATTCTAAAATGAAGATTGTAATGTTTCTTAAAGAAAAATATGATTCTTTTCAAATTTTAAGTGATATTTGACCAAAGTTGAAAAGGAAATAAGTAAGAGCTTAAAGTAATGAGATATGATAGAGGAGGAGATTTTATCTCTAATGAATTCAACATAGTTCGTAATGATGGAGGAATCAAAGGCGGAGGTCAGCACTTAGAACCCCTCCACAAAATGGAATATCTCAAAGGAGAAACTAAACAATCATGGATTGTACTAGAACACTGATGATGGAGAAGAATGTGTCATAGAAATATTGAAGAGAAGTTGTAAGTACAACAGTCTATACTCTGAACCAAGTGCAAGTCAAGAAACCTACAAGTATTAAACCTTTTGAGTTATGGTATGGGTATGCACCTAATGTGAAGTATTTTAAAGTTTTGGAAGCAAGTGTTACATACTGAAGGAAAATAGGAATGAAAAACTTGATGTTAAAAGTGTTGAAGGCATATTCCTAGGATTTTCTACTAAGATAAAAGCTTACAAGTGTTTGAACTCTAACACTAAAAAAGTTGTGGAAAGTGCAAATGTGGAAATTGATGAATATGCAGAAAAGAATCAATTTGAATGAAAAATAGGACCTAAAGACTACAACACATTCATATATGTCAATGAAGGTGTTTTCTTCACCTTACCTGAGCCATAGAATAAAGCTATCGAGAAACAACAAAATGTGAATGTTGAGCCGCAACGGTAGGCTGTCGAGCAATAGATTGTAGGTGTCAAGTGTCAGCAAAATGATGTCAAGATACATGAAGAAGATGTTGAACACTAGGAAGACAATGTTGAGAAACCAGAACCTAAAGAAAAACCAAAAGCATAAATATAAAATGAACTTGAAATTAATTTTCAAGATCAACCTGTACAAGAAGAAAGAATAAAAGAACCTACACTAGAAAAGTATGTGAGAAGACACCATGCACCTGAACAAATCATTGGAAGAAAAGACTCTAAAGTAATGACAAGGAAAATACTTTGAAGTGATACATGTTTACTTCATGAATTTGATCCTAAATCAATGAAGGATGCCTTGGATAATGAATATTGGATTCAAGCAATGAATGAATAAATTTGATACAAAGAGAAGAATAAAATCTGGTCATTGGTACCTAGACCTAAAGATAAGAGAGCTATTGGAACTAAGTGGGTATTTAGGAACAAGTTGAATGAGAAAGGAGAAGTCACAAAGAATAATGATGGATTGGTATGCAAAGGATATGCACAAGAAGAAGCAATTGACTATGGGGAAACATTTGACCTAGTTGCTAGATTGGAAGGAGTTAGAACACTACTTGCATATTGTGCTTACACAGGATTTTAAGTGTACCAAATGGATGTCAAATTTGCATTTCTAAATGGAATACTGGAAGAAGAGGTTTACATTGAATAATCAAAAGGATTTTTTGATCCCTGCAAGAAGAAAATGGTATGTAAACTGCACAGAGCACTGTATGGATTGAAACAAGCCCCTAGAGCATGGTACGAAAGGTTGCACAATTATTTGGTAAAGATTGGATTTGCAAGAACTAATGATAATTGTAATATGTACTTAAAGATTGAAGGTAGTAAAGGGATATTGTTAGTTGAAATATTTGTTGATGATATCATATTTGGAGGACAAGATGCATTATGCAAATCATTTGCAGATGTACTACAGGAGGAATTTGAAATGTCTATGTTTGGTGAGATGAAATTCTTTGTTGGTTTACAAGTATATCAGATGAAGTAAGGTATCTACATTACTCAATCAAAATACATCAAGGAGATACTAAAAGTCTTTGGGATGGAAGATTCAAGACCAGTCAGCACACCTATGGCTATAGGATATAAGCTATCTAAGAATGATGATTCTAATGATGTAAAGCAAACATTGTATAGATCAATGATTGGAAAACTACAATATGGTGTTCACAATAGACCTGATATTACCCTAGAAGTTGGACTTATTGAAATGTTTTTGGCAATTCCTAAGGAAAGACACATGATGGAAGTGAAAAGAATACTGAGATATCTTAAATGAACATAAGACTATGGTTTATATTACAAGAAGAATGACAAGTTTGAACTGAAAGTGTACACAAACATTGGTTAGGCATGTAATGTTAATGATAGAAAGTGTACAAGTGGTGGAGATTTCTTTCTAGGAAAGAGACTAGTCTCATGGACAAGCAAGAAATAAAATTTCTTTTCACAATCAATAATAGAAGTTGAATATGTAGCAACAGCAGCAATGAATTATTCAAATATTGTATAGATCAAGCAATTATTGAAAGGGATGAAGGAAGAGATCACTTCAATCCCATTGTTATATATTGTGACAACAAAAGTGTTATAAATATACCAAAGAACCTTGTAATGCACACAAAGACCAAGCATATTTCTATCAAGTATCATTACTTGAGAGAGTTAGTTCAAGATAAAGAAGTGAGATTGGAATATGTGAACACCAAAGAGAAAATGGCTAATATTTTCACTAAGGCTTTACCTAAGGATGCACATGATTATCTAAGAGTTAAGTTAGGGGTTATTCCCCTAGCTAAGTTTACTTAACTAAGATAGATCTCTACATCAAATGAGTTGATCGAAATATCTTACAAGTTGATGCAGAAAGTCATACTTTAGGAGTTGCCTAAAGTAGTGAAGAGAGAACAAAATGTTGTATCGTTCATAAGAACAAATGAAAGATGGTGAATAAGATTCAGAAGTACTACCATGAAGATATCTACATAGTAAAGCTAAAGTGTCTTTAGCATTGTTGTAAAAGAGGGAGATAATATACAGTTACCATATGAAGAGGAGATACATATGAAGAGAGTTATTTAGCAAGAGATGTTGCAAGAGGGAGAATATGGTGTTTCCATCAATACAAAGGAAACTAATTGATTTCATGATCTAATGTGATACAGGGATTCTATGTGTTGTATATTAGAGCTTCATAGATGAGAATTAGAATGAAATTGAAAAAGGGATATTGTTGGACACATAGATGAGAATCAAAATGAAACTACAGATATTAATGAATGTTGGATACTGAACACAAAGGGAGATGCTCAAAGCAATTATATATTTTGGATTGCATGGTAACTAGAGGTGTTGTGATCAATGCCAAATAGGGAGATTGTTGGAAACTACAATTGGAATAGTTGTTATATTATCATTGATGTCAAACCTTATTAGTAAGACAGATTGATGGAAACTACAATGGGCACTTGATTAGTTGTTATATTGTCATTGATGTCAAACCTTTCCCTATGTTTTGTGATCAACAACTCAGATGAAGGGGCAAAAATATGGAAGCATCTAGAAAAATCTTTATGGAATAGAGAAGATTTTAACCTAGATTATGAGAGATATCTGAATGATCTAGATGAGCTACAATGTGACGGACGATATGAAGGGAGGAGTAATATGTGAGTGGTGAAGTAAAGGATCAAAATTATATTAGAAGTCAAGTAGAAGTGTTTTGTTATCTCTTAGCAGAACAAGTGACCTAATCAGTGTGGTGAAGGGAAAGAAAAGCTTTATCAAATCAGAAGAGAGGATCGGTTTTTAAAGAGAAGACACAAAATCATCTTATATAGAAAATTGAGAATCTAGTATTGAATTAGTTCTAGTCAACTTGAATCAAGATAAATCTCTTAACAAACTTATCTTAACAAGTCTTTGTAAATCTCCTAATAGAGTCCTTACTTTATTGTAAGTGTTAAATTATCTAACAAGGTGAGACCTAATAGTCTCAAATGTTTTTAAAAGGGAAGACCCCTCATAGGGTAGATCATATATTATGTTCAAACATTGTAACCCTAACAGGTTAACTTTATTGCTACAGTAGTGAATACTTGTGGGTGTCATCCCCACCCTAGTTTTACCTTCACCTTGGAGGGTTTTTGGGTAAGCAAATATTGTGTTATGTGTTTATTTGCATTCATGTGATAGATTAGATCTACATGTTATAGAAAGTTTACTTTTACAAGTTTTACATGCATAAGACAACTAGTGAATGTGTGAATGAATTGTTGAAAAGTGAAAGTGTATAAGATTCTAATTCAACAACCCCCCCCCCCCCCCCCCCTCCCCAAGTATCTTGTTATCTTATTTATACTTCCATAAATCAACAATTAGTATCAGAGCATAGGTTCTCTTAGATAAGCTTAATCTCTTGGAGATTAGATCTTGGAGATGGAGGCTTATAAACTATACAATGTCATTAACAATCAGGTGATTGACATCTAACTCATACTGCAGAAACTTGAGAAAGCAAGACAAGATTTGAAAAAATCCCTAAAGAAAGAAAACAATTCGCTATCCAGGATAAACAATTTTCCTATGAAGAAGTTAAGACTGAAGGATTGTTTGAACCAATAAATCTAAATGAAAAAGCATCTATAGATCTACTTGAAAAGAATAAAATCTTGAATGAAGAAATAAGAGGACTAAAAAGAAAACATGAAATCCAATCAATAAGAATATGTGAATTGATTAAGAAAAAGAAGAAAGCTAAAGAAGACAAGGCTATGGATAAGAAAGACAAAAGAGTAATGGCTACTAGACTTGAAGGAAGGATATCATATGTACAAAAGCTCACAAACACTCAACTAGACATAATAAATCAATTGATGCATCCAAATCAAGAAATAAACTAAAAGGATGCAGAAATAGTAAATCTCATATCACAGAAGGACATATTGAAGAATGAACTAAAAACTAAGAAAGAATTTATGGAAAGATTCAAAAAACCATGAAATGAAGAAATGAAATACTTTGAAGAACTTATGAAGTCATTTGGCAATACTAATGGCTTGAGACATTCATTCACCAAGCAAGGAGAAGCATCAAGGAATGGAGAACTCAGGAATGCAAAGTCAAATTTATTGGTAATAATTTTTACTACAAGAAACAAGGACATCAAATACATGAGTGTAGGTCAAGAATGAGGAAGGCACCTACCACACCTAGATTTGAAGGATATTGCTATAACTATCAGAAGTATAGGCATAGAGCATATGAATGAAGATTATAGACAAAATTCTATTGGACAAACTAGAGGTAGAGTTATGCACATAACAATGCATGGTCCAAGTGTCACAAGTTTGGACATTCAAGAAAGAAGTGAAGGACTCAAGTACCATCAACAAATCACATCAAAAGTAAAGGTAAAGATAAAATCAAAATTGAACAAGTAAAGAAGGAGATGAATCAAACATGGAGAAAGAAAGAAGAAGATGGAAATAGTGGAGCAAATGGAGTTAAGGTCACCCAATCCAATGGAGAAGGTTATCATGTCATCTCAAACTAAGAAAGAGAGGTATGTATAGAACTGTATATTTAATTGATATATCATATATTAGTTCCTAACATGAAATGTGCCAAAGTTCATATTTGCATGTGTAAAGATGCATAAGAACATATTTGTGAAAGGATTAGTACAAAAAAATCATTTATATAGTCAATGTTGAACATCAATAAAGTTGTCTATGTTGACTAAGCATTGCAACATGGACCAATTACTTCATAAATAAATTGGTTTATAGGTTGAGTCAGATGGTAGAGGTCGAGTTAGATGTAAGAGATCGAGTTGTATAGTAAAGACCTAGTTTGAAGGCACCAATGTCAACTGAGACAGCTAGCTTCCACCTAGCCAAGTAAACAACATTAATGGAGACCCTAAATCGACCAAAAAAAGGTACATATCAAAATTTGAAGACATTATTTCACACCTTGCATACAAATATCAAGATCACAAAGAAATTTGGTGATTTGAGTGACTAGCAAAAAGATTTTTTAGGTGATTTGGAGAAAATATAAGATGAGAAGATATATTACGTGAAGATCTGAGTTGCGTTTAGTAATTTAGAGGAAATAAAAGTTTTCAAACCCTAACAAAGAGAAAATGGAAGCTTTATCCATCGATGGAATAAGCCAAGAGGTTAGTAAAATTTAATTGGTGAAGAGTGATGGTTGTCCTCCACCAAAGTTTTGTGCTATTGCAAAAATTGCAATGAAAGGAGATTTAATGGGTGTGCTATACTCAATACTGCCCAAGGTTATTATGATTCATGATGTCAGGAGTTGTTATATGTGTAAGATTGGAGAAGTAGGAGATTATAAAATAAGAGCATCATATAAGAAGTTATGTAATGAAGGAATCTTGAAGGAAGAATTCAAAGTTGTTGAAAGGAAAGGGTTAACTCATGCCCTAGAGTTCCCAAGGAATTTCAAGATTTAATGGATCAAATTTATTCTAAGCAAGATTCATGACATGAAGTTTTGGTTATAGAATGGACTCGTAGAGATCATGAAGAAAATTATTCACAAGGTTTCAGATATCCAACCCTAGACACGAAGAAAACCATGTGATGTCTGAGTCGAGAGGAAACTGAGGCAAACATAGGTGTTGAGTGGAATGGACAAGGTTTTTCCATTATAAACATTTATGATCCATTAATCAAATTTGCAGTAAGGGATATAGCTCACAAATTTTACCAGTCAAGCAAGCTGAATGGTATTTCATGTATGGCAGTGGATCAAGCATGGAAAATAGTGATGAAAGATCATGAATATGATCTTTCTGAGCTTTAAAGACTGCAATTGGCAAAAAATATGACATCTATCAGGAAATAAAAGAATTCAATGTGTAAGTTTAGATCCCTCCTTATGTGTATTTTCTTTTATATATAGAAATACTTTCCTGATATTGGTGATATTGTTTGGGGAAAAAAAAACCAGTGGAAAGACAAATAAGTGAATACATTACTCAATTAGGAGCAAATTTTAAGAATGTCATGGATACTTATTTTGAGGAATTCAAGAAAAGTATGAAGATGAGGATGAGAATACCTAAAGAATTGGTAACTAGGCATTACAATGATATATGTTTTCTTGTAGATACAGATAATACATGTGCAGGTAGTAAAGCCAAGGAAGGCTTGGTTACAAGGTTTTGATTATGAAATTGACAGACTTGGTAAATGCAAACATTGTTGCATTATTGAAAGAAGAAATTGACATAGAGGCTAAATATTTTGGAAACTATGAGGAATCTAAGGCCAGAATAACTATGGATATTAAGATAGATTTTAATGAGAAGAAAATGAAGAGAATGATTGAAAAACTATAGGCAAAACTAGGCACCTTAGGAAAAGACAAGGAACTATTGCAAGTTACAGAAGATCTTGAAGAAGGTGAAGAAAAGGGTAGTGGTGATGAGGAAGAGAAAGAAGAAGAAGGAGACAAGGGTAAATCCCTAGTTGTTATCACTCCACCTACCAAGAAGGCTAAAAGAACTTAAAAGAAGCCATTAGTGACACCCCTCTCTCCTCCACCACCAACTAAGCCAAGGACTAGGGTAGCTGCTAGTGTTGAGCATGTTGCAAAAAAAGAGAGTAGAGACTACTAATCCTAATATATCTAAATAAAAGAGAAGGATATTGGTCAAAGGACCACTCACAAGGTGAACAAAATCTATTGATGAGGTATGTGCAGATCTTAGAAGATCTTTAGGATTATCTAGTTTTAGATTTGTAAAACATAACACATTGGATAATACTGATAGAACCAAATTTGAGAAGGCTATGATAGATATCATTGCTAATCATAAGTTAGCTCCAAATGAAGCTGAGAAGAAGATAACCACATATTTATATAATAGACTAAAAGGAGGTGGCAACAGGAAGAAGTGGAAGAGAAAAAGATAAGAACTAACACTCTAGTCAAGGTTATGCCTGATTTGTCACAAGATCAAAGAAATATTTTGGAGAAGTAGAGGAACAAATTTGTTCCTAAGTATATAATTTTTATGATATTACAAAATAAAATTGAATTTGTAGCACAACAAGATGAATTACTTTGGAAAAGCATTTTTGGGTTATCCACCAAGGCAGTAGATGATCACAATAGTGGAGAAAGTTCAGGTGTGCCAAATCCACAAGGCAACATGTCACTAGTGCATGTTAACACCCTTGACACTCTAGAGGTAAAGCAACCAAGGCTTACAGAAAAAGTTAAAGAGGCAGAGATAGAGATAAAGGACACAAGTGTAGAAAGTCAAACTGTGTCAACACCTCACTTTGACGTAAATAAAGAGTTGAGTAAAGTTGAGATGAGTGCAACTATTTTTGTCTCGAGCATCGATGCACCACACGACCCAGTGGTGAAACCCTCTCACCAACTCCTATCGTAGTTTTGAGCAACAAAACTCCTTTACTGAGTAAAGGTAAATGAATAAAAGACACCTCACTAGACATTGAAGTTAGTCTAGATGAACTAATTTAAATTCCACAATTAGATTTGGAAAATCTTACATTGGAGCAAACAATTTTGTTACAAGAAATTTTGGCAAAGAAGAAGCAAGAAGAAATGAGAAGAGAGCATAAACAAAAGGTGTTATATGATGTTTAAAATATTTTTTTATTGAAGCTTTTAATATTCAAAATTTTGATGGAGAAGCCCCAATAATTACCTAGCTTGTATATATTGTTGAACAAGTAAATGCTAGTGATATAGAATCCAATGAGAAGATAATGGATTGGTCATGGAGAAAATTTGAGAATAACGGCATGGATAAAGTTTCTACAATGATTGCAAAGCATAAATTTCAATTACAAGAGCATGTGTAAAATATGATAAAATTTATATAAAGGTTACAACATTTTGTCAAATGTGCCAAGATTTACAAGTGACATTTAGGCACAAATGCAATAGATTCAAGTTGAGATGCAGAGATCCAACAACATTATTTTTCAGTCAGTAGAATCTAGTATTGAACCCTACAATAAGTTATTGAATGCTCAAGGCAAATTGGCCAAGCTTCAGGTAACTGACAAAAACATGAGATCCAAATTGATCTATATTCAAGCTATGTTAATACCTCATTTGGAGTTCATTCAAAGGGAAATTCAGTCAATGCAAGATCTTATCAAAGAAGATAACAATATTTTAGTGGCTAATAACTTAATTAATTTAGCAACATGGTTATAGTTGTAGAATCACATTTTGGAGGCAGAAAGAACCACTTCGGATCATGCACTTTTCATGATCACCCAAGTTCATCAAAAGTTCATTAATAAATGTGGTCCCCAAAAGCCATGACATAAGTGTCAAAAACAAGGGGGAATGATTGTCATGTAGCAAAAAAGTTAATAAAGGAGGAATTGACAAATGAATGGGCAATAAAGTGTAGAGTTCAATAAGCAAACAAGGTATGGACTATGATATCAGACTATTTAGAGTATGTGGATAAGTATTCATTTATACATTCTTTATTCATTATTCATTTGGCATGAGTCACAGTTTTGAAATTTTACATTGATATGAGTCATAAGATTTAGGGGGAGTACTCATATCAGATTGTATTTGTAATGATGTAATCATGACAAAGTGTTTTTGGCACTAATGTTAAAGGGGGAGATTATCAGTATCTCTAGCTATTGTTGTATATTAATGTCAAACACTTAGTCATTTACTAGGTAGAGTCAGACAAACATCATTGTGACCAAGCTACTCTATATAGGTCGAGTCATGTATATAAACTTTTATATATCGAGCTCTATAGGAGCTTAGCAAGTACGTGGTCACCAAGTATTTTTTATACAAGTCAAGCTCAACACCTACCGAGTAGTTCAAGTATATAAGCATTGAGTTACATAGTACATGTCGAGCACAGTACTGACCGAGCATCAACAACATGTCAAGTATCAGAGACAGCAAGTGACGAGCAATACAAAATTTACATACAAGTTAGAAATGATACAAAATTTGAGGTAAACCATTTTCAAGCTGACATAGAAGGAACATTTAATGTTTGTAGACATTTTTCAGAGAGTTATACACATTTTATGACATGGATTGCAAATCCCTATGTTCTATGATCAATGACTCAAATGAAGGGGCAAAATATGGAAACATCTAGAAAACTCTTGATGGAACTCTTTGAAAAGAGAAGATTTTAACGTAGATTATGAGAGATATGTGAATGACATAGATGAGCTACAGTGTGACAGAAAATATGAAGAGAGGAGTAATATGTGAATGGTAAAGTGAAGGATCACGATCAAGTCAGAAGTCAAGTAGAAGTATTTTTATCTCTTAGCAGAACAAGTGACCTAATCAGTGCAAGGAAGGGGAGAAAAGCTTTATCATATCAAAAGAGAGGATCAATTTTAAAATAGAAGACTTTGAATCATCTTACAAAGAAAATTGAGAGTCAAGTACTGAATTAGTTCCAGACAATTTGAATCAGGGTAAATCTCTTAACAAAGTGGTCTTAACAGGTCTTTGTAAATCTCCTAACAGAGTCCTTACTTAATTGTAAGTGTCAAATCCTCTAATAAGGTGAGACCTAATAGTCTCAAATTCTTTTAACAGGGAAGGTCCCTCATAGGGTAGATCATAAATTATGTTCAAACATTGTAACCCTAATAGGTTAACTTTATTACTACAATAGAGAAGATTTGTGGGTGTCATTCACACCCTAGTTTTACCTTCACCTTGGAGGGTTTTTGGGTAACCAAATATTGTGTTATGTGTTTATTTTCATCCATGTGATAGATTAGATCTACATGTTACAACAAGTTTACTTTTACAAGTTTTATATGAATAACACAACTAGTGAATGTGTGAATGAATTGTTGAAAAGTGAAAGTGTATAAGATTTTGATTCATGCCCCCCTCTCAATATCTTGTTATCCTATATATACTTTCATCAATCAATAGTCATATGTAAATCATTTGATCAAGGTGACATTCTAATGGAATATTCTTAAGCCCTCTAACAAGGCCACTCCTAATAGGGTGATTAAATCTTTTAACAAGGTCACATTTAACAAATATGTTTTGTAACCTTTAACAAGGTTGGCTCTTAACAGAGACCACTTTAGAAGAGTGAAAAATTGGTGACATGTTACTGGTAGTTTTTCCCAAATTGGGTTTCCACATTAAACCATATTGTCATACTTGTGTGGATGTTATCTCAGATTTTTACTATTAATGTTTTACATTCTGCAAGTTTGTTACTATTAGGACAGTGGACTGCAAGTTTATGTTACTGATTATTTGCTATAGAGACTGAGCTAGTAAATGTTTATATCAAAATTATTTGAAGTGGTTACAAGTTCAATTAGTACATCTAGATCTAAGGATAATTGATTCAACACCCCCACACCCCCCCCCCCACCCCCCCTCTTAGTTATTCTAAATCATTCTAATAGGTAGTACAAACTTCAGACAATACATGGGTAGAAGCACTAAAGATTATACTATGTATGGAAGAAATTATGGCAAATTTACTAAGTACTAATAGGACATAATAGACTTAAACAAAGTATAATGGATTTTTGGTTAAAATAATTACTTTACAATGCAGGGATGACATCCTAGATGTTAACCTAATTTGGCAAAAGATAATTCAAAAAATTAGCAAAGTATCAAGCAACAAGGTCGACTAAATAAATAATTTGGTATAAAACCAAGAACATTTTGTTTAGTGAAGTGTGGCATTGTATTGTAATGATATAATGTTTGAATGTGCACTTTATGTGATCAATATAGATGCAAATTCAATGCTAGTACAAAGAATACCCCTTGTATGGTCAGTTTTGAAGAAGGAACCAAAAGGACATATCAACTATTGAAGATATCAACTCTATGTAAAAGTTTTTGTATCTATCTCTATTTGATAGTGTTCTAAATCTATGTATGCATGTTTGAGTAGTGGGCTCTTCTTGCACTCTTTTTTATTGTAATACCAACTTCTAATAGGGTTGAGGCTTCTAACAAGGCCTAGTTCTCTTACAAGAAAAGATACACTATACATATGTAATAGACTCCTAACATGGTCAATATCTTTCACAAGATACTTTTGTTCAGTGGATCATTTTGTGGGTTCCATTCGGGCCACTGGCCAAGGTTTCCCTAGTTAACAAATAATGGTGTTATTAGTTGGATTGTGTTATGGTTATGTTTAATTTTTTGTCTTATCATCTATGCAAGTTTAATGATTGTTAATAATATCCATAGTTGGGAAAAAGTTTATAGAATACTAATTCACCCCCCTCTCAGTATTTCCTATTTCTAACCATTGGTATTAGAGCACAGTTACTCAAAGGAGGCCTAGAAGCTTGAGTAAGATCTCTATGGATATGGATCAATTGCAAAAGAATCTTGAGGATTTTCTTGAGGAACTCGATACATTTATAAAGGAAAGAAAAAGATTGAATATCAAACTTAAAGATGCACAAGATTTCATTTAGAAATTGAAAGAGCATATTGAATCATCTAGATCAAAAAAGAAAGAGTCACATGATCAAATCAAGGATTGTAAAGTGGTTTCAAGGCTTAAGAAATAAAATAAAAATCTGAAACATGAACTTGGGATTACAAATTTGAAGATGAGTGTGATGGAAGATTAAAAGAAAAATAAGCCAGATTTAAAAATTTGGAAATGCAAATTCGAAATCCAAACTTACCAAGGTGGTGTCTAAGCTTGAGACTACAAAGTTACATTATATAGAACTTGAGAATTAAAACACTATTGTCAAAGGAGAACTCGCATAGACAAAGAAACATCTTGAGAAGTTATATTCAAGCACTAAAAATCTTTATGAGTAGATTATGACACATAGACGCATTAGAGACAAAATAGGGATTGGATATGTTGAAGGAGAATCATGTAAAGGATTTGAAGTTAGTGAGGAACAAGATCTAGTGAATCAACAACCTAATCAGTAAGAAGATTTGAACAAAGAAGTATATAGTATGTTACAAGATAGGATTGTCATTGCACCAAAAGATCGACCTATGAATGCTTGATACAACCACTAGAATTATAGAACACAAGAGGTGGTTAAGCTATGTCACGAATCACAAAGGGGAACATTGGAAATTAGTCCAGCAATCCCCCCCTTAGTGTTACCCAAGGAGATTTGATCCTATGACCAAGATCTAATACCACTTGTTACAAGCTAGGATTGTCGTTGCAAAAAAAGATTGACCTGTCAATACCCAATTTACAACCACTAGAATTATAGAACACAAGAGGTGATTAAGCCATATCACAAATCTTGAAGGGGAATGTTGGTGGTTAGTCCAACATAATCAACCTGAACAATCTATAGACGTAAAGAAACAATTCAATGAAAGATACTCTATGTAATCAGCTTGGAAAAATAAATGATTGCACATGTAAGTATACTAAATTCTTTTTTGGTTATTGTTACAATTTCTTTCTCATGGATATAAATCTAATGAATGTAGGAAACCTAGATATAATAATGATAATAGATTGTATGGAAGTACTAACCTTGCAACTAGTAAACCTTTGGCCCATCCCAATAGACAATATTACTCAACATAAATTCCATCGAGTAATATTTTATTTCTACTTTGACATATGCTCTTGAAAAAAATAGTGTGTTTTTTTCACATGATGGGTCATAGTCACTTTCTAAGGATTTTAATTTTTGATCATTTGTTTTGAGATCGATGGTTCAAATTTTATGCATATTACCAAGCGAAATTGAGTAGAAGAAAATATTGATGTGATGGTGCACAAGAAAAAAATGTTATAAATTTTTGACTTTTTGCATGTTCGCAAGTAAATCTAAGGGAAGGAAATATATGATGCAAACATGGGCAAGCCAAAAAGATTGTGAGTTGTTGTGCCTACGTTAATTTTTATTGATGACTGCACACGATCTAAGAGCAAAATAGTTATTGTCAAACTACATTTTTTGGGTTCTACATGTAATGCAAACACTTTTCCTTCCCATGTTTCCATTTGTTAATTTTCTTCACTATTGGGGCTTTTACTGGCTCATTTCCTATCATTGCATGGATAAAATATGCATAGAAATCAAATTTGTTCATATTTATTCTAGCTTGGTTGTCTCTCCTCCTGCAAGTGCCTTTAGTATTTGTCGTTCTCTTTCACTTCTATGATCAAGTGTACACACAAAATCATATTTTACCTAACAATTATTGACTTGTAGTTTTGCAACTTAACTTCATTGTAGTTGGAGTTCAATTTCAATTGATGTAATTTGAGTTATACATGATCTCTTTGTATAGGAAAATTTGTACATATTTTCTTGGTTCTTTTATGGTTCATTGTAGCAAAATAATGTTATGTATATTTAACTTCTTTTCTCTTTGCATAAATGAAAGTTTCGGTTTTACTTTTTCTCACATTCAGTTGTATGTGCATATTATTGACATATGTTGAATGCTTCTTTTGTCTTCCTATAATGATAAAACAGGGCATTGAAAATTTATATGTTGTGTCAAATTCTCTCATGAATTCTATATTGTGAAATTTATTTTCCTTTTTTCATTTAATTAGTCTTGACATGTATGTGAATCCTAGAGTGATTAAATAGAGTTGAGATATGTGTTTTTGAGATTTTTGTTTGTATTATGTGTATTGTAGGCAAAGAGAGAAACTATATTTCAATCTGGTGCATCACCTATTCCCTTTCAACATTTAAATTTTATACAATCCTTCTTTGTTTTCCTTATAAGAAGTTTTAGTTAAGTCCATCCTGATTGAAAGGAAGTTGACCTTCTCTATAGATCCAACCTCAAAGCACAAGTCCCACACTTAGAGGTTGTCTCAATGTTATGCAAGGTTTCTTGAGGGTCATACCTCAAGCATGGGAAAAAACTTTTGTGTCAACAAGTACCTTGCTCTCAGTGGAAGAATTGAAAGAATATTTACATGAACAACTAATCACACTAGCATACTTGAAGAATTTATTGGAGGAATCAATGGAGTGAATCAAGAAAGATTTCAAGGAAGTGTTTGATAGGTTGTGAGTTAACTTTGTCATTGATGACAAAAAGGGTGGGGAGATAAGAGATGGTAAGGTTGTGAAAATGATTGGACAAGTAAAATAGTAGATAGTAGAATGGAGAGATAAATGGGGGAGAGATATTGAGGTGAAAATGAAAGGTGAGAAACATGAATACCCACACAGTTGAAGAATAGTAAAGAGAAAAGGGGAGCAGCTACAAGGTGAACATTTTTACAAGAAGCACAAGGTTTTGATAGAGATTTTTTCCATCAATTCCAAAGCGGGAGATTATTGGCATTTGGCATTGAAAAGAGAAGTTTGATTGGTTGGTGAAGCCAAATATGTTCAGTGGCAGGTTATCATTGATGGCAATTAAGAGAAGAAATGATCAGTGAGATAAGGTAGACAATTGATGACACTTGGTCATGACTAGTGTATCAAGGAGAATACATGAGAAAGAAAAAATCAAGAAGACAAATCATGGGAGGATATTCTACAATGTCTATACAGAACAATTTTGTGATAGTAACTTGTCAGAACATGATTAGGAAATATATTCATAGGTTATTTGTGACAAAATATGATTGGTATGATCTATGTTGTCTAAGACAAAGAAGTGATGATGAATTTTCTTGGATTTAGTAATACTAAATTAGCAATTAGTAGATGGAAGCAAGACAGGTGAGAAGATTTGAGATGAAACAAGTGCAAGTCAAACATGTTTTGACTATTATAAGGAATCACACAAGAAGATCTAATGACAATGAAGATAGTAATAAAAAATATGTTAAGAACATATGGCTATGTGAAGTGAACAATGGTTTGAATTAGTAGCTTACTTGTTGTATTGATTCATCCCCCGCCCCTCCTTCACCCTCCACATTAGTACCATTTCATACAAACAGTGTCATATGGCTAGTATTTCATAACTTATGGTATAGCCTAAGGTATAATTAAAAAATGTTTTTCACTCTACACTAACAAGAGCATCAATCTTAGCACCCTACTTTCTTATTATAAGAGATAAAAAGTCATATGACATGTCTCATCCAACTAAGAGTAGGCAATTACCACTATCTTGACTATTTTCCTTCCCTCTCTAAAGAACATGATTGCAACATTAATATCAATGTATTTTTAATATTTTGAGCAACATCTTCGCAATCATATTATTCCCTTCACTTTCTTATTTTTGCTTCTCCATTTTTTTCTATTGGGTTCAATTCATAAAACTTTATAATTTCATCATCAAAGATGAACCTCTCACATGTTGATGATCAAACATCTTGAACAATTATTATAATATTAATAAGATTTCCATAGATGACACCAATATTTAGTCATAAATCTTATAATTAAACCTCTTTGCCAACCTACTTGTGTATATCAATAATTATGTTGGTGTAAATACGTATTTACTATGTACACTTACTTAAGTTTACTTAGGTTAATGCATTATTTTATTATTTTGCATTATTTTATTTTGTGAGACACTTAGGAGTTTGCGCACCTTTTTGAGTTGTCATGTTGACAACATAGGAGTAAACAACTCTATTTTAGCACATGGTGTCTACAACACTAATTTGCGTGTCACACCATTGTAGGCTTATCCTCTCATCACCGCACTTACTTTCGTGCTTAATGGAGGATAACCCATATCTGGTGGACATGTGTCTGGTTGTACGACATATCATGTAGTTGATTACGAGGCATTCTAGATGTATTGTAGAGGCCTTTATATATAGGCACTCCCATTGTACCTTCACATGGCATATTGAATGAATATATTGTCATTCTGATCATACTCTCTCTTTCTGGTTTACAGTTGTGCTTGTGCTTGAGTTCTTAGTTCCTGGGTAAATTTTTCCCTTGGGAAAATTCTTACATGGTATCAGAGCTTGGAGATTTTCTCATCATATAGTCGTTCAAGACTATTGTTGCTTCATCACCTCAGCCCAAATCTGGAGTACTACAAAAATTGGGAGCATCTAGAGCTAGATCTGACCTCACCATTGCATCTGGAATGCTGAATTGGTGAAGATCAACTATAAACTCGACTACCTTGGCCGAAAGTTGACCGTGAGGCAAAAAAAAATTGCAAATCGAATCCTAGAGGCCCCAATTTGCAGTTTGGATATGGTCATTTGCAAATCTCATTAATTCATTTTCAGATTTGTACTTTTTTTTACTACATTTTTTTGAAATTTTTTTTCCCTTCAGGCACCCAGCAAAGAAATTTTTTTAGCAGAATTGGGTAGTGACACCCCGGCTCTGCCATCTGGAGGTATATTTTATTAATCGTAGGTCTGCAATTTTCCATTTTCAGCATGGAGGCCATACAAATCTGTGGGCTTCATATTCCATTTAGCACAATCCAAAATTTGGTGGCATCACCGGAGCATATTCCAGCACATCCGGTGGATAGCAGTGCCTCACAGGCGAGCTTGCCTCTACCCACCAGCAGCTCTTTGTTACGTGCTTAGCAGCATGTTTCTTTCACATATGTTGGGAGTCTCCATTTTTAATTGATGTGGGACAAATTAAATTAAACTACAACTATTGTTAAAGGAAATCTGACCACTGCATTCACCTTCCGACCCCACACGTCACGATCCCAGTGTGATCACAATTTTTATGGTGAAGTTATGAATTTCTTGCCCATGGCCACATGGCTGCTCTCCATTCGCCTAGCTAGCACATTTTTTTTCAACCCACGACACAAAATATTCCAACGCCAGTATTTTATATTGTGATAACCTGCAGTCTTTTCTGGCACTACATCCTCGCTCACATACAACACAATGAATGCCACATGGATAGCGATAACAACCTCCCACGGTCACATTTTCACACATGGACAGATAACAATGAGACATTCGGATCCATCCTCCATTTGACACGTGGAAAAAGCAGTGAACACCCATCCACGCAAGTAGACATGACAGTTTTTTACACTATAACACCTTGCGACAGTAACATGTCAATCGACACGCAATAGCCTATATGGAGAGTTGTACTACCAACTTGACTACCACATCAGCCATCTGTATGGACACATGTCACGTCCATATAATACGAACACCCAGTCAGCCTAACACATTAGCAAGGGGCTCTTTTTCACTGACGTCAACCAATCACAGGAAAAAATTTGATGGTCATCTGACCGTCATTCCTAGGTGATTTTAAACTACTACGACGACCATTTGATTGTCAAATTTAAGCTAGCAATTTTCTTGCCAGACCCCTCTCTAGATTACTTTTCGATTTGGCAGCCTGACTTTGCAAGCCCATAACTTGGGCATCAAGACTCTGATTCAGGTGCAATTTTTTTTGAAATTGGGTAGAATTCCTAAATTTTCCAGTGGTGGTGTTCTTTTCTAGTTTTGGTGCACAAATTTTGTTGAAATTGCATTTTTTGGTGACTGTACCTACATAATCTTGCATTTTGCAACATCAAATGCTCTATACAGGCACATCTGGTCACTTTTTCAAGTTCTATTTTTTTGAAAGTGTGTTATTTTTTGTCTACTTTTCATATCTATAGTCAGATTCTAGGGTTCTGTGGATAAAATTCTCACTTTTAGAATTAGGGCTTTTCCTGCATTATGAAGCTTTTATTACTTAAATTCAAAATTATTGTACATCTGAGCTACATTGCTTAGTGACAGATTTGAGCCTCAAAAGGCAATTGTAAAAGCAAAATTAGAAAGTCCACTTTGCTCATTTTTGACAAGTGGCCAATTGTACACGCACTACTTATAAAGTGCCAACAACATCTCTTTGGGGGGGTCTTTTGATTGAGTGAAAAAGGGGGGTGTGTAATGTGTTCTTGTGTCTCTTTTTTTTGCTCTTTTCATTTCCACATCATGGGTTCATCTAAATGTCCACCTCTAACTTCACATAATTATTCTACTTGGAAAGATATTGCATGGAGTAGATTAATGGAAAAAGGATATAGTCTTTATGTTGATGGTACAATTACCAAACTTACTGATGTGGCAAGATCCCACACTATCTTTCCCTAGTTTTGATCGAAACTACCTGCTAGTTTCGGTCAAAACTACTACAATACTTTCGATCGAAACTATGGAAGGTTTGTTAACTACATGATTAAACCACCCATAGTTTTGATAGAAACTAAGTGATTTAGTTTCTATCGAAAGTTCAGAAAAAAAATTTCGATAGAAACTAAGTTTCTATCGAAACTAGCTAGATAGAGGGTTATATGAGTAGTTTGAAGTTTTTTCAGTGATTTCCTTTCTTTGGAGTTGAATTACTAGGTTCAAATGGAGCATTGAAGACCTAAAATTTTGCATGACTGAAGTACTATGAACTAGCTTTCTAATGACTATGAATTTGGTGCTTTTCAAAATTTTTAGGTATATATTTTTTTAACGTGAATTGAATATAGGTTTATTATAAAAAATAAACTGAGATATTTGGCGCTCATGGAAAAATAGTAAATAAAAAAATAAAAAATTTGAAAAATAAGTACAGTCTCCATATTTGAGTCACCTTTCAATCAATTTTTTTTTTTTGAAACTGGGTAAATATATAATAAGTTACATGTGTCAAAAGCCACGTATGTCTAAATTAGTGTTATGCCAACTTTAAACTACAATAAAATATGAAATACTAATGATAAAGATATAAGACCAACTCTATGGTTTAGGTATGGATGTTAACAAACTAAATTTGAAAGAATCACGTTGATATCTATTGTAGAAAAAAAATTTATGTGTGTCAAAATCAGTGTCACTCTTTAAAAATCAGGTTTTTGATATCATACCAATTTTCGCAGGAGAAAAAATAATTCAATAAATTTAATTTTAAAAAAATTAAAATAAATATATTTAGAATCTAGACACAAAATCCTAAAAGACTCTAGTTTACTTCATCTTCAAATTCCTAAGTGTTAAAAAGGAATTTGCATTTGAAAATGAAAGTTTTCTTGAAAATGAAAGTTTTCTTGAAAATTTAGAGTTCAATGTCAGTTTAGGCAAAAAAGTGTAACTTACTATTGTGGGCTCACCTATTAGCAAGTCTTCTAGAGCTCTAGTTATTCTCCAGTTGGTTCACATGATTTTAGCAAGACCCTTTGCAGTGACTTCAGTCAGCCAAGGCTGCTACATCCTCACATTTGTTGATGACTTTTCAAGATTCACTTGGGTCTACTTCCTTCATCACAAGAATGAAGTGTTTCATAAGCTTCAAGACTTTAAGAATCATTTTGAACACAAATCAAGGAAAGCCATCAAGGTTCTAAGTGTGGACAATGAGAACAGATATATGGACAAAAGACTTAGGGACTTTTGCAAACTTGAGGGGATTGATCTTCAAAATCCACCAGCATTCAATCTGCATAAGATAGACATTGCAGCTATGAGGATTAGGACTCTCAAAACCATGGCAAGTTGCATGATAAAAGCCAAGTCTCTTGATCCAACACTTGAAGTTGAAGCCATTAGTAGTGCTACTCACATACTTAACATGTCTCCTCATAATGCCTTAGACGGGAAGACTCCTTTTGAGGCATGGTGCAGTAGAAAACTAGTTGTGAGTCACCTTAGAGTCTTTGGTTGTCAAGCATGGGCTAACCTATCTTCCAAGAGATGCAAGGCACTAGCACCTAGGCCTTGTACCTTCATCGGTTATGAAGACAATGCAAAGGCTTACAGACTTATGGATCTAGAGACTCATGAGATCTTTGTGGAGAAGGATGTTCACTTTGACGAAAGTTCACCTAGCTTATCCTCTAATCCTCTCCACACATCATACATAGTAGAAACTAATAGTGACACCAGCGATAGTGCTTTAATAGATTCATACACATGGGGTTCTATCGACAGTTGCAGTGAGAGGTCAGGTCATCAGTATAGTCCACATGCTTATATTGCCATAGTGAAAGGTCCAGCATAGCATGGTACATATCATCTTCCAGCTCCAGCTTTAGTTGACTTGGGAGACAACTTTGAGGACTTACATCTTCTCTTTGATGAAGGTGATCCTTCTACAGTTGTTGTGAGGGCTCACTCTGACCCTCATGTCCATTCTCTACATGATCAATCTTCAAAGGTTGGCATGATTGTGGATACTTATGTATAGTAATTGGAAGAGGTCTCTTTTTTAGTTAAGGAGATAGATGGTTCATTGGAATAGGTTTAACAAACATCCTTGCCAGATCTGCATTCATTCTTTTTAGCACAATTGGAAGGGGTGAACATCAACATCAGCACAGGGATACTTGAGTAGGTTTCAGGGCCACCATACATCTTCAAGATTGTACCTTTGGCTTTGTTTCTTCCTAAGGGGAGGAACATTATCCAACACTCTTGGACTGGTGGGGGGACTACCTTGTCTCTCTTCCTCTTCTTTCTTATGTGAGGGACTTTTTCCTCTTATGTGGTTCTTCTTCTTCTCATTCTTCACTTTTTTATATAAAGGATGTATGTCGTAATGGGGGGGTGTCTTGATTACTCCATCCATCCATGCATCCCTTTTCATCTCTTGTTTTGGGGGAGGGTTTTTCCCATGAGGTTTTCCCTCTTTCTCCACTTTATGAGAAATTGCATTTCATTATGTACATGGGTACCTAATATGGCCTAGTAGTTGGGACCCATCCTACACTTCATCCTAGTTTTTGTATCCTCTCATCACAGCACTTACTTCTGTGCTTAATGGAGGATAACCCATATTTGGTGGACATATGCCTAGTTGTATGACATATCATGTAGCTGATTACAAGGCATTCTAGATGTATCTCAAAGGCCTCTATATACAGGCACTCCTAGTGTACCTTCACATGGAATATTGAATGAATATATTGTCATTCTGATCATACTATCTCTTTTTGGTCTACAGTTGTGCTTATGTTTGAGTTCTTAGTTCCTGAGTGAATTTTTCCCTTAGGCAATTTCCTACAAATTATAATATTGTTTTAAACTACTTAGAACTCCTTTTATTATTCTTAGACATCTCTCCAATATTTATTAATCTTTAATAACTCACTTTGGCCCTAGTGAAGTAGTTGACCTTGGAATGTAGACCATAATCAAGGATTCCTTCACAAATACATGGACTATGAATGTCACTCCCATATCTTCAATGGTGTAAAGAGCGATTAAACAATTGCTATGTCAAGGAGGAAGAATGCATGAAAATGTATAAAGGAACTTCTTGCCTTCTTCATAACTCCTCTACTTGGTTATCATGGGAAAGAAGTTTCCTTCAATGAAGAAGATCTTCAAATTACCTTGGATTCTTGGAAAGAGGCCAAATCTTGGATGCTTACTTTCAAATCTTGAATTCACTTGATTGTTTTACTAGTTGAATACAAAATCTTATTTATGATTACTTGAGAATAGTAATGGATAGGTGGTGGATGGTAATTGATACCAATATGAGGAGAGATAGAGTGATAATATACCTAATCATACATTTCAAGATTCAAATAAAGCCAAGCTAATCATGAGACCTAATTTCCCACAAACACTACAACAGGGCTCTAGTTCAAATTTGATCCTTTTCTCAAGGAGGCATCTTGTTCATAGGATAAAGCACCAAACAAATAGGAAAACCAAAAGATATGGAAGATGTCAAATTGGGAAGAAATGGGTAGCTAGATCAAGCATAATTCAAATGATATCTTCAAATTGTTAACATGAGATATAACTGATCATCCAACCATGGGTGTTAACATTTTTGGACGATACATAGGCATTATAGGGATCCATGTAAATTTATAAAATGGATTTAAGGTTTAATAAAATTTTCATTGTTTCTCTTTGGTTCTACTCAAACTATCAAAGCACTCCCATGTGTCATTAACCTTATTGACACACATTGAACCCTATGACAAGAATAAGAGAGATCCTCCTAAATAAATCCATGATATAACTAACTCCCATTTCTTTACCAACCATTTTTGCCTTTGAGCTATCTTTGTTTCTCTCTTCAAACCCTTTATTATCAACATCAAAAGTATCTTGGATGTTGCATAAACATACTTAAGAAGAGGATGGCAATGCTCCATATTTTTATATGATAATATTTAGTTGGTTCATCATAAGATTTTACCTTCTTATACTCATACAATAACTTGTGTGTTCCTCTTGTAGCATTACATAATCTTCTTGTAAACTTTTTTTTATAGTTTTAGTAAATAAAGTAATACTTACCACTAAATATGCATCTTGAAGAGTAGTGTTATCACCTAGTGATGTAGGAGCATCCTAGGGAAGTCAACAATCATGTATGCAAGGGCTTCATGCTTGAGTTTGTGGAGTTATGATTAGCACGGTTGGGGATCTGTTCAAGGCATATTGGGGAACCTTTCCTTAAGTGTGTGTGATGTTTGGAGTCATCATCTTGGAGTTAGAGCCATTTTAGTGGTTGTTGGTAATGTGTTCCTATTTATTGGCAGAACTTTGGAGATTGTATTCGTGAGCTTTGATTTGTGGGAGTTGGTGTGTGTGCTCTTGGATTTGAATAGTTGGTTGGCATGTGGACTTATGTTTAAGTGTGCATATTCTTCTGTGGTCTTATGAGTTAGTTACGCATTGTAAACTTGGGGCCAAGGATAACTTTAAGGAACCCCCCCTCCCAAAATTTATAAAATTGTGGCAAATCACATGTCATTTGAGTGAAAAAAAAATTAATAGTGTTGGCGAATTATGTGTCAATGGATGGATATTTGGTGGCGATTTTTTTAATAGTTTAGACAATTTTTATAAAATAATGGCAATTATAATTTTTGTTTTTAATAAAATTATTAATATTGATGGCGAATTATGTTTTGAAATATGGATATTGGTTGGCGAATATTTTAATAACCGATACCTTTTTTATAAAAAGGTGGCAAAATTATTTTCCAAATAATTGAATTAATTTATTTGTTATGGCGAATGGTTTTCCAAAAGTTATAGTTGGTATGGCTATTTTCAAAAGATGGGAAATAAGTAGCCTAACCTAACATACCAACTTACATAAATTATTGGCAACTGGCAATTGATGGTTTAAAGACGTGGTTGTTTGACTGTACATTATGGAAGCATAATCTTTGCCACTACCACTGTAATTATGTTAAATGTATTATTTGAGAACTTAGACCGTCTGATGATCCAAGATCAATGGTTGAGGTTTAATTTCAGCCAACGTTTCTTGAAGGAAGAAGAATTGTCAAGCTAGTCACTAGAATGTTGACACGTATCAAGGTAAGTTGTATGCAGAGTACAATGCACTCAGAAAGAATTAAATGCCATGTCAGTGATAGCGACATTCTCTCGCTAGTACGCTACCAAACGTCTGGAATGAAGCCTCGACCTTGTTCAAGTGTCCGGAATGGTGACACGTTTCTATCTAGCGTGTATCACTTAAGTTGCAGGAGATAGTATATTGATGTCTTGTCACTATTAATTACAATTTACAATTGGCCTTTTCCATCGGCTAAGCGGCTTCGCACGCATTACAGAACATGCCACAGTCCACTAGCAGTAGTACTATTAGTCTTAATTACAAATTTACAATTGGCCTTTTCCATCGGTTAAGTGGCTTCACACGCATTACAGGACAATGGATGATATTAGTATTTAATTACAATTGGCCTTTTCGGCACGTACTTGCAATTATGTTCAAGATTTAAAAATATTTGCTAATTTAATGTAATTGAATTGGTAGTTGAACGGAAACAAACAAATAATCCCTGGCACCCTGCCCACCAAGCTTATTTATAGGCGATTGAGCTACTTCTTTCATCATTGCTCATCTCATTTTTGGTAGTCGATAGGTCTGGTTTGTTTGGTGTTAGTCTACTAGAACTTAGAGTTTGAACTTTCCAGTAAAGATGGACAACCCTATTCGCTTGAGATGCACTTTGGAAGAGGAGCAAAAGGCCTTTCTAGGTCACGTTCATGAGGAAAACCTCTTGTCAATTTGCAATGAGGTTGTTCCATGCTCTGGTGTGAAGTTTGTTATTGTTGCTGTCAAAATGGTTCTAGGGCGTGTGTTTTTGAAGAATGAGAATCAGTATCATGTCAACAGTGACATTATGTCACAATTTCTAGCCTCCCTGCTTGACCTCGGAGAAGCAAGGGCCGAAATTGTGCTGCTCTTGAGGAAGATTTTTAAAGTAGTATATTTGGGCGATGACATTGAAATTGTTGCTCATGCAGTTTTAGGAGTGGGGATCCCTTGGGCTGGTGAAGTCCACAAGCATCTGGAACTTGGCCAGAATGTGGTCCTGCAACCATTTTTACTGGGCTTTACTGCTGGGCAGTTGCAGCACCATAGGAAATGCGCAAGAATTGGGTTGAATTTCCTTCGAAAATGGTTTTTCCTGGATGAAGTGGAAGATGGCAACAACTGGCTACAAGAATTCGCAACCATGGTCAATTCTAGTGGTTTCTACAACGAATAGTACAGTAGTTCTAGAGTCTAGGGTTTTCCCTTGATTTTGTAAATTTGTAAATTTCAAGAAATATCAATGAAATTTTTGGAGTTTCAGTTTCATATAAAATTGTATTTCATCGTTTTAACTTCTTATGCTTACTTATGCAACATTGCAGTATTTTGCATTTTTGAATTTTCTATTGAATTGTTTATAAAAGCCTATGTGAATATAAAATATTATTAGTTCCTGCCTTTGGCAGGAAACTAATGGAATCACCTAGTTCCATATTAGTTCTATAATCTAAAAATTTCATTGATATACCAATGTTTGCAAAAGGTTTATTAATTTGCATTTTTTTAAAATTGAAAAATACAATTTTTAAAAAACTTTATTGGTTCATGATGAAAAAGGCAATGAAAAAATTCAATTTTTTTCATAAAAAATACAACTATTTTTTTCAACACCTCTATTAATGCAAGCATTAATTGCAACCTTATATTTTCTTGTGACAAGTGGATAAACTTTTTTTTTTAATAATCATTTTTTTGACACCCCTATTAATGAATGCATTAATTTCAATTTTATCTTTTCCACATTTGTGACAAGTGGATAAACCTTTTTTTTTTAAAAGACAATTAATTTTAATTGATGTTTATCTTTGTAATTTGTAAAATATCATTCAAATATAGATATTTTAATCAAATATAGACATTTTAACTCTTTTAAATTGTCAATTTTCAAAAAATATTTTTTATATAGTTTAATTTCATATTTACTTTAATTTTAATTTGTATATAAGTTTAAATTAGAATTTAATTATTTTTATTTTTACATATCTAAATCAATGCTTTTAATAAATTTTCTTTTATTTTTTATTTATATATATAATTTTATTAGATTATACATTTATTTAACATATATATTTTTTACTATATTGATATTTTTAATTTATACTTTAAAATACATAATATTAATTTTGTATCAATTTTAATAATGTTCAAATTATTTAGCTTGGTATATTATCAACTTTATTTATTATAAGTGTGTTTGGTTTTTTTAAAGCATAAATGTTATTTTAAAATTAATTTAT
Organism: Cupressus sempervirens; assembly: GCA_028749045.1. Taxonomy (NCBI): domain Eukaryota; kingdom Viridiplantae; phylum Streptophyta; class Pinopsida; order Cupressales; family Cupressaceae; genus Cupressus; species Cupressus sempervirens. Next base: position 711,707,191 of record CM053792.1, read on the forward strand.
GTTTTTTTTTTATGCATTATATTTAACCTTAAGAATATTGTCCAGCTTCTGCAATTGGATAAATTTATCACTTGAACAAGATATATCAAACAATTTAATAATTGAAATTAATCAATTTAACTCTTTTTAAAAAAAATTATACAATTTTATCTATATCTCATGTATAATTAGTTGATAAATATCTTTGGTATGATAAATGTTCTTTAGGATGTCATCTAATTTTAATTTAGCATGATACTATAATGTTTATTTATATATTCTTTTACTATTTTAATTAATATACATCATTGCAGTTATATAATTTAATAATATACTAACTATACTTGTAATTTAATGGGAGTGGGACCCATGATCCACGGGGCCACCACACCATTCACCGGTGTCGTTGGATGTTTATAGATCAACGACTGAAGTTGAGTTTCGGGATGAAAGGAAAAAGAAACCCTGTCATTTCAAACACATCCCGAAATCATGACACGTGTCACTAAACTCCTCGGTCGACAAACAAATAACAATGTCATTGCAATTTGGTGATGATGTGACACTAACACGTCTGACTCGTGATGTGAGTCATCCTGATACCTGACTAGCTTAGTTAATGGGAGTGGGACCCACGACCCACAAAGCCACCACACCATTCACTGGTGTCGTTGGATGTTTATAGATCAACGACCGAAGTTGAGTTTTAGGATGAAAGGAAAAAGAAACCCTGTCATTTCAAATGCGTCCTGGAAACATGACACGTGTCACTAAACTCCTCGGTCGACCAACAAATAATAATGTAGTTTCAATTTGGTGATGACGTGACATTGATACATCTGACTCGTGATGTGAGTCATCCTGATACCTGACTAGCTTAGTTAATGGGAGTGGGACCCACGACCCATGGGGCCACCACACCATTCACCAGTGTCGTTGGATGTTTATAGATCAATGACAAAAGTTGAGTTTCAGGATGAAAGGAAAAAGAAACCTTGTCATTTCAAACGTGTCCCAGAATCATGACACGTGTCACTGCTCAGTTAACACATTGACATAATCACATTCCACTTGCAATTAACAGTGACGTTATGAATGACATTAATACATTATGATGAGTTAGGTAACACTAGTGGTCCATGATTCCACTCAAATTTAAACTGAAAGTTTATTGTGTGACAAGTGTGATGACTATAGACTATAGAGTACAGATTGTACAATTTTGGCACGTTAAATTTTTTTAATTTTGCAGTTATACATTGTCTGCAGATTTAGAAATTAGAAAGGGGTTACAAATTACAATTTACAAAGTTACAGGGCAACAAAGTTACGGATTCTTAATTTCTAGGTTGAGGATTGTGGTCCGAGGAAAGCAACAAACTATAGTCTCTCATCTCTCTACAAAAATCGAAACTAAGGACAACGTGAATGTGAACGGGTAAGTGTAACTACTAAAATCCTAAAAATTTACGTCCCACATTTTAAATTTTACAACTTTACTGTTTATATTATATTAAAAAATTTAGTCTGTAAGGTTTTAATTTTGAATCACCCCTGTAGGCTTGTAGTTGTGTTTAAATATTTACCATTATGGGCAAAACAAATACCAAGAATAACATGGGAAAAATAACAGAATTCTACAATATGCTTAAAACACCAGGTTTTAGTGATTTATTCCATGATATACATGATCCTGTTATTCATGGAAATAAGGGTATAATGGAGATAAGATTTGCACTTGAAAACAAGTGGAACGATCCAAACAAGGCTTCAAAATTTTGTTCATTTAACCCTAGTGTAAATGCAACTGCAAATTAAATTGCACCGTGGCTAGCTGGGTCGGCACACATGGCATTACCTCAAGTATTCCCTTGCCCAGAAATTGTTATGCTCTGCGCCGAAAATTATGATGAAAATAGAAAAACAATTGTGAATAAAATTACTCAGGAGGAAATTTTGTCCATAACTGAGAGTGAATTTTCTAGTTCGTTGAACCTAGGGTTTTAACAACAACAGTCAAACGTACATATTGACCTGGGAAAGTTGGCAGATGATTATGAAAAATTAGATGCAGAACAGAGAGATTCTTATATCAGAGGAATAACAAGCAGTTGTAGGCTGAGTCCAAATCACATGCCTCCTTATGATTTTGAATTTTTTGTGCCATGGGCATAGGACAGTATTTCCTTGCTAGCATTTGTTTGGGATTGGATAGTAACAAACAAGTGGATGCCAACATTCTTGAAATGCTTTATCATATTCATTTTTAAAAAGAACCAGTAAGATATCGTTTTATTGAGCACATTGTTCGTTGCATGCAAGATCAATTACTAATGATTCAAAGAGGTTCAGAGAAGACATTAATATTCACAACCTACTTGTGCTATCTTCTCCTAGCAAAGCATCGTGCATTATTTGAGGCAAACAAGCTTTGCAGTCAGACTCAAAGCCAAAATCCAATATATGAGTGGACACCTCAGATAAGGATGATTGATAACAGAAGGAACTATAACAATTTTGTAGACTTCTTTTTGGCACCAATGTACCATAAAATTACAGGCACTCCAATGCCTAGATTGCTTGTTACTTGTAGAAATTGCATTCAACTCGAAAGTGAACTACAATTGGCTGACTGGTACTTAATGGAAGAGTACACTGTGTTAAGGTTTTACGGTTCATGGGTAGAACCCTACAAACTTCGAATACATGTAACAAAGAGGGTATTTGCATTGGAATATGTACGAAAAATGGAGAGCACAAATGTACTCTTTCATGGTCAGCAAAAGAAAATGATATTTCCCTCCTTGCCATTCTCCTTTGGAGGGTTCGTATTTGAGAGAAGAGGATTCAAAGTGACAAAAGCCTTTTTTTCAATTTTTTGATTTGATGTTGACAGTCACTGGCAGTATGATCCACTGAACATAATTTGAGCAAGGCTTAAGGGCATTGGGACTTCTGCAAGCAAATATCAACATGAAAGTATGCCTTTGATTGAAAATTTTAAAAACATGGACTCCTGGGAGGAGGTCAAAAAATAGATGGAGAAATATGCTGCTGAAAATAATATGTCAATACAGGAATTGTCATCACAAATAATAGCATTGCACAAACAAAAAGGAAAAGTGCAGGGCATGACATCATCCAATTTCTACAAGAAAGCTAATAAACCATCTACAAAACCTATTCCAAAAGAGCTAATGAATGATTGTATAGATGTTGGATGGAGTCGAAGCAAAATTTCTCAATTTTGGGAAATGAGGAAGAATCTCGGTGAGCCAAAGACCTCTTTAGATCATGATGAGGTTGAAGAGGATACAATATTTGATGAATTGTGGAATAAGGAGCATCCACCTGAAGCACATCACAGTGATACTGATGATGATTACGATGATCAGGATTCTTTGAATCCCTCATCCAGTACACAAATTCAGAGAGGAGTTGATGCATCCACCAAACTTCTATATAGAAAAGGGGTAGAAATTGTAGAAAAAATGGGCTACCAAGGTTCTAGTGGTCTGGGTCCCAATGGAGAAGGGGTTTGGTTACCACCTCAACCACCAGTTGTAGCACCAAAACATGGTTAGAAACCAGGCCTTGGGCATGGAGATCAATCATCAACTCAGTCAATTCCATCCACATTGGATTCATCTCAGTTAATTAAATTTGTTCCTGCTTCATTTACAATTCCACTTCCAAGCACTCAGATTCAATCCGAATCAACTATCACTCCCACAACTATAGATATCATGGGTACAACTACAACTAGTGGTCCAAAAAGGATATTGTATATAGATGCAAAAAAATTTGGTCTCGGAGATCAAGAAAGTGTAAAGAAGCAGAAGGTTATGACAAGTATTAGTAGTACTACTAGTACAACAACGCCAACGGTGATTGTGAGTCCAACAATTGCCCATCCTTCAGGACAAAACCCTCAGAATAGTCCACAAACCCCACTAATGGGTCTAGGTGTTGGTTATCCTCATGGTATTGGTGGAAGCTTGTACATTAGAGCAAGTGCTACTGCTATTTCACCATTCAAACATTCAATTGTCTCACAAAATCCAGATTTTCGTTACAATGAATTTATAACTAACTATGAAAAATCAAAAAATAAGAATAGACAAAATAGTAAGACAATGGAGATGGAAGCAATTGCTGCAGCTCATGATGCAAAACCTACAACCAACAAGTTATTTCCCACATATGACCCAAATAAAGATATGATGGAATTCATGGTTGTTATGCCCCTAGCTAGAGATAACAATCCACCAAAGAGCCAGTTAGATCCATCTGAATTTCAAGTTAGCACCCTCCAAATGGATTTATCCAAAATTAAAAATGTGGACAAGATAAATGTGTCCAAAATGACCAACCAAGTGGTCTACAGTTCAGTGATGAAGTTGAACAAAGAGAAAGGAAAGCTTCAAGGCACAATAGATAAGTTAAAGGCAGACCTGGCAAATGTAAAGGCAAGTGAGAAAGCAGCAATAAACAGGTGCAAAGAATTAGAGAAAAGGATAAAAAATTCATCCTCTGGCTCTAAAGAAGCAACTGAACAGCAAGAACAAATGGACGTAGAACTGAAAACTCTGAGGAAAAATTTGGAAAAAAATGGGAAAAAAACTCCATGATGAAAAAGACTCTTCAACAAAGTTATACAGAAACTTGGAGAATGTTGCAAATGTAAACAATAAGTTAAATAAAGAATTGGAAAATGAGAGGGTAAAAACAAAAGAGTGGGAAGAGAAAGCAAAAGGGTGGGAAAATAAAGCAGAGCGAATAAGAAAACATAGTGAACACCAGTACTCAGAAATGAAAGAAGACCTAAAGAAGGCAAATGATACTATTAAAAAATATGAAAACGGCTTGAATGACCATGTAAATAATATAGTAAAGCAAATAAAACATTAATTCTGGGGGCAAATAAAGACTTCTTCTGATAGGTTGTGTGATTGGTTCAAACTCTACGAAGCTCTTACAGATGTTTTTGGGAAGCTGAAAGAGCAACTTGAGGAGAACCAAATTTTTGGTCAGAGATAGAAAACTGCAAAGAAGATTATGGAAGAAATCAACAGCACTGCTGACAGGCATTTGGCAAGCAAGGGAGTTCAGGACCACATTGATTCAATAATAAAGGCGACCTCTGTATTTCATAAATGTCAAAAACTAACAGAAGCAGAAGAAGTTCTTGCTTTATTTGGGCCAAAGCTTGCCAAGATGAACAATAAAACAGCAAAATTGATATCTCTTGGTTTACCGAGTCCTGGACCTAATTTCTCAACAACGGGTTTCGTTGGAAGAGAAGTTTACAAACAAAAGTTGGAGGACCAAATAACCTCTGATTTAGGCAACCTTCCTCAGGATAGAACTCATGAAGGTATTGCAAAGTGCATCAAAACATTCACAAATTTGCATGCACTAGTGGAACGAACATTTCTTGAAACTCACTCTTCCAAGTATGGAATGCTGACGAGAATGCAGGTCATATACCATAACATCAAAAAATTTGCCCTTCCAATTGAAGAAGAATGGAGCATAGTATAGAAACTTATAGTCTGTATGTGAAAGTACTTTTAGTTTCAATCATCTCTATATCTTTACTATATATGAATATCTTTCATATTATCCTACATACTACAGTCTAGACTCTAGAATTGAGTTTAAAGTAACAAGTTTGAACTTTGTTTTTTGAACAGGATCAATGTTGCAGTCTTGCAGATGCTATTGCCTATGCTAAAATTGCTAATGTACTAAACCAGCCTGTCAAATGCAGAAATGTACAACTAAAGTTGTAGAGATGTTGTCGACTTGTAGATGTCTTACTGATTTAGATTTTGAGACTTCACATTAGGCAAATCGACCTGAAGCTGTTGTTGCTCCCTTGTTTTTATAAAAGGGAATTCAAGGTCATTGGCTTACAAGAATTATACCATATTAGCTGAATATTGCAAATGAAAACCATTAATAATTATTAATTGTGGAATTGAATCTATGGTTCTATCTAATTTAATGTTTTCCAATTCAATGTATGTTGAATAAATGAATAAAATAGAAAAAAAAATTTCATTCAGGAATTTCAAATTCAAATATGAATGATCATTGATGACATGATATAAACTACACTCCACAGTAATAATACTCTTCGTTCTCAAATTTTAATGATGAAACATAATACATTCTAATTTCTTGCTTTTCTAAAATGAACATTGAATGATAGGATATCATATAGTAGTTAATAATTTCAAAAAATACCTATTGGTTGCCATTGCTAATTTAGCAGAAATTTCCTAAATTTTCCAATTCATCTCTATGTCGTCATCATCATCCAATTCTGGTAGTACAGTTGCTTCATTGTTCTCTTCATTTTTGTTTGTGTCTTCTTCAACTTCAAGTTCACTCTGACCTCCGCTTCTATGACTCCCAATCCCATGGCCAATGCCACTGCCAACTGTACTTGTCCCACTTGGAGTTGTTGTAGGAGATTGGTTAATGGTGTTGCCTAGTCCCACCCTTCTTCTTTTGCATCTTTTCTTCCAGATTTACATTGCTTTTTGAAAAGGAAAAGTATTGACATTATACCTAGATGGGTATACTCTCAAGCATGATTCCAAATTCTTGTCTAGTTTGTTTCTTAGCTTTGATTTTAGGAAGCCCAAAGCATTGAAAAATCTCTCATCCTCCACTAAACCCAATATCATGGTTTGACATAGATCAACAAGCTTGAAGTACTCTGAAATTTCTTCATGCAACAATGTGCTCTATTTTAGTTCTGTCCAAAGCTTTGCTGCCAAGCCCTCTTCATGTGGGTTACACATTAATTGATATTGATGCTTCATGGTCCTTGCAAAGGTGCCTGATTTCTGTCTAAGAAGACCCTCATCTAATATTTCGTTGATAGTCACTCCATTGAATTCTATAGATTTGCAAAATTCCTTTATCAAAATCAACAGCCTTCTATGATAATCTTCCTTATTGTTGAAGGACCAATATTGAGGAAACACAATTGCCATGGCCTCAAGCAGTTGATCATATGGGAATCGTGATATTATTTCAGAGGAAACTCTATAGGCTATATCCCTTGTAGTAGATGCTATAGACTCGATGATCTTGGTAAACTCTTCCCTTGTAACTCTTGTAGCTCGCTTCTTTGGGGCACTGTAGTACATTGGTATCTGAAATCCCCTTACACAAACACATAAATCTCCATTTTCAATGATCTTTAAATAATTATTAGGATCGTCCAAATCTGTTAGTTTTCGCCAATGATTAAATCTATCATCGAATAAATTTAGGTCAGTACGATAGAGACTATCGAGGGCTCGGCATGACATTTTACGCAACTAAGCATATTCTGCAATATACATGGCTCTTTGCTGGGCTTTTTTCATAATTAACCTCATTTCTTCTAGCATGGGAAGAAGAGATGCCAAAGTCAAAAGTGTCTCTATATTGCTTAACCTCCGAAGCAGGTCGCCACATCTCTGATTTTCTGCATTGTCCTGATTTTCGTACATCAGTCCAATTAAAGATTGATATTTAGAAAATACTCGATGCTCTGGTCCATCCAAAGAGATCCATCTGGTATCAACATCTTTTAAAAGCTTGTTTCCATCGGTAATTCCATCAGCAAAGTGCTGAAATTCCCTAAAACGCTTGGGACTTCGACAAAAATATGCATACTACTCTCTTACTAAATCTTCAACCTTGTTTACTGAAGGAAACTTCTTCACAACTCTAAAAGAAAGATTCATCCTATGGGCCATACAGTGAATGGCAACAACATATGGTGAACAAGAAGCCTACATCTTTGTGCAAAGACCATTCCTTTAACCTTGCATTATTGAAGCTCCATCTGCTCCAACACAGACCAACTTCTTCGCTATTGTCAATTCATCCATAGCTCCATATTCAATTAAATTGCTCTTTACTAACTGAAATAAAGTTTCTACTGTCGCATTGTCTCTCAATTTAGCAATAGATAGTAGATGTGGTTGGCGGACATTATTCTATACAGTATAAACATACATGCATACCCATGACGTATTATCTATTACCGTAACTTCGTCTAAGGACAATGCAATAAAGGTTGACTCTTTTATTTTTCTTTGTACATCCTCTATTTCAACCTGCACAATACAACTTGCCCATTCCTATCCACTGTTTATCGACCAATGACTGACAGGATAGTTAGGAACTTTCAGAAAGTGTAAAAAACCACTCATTTCTGGATAGTCTGTCATTGGACGCCCTTTGCTCAAAATATAGAAAACATTACTTAATTGAACAGCTTTTCCATGTTCTTCTACTTCACTTTCTTTTGCAAAAATAGTATTAATAGAACATTGAACTTCACCAGGCTTCGTCTGAAATTTCTGAAACATATAATATTCTTTAGCATTCCTTTTATGTTGACATTGCTCCTTTGTTTTATATCTTACCACTTTTATTTCCTTACCATCTACAGTTGAGGTTTTGTAAATCTTACCAACATGTTTCTCTATGGTGTCTAGTTTAAGCTGTAACCGCTTTTCCTTTTTATACTTCCAACTACAAATTGCACATCTGCATTCTACTGGTGGCTCACCTACAATTGGATTGTCCACGAGCTCAATGAATGGATACTTTGCTGCCCAATCAAATTTAAATCCCCTGGCCATCTCGCACTGATGATCAATTTTTTCTTTCGATTTTCCTCTCCCTTTAGTGTCACTGTTACTGTTAATTGCACCATCATCATCACCGAAGTCGATCGATTCGTCCTAGTACTGGTTATTTACTGGATATTCTTCTTCAAGGTCATCTTCATTAGAGATATCAGGTTCTGCAACTCCGTCACCAAATTTATTAGGCTCCCCAATTTGTTGAATGGACTCCTGTGTAGGTTGAGATTGTACAGGTTCCTCTAATGATGTACCTTCCTTACTTTGACCAACACTGTTGCGTCTACCCCTGCCAAAGTATGAAGATATAGTTTTGCATTTCATTGGCCTCTCTTGGACATCTCGACCTTCATTAGTCCTACTCCTCTTCCTATTTAAATTTGACTGTGACATCTCCATCAAATTAAGGCTGCAATAAAATACTATGGACTCGTAGTCGTAGTCGTTCTGGTTCTCTACTAATCACAATACTATGAAGAAGGCTCCTTTCGACATGTTTCAATAATGAAACTCATGTCTTAAATAGACAACTACAAATAAACCATTTTCATTTTGGCGAATGGGCCGACCGTTACATATTATAAGAACTAATATTTGGTGAAGCCCGCGTAATTTCAAGTAATCGAGTGGGCGAATAGGGTGAGAATTTGGGACCCCATTGTGTGTGATGCATGGCAAATTGGATCCTAGGACAAATAAAAATTTCACATAGGAAAATGGGAATTTGGCGAATGATGATCATCGAAAGAGACACTCAATTAATTCTGTGGCGAATAAGAGTAAACATTAAAGAGAAATATGGGCGAAGAACCCGACTACCAAACTGAAATTACGTAATAATAGTGGCTAACGTTCTGACCACTATATGAGTATTTTATAAAATCTGGGCGAACCGGTCAACTAGTATACAGTGTTTTTTTTCGCCAATTTCTATAGCCCGATCGGGACATATTCGCCAACTGGAGACTAATCGCCACTAAAAAAATCCCTGCTTGGGGCCTTTCCTAAATATTTAATTTTATGTCATGTATTTAATGTTTGTAGCCAAGCTGACTTGGGGCTTGAGCATGTATTTAATGTGAGTGTTTATTTAATGTCTATTATGCTACGCCAATTTGTGGCTTGGTTAGTATAAGTAGAGAGTATTGTGGAGTCTAGAGTCATTATCATCCATCATGGAGAAGAGTAGTTGAGAGGAGCGAAGTTGGAGTAGAGCTAGTAGCTAAGTGTGGCTTGGGAAACAAGAAGGTTGCTTGGTGGATTGTAAGCACGAGTTTAGATTCTTCTTGGAGTTCTCTACTAGGTTGCAGATCTGGGCTAGCCAGTGGTTTGGATCTTGCAAGATCTTTCTAAAATTTTATTGTAATTATTGATGTATTTGGTCGTAACCTGAAAGGCCTTACAACTAGGCATGTTAGATGATTTTTTTTTAATGAGAATTGACATTGTGTGGATCTAAATCTATACGTTATTGTTTATATTCCACTGTGTGGTTGTTTGTTGGGGGCTAGGATATCTCCTTTGGAGACTCTCCTACCTTGCACTGTGTCAAGTGGTATCAAAGTGAAGGTTGGATCTGGTTGATTTGTTGCAAAGGATTTGTGAAGATCTTGGAAGATGCCTATGAGATAATTGGACCCTAGGGCAATTAAAGATCTTTGTGATGAAGTGGAAGCAAGGATCTCAAAGAAGATTAAAGAAGAATTCATATCTAAGATGGCGCTAATGAAGAGTGATATGATCACTAAGATCATAAGTGTTATAGGTGGTGTACCTCAACATATGGGTATCGAAGATGGTTATGAGGAAGCTACTGAAGACTTTGAGGTTGTTGGGTTGAGCAGTGAAGATAGAACTGATCGAGTTAAGAGGCCTATGGGAAATATGGTTGGTCACTTTGATAGATCTGGATCTTAGTTAAAGCTAAAAAATAAGATCGAGGTTTCTAATTTTGCGGGTACTTTGAATCCTGAAGACCTAATTGATTGGATTAGAAAATTGGAAGACTACTTTGAGCTAGAGGATATTGGAGATCTGCTCAGAGTGAGGTTGGCACAAACTAAGTTGAAAGAACATGTTGCTTTATGGTGGAAGGAATTGTAACGAGATAGAGAAGAGGAAGGTGAAATGAAGATCACTAGATGGAGATTGATGGTGAGTAAATTGAAGGCTAAATTCATTCTTGTTGATTATGAACTTGAGTTGTTTAAGAGATTGCAAAATCTGAAGCAGAAAGATATGACTATGAAAGATTATACGGAGTAGTTCTACAAGTTGACTATTCAGTCTGAGCACAAAGAGTTGTCTAAAGAGAAGGTGGCTAGATATATTTATAGTTTGAGATTTAATATTCAGGATGAGATTGGTATGTTGAATATTGCTTCGGTTGAGGTTTCTTATAAGTATGCTCTGAGGGCATAAGAGAAGCTGAAGAGGAGATGTTAAGGTAATCCTTGAGGAAGGGAGAAGTAGGATCACTTGGTGAAGAACAAACAAATTGTTGAAGATGAACTAGAACCTATTGAACAGAGGAAGATAATAGATAGAGGTGCATTTAAGGGTACTTGCTACAAATGTAGTGAAGAAGGTCACTGATCTTTTGAATGTCCTAAGGCTAGTGACAGAAGAAGTGATGTGGTGTAAGAGGTTGAAGACTTGGCGAATGAACTCAAGTGGGATAGGGAAAATTTGATGATTCAAAGAGTGTTGCTTGGAAAGAGGATGTTGGAACCTTGTCAAAGGAGGAACCTATGCAGCACTCATTGTAAGTTTGGAGGTGAAATCTGTAATATGATTGTGGATGGTGGTAGTACCTGATAACCTAGTTATTGAAGAGATTGTTTAGAAACTTGGTTTGAAGAGGGTAAGACATCCTTGTCCTTATAGGATTGGTTGGTTACAAGATGAACATGCTTTGTAAGTGAGAGAGTAATGTCTTGTTGATTCCCAAATTAGACAGTATAAGGATTAAGTGTTGTGTGATATTGTGGACATGAATAGTTGTCACATATTACTTGGTAGACCTTGGTAGTGTGATTGCAGGCTGTGCATTATTGTGTCAAGAATGTGCTTACTATTCAGAAGGGTGGCTAGAAGCATTCCCTTATTACTTTGCAGGATACATAACTTGGTAGAAGGAGCCTGAGTTTTGGTCGCCGAGTTGAGTTTTGAGAGGGTTAGCAATCAGTGTGGAAGTAGATCTATTGCACACCAAAGACAATTGCACAAATGAAGTTGCAGAATTGGAACAAAGGCAAGAGTGTACAAGTTGGTATGGTGGAGGACATGTATGTGAAGAACCAATTTGAGGTTTATGTATTGAATCTTGAAAGATATTCTTCTATCTATTAAGAACATCTTTTCTTCTCACTCGAGGTGTTTGATGCAAGAGCATCCTAGGGAAGTCAGCAATCCTCTATGCAGGGGCTTTGTGCTCAAGTTCGTGAAGTTATGATTCGTGTGGTTGGGGATCTATTTGAGGCATACTAGGGAGCCTTTCCTTAAGTGTGAGATTTTTGGATTCATCATCTTGGAGTTAGAGCCATTTTAGTGGTTATTGGTAATGTGTTCCTATTTACTAGCAGAGCTTTAGAGATTGTATTTGTGAGCTTTGATCTGAGGGAGTTGGTGTGTGCGCTCTTGGATTTGGATAGTTGGTTAACACATAGACCTATGTCTAAATGTGTGTATTCTTATGTGATCTTATGAATTAGTTATGCATTGTAAACTTGGGGCCTATCCTGACTATTTAATTTTATGTCATGTATTTAATGTTTGCAGCCAAGCTGACTTGTAGCTTGAAGGTGTATTTAACGTGAGCATTTATTTAATGTCTATTATGTTAGACCGACTTCTGGCTTGGTTAGTATAAGTAGAGGGCCTTGTAAAGTATAGAGTCATTATCATCCATCATGGAGAAGAGGAGTAGCTGAGAGGAGCGAAGTTGGAGTAGAGCTAGTAGCTAAGTGTGGCTTGGGAAACAAGGTTTCTTGGTGGATTGCAAGCACAAGTTTAGATTCTTCTTTGAGTTTTCTACCAAGTTGTGAATCTGGGGTAGCTAGTGGTTTGGATCTTGCAAGATCTTGCTGCACTTTTATTGTAATTGTTGATGTATTTGGCCATAACCCGAAAGGCTTTACAACCGGGCATGTTGGATTAAAATCTTTTTATGAGAATTGGTATTGTTTGGATCTAAGTCTTTGTGTTATTATATAAATTGTGTTGTCTGGTTGTTCGCTGGGGGCTAAGACATCTCCTTTGGGTACTCTCCTACCTTGCACTACATCACCTAGTGTCTTGAAAAAAAAAATCCTACAATTACCTAGTTGTATTAAGTCACTTGGTGCTTATTATACTCAAAGAATGTCTCATATAACTAGTGTTTCATAACTTATGTTATATCCTAAACTAGACTTTAAAAAAATGCTTGCTCTACACTATCAAGGGTGTCATTTTCAATGCCCTACTTTTATCATTATAAGAAATAAAATGTCAAATGAGATGTCCCATCCAATTAAGAGTAGGCAGCCACTATTCTTGACTATTTTCCTTTGCTCTCTATGGATCATGATTGCAATATCCATATCAATCTATTTTTAATATTTTGAGCAACATCTTCTCAACCATATTACTCCCTCCACTTACTTATTTCTACTCTCCATTTTTTTCCTATACTAAGTGGCAATAATTTCAATTCATAAAATTTATAATTTCATCATCAAAGATGAATCTTTCACATTTTAGTACTCAAACATCTTGAACAACTATTACGATATCAATAATATTTCCATAAATGACACTTCTTATCAAAAATCTTAAATTAAACATCTCCTCCACAAATCTACTTACAAATATCAATAGTTCAAATATTATTTGAAACTACCTTTACTCCTTTCATCATTCTTCAATCTCCCCAACATTTATTAATCTTCAATAACTCCCCTTGGCCTTAGTGATTTCATTTCCACTTTATATTTAAGGAGGTTTCAAAGTGTTTAAGTCAATAGGGGAAACGACCCAGTAACTGCTCAAGGTATCTTCGTGCACCTACGGTTCTTAATTTCGTATGTTAAAATGTGTCAATTTTTTCTATGAACCTCCATAAGTGAGTGAATAGCTTAAAGTTAATGTTTCAATTTTCCCACATTTACAGAGCTCTTTGTAAAACTTGAGTGTGAGGTGGTCTAATAGTGTCATTTTTTAAAACATTCGCCCAATACCAACCACTAAGACCCCCCAATAGCCGTTATAGTACTTTTTGGACAATTGGACCAATCCACAATCAAGATAACTAAAAATTGAAAAAAAGCAAATGACTATTGGTGTTCATGGTGATATGTTTTGTCATGTTTGTGTGCACATACAAGGGTTTTCTTGGATGGTAATTGGGGGGAAAAGGTAATGGTTAACACAGCAGCATTGCGTACATGGGCAGCAAAATTCGCTCATTTCCCCTATATCCTATCCCTTTTTAAAATCATTCATGTTTTTTAAATTTGTGAAATTTCTACAATTATATTTTAATAATTAATTATTTGATAAATAGAAGATATTTTTCTACAGCAAGTTAAATATAATATTGCTATCAACTATGTAGTATCTCGGTCAAATTCATTGACCCATGTAGAACTAAATGATTTAATCCAACTCCATAATTCTTCTCTCATTTCTTACTCTTATCCTAATCATAAATTATAGAATTTCATCGAAACGTTGATAGTAAAACTCCACATCCGGAAAACATCAATTAACAAACTATCATTTTCCTTAATAACAACATGGTTTGAACTTAATGGATCTATTATCGGAGTGGAGGCTTTAAATCTGCCATTATGTTTTCTCGTATGAACCCCTGCAATAATTTTCGATGGGATAGCAAAACCATTGAGATTAGTGCAAATTTAGTACTTCTTGTGGGGCTGGAAAATAATAATCATACCATTTGCATGTCTGATATCTTGTACAATGTCACCTGCATACAAAAAAAGGGCGATGATTTAATACATATTTTCTCAACTTAGAAGGGCAAACACGATAGTCATTGGAGTGGGGAAATAATAAAGAATATAAGAGGACAATTGATGTGATCACCAAACAAAGTTTTAAACTGCAGTTTATATATAGCTGTATGCTGCAGTATTATAATTACTCACATGCAGAAAGAATGTGACCAAATATCTTTTTTAATGTCTTGGATAGAATTATCATCAATTATTCGTTTCGTTTTGTTTTAATGGCTATAGTTTTGGGTCACATGAAACATAAAAATAATTACATATCCATAAAAACACATTTCTAAGCAACTGGAGCTTTGGAATTTTTATGGAAAGAATCTGCCAGATGCAGAGACTGCAGTTGCAGTGATCTTATAAATGCACACCAAAACTCAAAGCATGGCATTCAAAGACTCAAAACAAGTCATGATGATGTACAATTTACATTATTATTTCTACGTGGGTCTGTGATAATTGTTCTTCTCTTGTCATTACATTCCCTCCAGAAAAACTCCACTGGCTAAGATTCATTCACCCAGCCTAGAAAATGTACACAGCTCATTTCAACTCCATGATACATACCTGCAACCCTCTGCAGCGGCTATACAGTCACGAAATTGATTATTCATATCATAACTTTTTTCAATGAGTTTCGAAAAGTGGTATACAGAAAAACTAAACTAAACTTGTGCTGTACCCATCTGATTTTCAGAAAAGTAATTTATTGGTGTTGTTGTTTTGATTGTGGAAATCTGTTAAACTTTCATTGATGATATTTTCTTCTTTAGAATTTCTTACTTTCTGATGATAGATTGCAAAGTATGATTCAAAACATTGATGAAAAACTTACACAGAAATCTTTTGCAGAAACAATTAGCTGTAGAAAATGGCTTACTTGCTGATCTTGTTATTCTTGTTATTCCATGATCTGCCTGTGGGCCCACTGCTGACAAAATTGCTCATAGAACCAGTATACTTTCATGTCTACCCTACATCAGAATGAATTCTTTGTAGAAATGACCAGGTGGGTTTTTGAGTGAAAAAAAAAGACCCTTGATTCACAGGCAGTCCGTGAGTCATTGTGTCTCTATATGGCACCTACTCCGAGAAAGTCGATGAAAGGCCCATTTTTTACAGTTCTGTCAGTCTCATCACTCTGGCTGAAAATCAAGGATTTTGTGTACTGTTGTGAATCTGGATTGCAGAATATGTTGTTGTCATTTACTGATTGTAAGAATGTATTCGAAGTTGAGAATGGAGATTCCTGTGAAGAATACATGAGATTTCTCATATATTGCTTGGGTTGTCTTGTATTGCTACTAAACTGAGGTGAGAAATGAAGAGAGGAGTTGCTCATATTTGCAACACTACCATGATATCTGTCGAAGTGATAACCCAATACAGTTTTAGTGGGATCCTTAGCACCTGAACAACCAAAACGAGAACACCCCCATTAAGTTCATAGTCTGAGAGATCTTTCAAAAGGGGAGTTGTAGTATTGAAAGAGATGAAACATACCAGACATGAGAAAATCGGTACTAAAACAGTATGATAGTCTTGTGGGTAATGAGAAATCTTTATTGTTTGTGTTGTTGGAGTAAGAAGAGAAATCTAGATTCTTTTCTTTTCTCTCCTCCTGCTGATGTGGTTTTCTTCGGCGGTGAGCTGAGGAAACTTCCCTGGATTTTCTGGCCATGATAACATGCCAGTGATTCTTCACAGCATTATCAGTTCGGCCAGGGAAAAGCCTGGCTATCAGAGCCCATTTGTTGCCATACAATCGATGGGCAGCCAGAAGACGGTCTTCTTCATCTTCACTGAATGGTCTCCTGTTGATTCTTGGATCAAGCTGGTTAAACCACCGCAACCTGCAACTTTTGCCTGTATAAACAACAAAAACATCAAGCTCTTGATAACCTAAAACACCTCAACAAAATAGCCTTTAGTATTTAGACATGTCCGAAAAGTACTCTCTTTCAGATCTTCACATACCCAAAGCCAAAACTGATGAAATATGCTATATATCAAAAACACCAACCTAAGGGATGGTGGAAAAAAAAAGTTGGATTGGATGAAATATGCTATATATTCAAAACATCAACTAAGGGAGGGGGAAAATACTAGGGTTGATAGAAGATTTGTTTCAGTAGATTCCAAACAATCTATGAGACATTTAGTGTTGTTGCTTCCGGATTTGATTGTGTAATTGGTTTATTGTGCACTAGATAATACTTAACAAAAGAGCTGTCACATACTTCGATTGCAGACCTAAACACACTTAGAGAAGTGGGTTTTGAAAATATAGAAGTGAGATGATCAGCTAAAAAAGCCTGAAGCACAACCTTGGTTTGGAAAAGCCAGATGTGAGTTGATGGTTTTGTTAATCAAAGTTCCTAATCTATCAATCAGAATATTAGAGAAAATACAAGGACAGCAGCAAAGGTAAGCTGTTGTTTCTCAGTTTTTCTGAGATTTTCTCGTGGGATGGATTGCGTGGTTCTGACCATACTACATGATCCATCATGAGGATAACTGGGAGAGCAAAGGAAATGAAATTGATTGTTAAAAAGATCGAAGGAAAGTAGGTCCCAAAAAAATAATGAAGTGAAGTGAGTTGATCAGCTTACCAGATCTACCAGGCAGTTTCTCAGCAATGAGATTCCAGTTTTGAGGGCCACATTGCACCACCAACTCCTTAAGCCTTGCATCTTCACTAGGCCTCCAGTGTCCTCTTGCACACATCTTAGGCAGCTCTACACAAGACTCCACCACTTCTTTCTCACTGGAATTCTCCACCTCCTCACTCTCCATCTCCTTAATGGAGAAATCCTGATGGCTGCAGCAGTTATCTGACCTGCTACTTCCGAGACTCGAATTGCTGTCCTCCTCCATGTCCCAAGTCTTGTGTTCCTGCTGTTGCCAATTATGGCTGAGCACCTGCTGGAAGGCTATCTCACTTCTACATTGGCTCTCACCAGAAACACACCCACTCAAACCCTCCTCCTCCTTCCTCAACAACTCAAACATCAAACCAGAATGGCTCTTACTTGTTTGCAAACCCAAATGAGGTGAGAAGAAGTTGGTCTCTTCTGGTTCCTTGGGGTTCATCACACCCAAAAATTCCTCAAACCCAACTGACACAAAAAGAGAAAAACAAGCTTGGCCCAAAGATTCCAAGAAAAATTGAAGAACATCAAATCAAACAGAAGAGAGAAACCCTAAACCTACTTTATCATCCACCCTAAGACTCTTGTGCCCATAAAATAATTTCATGGGCAGCAGTCCCAATGAGTCATGAGTCATGACCACATTGACCAGAGACTAAGACCACAACCAATATTTGGTTTCCTTTCTCTGCCATAATGGAAGATGATGTTTAATGATCTACTTATCCAGGACAGAAAATTGTCTCTCTACCCCTTGACAAACCCCGCCTTCCTCCACACAGGGTATGTCTGTCTTGTAATAGTATTTAAACCACACACGCCGATCATGCCATGCTTTTGATATTCTATGATATGATAACACAGAGCCACTGCAGCTCCTGCAGCCTGATCATGTTCAATGCAACTTATTATTTTACTGTTCTTGGAAATCTAAACACACCAACAAAAGGAACACCCATTCCCAACACACACAAGATCTCATCTCATTCTCTCTATGAGATAAAACCCTCCTCGTGCTCCTGACATATGACAATGGGACCTCACTTTTCTATCTATTTTCACCCCTCGTTTCCAAAGGGCTTACTAGCATTTGACACTGACACATGGACATTGTATGGAGCCTTTCTCAAGGAATTTAACATTAGCATAGGTAGGTAGGTAGTCAGTCTTTTATTAACATAAAAGAAGACGGCATAGGCTTTGAAAGAATATAGAAGAAATAAATAAACAACTACCTAACATTCTTACACATTTATATTTTTAATATTTTTTTAATGAGTGATTATAGAATGTGATTTGAAATGTTTATGGTAATGAAAAAATTATGTACAATCAATTTATGAAGTTTTTGAAATTAAAAGCGACAAAAAACAAGGGGGCTCAGCCCTTACAACCAAAATGCTGATAACCGACACATCACCAACAAGAACCAACATAAAACATTACTGAAACGAGAGCAAACTATGAAATAATTTAACCACAATATTTCTACCCAAACTTCTAACCAGCATACTACTATGAACAAAAACAACTAAACTATAGTAGAAGTCCATAGAGTTAACTATACTACTAAAGTTCACAAAAAAAATGTTGGCACAGTCAAGCCAACGAAGTCTGAATAATAGCTGGATACCATCAAACCAAGTAACAACATAATAACATAAAACAACTAGGATCCAATGATCCTTTAAAACTATAGACTTATATCTCAATTTTTTCCTTTCCCTTCTCTGCCAAAAGAACCTGGGCCCAATCATTAGCAAGAAACTTAAAGAGAAGCTTATGATCCTCCATGTCCATCCATGTGTCTTCTTTCTCTTGTGCCAGCATTTGGAGGGTGGCGGTTGCAACATGAGTGATCTTTAGGGCGAATTTAGAGAAGGTGGAGAATCCTTCCTCTAAAACATTAATCCTGCCTTTTTAGCTTCCTCTTTAGCTTTTTCCACTTGGTTATCATCCTGCAAGACCTTTGAGTTAGTATAAACCTTGGCTTTTTTCTTGACCGGGGAGCAAATGGTAATGGGGGAGGTCTCAACTTTGTTACTATCTTCACAGAAGGTAATGGGTTGTAGGGTGAAGCTGGCAGAAACATGGGTAGTCTCTGTAGTGATGGCATTTCCAGCCGACACCTGAGTGTTCCTTATAGACATCAATTTACAAAGTTATCAAGAGAGTAAGTAAAAAAAATCTATTTAGAACTAAATATAACCAAGTTTTTACTGGGTAGTTAATTCATTTTTAGTAATAAATGTGAGTTGTTTTTCTAATTGTGTGATTTTTTTATATCAACAAGTCTCTCATTCATTTATATGATTGGCTAAATTCTTTTGGTGTTATAGAAGCCTTTTTTCCAAGGTTTTCCATATTCTAATTTTTTTTGGCTAATTTAAAGATTATATTATTTAAATGTATTTTATCATATGATTATTTAAAAATAATTATATTTTTAGTTTATTTTGTAAACACATTACATCCATTATATGAAAATAGTTGAAAAATAAATATAAGTCACAAAAGTTATTAAAAATATATTTTTTTAATTTTTAATTTAAATTAATTTGATTTTTTTTTCTAATTACCTTTCATGCCTATTCAATATACTTTTTAAACATTATAATACATGGTTAGAGTACATTATCATTTGACAATATTTTTAAAATTTACAAAATATAAAAGTTCAACCTCTTATAAACAAATATATAAACATAAAATTCAATTTTTAAAATATTTTATTAATTATGAATTCACTTGCTTTCTACAATAATTTTCAAACTATACATTCAACTAAATTGAATTTATTATGACAAATATCCTGCCACTATGTAGCACTTGTTGCATTTGATAATATATCGTAGAGTGTGATCCAAAATATTGATGCGAAAAATCTTACACAATTGAGTTCAAAAATAACACATATAATTAATAATATCAGCTTTCCACAATCTATTTCTAATATTAAATCCAAAATATTTATGCAAAAAATCTTACACAATTGAGTTCAAAAGCAACACACATATAATTAATAATATCAGCTTTCCACAATCTAATTCTAGTATTAAATCCAAAAAATTGATGCAAAAAATCTTACATAATTGAGTTAAAAAACAACACACATATAATTAATAATATCAACTTTTCACAATCTATTTCTAATATTATATTTTTTAGCATCAACGCTTCTGATAACACTTATATGCATAGATTGTGAAATTTGATATCTCTAATACCACTAGTCTAGAAATTCATTGTTTTATTTTCAACTTGTGTGATTTAAAGACTGTTAAGTCTTTTATAAGTGATGTAGCTAAATTCAGAACTTCAAATTCTTCATTCTAATAGAACCCAAATTTTTACAACATTTGTGGGCTTCATTTGTGAATGATATTAATTGAAGAAAGTAAGGACATGGATGTTAGAGATTTTTCAGCACAATATATGTTGAACATTAGCATTGATGTAAAGAGGTTTCATTCCCATATGGACAAGGATAGTATTGATTGGAGGAGTCAATTAAAATATATTTGAGTGAATATTTGCTTTGATTATTTACTTAAATATGAAGCAACAATGCATCCTTTGGTGAAGATATTTTCATAGCCCTACCCTATCCTACATAGGAGAATGTTAGAGATAGAATCAAAGATTATTCAAGGCAGAAAAATATGGTAGCCAACATACATCAATTTAACTCAAATATGTCGAGCTATGGAGAGAAGGCATAAACACAGGTATGACATATATAAGGCAGTAATAAAACTGAAAGATAGTGCAAAACATATATGTATAAGAAGGATGCAGACAATTAATTGAAACTTAATATACATATGATTCCATTAACACAATAGATGTACAGATTGCCATTTCTAAAAGTTGTCATTAGAAGTGTCCAGTTGTTGATGATTATATTGATGAGTTTGTGCCGGTGACAGTGAGAATGGTTAAGTAAAGACAACAGACATTCAAGAGTATTATTAGTAGACTTTTCAAAATTCCACAACAGTAATGAAGGACCAGGGTGCATTATGAAAATAGATAAATTTCTGGCACATAGAGAAAATACCCAAGTGAGTGTTGAAGGATTAAACAAGGAGGCATAATATACATCTTCAGAATGCCGTAACTATCCCAATTCATGGATAGTAAACATGGTTATGTACAATAGCATTCAAAAGAGAAAAATGGTGTCCTCTGTATGTACATGTATGTTCAGAGAAAGGAGATTATTATAGTCTTAATCCATGATTGGGTGTTAGATATTCATCAAAAAGGATTGAGTCTTCCACGTTTTGCATTTTTTTGGTACTGAAGAGTTTGTTTGGAGATCGCTACATGAAGTCTTAGGGCATTTAATACTCATTGATTATAATCTAATTGATTGTTGTGTGTCCATCGTAGGTCTTTGCAAATGTGTAAGGATGGGGTGACCGCAAGAAGTTGGATTGCAATTCTGCGGAAGTCAGATCCGCGAAATTGTACTTCTCAAAAACGGGTACCCGATTTTTAAAAAATTGGGTACCTGTTTCTAAAATTACACTTCAGGCACCGGAGCCAAATTTTAAAAATTGGGTACCTGATATTCAAAATGGATCCAGTGCCCGAGCTGCTTAAGTATCGAGCGCCTGCCTTTTTAAGAATCGGGTACCCGAGTTTTAAAAAATTTGGTACCTGATTGCTTAGAAATCTGGTACCCGATTTGTAAAAGTTTATATAAGCGCTTTTTTGGCATTTTTGAGGTCATTTTCATGACCTCAAAAATGGGAGCCCGATTAGAGACGCATATGGGAGCCCATTTTTCAGCCCTACCAACTACCCCCTTGCTACTAGTTTTCGATACACAGGTATTTTAATATGTTTTATACTATTTTACTTTATTTTTTCAATTTTCAATTTAATATCTATGTTAATTTATTATTTTTTCACTTTTAATATGTACATAAAATTGTAAATTTACATTGTTAATGAACTTAAATGTTTAAATTTTTGTATTTGTTAATTAAAATGTAGTTTCGTAAATGTTTATTTAAAAAATTATTATTTTAGATGTTTTGAAATGTATTTAATTTATGTATTTATTACAATGTTGAATGATTAGATTAGATGTAAATTTATTGTTTAAACATGTAATTTTACAAATAAATATAACCTCGACCTAAAACCATATAACCTCGACCTTGTTTTAACTATAACCTCGACCTAAATTCATTGTTTAAACTATAATCTCAACCTAACCATATAAATAAAACCCTAAACATATATAAAATACTTAATCACATAACAGCCCGCCAAGGGATCCAAACAAAACACTTATAGTATTTAAAATGATTTTAATTAAATTGTATTGTACTTTGTTTCATGGATCGAAAATGGATGATGTAAATTATTTTATAAATGTATATTCTTTCAACCTTTCATACCCTGTGACATGTACAGTGGATGATTGTGCATTCCGAATTAATTTGCCAAGTGGCATTCGGAACAAATGTATATAAATTATTTAAATGGATTGAACTGAAGTAGTTAATATGAACTTTCATGTGGATGTGTAATTTATTTTACTTTTAGTAGTTTATAATTATTTAAAAATGAAATGTAAATGTGCTCATTAAGGAATGCAATCTCTTATGTTTTTTATAAATGTAAATTATTGTATGTATGTTATTGCTTGCTTAGTAAAACTTTTGATTAGTTCTTTGGATCCCTTGGCTGGGCGTCATTTAGGATTAGTTCTATAATGTCAATTTGTATTGAATTTAACTCTAATCATAACCCTTACTATCATCTTAACCTTAATCTTAATTTGCTCAAACCTACACCAGGTAAGGGTATGTGCAGGATCATGGTGTGCCAAAAAGTGGCGACGTGAAAAAAAAAAAGAGTTTGAAGATGCCTAAAAGCGCTTCAAAATTCGCTCTGACTTTTTTTCACCTATCCAAGAACCAAACCTGGAAGGTAAGGCCGAGCCTTATCGGATATCCGATATGATATCAGATATCCGATTTGACATCGGGTATCCAATAATATCGGATATTCGATTTTAAATCGAATATCCGACATGTGACCGGATATCTGATAATTAGAGTAATAATATTATACCGCTATTATTATTATTATTATTATTATTATTATCATATAATAGTATGATATATTATTTAATATCAATATTTACTACATGATATTATTATTATTTAATATAATAATATTATTAAATAATAATAATATCATATTAAATATTATTATTAAATAATATATCATATTAAATAATAATATTATTATTAAATAATATATCATACTATTATATTATAATAATATTATTATTATAATTATTATTATACTATAATATAATAATAATATTATTATTATTATATTATAATCGTATAATATTATACTATAATAATAATATTATAATGTATTATATTATAATAATATAATATAATATTTAATATATTATAATATATAGTAATGTAATATAATATAATAATAAAAAGTAATATCTTATAATAGAATATATAATAAAAAAGTATAATACATTATAAATTACAATAATATAATATAATAATAATAATATTATATAATATAATATTTTATATTATAATATATAGTAAATTAATATAATATATATAAAATATAATATAAAAATATATAAAATGTAATATAATGTAATATATATTATATGTTATATGTTATATTATATATATTATACTCATTATATGTTATTGGGCCATATCGGATATCCGATACCTGTGCATTGGATTAAATAAAATCACAGACCCGCAGGCCCTCATTTTACGCGAATTTGGGGCCAGTATTACCATTGTCGATCGGATATCAAGATATTTAGGTATGTTTTTTTTTTACCCAACTCATTTTTAACCTAAATTTAATAGATTTTAGGATGATTTTGTTTGTTTTAGTTGAATCTAGGGTTTTTTTGACAAAAATGGTTAAATTTTAGATTTTTTTTTAATATATATTACGTTTTGCAATTCAATAGGAATGGCTGATCAAAATGATGACACTGAGGCAAGGAATAATATTCCTCGTAACCCACCACCAAGCGATCCAGTATCCTCACAAAACCCTCCACCAAATGATCCTCTACCTCCTCAAAACCCTCCTCGAATCGAGGATTTGATAAATGAAAATCTCACCGAGTTGAGAGGTTTGCATAGAACATATAATAATGTACTTGCACTAGCTTCTATGTTATCCACATTAAACACCATAGTGGATAACATTGAAACCCTTACGAACCAACAAAATGCCGCTCTTCGTTGGCGTGATGAAATGCACCAGATCTTTAATGATGGTTTGGATTATGATGAGGTCGCGGCCCTCAACATAACCAAAGATGATTTGGCTAGCCTTTTTGCTAACCCAAAAATGGGTAATACCAGTTGACCCAAAAAAAACTAAGCTATCGATTAAATGGTGCACAAATGATGCCATACGTGCAAATTTTTGGGATCATTGGTGGATGGTCTTTGATATCCCTCCACATGGCAATTTAGACATACTATTTTATTTCCTTAGAAAATTAAATGCAGAATTTGTGTTGAAACTTAAAGTGAACTATTGGAGCATGAAGCCCAACATGGGCTTAGGACTAGGAGCTCCTCAGGATAGACCCTCTTCCCAGCAGAAGAAACTTGGCACTTTTGTCCCCCCCCCCCCCCTCCCTGATATCCCCCCCCCTCCTCGAGTGAAGCATCCAGATATTATGGTAGAGGCTAGCTCTCAGACCATCAGAGCCATTCATAAGCTGAGTAGCCTAATGATATCTCAGGCTAGGTTTGTCCTACCTCCTCGTGTTGATGATGTTGGTACCAGTTCATCATCGGCTAGCTCATCACACGTTTGTGTGCCTCACACTTGCATTACATGCAAGAATATTTGCCTGGGTCCCATAGGTGATCTTCCTAAGTATCATTTTGTATTAGACGAGGATACACCAGACGCACGTGCAGAGGCTACAGACCCTGATGCGAGAGAGGAGGGGAATGCAGAGGCATGGACTCCTTCGATGTCGGTACGTGTATACATTTTTTTGTTATGACATATGTGATTTAAAGTTAATTTTTATAATAGAGTAATTTTAATTTTTAAGCCATACTAACTTTTACATGTATGTGATCTTCATTCATGTTTAGTTGAGGAGGAGCTCAGACAGATAGACGATGCTACACTCTCGGCCATTTCATTTGGCCTTAAGACATCTACGGTAAATTATGTTGTGTTCGCAAATTTTTTTTTTCTATTTGATATTGTAGCATATATGGTTGCTAATCTTTCTTTTATCTTGCAGATACCACCTGCCCCGAGGGGACAAAGTGCGGGCGGTGAGCCAACATGCACTGACAAAGGAAAGGTAATTAGATGTTTTCTAATTGATTAAATATCGATGCATTCTTGTAAAATGTTTGTGGTAATCTCATTTAATTACATTCTTTATTGTATATAGGGTGTGGCTACTGGCGATGAGCCTGTACAGATTCGGTGTCCTAGATCATCAGGGATTTCCATTCGCAAAGAGAGCCCCATTGTATGTATAAGTATCATTTATTTTTTATTTTTCTTATTGATGCAGAGGAAAGTATGATTGTTGTTCCATACAATTTCTATGATTTTTTCCGTACCAATAATGATTCATGTCTTGCATATGTTCATTACAACTTAAATAGGCTTATATGCACCTGTCCAACCGACCAAGTTGGTTACCAAGGTTTATTTAATCAAACAAATACCAAATTACTACTTTCCCTCCAAAACTAATATGACCGTTTGAATTTGAAATTCAAATTTCAAACTATAGTTTTTATGCATTCCCTAACTTTCTAAACTATTCCATTGACTCAAAATTGGTCATATGGATTTATTAAATGCAACTAAGTATGAAACTATCCTAAGACTACCCCATATGGCTCTTTTGACCATTTTGCATCATGTTGCCCTTAGGTCCTTACTAGAACTTTTATGACTTTTGTCTTTCAAAGTACATTGTTTATTACATAATTCTATTATTGGTTTTAATATATCCCAATTAACAATCAATGATGTCTTTGATCCTCTATCTTCATCTGGTACCAAGGCTCTCTTAGATGATTTAATAAGTGCCCCTGCACCAAACACCCCACCTTCAAAGCAACTCTTGTCCCAAGAGTTAAGGGCTACTATCTTCTTTCCTCCCATCCTTCTAGAGGGATGTTTGCAACTTTGCACCTGCAATGTATTACCCTGCACACCTGCATACAAATCATTAGAAACAAAAAGCATTGGATCCTTGTTACCAATCATGGTAACCTTACTGCCTGTTGATTGTGAACAGTCATGTTTTATCCTTGACAAAGGCTGAATAACTTGTTGTCT
Source organism: Cupressus sempervirens (assembly GCA_028749045.1). NCBI lineage: Eukaryota > Viridiplantae > Streptophyta > Pinopsida > Cupressales > Cupressaceae > Cupressus > Cupressus sempervirens. The sequence continues at coordinate 711,733,852 of CM053792.1, forward strand.
GAGGTCATGCTGATCCTGTCTCTTATCCTCCATGGATATGTTCACTTATTTGTTCACTCTCGTCACCAAAGGACACCATACTATTCCTATCATCACTCCTTTTGCTGTCACTGTCTGCTTGTAAGCAAAATTTTGAGTTTTGTCTTGAACAATCTCATCCTTCATAACCAAAAGAGATGGCTTCAATGGCAGATCTGTCATATCATGTTTACTCTCCCTCTGCTCCTACAAGTCCACAAACTCTTTCTTGCCAAAACAAATAACTCTTTCCTCATCATGACCAGTGAAAGGATTTAGCTTAAACTTCACACCATCTTTGTGTACTATATAAACATTTGATGAGCCAAAATGAATAGTGTTCCTTGAGGCTTGCCAAGGCCTTCCAAGGATTACATGGCAGCATGTCATTAGAATGACATCACATATAACTTGATCTTTATATTCTCCTATAGAGAAATCCACTATTGCTTGCTCCCTTACAACAATATTTTGTGCATCACTAACCCAAGATGCCCTATATGGTCTATCAATAGGATACTTCTTCAATCCTAGTTTATTTACCATTTCATAAGACACTAAATCATCAAAGGAACCAGAGTCTATTATCATCTTACAAATCTTACCATGGCTCATGCAATTTGTCCTGAAAATGGATGGTCTGGTCTCCTTTTGCTGTTGCATTTGTGGTCCTCTTCTCACCATCAAAGATTCTCCTTCAAGTTCAGGATCTGCATTATTGTACTTCTTTTCTTCCTCTTCTCCTTGGGTCAAGGTGACTCTCCTCTGCTCCTTCCTGAAATCCACACCTTTCTCAGGGCACTTGTAGGATTGATTGCCTACTCCTCCACATGTTAAGCATTTACCTGTGAAAACACTATTACCTCTTCCACTTCCAAATCTTGCTCCCCTGAAACTTCCTCTTGTCTCAGATGTAATCTATTTTCCTTTATCTTTGTCTTGATTGTTTGAAGTGTCAAACTAACTTCTTACACCTCTTCCTCTCATTGTTCCACCTCCTCTCTAATTTTCTTGCCTCTCATTCTTTCTTTTCAACTTCTCCTCTGCCCGGATTGCCAATTGAAAGCATTTTCCAAGTGTCCTTTGTACATTCAATCCTATTTCATCTTGAATATTATACTTGAGGCTATTAATGTATCTAGCCACCTTCTCATCTTCATCTTCCAATCCTCCCCTAATACTTAGGGTATGGAATTGCTCAGTATAGGACATGACATCCATATCCCTCTATTTCAAATTGTTCCTTCTTATCTTTATTTGGATTGCTAAATCAAATGGAAAGAATTGATTTCTCACGATGGTCTTCATTCTCTCCCAATCTGAAATCTTATTCAATCCCTTTTTGATGCAGAGTCTGCAACAACTACCTTCCACAAGCCAATAAATGGCTGCCACAATCCAACTTAGGATTCTAGGACTTCTCACAAGTCCTCTTACCCACTCCGGGTACACTCAACCTCCAAGCCAAATAAGGCAATCCCACTTCAAAAGCCTCACCAACTGTCACCAGAAATGGAGACAATCATGGACATACTATTCCAACCCAAAATCATCAATTTTTTTGGTTCAACCAAACTCTCAACACACCTTTGCACTTCTAGGCCTACAAACCTTGTAGCCTTCCAATTAGCTTCTTTGCACTTTTCTCCCAGTATCCCTTAACAACATAGGGACTTCTCCATAGGTTCAAACACCCTTCTTGGCACCTACTAAGAATACAAAAGCTTTTGGGCTGATCTTGCTCCAACACCCTCCAAACTGCTTCTTGGTACCTAGGCCTAGTTGATCAAGTTAGGCTAGGGCTTCAAGGAAGAATGGACAAGGTGGGTTCCCAAGACCCAAAAGACTTAAGGAAATCTCCAACACAGTCAATGCATCCAAGTCCAACACTCAAACTGATCAGAAGTGCCTGCAACCATGACTGTCACCAATTACCTTGCAAAAACTAGTCAAGCACATGGGCTTGCTTGACCTAGGGCCAACTTGGAAAAATAGTTTCCCTTCTCTCCAGGCCTCCAATCTCTGGCATTATGTTGCCTAGTCTCCTAACTTGCATATCCCTTAGTTTTAGAGGGTGCCACCGGCGGGAATGCAAGTTAGGGATGCATTTGTGGAAGGGTCTAGGAAACAAGGCTTTTCAGACCACCTTCTACTAAAATGCAGATAACTTTTAAACCCCAACTCCTTTTTGAGTCAAACCAAAACCAAAAGTTTCCTAACTCACCCTTGCAACTATTTCATACACTTAGCAATCATAAAAGTTTTGTACGGATCCGTACCAACGTAACAGCTCAGCGATTACTAGTAAATTTCAAAAAAATTAAAGTTTTTATTATTTTTTCTCCAAACCACCATACACTCTGATCACCCCCTTTCAACTGAGATCACATATGACATATATAAAGGTCTACATGACCATTGGAACAACCATATAGGTGTTCCCAACCATAAAACAAACAAACAACCACTGTTTGCTAATACTATTTAGACTCTAAATACCCTATTCTAAGGCCTTTTGGTCCCATGGAGTCACTTGGTTTATAACCACACCAAAATTCTTGTGGGCCTTACATGTGCCTTTATTACAAAACATAGACCAACTTGTAAAATATGGACCAAACCTTTATTCCAACTTCCTAATCTACTTGAATCCTCGCTTTCATGGAGTGGCAAGGTGTCCGGCAACATAGATACTTGTTCCCCCCTGCCACATAGGTTAGGTGCCCTGCACCACCTTTCCTCTCTCTCATTCTGAACACTAGTCCACCAAGTGAGTGTTGTTCCTCTCAGTCTTGCTTTTGCTACTTTTACCTTCTAATTTGCCTCTATGTCTTCAAGATCAAAGTAGTTCTCAAGGGCCTCTATCCACCCTAGCACTTCTTCACTATCCATTTTACCCTGGTATATTGGCAAATCAATATGGTTCTTCCCACCATTACCTTGTACTACCTTAATGATTCTCATAAATCTCCTTTCTTCAAGATCATCTTTGTCTCATGCTCTTGCCTTGCATTACCAACCTCTTCTTCTTCATGGTTCTCTCCATGATTTCTTCCTCTAACCTCTTCTCCTCTAGGTTCTTGCCTTTCCTTTTCTAAGGATTCTATAATTGCAATAAGCTTCAGCCTCTCTCTTCTCATCTATCTTTCTTCCCTCACTCTAGATGCTTCAAGTTCTCTCCTCTCTCTTTTTTCTCTTGCCAACTCTTCTCTCAATTCTTCAAGTTCTCTAGCCATTTGATTTTTAGGAGGCATTTTCACAACAAGTTTTCCTCCTTCCCAAGGGCCAACTCACTGATTCTCTTTCTTTCCTCAACAAGAAATCTTTGGAAACCACTTATCTACCTTTCAACTTTGGGACACACAAGGAGGAATTAGACACGCCAAGGCTTCAACAAAGGGACCAGCACACTAAGGATGACAAAGACTCCTATGATGACAAAACCTACAACTTATCTACTCCCAAAAGACCTTGTTGATGCTCTGATACCATTTGATGCAGAGGATGGAGGACCTAACCACAAAATTGAAAATTCAAGCACAATATGGACCCAACCCCTATGTTTAAATGGTGTTCCCAAATGCACACAATGCCACCAAAGACTCCAAACTTGGATTTACATTCACCAAGTGTTCCCTCCACCTCTACAAACCTTAAAAAACTTCAACCAACATGTTTCTAAGGTTTCTAAACCCAAAAATCTTTAGTAGATACAAAAGAGACTAGTTTTGCCCTTTACTAGGCTATTCTCTTCTTTGGATCAGCAAACCCTATTTTCTTAATTTTTCTCCCAAACTTTCCAAAACACCAAGAAAATAAACTATCTTTTGAGATACCCTTTTTTGATTTTTATAAAATATCCAAAAATCAGATATCACTCCTTTGGAAAGATTGTACGGAACATGGCAGTTTGTCTCAGAATTAGGCCTAATTAGACCACTTTTACAAAGCAAGTACCCTTCAAACTTGCAATCTGACTTAATCCTTTTTCATAGTCTCTATTAATTATCTAAATCAAAGGATTTTCAAGATTATAGGTCTTTTTCACACTCCTAAACACCCAAACTTCAAAACCCTCCTTAAAATGGCTTAAAAACCAGGGCCTGCTTGTTCAAACCCCAAAACTCAATTCTAGAACTTCTCCTTCAGAATTCACCATGCATTTACATATCTAAGATGATATTACCACTCATTCCAATATCAGAAAGAACTTACAAAACAAAGGATTCTTCAAGTTGCTCTTGAAAACCAAGCACTTTCATTCAATATTCTGAGACAGTTCGTACAAATCTGACCCTCCAGGCCATACAATCACAATTTATAAGTTTCAAGGGATGGTTAGTAACCCCCTCAACCACCTCCAATTGGTTTCATTTGTTAACTCTTCATAAAATTTAAATTATGGAGTTTCCCTCCAAAAAACACATAACCGTTACTATTCAAATTTCTAACTATTAAACTATGCTTTTAATGGGCTTATTGAACGTTTTGACTTGTCTAATGACAAGATATGATCATGAAAACCTACATGAAACTATCAAATGACTCATCTACCATATGAAATCCTAAAATCCTATCTCATGCCCAATTACAACTTTTTTCCACATATGAGTCCAACATTATAACTTTGTATGCTTCCATGAGCCATAATTGGTGCAAGGATTGCCCAATTGACTTCAAGAGATGCTCCATGACCTCTGTAATGCCTTGGATCTTCAATGTTCCCCTAATGAGCATGGGATGCTCCTGCATCACTTATCTTCATAAATAAATTCAAAACTAATTTCTGTGATATTAACAACTACTATTTTGTATCTCATAGGAGACTCCTAGTGCACATGAGGTTTGACGGGACAGTTATGTAGATTTGATGACGCGGCCACTCACTCCTAAGGAGGAGCCTACAATAGTAAGTTGTAGTTTGAATTCATGATTAAATATGTTATAAATTTAGCATGCTATGAATTATAATGTTATAGTTTAAATTGTAGATTCATCTGACAAAAGTATTTGAACATATACAACCCACAATCAGAGAGGTACCAGCATTGTCGAGGGCATACGAGAGGACTCCTGACTGGCGCAAGAGTTCGATGAGAGAGGTATTTATTATGAAATTTTGATAGTATTAATCTCCATTACGGAAAAGATCATTATGCATTTGAGTAATTCAATGTTAGATACGTAGAATCATATAAATTTAGTAGTCTAACTTTGGGTTTTCCTTTTTTGTTTATGTAGGAGGCATCTGATCCACCTAGTGCAGTGAAGAGGCTGCATTTTGATCATCCACCAGCACCCTAGGATAGTATAGTTTTCGTAGGATGCATCATGAGACATTTTGAGATGGCATATGCCACATTGTATACAGAAACATTGATATTAAACACATTCTGATGGCATGATCAGCCACATTTTGTATATGGATATATGTATTTTGATATATATTTGAGTACTTTGTCTATGGATACATGATCTTTGATATATATTTGTGTAAAATTTTGTCTATGGATACATGTATTTTGATATATATTTTTGTCATTTATGTGCACAATGATATACATATTAATTTAGTATCTAGTATTGTTCAATTTATCGTGGATCATGTGTCATGCCCTAAATTTTACTAGTAAAAACACAACAATTTTTTATTTTTTTTGTAGCTTATGAAGTCACATAAGAAATTACATATTTTAAAACAAGGTTATCATTGAATAGGAGTTCAAGACTCATGTCGATAGTGTCGTCTGGTTGTAACATTTTAGTCACAGGTGGTTTTCAAATAGATTGGATGACAGTCTAGTTCAAGTTAGCGTCATGAGTCAAACGAGCAAGTTCAAGATACAACACTCATAAATTAGTGAGGTAATTCATATCCTAACAAGCCTCTGATACTAATATTCTATTAGGGTCTGTCAGTTGTATCGTATGGACTAGGTCGTGATTCTAGCATGTAAGGGAAGGGGATTAGAATTACTTATTATCCTCATTACCAATGTACACACATTCATTAATCATTACAATATATATTAATGTGACAATTACTATATGGTGTGGAAGTGTAGTATATCTTAATCAATTAAACACATGTATCTAGAGAATTTATATTTAGTACTCATCACATGAGCACCCTTAGTCAAATAAGAAAATGTGCACTTATCTACCACACTATATCGTATATAACCATTGGAAATTAGAAAAGATATGCCCCAAAGGTAGCTTCGAAGTCTACATGATGGAGAAGGGGCCACTTGCATTGATAGTATCCATCATTCAACACATTAGTTACACAACTTATGGAATAAACAATTTGTTTTATGTGCCAAACGTGTATCATGTGCTTGCATCCATATCTTACTGGTTACAGGTCCTCTTGAAGATTGGACCAATACTGAGTCATTTTCTCCCTCTTTACTCTATTTAGTCATCCTTATGCATTCTATCAACATTTGCCTTGAAAATCTAAAATAAAATTAGCCACACTGATATCTTTTCCAACCAATTTGCATTTAGAGCTCTCACTCCCACTCTTCAATGTGTATTTCACCGTTTCATATACCCTTTTTTTCAATATTGTCTTTCCAAGATCTTGTTTGCACCCCTCATGGAGACATGTGTCAAACTTGGATAAGCCACCACATTCTGAGCACTTCTCATTTAAGCAAGCATTACTATAAAAAGAACAACCATCAACTCTACGACATAAGAGTTGATCTAGCAAGTCTCTTGATGATTTTGGAAGCCCACTAGCCCCACAATCCTCCAACATTTCTTTACTATGCAAAGTAGAATGGATGGAGCATAATAGTTCATGGTGCATAGAAAACTCAACATGATATTTGATACAACATGTATTTCAAATTTTGAGTGGCACACGATAAAATGGCTTCAAAGATTCAAAAGCCCTTTGTGATATATGAAGACTTGGATGACTCTCTCTAAATTATTTGAACAACATAGTTTGACTTACCTCTAAATGGTGTTTAGGATGTGGCGTGTAGTCTCTGATGCCAATTCTCAACTTTAAGACGTCTTTAGCATTGGGTGATACTCATGAGTTAGAGTGCCAAAATTGTGTAATTTCTTCCTTCACATCGTTGGATAGCTTCTTATCAAAATGTGGAAGTCTCCCACCAAATGCCCATGTTTCATTTTGAAGAGGATCATCAATTTTCTCTTGTTGACTAAGTGCTCTTCTCAAAGTAGTACAATTTAGATTCAAATCAATACAAGTTTGTCTCATATATCTACCCTTTCTCAAATGATGACTTACCAAAGAGGTTGTAATGACCCTTTGAGCAGCTCTATTATCCTTCTCTCTGCCATTTTTCCCAATGCTATTGAGAGCACTGAAAAGATTCTTCACGATAATGGCATTTCTTTCCAACTTTTTATTGACACGAATCTTCAATTTTGAAAGCATAGGTCTCATCTTTTGCATCTTTAATAAGTGCATGAAAAGCTGACATTGCTCTACCACTGTCTTGTTGTCGAAAAACATCTGATATAGTCTTCAAGCCCATAACCGAATGGTTCTTTCTGATTTTTTTCCTTCCAAACTAGTAATAATCATTTCATCAATTTCAATTATCCATTTTGGTGTTTTAGAACCTTCACGTCGATTATAATTAGGAGATATGTAAGGTTCTTGTGCATTAGGTTCCTGTGCATTGTCATCTTCGACATGGTCAATTATGCAATTTGGATATGACTTGGTGGCATTTCTTCTTCAAAATTTTTATTCTCCAAATTTTCAATTTCGGCATTATCATTTTCAACAGGTACATTTTCATTCCCCAACTGTACATATTCATTATCTGACTCTATGATTTCACCTTCGATTAATTCATCGTCAACTTGATTTATATTTAGCATACCTTGTTTTTTTCTTCGGTGTTCCATTTTGTCCCTTTCCCTATATGCCACAATGTCTTCATTGGATATCTTCCTTTTGTGTTTATCCTTTCGATGACTGCTGCTCCCCATTCAGATGACAAATTCGAACACCTAAGGTTATATTTTCGAATTTTTTTTTATTAGTTGGGCTCCAAAATGCGACTTTTTCTAGAACCCATGAAAAAAGAAGTGAAAAAGTTATGTTGTCGACTCTACAGGGATAGGGAATTATTGGGAATTGGTGCTAGTAAAATCGGATATCCGATCCTAGATCGGATATCTGATTTTGTAAAGTGAATTTTTGGAGGAAAAACTTGCTATAATTTCCCTCCTTTGCCATAATTATATTAATATTATGAAAATCATTGGAGGGAAACCAACTTTAGTTTATTACTAAGCTAATAGTATAGTAGTATTAATATATAATAGTATTAATAGTATAATAGTATTAATATAAAGTATCAATAGTATTAATATATAATAGTATTAATATATAGTAATATTAATATATAGTATTAATATAGCTATAATATCAATATTATTATTATACCCATAATAGTATTAATATTATTACTATAGATATAATAGTGTAAATATTTAGTGTTTATTTATATTATTATTATTATTATTATGCTACAATATAATACTAATATATATATATTATTACTATAGCTATAATAGTAGTATTATTATTACTATAGATATAATAATATTAATATTTAATATTTGTTTATATTATTATTATTATTATCATAAAATAGTATAAATAGTATATATATATATATATATATACATATATATCCTTTCATTTTTTAACCCATATACATACGAATGATTCGAATGTCCCTAGGGGTCCTAGGAACCCTCGGGACATATGTCGTCATTTAATGAGTCAAAGGGGGTCATAGGTCACCTATGACCCCCTTTGACCCATATGAACTATTCAAATATATGTCATCGTTTAATGGGTTAAAGGGGGTCATAGGTCACCCTATGACCCCCTTTGACCCATATGCACGATTCGAATATGTTCCTATGGGTCCTAGGACCCCTAGGGACATATGTCATCATTTAATGGGTCAAAGGGGGTCATAAGTAACCCTATGAACCTCTTTGACCAATATGAACATTTCAAATATGTCCTTAGGGGTCCTAGGATCCCTAGAGATATATGTCATCGTTTAATGGGTCAAAAGGAGTCATAAGTCACCCTATGACCCCCTTTGACCCATATGAACGATTCAAATATGTCCTTAGGGGTCCTAGGACCCCTAGGGACATATGTCATCGTTTAATGGGCCAAAGGGTGTCATAGGTCACCCTATGACCCCCTTTGACCCATATGCACGATTCGAATATGTCCCTAGGGATACTATGATCCCTAGGGGCAGATGACATATGCCCCTAGGGGTCATAGGATCCCTAGGGACATATTCAAATCGTGCATATGGGTCAAAGGGGGTCATAGGTCATCCTATGACCCCCTTTGACCCATATGCACTATTCGAATATGTTCTTAGGGTTCTTAGGAACATAGGACCCATAGGGACATATTCGAATCGTGCATATGGATCAAATGGGGTCATAGAGTGTTCCTAGGACCCCTAGGAACATATTTGAATCGTGCATATAGGTCAAAGGGGGTCATAAGGTGACTTATGACCCCCTTTGACCCATATGGCCCATTCGAATATGTCCCTAGGCGTCCTAGGACCCCTAAGGACATGTGTCATTGTTTAATGGGTCAAAGGGGGTCATAGGTCACCCTATGACCCCCTTTAACCTATATGCACGATTCAAATATTTTTCTATGGGTCTTAGGACCCCTAGGGACATATGTCGCCGTTTAATGGGTCAGAAGTCACCCTATGACACCTTTTGACCAATATGAATGATTCAAATATGTCCTTAGGGGTCCTAGAACCCCTAGGGACATATGTCATTGTTTAATGGGTCAAAGAGAGTCATAAGTCACCTTATGACCCCTTTTGACTCATATGAACGATTTGAATATGCCCCTAGGGGTCCTAGGACCCCTAGGGACATATGTCGTTGTTTAATGGGTCAAAAGGGGTCATAAGTCACCCTATGACCCCCTTTGACCAATATGAATGATTCGAATATGTCCTAAGGGGTCCTATGACCCTTGGGGACATATGTCATCATTTAATGGGTCAAAAGGAGTCATAGGTCACCCTATGACCCCCTTTGACCCATAAGAACGATTCGAATATGTCCTTAAGAACATATGTCATCGTTTAATGGGTCAAAGGGGGTTATAGGTCACCCTATGACCCCCTTTGACCCATATGAACGATTTGAATATGTCTGTATGGGTCCTAGGACCCCTAGGGACATATGTCGTCGTTTAATGGGTCAAAGGGGGTCATAGGTCACCCTATGACCCCCTTTGACCCATATGAACGATTCGAATATGTCCCTATGGGTCCTAGGACCCCTAGGGACATATGTCATTGTTTAATGGGTCAAAGGGGGTCATAAGGCACCCTATGACCCCCTTTGACCCATATGAACGATTCAAATATGTACCTAGGGGTCTTAGGACCCCTAGAGACATATATCATCTTTTAATGGGTCCTAGGACCCCTAGAGACATATGTCATCTTTTAATGGGTCAAAGGGGGTCATAGGGTGACCTATGACCCCCTTTGACCCATATGGCCCATTCGAATATGTCCTTAGGGGTCCTAGGACACCTAGGGACATATGTTGTCATTTAATAGGTCAAAGGGGGTCATAGGTCACTCTATGACCCCCTTTGACCCATATGAACGATTCAAATATGTTCTTAGGGGTCCTAGGGACATATGTCGTCATTTAATAGGTCAAACGGGATCATAGGTCACCCTATGACCCCCTTTGACCCATATGAACGATTCGAATATGTCCCTCGGGGTCCTAGGACCCCTAAGGACATATGTCGTTGTTTAATGGGTCAAATCTATGACCCCTTTTGACCCATATGCATGATTCGAATATGTCCTTATGGGTCCTAGGACCCCTAGGAACATATGTCATCGTTTAATGGGTCAAAGGGGGTCATAAGTCACCCTATGACCCCCTTTGACCAATATGAACAATTTGAATATGTCTTTAGGGGTCCTATGACCCCTAGGGACATATGTCATCGTTTAATAGGTCAAAGGGGGTCATAGGTCACCCTATGACCCCCTTTGACCTATAGGAACGATTCAAATATGTCCCTAGGGGTCTTAGGACCCCTAAGGACATATGTTGTCATTTACCCTTTGACCTATATGAACGATTCGAATATGTCCTTAGGGGTACTAGAACCCCTAGGGACATATGTCGTCATTTAATGGGTCAAAAGGGGTCATAAGTCACCCTATGACCCCCTTTGACTCATATGGCACATTCGAATATGTCCCTAGGGGTCCTAGGACCTCTAAGGATATATTCGAATCGTTCATATGGGTCAAAGGGGGTCATAAGGTGACCCCTAGGGACATATGTCGTCGTTTAATGGGTCAAAGGGGTCATAGGTCACCTTATGAACCCCTTTGACCCATATGAACAATTCAAATATATTCCTAGGGGTCCTAGGACCCCTAGAGACATATGCTGTCTTTTAATGGGTCAAAGGGGGTCATAGGTCACCATATGACCCCCTTTGATCCATATGAACGATTTGAATATGTCCTTATGGGTCCTAGGACCCCTAGGGACATATGTTGTCATATAATGGGTCAAAGGGTGTCATAAGGCACCCTATGATCCCTTTTGACCCATATGAACGATTTAAATATGTCTCTAGGGGTTATAGGACCCCTAGAGACATATGTCATCATTTCATGGGTCAAAGGGGGTCATAGGGTGACCCATATGAACAATTCGAATATGTCCCTAGGGGTTTTAGGACTCCTAGAGACATATGTCGTCGTTTAATGGGGCAAAGGGGGTCATAGGTCACCCTATGACTTATGACCCCCTTTGACCCATATGACCCATTCGAATATGTTCTTAGAGGTTCGAGGACCCCTAGCGACATATGTCATCATTTAATGAGTCAAAGAGGGTCGTAGGTCACCCTATGAACCCCTTTGACCCATATTACCCATTCTAATATGTCCCTAGGGGTTCTAGGACCCCTAGAGACATATGTCATCGTTTAATGGGTCAAAGGGGGTCATAGGTCACTCTATGACCCCTTTTGACACATATGCATGATTCAAATATGTCCTTATGGGTCCTAGGACTCCTAGGGACATATGTCATCATTTAATGGGTCAAAGGGGGTCATAAGTCACCCTATGACCCCCTTTGACTAATATGAACGATTCGAATATGTCCTTAGGGTCCTATGACCTCTAGGGACATATGTCATCGTTTAATGGGTCAAAGGGAGTCATAGGTCACCTTATGACCCCCTTTGACCCATAAGAACGATTCAAATATGTCCCTAGGTGTCTTAGGACCCTTAGGGACATATGTCATCGTTTAATGGGTCAAAGGGGGTCATAGATCACTCTATGGCCCCCTTTGACCCATATGAACGATTTGAATGTCTTTATGAGTACTAGAACCCCTAGGGACATATGTCATCATTTAATGGGTCAAAGGGGGTCATAAGTTACATATGTCGTCGTTTAATGGGTCAAAGTGACCTATGACCCCATTTGACCTATATGAATGATTTGAATATGTCCCCAGGGGTCCTATGACCCTTAGGGACATATGTCGTCATTTAATGGGTCAAAGGGGGTCATAGGTCACCCTATGACCCCCTTCAACCCATATGAACGATTCGAATATGTCCCTATGGGTCCTAGGACCCCTAGGGACATATGTCGTAATTTAATGAGTCAAAGGGTGTCATAAGGCACCCTATGACCCCCTTTGACCCATATGAACGATTCGAATATGTCCCTAGGGGTCTTAGGACCCCTAGGGACATATGTCGTCGTTTAAACTGTCAAAAGAGGTCATAAGTCACCCTATGACCCCCTTTGACCCATATGGGCCATTTGAATATGTCCCTAGGACCCCTAGGGACATATGTCATTATTTAATCGGTCAAAAGGGGTCATAGGGCACCCAATGACCCTGTTTGACCCATATGAATGATTCGAATATGTCCTTAGGGGTCCCAGGACCCCTAAGGACATATGTCATCGTTTGATGGGTCAAAGGGGGGCATAGGGTGACCTATGACCCCCTTTGACCCATATGAATGATTCGAATATGTCCCTGAACATAAGTCATCGTTTAATGGGTCAATGAGTGTCATAGGTCACTCTATGACCCCCTTTGACACATATGAACAATTTGAATGTCCCTAGGGGTTATAGGACCCCCCAGAGACATATGTCGTTGTTTAATGGGTCAAAAGGGGTCATAGGTCACCCTATGACCCCTTTTGACTCATATGAACAATTTGAATATGTCCCTAGGGGTTCTAGGACCCCTAGAGACATGTTGTCGTTCAATGGGTCAAAAGGGATCATAGGTCACTTATGACCCCCTTGACCCATATGAACGATTTGAATATGTCCCTAAGGGTCTTAGGACCCCTAGGGAGATATGTCGTCATTTAATGGGTCAAAAGGGGTCATAGGTCACCTATGACCCCCTTGACCCATATGAACGATTCGAATATGTCCTTAAGGGTCCTGACCTATGACCCCCTTGACCCATATGACCCATTTGAATATGTTCTTAGGGGTCCGAGGACTCCTAACGACATATGTTATCATTTAATGGGTCAAAGAGGGTCATAGATCACCTATGACCCCCTTTGACTCATATTACCCATTCAAATATGTTCCTAGGGGTTCTAGGACTCTTAGAGACATATGTCGTCGTTTAATAGGTCAAAGAGAGTCATAGGTCACCCTATGACCCCCTTTGACCCATATTACCCATTCGAATATGTTCCTAGGGGTCTTAGGACCCTTAGGGATATATGTTGTCATTTAATGGGTCAAAGGGACCTATGACCCCCTTTGACCCCATATTACCTATTCGAATATGTCCCTAGGGGTCCTAGGACCCCTAAAGACATATGTCATCATTTAATGGGTCAAAGGGGGTCATAGGTCGCCCTATGACCCCCTTTGACCCATATGAACAATTCGAATATGTCCTTAGGGGTCCTAGGACCCCTAGGGACATATGTCGTCGTTTAATGGGTCAAAGAATGTTATCGATCACCCTATGACCCCTTTAACCCATATGAATGATTTGAATATGTTCCTATGGGTCTTAGGACCCCTAAGGACATATGTCGTCATTTAATGGGTCAAAGGGGGTCATAAGGCACCCTATGACCCCCTTTGACCCATATGAATGATTTGAATATGTCCCTAGGGGTCCTAAGACCCCTAAGGACATATGTCGTCGTTTAATGGGTCAAAGGGGGTCATAGGTCACCCTATGACCCCCTTTGACCCATATGGCCCATTTGAATATGTCCCTAGGGGTCCTAGGACCCTTAGGGACATATGTCATCGTTTAATGGGTCAAAGGGGGTCATATGTCACCCTATGACTCCCTTTGACCCATATGAACAATTCAAATATGTCCTTAGGGGTCCCATGACCCCTAAGGACATATGTCGTCATTTAATGGGTCAAAGGAGGTCATAGGTCACCCTATGACCCCTTTTTACCCATATGAACGATTTGAATATGTCCTTAGGGGTCTTAGGACCCCTAGGGACATATGTCATCGTTTAATGGGTCAAAGGGTGTCATAGGACCCTATGACCCCCTATGACCCATATGAACGATTCAAATATGTCTCTAGGGGTTATAGGACCCCTAGAGACATATGTCATCGTTTAATGGGTCAAAGGGGGTCATAGGTCACCCTATGACCCCCTTTGACCCATATGAACAGTTCAAATTTTTTGTAAGAGTTCTAGGACCCTTAGAGACATATGTCGTCGTTTAATGGGTCAAAGGGGGTCATAGGTCACCCTTGACCCATATGAACGATTCGAATATGTCCCTAGGGGTCCTAATACCCCTAGAGACATTCAAATCGTTCATATGGGTCAAAGGGGGTCATAGGTCACCCTATGACCCCCTTTGACCCATATGACCCATTCAAATATGTTCCTAGGGGTCCGAGGACCCCTAACGACATATGTCATTGTTTAATGGGTCAAAGAGGGTCATAGGGTTGACCCATATTACCCATTTGAATATGTCCCTAGAGACATATGTCGTAGTTTAATGGGTCAAAGAGAGTCATAGGTCACCCTATGACCCCCTTTGACCCATATTACCCATTCGAATATGTCCCTAGGACCCCTAGGGACATATGTCGTCATTTAATGGGTCAAAGGGACCTATGACCCCCTTTGACCCATATTACCCATTTGAATATGTCCTTAGGAGTCTTAGGACCCTTAGAGACATATGTCGTCATTTAATGGGTCAAAAGGGGTCATAGGTCACCTTATGACCCCTTTTGACCCATATGAACGATTCAAATATGTCCGTTAGGGCCCTGGGACCCGTAGAGACATATATTGTCATTTAATGGGTCAAAAGGGGTCATAAGTCACCCTATGACCCCCTATGACCCATATTAACCATTCTAATATGTCCTTTGGGCTCCTAGGACCCCTAACAACATATGTCGTCATTTAATGCGTCAAAAGGGGTCAATGGTTGACCTATGACCCCCTTTGACTCATATATATTAATAATATACGTATCTATTAATAACATACATACATACATACATACATATACACATACATATATATATATATATATATATGTATGTATTACTTTATTATATTTAATGAAAATATTATGTTATTATATATATATATATATATATATATATATATATATATATATATATATATATATATATATATATATATATATATATATATATATATAATAATATACATATTAATATAATAATATATATAATACATATTATATATTTATATTTAATATATTACGTTATTAAATATATATATAATATTATATTATTATACATATTAATATAATAATATATAATACATATTATATTTAATGAAAATATTACCTTATTATATATATATATATTAATAACATACATATAAATATAATAATATATAATACGTATTATATATATATAAATTATGTTATTATATTTAGTAAAAATAATAATAATATAAATTATATTTATAGATTGTAATAAGATTAACATAATATATTATTATATATTGCTAGATTATATCTTATATCTTTACATTACATATATATATATATATATATATATATATATATATATATATATATATATACGTCTTTACATAGTAATATAAGTGAAATAATTTATAAATAATAAGCTATGACGTTTAAACTCAATTTTCCTTCTAAAATGGGTTTGAATTTTAAATTTGCCACCCGCAACATATCGGATATTGTATTTAAAATCGGATATCCAATTAGGCTTGGTATTTACCAAGCCTACTCAGTCAACCCAAAAGACGTGTTTGAAGAGGGTTTTAGTGATACTTAGACTTCGGGTAGCCGTCTGACAATGTTATTTTGATTGAAATTGAATAAAACAAAAAGAGTTTTTTAATATCGCTCTCTAGATTCTATCAATATAATTTCTGTCAAATTCTGAATTCGATAAATATTTATTAGTTAATTATCAATGAAGATAATTGTGAAGTGCTGATTGACATACTGATTGAAAAATAGCTATAACTTTTGAACGGTATAAATTTTTTAAATCTAAAAGTTGTGTCACATTCTATACTTTGGCTAGTATAAGAAAAAAAATAAAATTTAAATTTGGTAAAATTTTCTATTAGTTAGGGTGGTCAGACACGGGACTTTTTTTTTTCGAAAAAGTTTTGGTAGAAAATTCATATTTAATTATTTATTTGGAATAAAAATACCGAAAAATATGCGTCACATCCGGGCATGAGTCTACTTTTCATATCTATAATTATATTAAAAAAATATTATGATTTGATTTTGATTAAGGTGGTCAGACATACACCTACTTTTTATTTTTGCCCTAAAATTTTCTTAGTACTGCATTAAAATTCAAACTTTTGACCAACTAATTATTTTTTTCTCTTGATAAGGCCTAGTAGTTTAGAAACTAAATTCAATTTCTTACAGATTATTTTCTTACAACTTTTTGATATAAAGTCCATAACCACTTCAAAATTATGTGTCAAGTTGACATAAACCTGATTTGTTGATTTTTCACTACCACTTAAGGCCATAGTTTGGTACACCATGATACTGCACATACCCGTAATATATAAATAATTAAATAACTTTCCTATCTTACCTTGAGTACTAATTTTATAAATGTCAAACCCTAAGATTGAAAGGTATCCCTGGCCCTTAACTAATTAATGTTATACTTATAAACCAAATTGAATTAAACCATGATCATAAACCTAATTATATATCCCAATTTAAGAGTAGAAACCTTGAATTTAACCTTAAAAATCCTTTCCCCAACCATTAACCAAATTGAACCATTACCCTAGAAGATTGAACCAAGTTAAACGTTGACCTTAAGACTAAACCAAATCACCCTAAACTAGAACTCAATAATATATTGAACACTTTAAAACAAAATTCAAAACTAACTTTTTTGAATTAATGTTGATTTTTAATCTAAAAGCTCTAACTATAATTCTATATCTAAAACCAAATTTAGCACTTTAAAACTTAATTCAATTTATTAACTCTTGTCCTAATTGAAACCTAAGCATGTAAACCTAATCAAACAGTACAAACCAAATTGAACCCTAATCCTAAAACTAATTAAACATTGATATCAAGGTCTCAAAATGATACATCATAAAAAAATTAGAAGAGACTTGATCGAATCAGGCATCTAATTAAGTAACCCTCCCTGACCATCAAGAGGTGGAGGTGTCCACATCAGTGCGAGTAGGAGCCCATACTAGACCCTTGGATGGGTAGCCTAAATGTTTATTACCTTTGCAGAATGGAAGGCCACATAACAAAATATTGCCTTATTCTATAAAAATAAATACCCACCCCCTAGTGATATATATAGTAAGATCTTTTTCCTAATTTTACTATCAATTTTTTTGGTTAGAAGACGATGATAGTTCAAAATGATTTAGAAGATAGCGATAAAATGAGAACCATCATTCCTAGAATGAAGATGCATTATTCCAAGTGATAAACCCACTTCTATCATAAATCAACTCCTCCATCCAAAAAATTAGTAATGAGAAATCCCTACGTCAAGTAATCAATGGAGGGCTCATAAAATTGATCAAGTGATCAAAAGAGGGCTCATAAAATCCCTAGGTCAAGTAATCAATTGATCCCCAAGGGGAGATAAGAATCTCATTAAAAATTAGAGACAGAACACTCCTAAATGCGTATCATACAAAATAATTATTGCCAAGGTCTTAGCCTCTAGAATAGAAGATATCCTACGCAAGATCATTAACCCTACACAAACGTGTTTTGTTAAGGATATTTATGCATATTGGAGAGCTTGATAACCTATTGGAAGACTTTGGATTGAGAAACATTTCTAGGATAGAGTGTAGGCATGCTCAAGTAATTGATTATGAAAATGTCTACAAAAGGGTGGAATGGACTTTCAATATGATGATGTTGCAAGCCCTCCATCCAATATTAAATGTGAAATGGTGTCTTCTCTTATGATTGGTGTCAAGCTTTTAGTAAAGAAATTAATGGGGTTAGATCATAATTTTTAGGACTCTCTAGATCAATTATGAAAGGGTGTACTCTTGCATCCTCTTTATTTTTTATTGTTGAACATTGACTCATTACATTATCTCCTTAGAGATAACCAGTTGTCTCTAAAAGTTAGAGGATCTACTCTCCAAATAATTAATAAGTATCTAATGTACATAGTTTGTTGATAATATATTTGTATTCTTTTTAAGCTAGAAGAGTGCAACACGAGTCATTTAATGATCAAATTGGACCTCTTTTCTTTGTATCAAGTAGTAAGATTTATGTCTCTACATCTATCTTATTGGGGCTAAACATTGAGTCCCCTACCTTGTGTAGTAAATATGGTATTGGATGGAGATTTCATAATTAAGTGGTTAGGTACCTAGGGATTCCATTTGTAGTAAACCCTAACATATAAATGGAATGTGTCTTTATATCAACAAGAAAATCTTTGGAAAACTCAACAACTAGAACTCTAATTATCTCACTTTGGTTGGTAGAATTCAAGTATGTTAAAAGATTCTCTCCTTGAATATTGGGTGTAAGTTTGTCTTCTTCCTGCTCATTTTATTTAAATCAATTTGGTCTTCTATATAAATCTATTAGGACCATTTTGTGGATAGCCAAGGGATTACTTTGGCAATAAAATGGATAGCCAAAGCTTCATAAGGTAATGAATTATGGATTATGATTAGAATTAGGATTATTATATGGTTAGGGATAGGGTTCACATGTAAATTAGTTCATTACCTAACATGATCTACACTTATAGTTTGCATTAAAAAGCGGATAATAGTTAGGATTCAAACTACAATCATAAATATTTTTTAATCAAATCATAATTCTATCTCTAAGCTTTCATTAGATAATTGTAACCTTCGTCTTAGGACCATAATAAATATCCGATACAAGTATATATAATTTTAACTAAAACCATAATCCTAGGTAAGTTCCCTAACATTAAAGGATCTCAATCATTATGATAATCTTAAGCTTAGCCATCATGAAAACTGTTAACATAACAAAATTGTAAACCATAAACTTGTCATAATCTTAACTTTGTTTCATCCTGAGACATGAACATGCATAATCCATAATGAGTTCATACTTAAAAAATTAGTATTTAATGTTTAATTTGACTTAAGTGTTTAACTTTATTTATTTAATTGATATGATTTTAATAAATATATGCGCATTTACAGAGATCTAGTTGGTAAATTTTAGATTTAAATTTTATTAAATAGTAATTTTGTCATGTATTATGTTGTGATGTATTTTTGATGTGTTTTATGTTTTATGTTGTTTAAATATATATGCAAATTATATTTGATGGACCCACCGCCACCCCCTCCCCCTCCCATACCCCCACCTCCGCCACCTCCATCTCCACTTCCACCTCCACCTCCACCTCCACCTCCACCTCCACCCACACCTCCACCACCCACCACGGATGAGCTCTGCGAGACCATGAGGTGTAACCTCAACGACCTCATGAGTGATATAGAGACTATCCAACGTGAGAGGCACCCCCCCACCTACTACGTCTTGCAGATAGCATGCAAGACATGGTTGACTCCATTCACCATTTTGATTTAGACATCGATTCATTTAGATCATGGAGGGAAAGCATGTGTGCCTTCTACTCTGATGGCTTACCATACAGAGAGGTTTATAACCTTCATATAGGTAAAGGAAATTTTCAACATTATTTTGTAAACCCTAAGACAGGTGAACCAATTAGTGAGAAGAAGCCTTGCATTTCCATTAGGTGGTGTACACATCCGCGCATAGCAACACATTTTTGGGACCGGTGGTGGATGGTATTTGACCATCCACCACACGCTAACCATGAGGTGCCCATTTACTTCCTTAGGAATTTATGGTTTAAGTTTGAGTTGGGTTTGAAACCCAACTATTTTGATGTGAAAGCATTTTAGGGGGTTGGTAGAGGGATGCCTCAGGATAGGCCTGGGGAAAAGCTGAGTGACAAAATGAGAAACTGCAGGTGAGCTGAGCCCATTGTACCTCTTCCTGCACCTGTTGTGCCTGCTCCTCACCATCATCATGCAATTTCATTTGCTTTTACCCATTTGAGTGCCCTTTCGAGCAATTTAGTATAGCAGTGGACGCAGGCGGTACATTCTCCTCCACTTGGACATGTTTGTACTAGCTATGGAGGCATATGCATAGGCCCTTAGAGTGATCTTGGTATAGCACACGATGGCCATTATGCTGAGGGTGTAGATTTTGATGATGATGTATACGCTGACCATGGTGATGGTAGTGACGAGATAGACATGTCATCATTTGTTGACCTCATGCAGCAGGGAGAGCCTAGAGAGAGTCAAGAGCAGCAGGTAAAATTTTAATTTCAATATAAATATAAAGTGCACATAATTATTTACTTTTTACATACATGTGTAATTGTATTAACTATATTAATTTGTACTTTTCAAATAACAGAGGATGGATGACACTGTTCCTCCTAGGAGGCAGTATAGTCTTTTTTCGATACCTACAAATGTTGGCGTCCCTTCTATGGTATGCACTTTGAATTACACTGTAAAAATGTACATTCAAATTCGAATTTAATAACATGTGCTCATGTGTTCTTTTTATTTAATTTTGTAGGGATTGTCTACATCTACACATACTGATGTTAGTACAAGTCCTACTCTAGTTATCACTGAGGCATAGCCTCAAATACATGCGGTATAAACTTTTGACTAAAGAAAAATAATTTGTATTATTTTTATGTATGTACATTATTATTAACTTATAATCTGAAAATTTTTGACTCACATGTATATATATTTTATGTGTTTTGATTTTACAAACAGGAGCTTGGATATCATACTCATCCATACATGGCTCGGTATAGTCTACTTTTGACTCCATCTTATGATTATCGTGCTAGCATACCTGTAGACACATCTGTGACATTGGCTACCACTCCGGTATGATATATACATTATATATACATGTTTAATTTATAGTGTATAAAAAATGTAGTGTACAAATTATGTACTTTGTAATTATTCATGTATATTTAATTTTGACTAAACGTTTATGTATCCATAATTTTAGGACTACGTCACCATGAGTGTTGCTGAGAGCACAGGACTTAGCCAGATGGAGGTACCTACATCGTCATTTGAGGTAAGTATTATGATTTATGTACATAATGTATAGTTCATTATGCTCTAAAATCAAGTTAAAAAAATGTATGTATTGTAAATTACAAGACCTCACCACTACTGCATTTGGTAGTTTTGATAGTGCGCCTCCTCCCGTTACTGAGGGACACCCATCTCATGTGGTATAATTTATTTTATTATGTAGTGAATACTTAATTTATTTGCAAGCTAGATTTTGAGACCCATTTCAATTAAGCAAGTACATGATGAGATGTGCCTCATGTTACATAGGGTGATACATCTACCTCACAGGGTGATACATTTACCTCATAGGGTGTCCGACATGACGAGATGACTCATATTACACATGATGATCCATCTGAGTCCTCTTCGCATGGAGCAAAGAGGACATTCGATCAGATAGATTAGGTCTTGTTGGCACCTATAGATTGTGTTTTTATGATGTATATATATTATTTATGATGTATGTACACTTTGTGTTAGGATAGTTAAAACTGTATGTTAGACCATGTATTTTTTCACTTCATAGATCATGTTATGATGTATGTTACACCATGTACTATTTTTTTACGATTTCTTATCATGCTTGCATATGTAGTACATATATTACTATGTTTCACCATGTTTTAAGTATATTCAAGCCATTTTCTTTATTCTGACATATTTTATTCATGAACATATGACACATGTTGTAAGTATATATGCAAGATGAACAATAATTTTAACTATCTATAGAGCATTATTAGATAAATATCACATCAAATTTACGCATTGAGATTCATACAAATAAAATTGACCTACTCGATTAAAAAATGTATTGATAACATACTTAACAATGTATCATAAGTGATCTTAATGTGTTGTTTGGTAATGTAAGACTCATTATCACCTACTAAGGCCTATTATGTGGTAGTAAACATATGAATACCTATCATAACCTATAACAGACATAATGACTTATTAGGACTCCCATGTCCCCTTAAGACACACATGTATGGATAACGTAACTAACAATGTACATCATAAGTGATCTTAATGTGTTGTTTGGTAATGAAAGATATAATCAATACAATGAATACAATGAGTAATGATCTAACATATAATCAATACAATGAGTAATGATCTTTAAATTATCATGTGCAAGTGACTTGTTATTAATATTACAATCAATAGTAATTTGAAACTTCAAACAAACATTAATTTAAACATGCTTGAATGTAAAAGTAATGGAACAAAATAGGAGGTCATTACTTAAATTGACAATTAATTTATAATAATTTATCAAGTGCACATACCTTTAACTTTCAAATAGAAGTAAACTCTCTTTTTTGAATTAGTTTGTACAACATATTTCACAATATATGTAAGACAATGTCAATGATATATTTATAGTTCATTGAACTCGTTTGAAACATAAAATTGGTTGAACACATCTCTTCAAATGAGGTCCTATAAAATAAATATGTAAAACAAAAACACACATGTTAATAAACACATAAATTAATATTCAAGGTATCTGAACTATGTAAATATATGTGTAATTTGTATGTACTTACTATGTGAAATTGCATAAGATGTTGATGTTTGATCGACTTTAACATTTATATTTGCATAAATTTTAATTGAGACCTGAATAAGAGGTATATAAGTTCTCTAAATTGGTATTTAAAACACAAACATACATGTAATTAAATTATATAAGTACATATATATATATATAAATAATACAATAATGAAAAAACTTACATGTGTTTGATTTAAATGTAGTCATCCCAATGTACCATCTGCATCCTCTCTCTTTTGCAATGCATCTATGATTGTCTTGTGCTCATCCATTGAAATTGTCCATAATACCTTATTGGCGGGTCTCCCTTTGTATCTTTCTAATTTGATATTTGTCGCCACAACCAAATGAGAATAGCGTAAAATCTTCTTTTCGGTTTGGTAGTCTTCAAATGCTGGAAAACCATTTCTTCTTGTTATGTATCTACGTAGCCAGGTGCCAGCTACAACAACAGACCTGATTGGATACTCAAAACCATCATCGTCTACTTGATGATGTCATTTTTTTCTTAGGTTCCACACATCTAGCTAGCCAATACTCAGTTTATTCATCATTATCACTAGGTGCAATAACAACATAAACATGTCCTAGAAGATAAGATAAAGTATAGAAACACTTTAATCACTCATATACATATGCAAATTATATAAATTGAAGCATGAGATCGCAAAAAAATCTAATTAAATTGTGCATACCAAGTTCTATGAGGTCTAAAATACGATCATGGTCTTCTGATGCAAAAGTAACATTCTAGCCTTCATTTACTATATCATCTTCAAAATACGTGTCAGTAGGTCCTAATGATCTTTGTTGCCAATCTTCAACCAATTCTGTATTCTCACATTTTTCCCATTCACTTGCAAGACAAAATTGACAAAAACAAGCAAGCTCCCTAATCCATATAGTCCAAGTGTTAGAATCTGAACTCCTAAATGAATGCCATTTAGCTGAACCACTAATTGTATCACAATCATATCTTGAAGGGATATTATTTTCTTCAACTAGGTAGAAGAAACGTTTGATTGTAGAGTTTTGACTTGATCCTGTTTATAAATATTTGTTACACCATTCGACAATCTCATGTGCATTTTTGAATTTAGCTTTTTCCTCAAATTTTAATTGCTCTTTACTAAGTGCTCTCTTCACACATGCACCATCACCATCATGTTCTCCTTTACCATGTCCGGCCTCAAAAAAACTCCACACATGTTGGATGTTAGTTTGCTTATGTGTCCTACTCAACCAATAGAACATTCTAGCATTCTTGAATTGTCTTGTACAATTATCTGACCATATCCAATGTTGTGTCATTTGAATTTGTCTCTCTTTTAAATTATCATAAAAGACCTTGAAACAATATTGGACAAACTCAGATGAATGGAGTTTATTATCACTTAAATAAAAATGGTACTCTCTCAATATTTTTCAACCCTCCTATGTATTATCAGGTGCATGCCTATAAACTATATGAACATAAATTGTTAGTTGCATTGAATTGTAATATTGTGGTTGTACCTCTTCTTGCGGTGCAAGTGTGTAGTTCTTTGCAAAGTCAACAACTGAAAGTATAGTACCGATTGGAAATGTATTCTTACATATGTGAAATTGTCCATCAAGCCATCTAGAATATTGAGAGTGTTTAACATATTTTGGTATGATCACACTCTTAAAATCATCCATAAATGCATGACAACTACCTTTATCTGTAACTAAATCACACCTTCTTCCAAACTTCCCATCCTTCAATGGATATTCAATAGTTTTGAATCTTTTTACCTCAACTAATTGTTGTCCAAAAGAAGTCAAAGCATTTTCATGCAAACATTCATCTAACAAAGAAAGATTGCCACACATATCACATGTACTAGAAATACATGCATTGAAAAGAAAGTATTGATCATTAGGTGGCTTACAAAACAAACCTAATATGAAATCTTTTATAGTTTGAGGTGGTATTTTTATACCACATTCTTGCAACATTTCTTTACTATGCATGGTACCACGTATAGATTGAAATACATCATAATGGTAACGAAATTGAATATGAGTTTTACAACAACATGTGATTCTTTCCTTGTTAATCCTTACATACCATGGTTTACACTTTTCAAAAGATCTTTGACTAATGGTAATATTTAATACCTTACCATCTACACAAATTTTAAACAATTTAGTTTGAGTCATGTCCAAAAGGTGTTTAGGATGTGGATCACGTATTTTTGACCCAATTCTCAATTTAATAACATCTCTTGAATTAGGTGATACTCTTGTATTATCATGCCAAAAATTTTCAATCAAACTTTTGATTTCACTAGTACGTTTCATATCACATCTCGGGAGTCTACCACTAGAAGTCCATAAAATATTTGCTGGATCACATTCAAAGTTAAACCTTCTCTTTACAACTCTTTCTAAAGTCTTACGATTCACATTAAGATATCCACTTATGTTGGTAATCAATCTTTTGTCAAATGTTGATTTGTTAACTAAAGCTGTTGTTATTGCTCGTCGTGCTGCATTCTTATCTTTAGACCGACTTCTCTTTTCGATAACATCAAAGGCACTAGCAACAGTGGATACAACTTGTTTTAAAGACTCATTTTTATTCTTGGGTTTTGCATACATTCCCAACCTTCTCATTACTTTTTGCATTTTAGACATTTTAATTAGTTGCAACATTAGTTGACATTGAAACCCAAATTTCTTATTATAAAAAAAATGCCTATACAATCTATTAGCATGTGTCCTAATTTGTGTCCATGAAACCAATCCCTCAAGATTATCTAACACATCATTAGGAATATGAAAATTATGTTCAGACACTTTACTATCATCTTGACATGTTTGTTCAGTAGTTGGTGTTTCTATGTCTACATTCATGCAATTTTTATTTTCAGAAACTTTACTATTTTCACTGTTATTTGAGATTTGAATATCATTTTCAAATTTTCTTGGCATTTCTTTTGGGGCAGGCATTTCAATTGGAGTGTTTTGTGCATAATCGTTTGACAATTGCTTCTCATGAAGAAAATCTAAATCGTTTAAATCGTAACCTGCTTCTAAAAAATCACCAATTTCATCACGAGAGAAAATTCGAGGGTTTGGAGACATACCTGTATTGAATGCATGATTAGAATGTGCACCTAAATTTTATTGTATTGGGTTCTCTTCTTTGATTTCTTCATCCATCGTGGTATCCTCAATGTCTTTCTCCTTTGAAACATTGTTCAAGTCTCTAATTCTCTATCTTCTCTCTCATTGACATTGTGCTTCATTCTCTTTATTTGCTGCAATCTCCTCATCTGTCAAAACTCTTGCTTTCTTCTTTCTTCGTTGTTTTGATCCCATGTTTGCACCAATTTTGAATTTGAATCAATAGCCTGCAAATTGTATAAGAGGATAAGAAAATAGAATAAGTGTGACGAAATTTAGTGTTGCAAGTCGAAACTATTGTTCAATCATTGAAATTGGGTCAGTGGGGCAGCTTTTGGGACCCAACGGGTATATTAGAAACGGGTACCCGATTTCTTAAAAATTGGGCACTCGATTCTTTAAAAATTGAGTACCCGTTTATAAATTGGGTACCCGATTTTCAAAAAGTCGATATAACGGTTCAAAGCAATCGGGCACTCGATTTGTGAATTACAAATCGGGTGCCCGATTCGTGAGATATGAGCGGGAATTTGGTATGGCTCCCGAATTTTGCATGGGGTTTTGCCTTGGGGAAAGGCATGGCATAGGCTTGGTCCCACCAAGCCATGCCTTTGTGCTCCTTTTTTTTTCTAAGGCATTTAATCGACAATTTCTGGTATTGTCGTAATTTTTTTATAGTCATTCCTATTGAATTTTTTGACGAGACAAAAACCCATTATAGGTCTTGCTGTTTTGATTTCAAAAATGTAAATTTTATAGTGTTATTAGTTTATTTTTTATTTTTCCATTATTTATTAATCAAAACTATCTCCTAAACATTAAAAAGTGACATTCACTAAAACTTTAATAACTTTTTTATTTTATAATTTTTCTTAAATTAATTTATATGTAATCAATCTACTTACAATTCTTTTGATGTTAAATTTTTTTTTTTTTGAAAAAAGTGAGAATTTGATCAAATTATATGGTCCATACACGAGAGGTTTTAAAATTTACCTTTATAGCCAATTAATAATTAATAAAAAAAAATTATTAAATAAAAAATTATTAAATAAAAAATTAAGAAAAAATATTGCCATCAATCTTAGGTGTATTAGGTAACTCCCTTTTGAAAGGATTTGCAAAAATTCATTTATTTGTGTCAAATTATGGTGTTCGTACACGAGCATGGTATGGTCCTGAAACATGCATTTTGAAAAAGTGGTTTTTAAAGATCCATACCAAAAAAAAAATTATTATATGGGTGCACAAATAAATTACATATTCAAAAACTAGATTTTGAACACTAAAAATTTTATTTCTAGAGTTTTTTAATAGTCAATCTCTAAATAACTCAAATTTTGACATCAATTGACAAAAAATTTCAAAAACAGGAAAAACACTTCCACTTTTTGGCCAAAAGTGAGACCCAACTTCTTGCACTGACCCGATGAGAAGATGCTTGCTTGCTATGTGCCCAAAGATATCACCAAACTTGATATGTGAAACAAAACATTATGAAGATGGAGTTTTACCGTGGGAGCAAGGAGTTCAAACCAAGTCATCACACTAATGAGGATGTACGCGGGAGGAAGATTGCAAGTTCGAACACAAGCTATGATAATTTTGAAGGCCAAATTGTTAAAGGTGTTATGATTATGATAAGGGAACCAACAAATTCGATGTGATTGGATAAAATACATGTCAAAAATGGTGTTGAATTTTCCAAATGGTGTTCCCCATGCTCAAGTGTTACATCAATAGTTGCAAATTTTTTATTCCAAAGTATACAATCATTATGATTTATTAAAACATTTAAACCCATAATTTTATTATAAGCAATTGTAATTAGGTATCATGAAGGGGTATGCCTATTTGATTACAACTTTTCATTGTTTATAAATATAGGAGTTGTAAAACAAAGGAATACGATTCCCTAAATTTTATATTTCCAATTATACATGTGCACTTGATATATTATGTTCTTCTATTGGAAAAGAAATGATTTTTTGAACTAAGCTTGTGGATTGTGGGTTATTGAATAAATTCTTATGCGATTCTGGAGTGGATGGATCATCCGTAAGGAGTGTCTCCAGTGCAATTTTATTTCCAGCATGATTAGTAAGAAATTTTTATTTTATTTTATTTGCATAAAGCCTTAGAGTTAAAATATTATATAGTTTCATCCTTTATAATTATTATTTTAATTTTATAAATGATTTATATGATACATAAGTGGACATGATCAAGTATAGCATTTTAAAATTGAACACCATAGATATTGAGAAATATTTAGTTATTTCAAAATTTGTGTCTGGTTTGTCTCCCAACTAGAGGAGTTAAAATGCATTCTAAACTATTTTAAAATTGTGTCCATATATTTGATATGTCGCATCTTGATTACCAAATTTTTTATAATTGATGTGCGTATAATTTTATAAATTTGTATGTTTTAAACTTATAGTATGGACTTGATCGCTCTTTGGCACTAGTCTTTATATTTTTCATAATTCAC
Source organism: Cupressus sempervirens (assembly GCA_028749045.1). Taxonomy (NCBI): domain Eukaryota; kingdom Viridiplantae; phylum Streptophyta; class Pinopsida; order Cupressales; family Cupressaceae; genus Cupressus; species Cupressus sempervirens. The sequence continues at coordinate 711,762,841 of CM053792.1, forward strand.
AATCCATACATTGGCAATTATTTCATATCTTTCCTTTGAAAAATTAATATGTTCATTTGTTGCATTAATCCATACTTATCCTTATTTCAAAAACATTCATATATTCATTCATTATTCTAAATTCGTAATTTACAAATTTGAAGTTTTCTATAATCCTTGTCATTAGGAAAACATTCATCACATTCATATTCTAATTGATCTGTTATAAGCATCCTGAGCTTAAGTGTTTTGTTAAGGATTAGGTACACCCACCTTGGTTTTGTAGAGCCAAAAATGCATGAGATTTGGATCGCATCGATCAATCTTGTCAAGTTGGCTATAACTGGTTGGATATCCTAGCATCGAGTTGGCAAGACTCGTAGAATTCCAATTTGCGATTTTGGGAATCTGCACATTCTTCTTCCAACTACTCTCATATTACAAAAATAGATACAATCATTTTAACTACATTTTGAAAATTACCTATTTTAGCAACTGTGTCAAAAAATAGTATTTTGCCATTTTTGTTTAGTTGTTTAAAAACAAGTTCTATAATCATATTTTCCCTAAAGCTTCTAAGAACTAAGATGAGATTAATTGGAAACTACCATTCAAAATTAGAAACAAAATTTTGAAGTTATTGAAAAGAAAAACTTCCTATAAAAAATTCAAAATGAACTCTAAAAATTGATTTGGAGGCCTCGTATGATGGAATTTGGTCCTTAAAAATTATCAACATCTAGTACAATGGATTGGAGATGAATGACACATTCATGAACTCTAGAAGACAAATTCTCCTGTAAAATTTTAGCCCAAATAGACAACCAAGTCAAAAATTATGACTATTGAAGTCCCTACATCAATAAGCATATTAATTTTTATATTTTCTTGGAAAAAAATTGTGATTAAAAGGATTTTTGACCGAATATGATTACATACATGAATATAATACCATTCAAAGGAAACTAACAAGAAAAGTCATGGGATGAGGAACAAACAAAAAATTAGTATAAGAAATATGGCAAGTGACAACACTCGTCAAACACATTGCACCAACAATGGAAGAAGGAAGGACTAAGGAAATGTAAAGGTGGGTGGTAGAGGAGGATTTTTTTGAAAAAATGGTAAACAGGTTCTTCAATCCATGAAACAAATGAAAATAACAGTGAACCCATTAACAATCTTGTAGTTTATTATAGACTGGCTTAAAGACAAGTCATTTTTTGTCAAATGGTTTTGAAGGACAATTGGACAATGAAATAACTTGGTGATAATTAGATATACTCAAGGTAATTATTGTTAGAAATATTTAGAATAACTGAGAGGGAGGGGGGTAATTCAATTACTCAAGGTCTATATATACCACTTGAACAACTAAACATTAATCACTTCACTGTTCTTCTTATCCTGTTGTTGCTCGGTCACTACTATAAAACTATCATAAACATAACTTGCATTGCATAATGAAAATATTATCAAATGTAAACATTCATAAAACATTCATCATAGTTTCACACTAGGATTTTACATGGAAACCCAATTTGGAAAAAAACCATGAGCAACATGTCACTTTTTTCACTTTTTCAAAGTGAGCTCTGTTAGGAGCCAACCTTGTTAACTTAGGTTACAAAACACATTGTTAAATGTGGCCTGGTTAGAGGATTTAATCACCCTATTAAGAGTGGCCTTGTAAGAGGACTTTGATCATTCCATTTTCAATGTCACCTAGTTAAAAGATTTGTACAAATTGTTAAGTCTTCAAATGACTGTTAGGTCAACCTCTATTAAAATGATTTAAATAAAAACTATTTATAATGATAAGAAAGAAAATAGCAGGTTTGATCTGTGTGATTACAACTTGCTTTTGCTAGTTCAGATCTTTGATCAGTCCTTATGTTGGTTCACTGATAAGCCTTTCACTATCATCTCTGATCTTCATCTACTTGGTCACCCTTCAAGCAATCAATCCACTCTTCTTATCAACACTTAGGCCTTATGCTCTAATTTTCTTATCAACAACAACATCATATGTGCAAGTTTTCTCCTTTAGCTTCACATTCACACACTTGTGTGCTTTTGATTAACCTCACTTTGTATGTCTCTCTTTACATACAAACCTGCTCATACATAACTAGTTGGGCTTGTTAGGATAAACCATAGATAGAAATAAAAACTACATGCAAATATAGCCAATAACATAAAATAATAGATCACATAGAAATGAACACAAGGCACCAAGATTTAACGTGGTTCACCCAATCCCTGGGCTACATCCACCAAACAACAAGTCTGATCTTATTACAATCCAGTGATTACAACCTGATTACAATCCATAATCCCTTACAGCTCAATACCGCCGCAATAACCAATTTTGCATCACAACATAATGAAAATACCTAAACCTAAACCTTTTTATACAAGTATTTTATTCATTTTAGGGTTACAACATGTAGGCCATAATATGTCAGCTACCATGTCGGCCACGGCCCAAACACCACTATTTATGAAGTATGTACAGTACTTTCCTAATCAGTCACCATAATCTAACAATCTCCCACTTGGGGACTGATCAGGCTCCACACTAAACAACAATCTCCCAGTTGGAGACTGATCCTGTACCAATACCACTACCACATGGGGCTCCCACTGGATCAAACCACCCTGGACTCTGCTGTTCTTTTATTCATGTTCAGTCTAAAAGACCAACCGTAGCTGAAGAGGAGTTCAACTTCTCCCTTGTTACAACCTTTGTCAACATATCTGCTGGATTGTCATTGGTATGTATCTTCTCTAGCTTTAACTGTCCATCATCCAAAATTGACAGAATGAAATGGTACCACAACTGTATGTGTTTGGTCTTAGAATGCAGAGCTGAATTCCTAGCAAGATGAATGGCACTCTGACTATCTGTGAACAAATAATTATCCTTCTTAGGATGTCCCAATTCTTCCAAGAAGAACTGAAGCCATATCATATCCTTGGCTGCCTCTATAGCAGCAACATACTTTGCCTCTATAGTGGATAGAGCATTAATCTTTTATAACCTAGAAACCCAGCTCACAGCTGCCCCACCAACAGTAAAGACATAACTTGTAGTACTTCGCTTGGTATCAATATCTCCTGCCAAATCTGAGTCAACATAGCCCTGTAAATCAGTAGTAGAGCCCCCAAAGTGTAAACACTTATTGGATGTTCCTCTCAAATATCGGAGAATCCACTTAACAACATTCCAATGCTCAAATCCTAGATGACTCATATACCTGCTAACGACTCCCACTACATGTGCAATATCTGACCTAGTGCATACCATAGCATACATTAAGCTTCCTATAGCTCAAGTATAGGGTACCTTGGACATCTTATCCTCCTCTTCCCGTGTCTTGGGACACATCTCCTTAGTCAATTTCAAATGACCAGATAAAGGTGTGCTGACAGCTTTAGCATTCTCCATAGAGAAATGTTGCAACACCTTCTCAACATAATCAACTTGAGATAGCGTCAATGTCCTGTTCTTATGATCTCTACAAATCTTCATACCAAGGATTTCCTTTGCTGCCCCCAAATCCTTCATAGCAAATGCATGTGCTAACTGGCGTTTCGGCCCCTTAATATGATCCATGTTAGACCCAGCTACAAGCATATCATCAACATATAGACATAAAATAATGTAGCTATCATCATCCAACCTCTTAAATAAACACAATAATCTGAATGACACCTATTATAGCCATGCTCATGCATAAACCTATCAAATTTCAGATACCATTGCCGAGGTGCTTGCTTTAAGCCATATAAACTTTTCTTCAATTTGCACACTAAGTTCTCCTTACCTTTAACCTCAAAACCCTGTGGCTGAGCCATACATATTTTTTCATCCATATCACGATGAAGAAAGGCTATTTTAACATCCAAATGCTCTAAATGCAAATCTTCGGTAGCCATAAGACTTAAAACAGTACGGATAGAAGTCATTTTAACAACAGGAGAAAATATCTCATCAAAATCAATTCCCTTTTTCTGTGCAAATCCTTTTACAACTAACCTGGCCTTAAATCTTTTCTTACCTCCTTCCTCTTCTTTCAACCTGTAAACCCACTTATTTTGTAAAGCCTTTTTACCTGTAGGCAACTTGCACAAATCCCATGTCTTATTTTTTAGCAAAGAGTCCATTTCATCTTTCATTGCAAACTCCCACTGAATCTTAGTATCCACCTACACAGCTTCATCATAACTTTCAGGTTCACCAGCATCAGTAAATAAAGTAGAATACAAAGAGGGAGAAAACCTTTGTGGAGGTCTAATTTGCCTCGTTGGCCGTCTAACATTTACTGGTGTGTGTGGTATTTGTTGTTGTAGTTGTTGCACATCATGAGGAATGGTTGGAACATTAGCTTTTGGAGTATCATCCAACACTACATAATCATCTTCTTTCTTCTAATGTTGCTGCAATAGATCTTTGTACAACACTTTCTCATTGAATATGACATCCCGAATTCTAACAATTTGAAGATTTTCAAAATCCCAAAGCCTATAACCAAATTCATTAATGCCATATCCAACAAAGACACATTTCTTTGATTTAGCTTCTAGCTTGGTTCTATTTTAAGAGTCTATATGAGAAAAAGCTTCACAACCGACGGTCTTGAGAAAATAATAACTCACCTTCTTACCATTCCATGCTTCCTCTGGAATACCACAACCCAAAGGAGTAGAGGGACCTCTATTAATCAAATATACTACAGTATTGACAGCCTCCACCCAAATGTGTAAGAGAAACCTAGCATGCAACCTCATGCTCCTTGCGCGCTCCATTATAGCCCTGTTCATGTGTTCAGCCACTCCTTTTTTCTATGGAGTCCTTGGAACAATTTTTTTTCTACAAATACTATTAGTGGAGCAATAATCTTCAAATTCATGACTGCAATACTCACCACCATTATCAAATCTGAGACATTTTAATTTCTTACCAGTCTCATTTTCAACAAAGCATTTCCATTTCTTAAAAGTTTTAAATACATCAGATTTCTGTCTAAGGAAATAAACCCATACTTTTCTAGTTGCATCATCAATAGATGTAACATAATAATGAGAACCACCAAGGGAAGATACCTGAGCTAGTCCCCATACATCTGTATGCACAAGCTCTAATTTATCCTTTTTGTTTTCCTTCCCAATCTTTACAAAACTCACTCTCTTTTGTTTTCCATACACAAAAATTTCATAGAAATCCATATTCACACATTTCAGACCTGGTAAAACTTTCTTTGAATGAAGTACTTTCATACCTTTCTCACTCATGTGCCCAAGTCTATTGTGCCACAACGTTGTATCAGAATCTACAACAGCTATTTATTCTCCCTGCTCAACTGCAGCAATTGTTCCTGAACATTCATTTTTCTCTGAAACAATCAAAGTAGCAGGAACAATATGACCTATACAAAGATATAAGGTGCCTACTTTCACACCTTTTGCTACTACAAGGGAACCTTTTGAAACCTTCCAATTTTTATCATTACAAGTAACTACACAACCCTCATCACCGAGTTGCCCTGCTGAAATTAAATTCCTACTTAGTTTTGGAACATGTATTACCTCATGTAGTAGCCAATGATTCCCATTCTGCAACTTAATCTTAATTTTTCCCTTTCCAACAATTTGACAGGGTTCATTATCCCCCAAATAAAAAAGCCCAAAATCCCCTTGGACATAATCAATGAAATAACCTCTATGAGGTGTAGCATGAAATGAAGCGCCAGAATCTAAAACCCATGAATCATCAACAGTTTCTAAAGACAGAAGCAAAGCATCCTCTTTAGATTTGTTACTTACCACATTTGCCTCCTTGTCTCCATCTGATTTATCTCCTTCATTTTTCTTTCGATTCTAGCAATCTTTCTTTTTATGACCTGGTTTTCCACAATACCAATAGTCGTTTGGTCCTCTCGATTGAGACCTCTTCCCCTTTGACTTTCCTCTTGATTTCCCATGATTTCTAGAGTTATTTCCTCTCTTAGTTGTTCTGCCCCTGCTTTGTGCATTCAAAGCACTTCCTGATGTAGATCCACTTGAGGATTTTCTACGAGTTTCCTCACTTAAAATAACACCAATCACATCATCATATTTTAGGGTACTAGATCTAGGAACATAATTACTCACCGCCATTACCAAGCCATTCCAACTTTCAGGCAAAGAACACAAAATCAAGAGAGCCCTAATTTCTTCATCAAAATTGATATCCATAGAAGATAACTGACTAGTAATAGTATTAATCTCATTTAAATGATCTACAACAGATCCACCTTCTACCATTTTCATATTAAATAAATGCTTCATGAGAAATACCTTGTTTGAAGCGAAGGGCTTTTCATACAGTGTCACTAGGGTTTTCATCAAATCTTCTGTCACCTTTTATTTTGTAATATTAAATTCCACTTATGGTGCCAAGAATAATCGAATGCTTTCGAGTGCCTTTCTATCCAAAAGATCCCATTCAGCCTCTGACATAGTTCCCTGATTCTTGGCTTTACCTTCCAACGGCTTCCATAAATCCTTCTAATATAGATAGTCTTCCATTTGCATCTTCCATAACTGGAAGTTTTTCCCATTAAACCTATCAACCCTCAGCTTACCCTCATCTTCCATCGCTCCCACTCAACCGTGAGACTCCCACTTAACCGTGAGACTTTCTTGCAGAAGATAACTAAAAGACAACCTTTCTTTGATACCACTTGTTAGGATAAATCACAGATAGAAATAAAAACTACATGCAAATATAACCAATAACAGAAAATAATAGATCACACATAAATGAACACAAGGCACCAAGATTTAATGTGGTTCACCTAATCCTTGGGCTACATCCACCAAACAGCAAGTCTGATCTTGTTACAATCCAGTGATTACAACCTGATTACAATCTATAATCCCTTACAGCTCAATATCATTGCAAGAACCAATTTCGCATCACAACATAATGAAAATACCTAACCCTAAACCTTTTTATACAAGTATTTTATTCATTTTAGGGTTACAACATGTCGGCCATATGTCAGCCATAATATGTCAGCTACCATGTCGGCCACGGCCCAAACACCACTATTTATGAAGTATGTACAGTACTTTCCTAATCAGTCACCATAATCTAACAGGGCTTGGCTTGGCTTGACTAGACACGGATGGACATCACACCAAATGATTATTTCTATATGTCTTTAAATAGGCAATTTGTGCTTTACTATTTTCTACATCCACCATAGATCTTAGGTTTTATGATTAGATTCAACTCAATTCAATGTATCTGTTCATCTTCTTGATCATCCTTTAAAAACTTCTCTAGAATCCATCTATTAGGTTTTTAACCTAATCACCTCTTTGAATTTAATGATCCAACTCATCAATATTATCTTCAACACATTTTACATCTCCCAAGAAATCAACTAAGTCAGTTTGATCTTATGATTTCTTTGAAAATTTTCTCTTACTATCACTTGACAGTCTTTAAACTCTGATACTCAGTTGACACTGAAATACTTATTCACTGTAAAGCTTCTTGCTTAGCATAAACTAACTTGTTCGGTCAATGCTAATTCTAAATCAACACTAGATTTTCTCGATACTAATTGTAGCTCAGTTGACACTAGCATTACTCGGCACTCCTAGTATTTTACTCTTTTTCTTGGCTTAGCCTAGCTTTCTTGACATAAAATTTTACTTTTCTTTGTCAAAGTCTGTCTAATCAAATGTCCATTGTAACTTCCTTTTCATAGCTTTAACCTTTCCTCTAGGTGCTATAGTTATGAGTAACTTCACAAATCCTCTTCATCAATCAAATAGATATGACATTTAGATTAGGTAGTAATATGTCTTATCCATAGATTTGACATCAATGATAAAACAACAATTGTTCCAGTTGTAGGATTTCAACAATATCCCTCTTTGACATTGATGGTAACATCCCAAACATTTGAATTCCAGTAGTAACTAGGTTACCATACTATCCAAAATATTTCTTTGTCATGAGTGATCAATATTCTTAGTTTCATTCTAATTCATATCCAACTGCTCTTACATGATTTTCTCCCTCTAAGGTTTATCTTACCTCCTTTCTTAGTAATCTCTCCATTTAACTTCTCTTAGAAATCTCTCCATCTTTCAGTATTCTCTCCCTCTTTGACAATAATGCCAAAGACATGCACCTCTCTCAGTTTCAAAACTCTTCATACATATGAATTATGTAGATTTTGCATGTTTGGTTAATACTTGTCATCTATTTATGACTAATTTGTTTATGATGTACTAAAATATTCTACCTTAGGCATGTCCTAAAGTAGAGTTGCATTGCACCACTATGTAGAATGTTTTGATTAGCACATGGAATGCAGTGCACCTTGTCTTCTTAAGTAGCTTTGGTTAGGGGAATCACCCATAATTTACCTCTAAGATATTCATGAACATCTTTGGGTAATGGTTTTGTGAAAATGTCAGCAATATGCTCCTTTGTATTCACATATTTTGGCTTCAATTCTTTGTCTTCAACTAACTTTCTCAAGTAGTGATAGTTGATAGCAATGTGCTTTTTCTTAGTGTGCATCACTGGAATCTTTGAAATGTTGATAGCACATGTGTTATCGTTATCGATAACTATTGGATTTGTAATCCCTTCTTTCATACCTTTCAACAATTTCTTAATCCACATTGTGTTTGAACAATTCACTGTAGCTGCTACATACTCAACTTCGGCTATTGATTAGGAAATACAATTTTGCTTCTTGCTTGTCCATGACACCAATATTTTCCCTCGAAAGAATGCACCTCCACTAGTGTTTTTCTATCCTCAATAATTCTAACCCAATCTAAGTCAATGAAAACCTTCAATTCAAATCTATTACTTCTCTTATAATATAATCCATAGTCTTTTGTACCTTTTAGACATCTCAATATCCTTTTCATAGCCATCATGTGATTCTCTTTAGAATTTGTTGAAAATCTAGCAACTATCCCAACTGCCAAAGCAATATCTAGCTTGTTGTGAACAACATATTGTAATTTTCCTATCATGGATCTATATAGGGTCTAGTTCACATCAATAGAATCATGAATCTTAGATAGCTTATGTAATATCAACATAGGTGTACTCACTGGCCTTGAATCTTCCATACCAAAAGTCTTTAATATTTCCTTGATGTATTTGGATTGTGAAATAAAAATACCAAACTTCATTTAACACACTTGTAATCCAACAAAGAATTTGATTTCACCAAACATAGACATTTCAAATTCCTTTTTTCATTTCATCATCAAATGATTTACATAATGCTTCCCTTCCTCCAAATATGATTGTTGTCACAAAATCTTGCATCCTTGCCTAAAGTTTTTACCTAAAGGCAACCTTGTGAAACATGGAAACAATCTCCAAGTTGTGGGACTTGAACTATGAGATTGAGTCTCCAAAGAAGGGCAACTTCCTTACTACCATGGTGCACCTAACTACTCTTTGAGAGGAAAAGGGAGAATGAATGCATGAAAGCAAACTACCTAATCTAATCTAAAGGGGGTGATGCACCAAAATAGTTTTTTCAACGTTATTTCTACCTAACAATGCACTATCGATCAACGTATTCCCAAGATACACTGATTCAACCTTTGTTTCAATCCAACAACCACAAACAAATCAGAAACAAAATGAAATGCTTCAAAGAAGGAACTGCACTCTATGACATTTGAGGAAAAATAAATATTGTTATGTAAATTGAAGGATAGAAGACAAAACATCAACAAAGGCAAGGAAGTTCTGCACTTATATTAATGAGAGAATGAGGTAAGACAAAGAATACATTCCTGTATAGACAAAAGGAAAATTACAGTAGTAGAGCATAAAATGCAATACTAATGAATCATAAAAAGGACGACCCTAAGAAGGGTTACAAAATTTGCTTTTATAGTTCAAGCATAATTCAAATAGCTTCTATTGTAAGGCAAAGCACAACAACTACATTTAAGGTTGTAGAGAACAATCACTGCAAATATGGGAAAGATTTGATCATGGTACACATCCATATGCATGAAAATCATATTATTCACCAAAAAATAGCCATGAGAAGACAAAAAGGGTAGCCATTAATGTTTTAACTGAGTAGATGGGTAACTAGGCGGTGATGGAGTGTTAATTTACATTTATTAGGCATATATAATGTTCGTAAGTGTTTGTAGACAATCAAGAAGATTAGATTTGCCATTAAAGAGTTGTCTTTCTTTGCTCTCAACATGCCATGTCAACCATGTCATCAGTTAACTGGATTCAATCCTTAGGATTCACCACGTGGTCCAACCATATTAAAACATTTTGCCACCATGTTAAAGCTTCTAACCTTATGTTGATCACTGACTATCTAATCCCCCATGACTTTGCCACCTTTTTCTTCGAGTTAAGCTTAACCCACTTACCATTCCTTGTTGACTTTTCAACCTTCCTAGAGCATTCCATGTGGTGACATTTGATTCACTTTCCTCTATTCTAGCTTTACCACCTCGGCCCATGAGGACACATGTCAACCTGTTGTTATGTCGCTATGACTAAAGATCTGACAATTTTTTATAGCAACATAACGATAATCCTTGATCCATCTTCAATCTAACAGTGGAGAAAAAAAAACACCCTATGAACTATGATGGGCCCATCGAGACATGTGTTGCATCATCGCTATCTCACTATGTATTTTAATCATATAAATTTCCATAGTGACAAAGCAACAAACATTGATCATCTCCAAATCAACGGTGGACAAGGTCACATCAAGAAACTAGCCCATCTCAAAAGGTAATGAATAAAATTTTAATGACTATTACCTCGTCTGACAACTCCACCATTTGCAAATAAGAAAGGCCCACCTGGGACACATGGCATGATGTTTTTATGTTGCTATCAGTATTCTTCATGCATTTTCCATTAGCAACATAATGATGTCCATTGATCTCAAATCTGATCGACGATGCTAGTTGAATATTTCAAGAACTTGGCTTAGTTGCAAAATGACTAATTAAACAAGAAAACATGTCATCTCCTCTAACATCCCTACAAGACACAAGAAGAAGTGGTCCGCTGGGATGCATGGCACACTCTTCATGTCACTACAAAAAAAGATCGTATATTTCTTCATAGTGACAAAGCGACATTCATTGATCTCTTTAAATTGGATGGCTAAGAAAATGTGGGCTCGCTAAGGTGTTTATAATGTGAGTCAACTTGAAGACTTAAGATATAAAATTTAACCCAAGGTTCATATGTCCCTTATAACATTTGATCATTTGAATATTTGAAAATATGACTGTTGGCCATGCCTCACAGGAAAAACTCAAATTTTGGTAGGAGGGCAAAAATGGCCAACAATTTTGGTGACTCAGAGGAGATACTAACCTGCTAAGTATATGATTAGTGACCCTAAGCATTCATTGGGCTATAGAGTCACAAAAAATGAAACTCATGCTTAGTGAAACCATAACTTTGCCTCTGTCCTCTCTACAATTGCAAAATTTCAAAACCTAGTTATCTTATAAAGAGATAACCTGCACTCAAAACTTCTTAGAAAACTGGAAACTATTCTAATATATACAAAAACCCTAACCCCCTCTAGAAGAAGGGTTTGAGGCAAATCCCATTGACTAGAATTTGGAGGACATCACCATTGGACCTGGATAGCTGGAAAGCATTGGCCTACTTGCAAGTGGTGATAACATAAGGTCCACTCCAGATAGCATCAAATTTGGAGTGTCTATTTGGCTTAGCTCTGTCTACATCCCACTTGAGAACAAGGTCCCCCTCCCTAAAAACCTAGCTTTAGCTCTCTTTTCAAAACTCTTTTTGACCTGTTGTCGATGAATTTCCTAGTGTCTAGAAATTTTCTATTGTCTCTTTTCTTCTAATTCCATTAATTTTGTCATCCTGATAGTCATGGCATCATGTTCAACTGGCTCCAATTGATGAGATAACTCTAGGGAGGGGAAATCAAGTGAGATAGGAACCCTTGCTTCCCTTCCATAAACTAACATGAAAGGAGATCTCCCAATAGCCCTCTTAGGTGTAATTATGTTAGCCCAAAGGGAAGTCCTTAACTTTAAATGCCAACACCTTTGGTTGTCTTTAATTGTCCTCCTCATGATTCTGATCAAGTTCTTATTAGAGGACTCAGCCAAGCCATTGCCTAGAGGATAGTAATTTGAAGATGTACTCAAATACATTCCATGATCAACTACCCAAAACAAAATATGAGTCCTAACAAAGGACTTAGCATTGTCTGATATTGTGGTTGAATTAGTACCAAACTTGGTAATAATTCCATTAAGGAATTCCACTACTAAGGCCTCTATGGCATCCTTCAAGGCTACTGCTTCTGTCCACCTTGTAAAATAATCAATTTCAGCTAAGATCCAATTATGACCAAAGTTGGAAGGTGGATTGATTGGGCCAATAAAATTGAACCCCCACTAGGCAAATGGTTGATCAACCTGAATAGGATGTAGGGAAAGACCTGCTAATCTTTGTTTACCTAAGAAGAAGTCACACTTCTCACATTTCTTTATATGTTTATAACAGTCATAAAATAGAGTTGATCAATAATAATGAGCTCTCATGATCTTCATGGCTATTGTTCTAGTTGAGAAATGGCCACCATCAGGGCCATCATGAAATTCCTTGATTATCCTATCAGTTTGATAAGTGTTGATGCATCTCAATATGGATCCATTGAAATCTTTTCTAAAGAGAATCCCATCCACTAGGGCAAAAGGGATAGACTACAATATGAATTACCTTCTTTTGGCTATATCTAATCCTTGTGGATATCCTCCTCCCAACAACAAGGTTGTCATGTCATGCATCCAATTGTTCAAGTTTTCATCCCCTCTTGATTCTACATTTTCTATAACTACAACAACCTCCTTAGTTGTCTCTTGGGATGAAATCATCTATTCACATAGTCCTTTACCTCTTACAAGCTTGGTGATATTGATATATATGTCATACTCCATGACCTTAGTGCTCCATCCAACCCTCTTTTCATTGACATCCTTATTTAAAAGAAAGTCCTTCACACTTGCATAAGGAACTAGGAGTTGGATCTTGTTGTGAGATAAAAGATGCTAGAATTTTTTCAAGGCTTTACAACTGCAAGAGTTTACTTTTGAACATAGTTTTATTTATCTTCATAATCCTTTAGCCCTTCACTAAAAAAGGCTATATGTTGTTTTTCATTAGCATCATTTAGCTGTGTCAAGACAACTGATACACTTGAATCACCTCCAAGGGTATAGAGAATGAAATCCTTATCGAAATTGGGATTGATAAGGGTAGGATTTGATGCTATTGCTGCCTTAATCTCTTTAAGACTAGCTCTCCCTTCCTTTATCCATATTAAGATCATATTCTTTTTTAACATAGTTGTAAGGGGCTTAACCATGGTAGTAAGATTAGGGATAAATATTCTTACAAAGTTGATTCTACCAAGGAAGCATTGCAGCCCCTTCTTATGAGTAGGAAGTGGGAGAGCAAGGATTGCCTCTACCCTTTCTGGATCTATAGTCAAACCCTCTTTAGACACAATATGTCCAAGAAATTTCTATTGATTAGTGGAAAAAATACCCTTGCTTGGGTTTAGGGATACGTCATATTCTCTACATTTGATGAATACTCGCCTTAGATGACCAAAATGATCTGCCACATTCTTGAAGTAGATGGTGCTATCGTCAAGGTAGACCAACACAAATCTTTCAAGCATATTCTTGAAAGCCATTTCCATTGCATTTTGAAAAGTAGCACCTGCATTGGTTAGTCCAGAAGGCATCTTACAATAGGTATAGGTACCCCATTTAGTAGTGAAAGCAATCTTAAATCTGTTAGACTCCTAAACCAATACTTGGTTATACCCTGAAAACTTATCTAAGAAAGAAAATCTTTCTGAACCACTAACCTTGGATAGGATTTGTTCCATGGAAGGAAGGGGACAGTGATCTTTAAGAGAAGCCCTATTCAGATCTCTGAAATCTACACATAGTCTAATTTCTCCACTTTTCTTCCTAACAAGAACAAGATTGGCTAGCCAAGAGGAATTCTTAATAGGAAAAAATATATTGGCCTCTATTAACTTGGATAACTCCTCTTTCATTAATGGCTCAATTCTACGATTAATTGGCCTTTTTTTTGTCTAATAGGTTTGGCATTATCACTCAAATCTATGGTATGTTGAAACAAGCTTGGATCAAAACCCTTTAAATCATCATATGTCCAATAAAATATATCATTAAAATCTTGACATAGATGAACAAAATTTCTTGTTCAATTTCAGAACATACCTTTCCCGCATTGAGAGTTCTCCCATTAGCAACAACAACTGGTATGTGATCATCTTTATTTGTAGCCATGTTTGACCCTTTGTTTCTTGCTTGATCACTAGGGTTGAAGATACTCTCCAAAGTGATTAGGCCTTTGGGTAACTTATTTGAACTGAGGTTCATGATTTGATCACCACATTGGCCTTGTAGCCTAGATTGATTCCTCTCAGAGAATTATGCTTCATTTTGCATAAAGTTAACAATTTGTACATCAAAATCAAAGACTTGCCAATTTGTGTAGTTGTCAAGGATGGTAGGCCTTATAACCATTCTAATTTGCTACTCTTTGTCATCTTCAACATGCTCTAATACATCATAATAAGCACCAATGGCTGCAAGTTTGTCAACATGTTTATTTTCTCTTCTAGAAACACTTTGGATGTTGAATGGTTGAAAAATTTAATCAAATCCCATACTCTATGTTTGTATGATTTGAGGATCTAGTTCTTGATAATATTTTGGCTCCTTACTTGATTAACAACCAACTCACTATCCCCAAACACCCTTGGAGCCTTGATTCCTCTCTTTTGTGCAAGTTGGATACCTTGGATTAGAGCTTCATACTTTGCTACATTATTGGTGTAGCTAAATTAGAGCCTATAAGAAAAATATTACTTCTCCAATTTAGGGGAAATGAGCATGACACCAGCCCTTGAACCATCAAAGAAAAAACTCCACAATCCATTTGAATTTTCTCTTGTCTTTTTAAGATTGGGGATAGGGGCCTCCTTTTCCAATATACAATATGTACCAACACCTATCTCTAGAGCCCTATGTTTTGGATCAAATTGATAAGCAGTGGCCCACTCATCCAAAAGATAGTCAGGCACCTCTTCCAAAGAAGTAGCAGGCTCATGAGATGTGTATCCTTCATCCTCCTCCCTAATTGTACAATTCAAGTTTATAGGGCTTGGAGTATAAGTCTCCATGTGATTAAGGGCTAGAGGCTCTATTCTTAAGGAAGCTCGTGTCCTATATCTTGTCCTAAAGAACATTTAGGACCAATCTGCTGCAATGTGACCTCCTATTTGTGCAGTGAAGTCTCTAGAAAGAAAAATGGCAAAATAAGTTTCAACCTCAGCTATTGACATATCTTGGGTTATAGTATAACTAGAGCAAGCATGCAATGTCATCTCCACATTTTTACAGATCCCTACAATTTTGACAAAGCTACCATCTAACTGAAGGACATCCCTTACCATTGGTTCATACTTGATGCCAAGGAGATCAACTATGCTTCTAGGCATTATAAAACTACTAGCCCCTGGATCTATCATATAATTATGGACTAGTTTACCTACTGTGATCAAGGAAACATAAAAGGGAGGAGGCCTAATTTTATTACTTGTTTCTCCCCCTTTTATTTGCTGCACCAAGCTTGTTGCATTCTCCTCTCTAGGTGGTTGATCTTTCACCTCTATACTTTCTAACTCCTATTGTAGTAGCTTCTTTTGTGATGGTAGAGTAGCAACATCATCCATATAGAGATATTGACATTAGTCTTTTTAATTTGATCTATCACATTGAAAGGAGTATTAGCTACTTTGACTAAAGCCTTGGGAGCTACATGGATAGGTGGATGAATTTGAGAAGTCTAAGGTTTAGTAGACTTCTTGTTGCTTCTATATTTCCTCTATTGAGGAGCAACATTGGGTTGTGCATTCATCACTAGTATATGAGGAGCAACATCTAAAGTTGAAACCTAAATTGGTGGGGGGATAACATCTCCAACAACTCTTCTCTTACTTCTAGTATTGTGATCTATGGCATCATTATTAGTATGAGAATGCTCCTCTGAATGATGGTTCATGAAAGAACAATCATCTTGCTGATGTAGATGGGAAGCATTAGGAGGCTAGCCAACATTATGTTGTTACCCTACTACTTGCTCTTGTGTAGTTAGTGTTAGGAATGATTCTACCTTCTGACACATACAATATCCATAGGAATAGTTACAAGAAGGGCATAAGTCTTGATCTTGAGCAAGATTATTTTGAGGGACTAAAGCCTTGTTTAGGTTTACATTTGCAACAAGGGCATTTCCAATAGGCCTATTCTGATTATATGGAGCATATCTTTGATTTTGGTTTGGAGGCCTATTATGTATGGGACCTTGATACTGAATTTGAGGAGGCTTATTGCTTTGAGCTTGTTGCCTTTCCAAGGTCACCACCTTGTTACTCATCTTATGTATCACTAAGAAGCTTTCCTCTAGCTTCTTCTTCTGACCCTGTAATTTCTTATCTATATTTTGCATCATAGACTGCATCATATCTTTAATATCATTGATTTCATTTAAAGATGTGGAGGCTAAAGGGACAATAGCAAAGGGATGACTTGTAGATGTAGTAGGGATAGGGGATACAATAGGCTGATGGTTAGGTATGTCAAGAAAGAAAGGCATTGGAGGTCTTGGAGCTAGCTTCCTTCCTTGTATCAAGATATTTTATGCTTTTATAGCAATTTCATAAGCATCTGGTAAAGTATCCCCTCCTAGAGTTTTCATTGTGGTAGCTATGTCACTATTAAAGTCTCTGAGGTAATGTAAGAAGGCATTAGCAGGAAAAAGCTTTACTGCACTAGGTATTCTATCTCATGTCTTTTGAAATTTATAATTAAAATCAGTCATATATTCATGGGGTGCCCTTTTGATAGTTGTTAGTTGCTCCAAAAGTGATAAATGATCACTTTTATCCTCAAAATTCTTACAAAACCCTGCTCCTTATCCATCCCAATCGATAATAGAGTTGTGTGAAAAACCTCTATACCATTGTAATGCTTTCCTCTTTAAGGATGAAGCTATAAATCTAACAACAACATCATCCTCTGTAATACCATGTATATTAAAAACATCTTAAACCTCTTGAATATGTTCTACAAAGGAGATGGAAGTCTCACTCGTAAAATTAGGTATACTTTTGAGAGTTGATACTAGGATATCATGTCTTTGAGCTAGAAGGAGGGGACTTCCACCATTGAAGATGGAAAATGCATGTGCTCTATGTTGTGCCATATAGAATAATGACCTATTTAAATGAAAAGATGGCAACCTAGGTTGTGATCTATCAATATGAGGAGTGGAAAGGGATATTGAAGGTCTACTTGTTACTACTACACTCCTAACTAGTGATTGAGATAATCTATTTCTCTTTCTTCTAGGGTTTGAAAATGAGAACTCAACGCATTCAAAATTACCTCTAGAAGATGGCCTTGTGTGAGCCTTGGCATGAATCACAACAACTTTGGTCTAGAAACTAGAATGTAGAGTTGGAGTCACCAAGTACTTGAAAACGAGCCTCTTGAAGGCCTAAAAATACTGAGAGTGACACTATCTTCTCAGCATGTATTTGAAGTTCTTTTCTTGACACCAATGAACTTAGAATGCTTTAATATGAGAGTCTCACTGGGCATGCCAAAAACTATTGTCACAAAAGCTTGCACCCTTGCCTAAATTTTTTACCTAAAGGCAACCTTGTGAAACATGGAAACGATATCCAAGTTGTGGGACTTGAACTATGATATTGAGTCTTTGGAGAAGGTCGGCTTCCTTACTACTAGGGTGCACCTAGCTACTCTTTGAGAGGAAAAGGGAGAAGGAATGCATGAAAGAAAACTACCTAATCTAATCTAAAGGGGGTGATACACCAAAATAGTTTTTTCAACCTTATTTCTTCCTAATAATACACTATCCATCAACATATTCCCAAGATTCATTGATTCAACCTTTGTTTCAATCCAATAGCCACAAACATATCAGAAACCAAATGAAATGCTACAAGGAAGGAAATTCACTCTATAACATTTGAGGAAAAATAGATACTATTATGAAAATTGAAGGATAGAAGACAAAACATCAACAAGGGAAAGGAAGTTTTGTTCTTATATTAATGGGAGAATGAGGTAAGATAGAGAATACATACCTGCATAGATAAAAGGAAAATTATAGTAGCAGAGCATAAAATGCAATACTAATGAATCAAAAAAATGTTTACCCTAAGAAGGGTAAAAAAAATTCTTTTATAGTTCAAGCATAACTCATATAGCTTCTATCCTAAGGAAAAACACAACAACTACATTTAAGATTGTAGAGAACAATCACTACAAATCTGGGAAAGATCTGATCATGGTACACATCCAGTTGTAGGAAAATCATATCATTCACCAAAAAATAGCCATGAGAAGATAGAAATGATGACCATTAATGTTTTAACCAAGTATATGGATAACCAAGCAGTGATGGAGCATCCCTTTACATTTATTAGGTATAGAGAATGTTCGTAAGTGGTTATAAATGATCAATAAGATCAGATTTTCCATTAAAGAGTTGTCTTTTTTTGTTCTCACAACACCAAGTCAGCCGTGTCATCAATCAACTAGAGTCAATCCTCTGGTTTTGCCATGTGATCCAGCCATATTAAAATATTCTACCACCCTTTTAAACCTTCTGACCTTATGCTGATTGCTAATTATCTAATCGCTAATGACTTTGCCACCTTTTTCTTTGAGTTAAGCTTAACTCGCTTACCATTCCCCATTGACTTTTCAACGTTCCTAGAGCATGCCACATGGTGACATTTGATTCACTTTCCTCTATTTTGGCTTTACCACCTAGGCTCACGAGGATACATGTCAACATGTCGGTATGTCACTATGACTAAAGATCTGACAATTTTATAGTGATATAATGACAATACTTGATCCATCTTCAATCTGATGATGGAGAAAATACAACACCTTATGAACTATGATGGGCTTGCCAAGACATGTGTTGCATCATCACTATATCTCTATGAATTTTCATTGTACAACTTTCCATAGTGACAAAGTGAAAAACATTGATCATCTCCAAATCAATGGTGGAAAAGGTTATGTCAAGAAATAGCCCACTTTAAAAGGTAATAAATAAAATTTTGACAACTGTTACCTCATCTGAAAACTCCACCAGCCACAAAGAAGAAATGCCCACCTGGGATGCATGGCATGTTGTCATTATGTCACTATGAGTATTCTTTGTGCAATTTCCATTAGCGACATAGTGATGTCCATTGATCTCATATCTCATTGATGGTGCTGGTTGAATATTTCAAGAACTTGGCTCAGTTGCAGAATGACCAATTAAATAGGAACACCTATCATCTCCTCTGACATCCCTACAAGCCACAAAAGGAAGTGGTCCACTAGGACATGTGGCATGTTGTTGTTATGTCACTATGAAAAAAGATCATACATTTTTTTATAGTGACAAAGTGACATTCGTTGTTCTCTTTAAATTGGATGGCTAAGAAAATGTGTGCCTATAGAGGTGTTTATAATGTGATTTAGCCTAAAGAATTAGGATATAAAATATAACCCAAGGTCTATAAGTCCCTTATAACATTTAATCATTTGAATATTCGAAAATATGGTCATTGGCGATGCTTGATAGGCAAAGCTCAAATTTTGGTAGGAGGGCAAAAATGGCTAACAATGATATCATCAACAAATATCTTAGATAATAGTACTTCATTGTTAGCACCATTCTTCAAATATAAGTTGATGTTGTCATTTGTCCTTTCAAACTAATTTTCACTAAGTAGTTATGTAGTCTTTCATACCATGCTCTTGGGGCTTCCTTCAATCCATAAAGAGCTTTGTTCAGTTTATATACCATGTTCCTTTTGTCTAGATCTACAAATCCTTCAGGTTGTTCAATACATACTTCGTCCTTAGTATACCATTTAAAAATGTAGATTTGATATCCATTTGATATACCTTGTAATTCTTGTAAGTTGAGTATGCAAGCATAGTGTTGAATCCTCCAAGTCCGGCCATAGGAGAAAAAGTTTCTCCATAATCAACTCCTTCTTGTGCATAACCCTTGCATACTAGTCTTGCCTTGTTTCTTGTTACTTCACCATTTTCATTAAGCTTGTTCCTAAAAACCCACTTTGTCCCAATGAAATTTTTGTCTTTGGGTCTTGGAACTGAATTCCAAGTATTTTTTTTCTCAATCTGGTCAATTTCTTTGGTCATTGCTTGTATCCAATATTCATTATCTAAAGCACCCTTTATTGACTTGGGCCCAAACTCACATGATAAGCATGCATCATCTTTGATTCTTCTTCTTGTCATTACACTTGATTCAACATCTCCAATGACTTGATCAGGTTTATGATGTCTTCTCATATATTTTGCTAACATGGGTAGTTTCCTTCTTAGTTCTTCTTCAGGTTCATTTGGAAAAATAATCTTAGGATCATTTCCTCTTCCTTGTTTAGGTTCTAGTTAAAGTTATGAATGATTGACATGCACTATTTGATGGTCGGAAATGCCTATCTATGACTCAACATCTTCAGTCTATTGCTCAACACCCACTCTCTACTATTCGACAATTTACATTTGCATTCCATCATTTCCTGTCTGATGGGAAATTGTAGCTTGAATAGTCCATTCACTTTGAGTGCTGGGAGCATCATCATCCACATAGATGAATGTATTGTAGTCTTCAATTTCTTCATTACATGAAGTATCACCTCTTTCTGCAAACTCATCAACTCTCACATTTGCACTTTCCACAACTTTGTTAGTGTTAGAATTCAAACACTTATAATCTTTGCTTTTAGTTGAATAACTAGGAATATGTCATCATCACTTTTTTGCATCAAGTTTTTCATTCCTATTAGCTTTCAATATATATCATCTACTACCAAAATTTTTGAAATATTTAACATTGGGAGCATATCCATACCATAGTTCAAAAGGTGTAGCATTTGTACCTTTCTTGACTTGAACTCTATTTAGGGTATAGACAACAATACTAACTACTTCTCTCCAATATTTCCGTGACACATTCTTCTCCATCATTAGTATTCTTGCACAATTCAATATTGATTTGTTTCTCCTTTCAACTATCTCATTCTGAGGACGGGTCATTGGTGTTGACATCTATCTTGTGACTCTTCTATCATTATAGAATGTATTGAACTCATGTGAGATGAACTCACCACCTCTATCAGATATCAAACACTTCAAAGTCTTTCCTATTTCTTTTTCAACTCTGGCTAAATACCACTTGAATAACTGAAAAACATCAGATTTATCTGTAAGAAATATCACAGTCATCATGCTAGAATAGTCATCTACAAATAGAATAAAATATTGATATCCACAGTACTTTCAAACGCCAATGGGTCCACATAGATTAGTATAAACCAATTCCAAAATATCACTAGCAGTATATGTTTTACTCTTGAAACTAGACTTTTTCAGATTTCCTAATTGACACTGTTTATACATAGCATTGTCAGGTTTCTTTAGCTTAGGCAATCCTCTTACTTTCTTCATTTTCCTAATATTCACCAAATTGCCAAAATTTACATGACATAATCTCTTGTGCCATAGCCAAATATCTTCTTGTAGTGTAAACATACATATCTCACTTGATAGGTCTAGGTAGAATAAGTTACCTCTTGTTTTCTCACTAGTTCCAATTAGCTTGCCATCACCATCATGTATCTTGGCATTTCTATTATGAAATCCAACTTTTTAACCTATCTTGTTCAACTGTGAACACTCAACAAATTGTAGTTAAGTCCTTCACCCCAGTAAACATTGTCACATGTTATCTTGTCATTTAGTTGAATAGTACCTTTTATAACACATGGGATATCATTACCAAATTTAACACATCCACCATTGTATGGACCTATATCTTCAAATTTTTCTTTATCACCATTCATATGATTGGAACATCAACTATCAATTATCCATCTATCACCTTTTTTCACATAAGAGATTAATGCAACTTTCTCATCTTCATCATAATCTTCTTTAATAGCAACATAGACAACTTCATCATCATTACTCTCAGATTCATTATCATTCTTTTGTTCAACAATATAACAAGATTTCTTACCTTTGTCATCCTTGCTTCTCCTGAAGTATTTATCATCTCTTCTGCTTTTGTACTTGCTTTCCTTCCTTTCATCCTTATCTTCTTTGTTAGGGCATCTACCAACAATGTGACCAACTTTGTTGCATGAAAAAAAAATTATAGGTAATTTAACATTGTATCCACCTCTTCCTCTTCCAAATGTTTTTGCAATGAGGGCTTCAAGTTCATCAATCTCATCTTTAGAACTATCACTTTCACTTTTCACATATTTTCCTTTCTTCTTGCTAAGAACAAGTTGTGACTTGAAAGTAGATTCAATGGTAGCAGGTGTATAATTATCAAAATTAGATATCTCAAAAGTAGTAAGTCTACCAATTACACCTTCTAAGGTTAATTTGTTATTTGGTGTGCATCTCAGTTCTTGTATTATAAAGAATCTAATGGCATAGTTAGGGAGTAGACTCCTCAATACCTTACTTATCACCGTTTCATCTTTAATTTTCTCCATTTACACCTTGAATAGCATTAACAACCTCTTTACCTCTTGTGCAATATTGTACTATGTCCTCACCTTCCATCATTCCCATGTCATCAAATTTTCCTAGTAGGCTTTCTAATTTGGCTCTTAAAACATTGTCATCACCTCCATATATGGTCTTCAATCTGTTGTTGAAATTTACAAGTGGGAAGTATATACTTTTGAGAGGGGGGGGAGGGGAGGGGGGGTGTGAATCAAAAGTAATAAACACTAACCAATAAAACTCTTAACTTTAAAACATTGTATGCATAAACATATAGAAATAACATGTAAAGAAAATGCATCCACATAAACACTTGACACCAGATATGATTACCCAAAAACCCTCCAACGAGAAGGTAAAATGAGGGTGGGGATGATACCCACAATTCTTCACTACTGTAGTAATAAAGTTCACCTATTAAGGTTACATGTTTTGATCATTCTCATGATCTGCCCTATGAAAGGCCTACCCTAATAAAGGCTTACAAAGGATTGTTAGATCCTACCTTGTTATAGGATTTTAACAGCTTGTCAAAAGTGTGCTTGGATAAAGGACTTTAGAACACTCACTTGGAATGTTACCCTATTAAAGGATTTATACAATGGTTGTTAAACCAACCTAAGTCCATAGGATTTCATTCTGTTGCAAAAATTGTTAGAGAGTACAATAAAATGTTTGATCTAATACACTTACAATCTGATATTGCTAATTTCATATCCTAATTCAGTTCATCTCGATCCTCTCTGATTTCATATGAAAATGTTGTAACCTTGATCCTCTATTTTGCTAATTGATTCTGTAACTTTGTCCTTCTTCTAAGTCACCTCGATTGTATGCTAATCAATTCACCCCTTTTCATTTACTATCATCACATTTTTTGCATGCATTCTCTAATGCTCTCTCATATACATTATGAATTATGGGGTTTCGTCTCCCTTTAAAAAGACTTTGTTGGCTTAGGGTTAGCTATGAATCTATGATTGAGATTCATCCAACTTTCCTGCTCAATTTTCTCCATTTTTCTAATTGGTTTCATGTAGATCACATAGGGAATCCAAATAGATTTGATCTTATCTCTAAGCTTCGAGATGTATCCATGAGTTGGCATGCAAACAGTTTACATAATTATTTGTGCCTTCACAAACTCTTATGTCAATTCTGTGTTGCTTGGCACTTGTTAAATACTAATGCTTGACACTTGAACTTGCTTGGCATCTATTGTTCACTCGACACTTTAAACTTACTCGGCACTATATGTTTGCTCTACACTTGAGTGACTCTGCACTTATTAAATTTTTGGCATGGTACATATTGCAACTTGGCACTTGTATATATTATACTTGGCATATGTTGCTACTCGACATAAACTTAGCAAATAGCTTAAGTGTGTTGACACTCAATTGTCAAAACCATTCTGAGATCAACAATCTCCCCCTTTGACATGAGTGTCAAAAAATATTAACTATGCATGATGAGTCTATCTCCCTTAAGTATAATACAATTATAGTTTGGCATATATACAAAACTTCAAAACTATTCAAAATTTTGTGAAGGACTATATACCTTAAAATTGTTGTAACTCCCCCTGAGTTGATGTGCCCCCCCTTTTTTTTGTTTTTGTATCCAAAATCTCTCTAATTGGATTTGCCTCATGCTGATTCATTTTGGTATTCTTTATCTGATAATTCATTCTGGTACTCTTTATCTGATCATTCATTCTGGTACTCTCTATCTGATCTAGTATGATATGCCCTATTTTTCTTTTCTGCTTTGTACTCCCCCTTTGTTTTCTCTTCTCTATTTGTTTTTGCTCCCCCTTTCACATGTCTCCCCTTGTAGATTAAGTCTTGATGCAGGAGCATCCAGAGGTATAAGGGCAATCCTGTGTCACCCAAAAAAATGTACTTAGACTTAGTTTCTATTTTATGTCTTTGCATTTTTGGATACCCATTTGGCTCAAATAAAGGTTCCAACTCTCATAGTTCAACTATCAGTGCATTTAAAAATCCCGAAAAAATAGGAGCATGCAATTTGACCATCATTTTGGTGACCTAGAAGGTGTGACTTGGCCAGATGAATGTAATTGAGATTTAGAGCATTCCAGAAAAAGAATCAGGTCAAAAGGCCCCACGGTTTGAAAGTTATTGCAGTTTTTCGGGTTTTGGAGACCCCCTAAGAATGCTTCAGAGTCAGATTTGGGGCATTAAATGACCTCGAAAAGGGTCAAAAAATGGGGGACGAGCAAAGCTCGTCCATAGGGCTATAGAGCGCTTCGAGAGCTTTCCGAAAATGTAAACGGTTCGTCAATCGGAGTTACGGTTCAAAAGTTATGCCTCCCGGAAGTTCGGCTACCGTTTTTGGATTCTTCTAGAATTGCACCGACTTCTAACGCAGCTTCCGAAACCTTCTATTTTGTCGGTGGACGCCTACTAGCACTTTCTAGAATGTACTCCTAGTCCTTAACCCTCCGGGGTCTATTTAAGGAGATTTCTGGCATTGTAAAAGGCAGTTCGGATTGGAGCTTGAGAGGAGGTGCTAAAAGGAGAAATATTCTCCAGATTTATGCTATTGTAAGCCCGCAGGGCATGTTTTGAGTTTATTTTCTCTGCACTATTTGTACCAGCTTATTTTCTCAGTTAATATAACTCCTCTTTTCTATTGTGTCCATTCTGGTTGTTGGGTTGTGTCCCCATCAAGTGGTATCAGAGCGGGTTTTCCTGAGTGTGTAGACAGAGCGCTGACTGTGAGGCAGTTTGCACCAGGACTGTGTGGTTGTGGGTTTGAGTTAGAAGATGCCTCCACGAAGAGAGCGTGGTGGAAGGGCCAGAGCTGTTGATCCTGAGGAGGTTAGAGCCCTCCAGAGACAAGTACAAGCATTGCAAGAGGAGCTTCGTAGAGGAGCAAATATTGCCGCAGATGACAATAGTGAGGATGACAATGAAGAGGAAGTAATGGAAGTTGACGGGGAAGTTCTGAATCCTGTAGAGGAAAGGCTTTTTAGGGCCATTTCTAGGTTTGGGAAAAGACCTACAATTGAAGTGGGTATATTCTCGGAAAATTTGAAACCAGATGAGTTGATCGATTGGATCAATGAACTGGACGAATACTTTGAGTATGAGGATATAAGGGACCCAGATAGGGTTAAGTTTGCAAAGGCAAAACTAAAAGGCCATGCCAAAATTTGGTGGCAAGAGATTCAACTGGAAAGACTTAGAAGAGGAAAGGAGAAGATCACAAGATGGGATCGCATGGTGGACAAATTGAAGAAGCAGTTCATTCCTGTGGACTACGAGCTAGATCTGTTTAAGAAGATGCATGGGTTAAAGCAAGCAGGAAGATCAGTCCAAGAATATACAGAGGAGTTTTACCGACTCCTGATTAGAGCGGGGCATGCAGAAGCAAATAAGGAGAAGGTTGCTCGTTATATCAGTGGGTTACGACCTAGCATCCAGGAGGAACTAAGTCTGGTAAGAATGACCAGCGTTGAAGAAGCATACCAGTTTGCCCTACGAGTTGAAGAGAAGCTGAGTAAAAGGTTTGAAGGAAGACAAAGAGGGCGCGGTCAAGGAGGAAAGGGAAGCGGTAGATCATCTGGAGGCCGCAATGAAACTCAAAAGAAAAATGAAGATGAGGGTACTAGCAGGAACCAGAGGAATGAGGGTTTCAACCGCTCCCGTGATCAAGATTTTGGAAATCAAAGAGGAAGAGGTAGAGGACGTGGGCAAGGAAGAGGAGGCTTCCGTGGTACCTGTTTCCATTGCAATGAAGAAGGTCATCGTGCCTTTGAATGCCCTCAACGACAAGGAAGGACAGATAGGAGAGCTGAGGGCCAAGCTAGGGTTGCTCATGTGGATGAGGATGCACAATCATCACATTCAGAGGATGCAGAAAGAGGAGAGGCCTTGGTAAATGAAAGAGTCCTACTAAGTGGGGAGAATGAACTAGGGCAACGGAGGAGTCTATTCCGTACCAGATGCAAGTGTGAGGATAAATGTTGTGATGTGATCATTGATGGTGGTAGCACTGATAACCTGGTATCAGAAGAGATGGTCTCTAAGCTGAAGCTCAAGAGAGAGAAACATCCCCAGCCCTATCGGATTTCTTGGGTAAAAGATGATCATAAGGTCCTGGTAAGTGAACAATGTTTAGTAAAATTCAAAATTGGGAGTTACCATGATGAAGTTCTCTGTGATGTTATTTCGATGGATGTTTGCCATCTATTGTTGGGTAGACCATGGCAGTTTGATAGACATGCAATACATGATGGACATGCAAACACATACTCTTTGACAAAGGATGGAGTTCGACACAAATTGAAGCCCATGAAAAAGGAAGGTGAAAAGGTATGTAGCAGTGCTAGGATTTGTCTTGTTGATGGAAGGAAATTTTTAGATGGCATGAAACATCAGCGCATGTGCTATGCTTTGATTCCTAGAAAAGATAAAGAAGGTAGTAGTGAAATACCATTTGAAGTTTCAGATTTACTAGGAGAATTTGGAGATATTATCTCTGATAATGTTCCAGATGGATTGCCACCAGTAAGGCAAATCAGTCATCAGATAGATCTGATTCCAGGAGCTAGTTTGACTAACAAGGCTGCTCACAGGATGACTCCTACTGAAACAGAGGAGCTAAATAGACAGGTTCAGGAGCTGTTGAGGAAGGGCTTGATTCGAGAGAGCCTGAGTCCATGTGCAGTACCTGCAGTACTTGCACCAAAGAAGGATGGAGAGTGGAGGATGTGTACAGATTCTCGAGCTATAAATAGGATAACCATCAAGTACCGATTTCCTTTACCAAGGATGGATGATCTTATGGACTGCTTGAGTGGAGCTCAGTACTTCACAAAGATAGATCTGAAGAGTGGCTATCATCAGATATGGATTCGAGAAGGAGATGAGTGGAAAACAGCCTTCAAGACCAAGGAAGGTCTTTATGAGTGGTTAGTCATGCCCTTTGGATTGACGAATGCCCCAAGCACCTTCATGCGGCTCATGAATGAGGTACTTAAGAAGTTCTTGGGAAAATTTGTTATTGTCTATTTGGATGATATTTTAATTTTCAGCAAGACTTTGGAAGAACATTTACTGCATATTCGTAGTGTCTTTGAAAGGCTAAGGGAAGAGAAACTGTTAATTAATCTAAAGAAGTGTGTCTTTGCAAAAAGGGAGTTAGTCTATTTGGGATTTGTTATATCACCTGAAGGTCTCAAAATGGATCCAGAGAAGGTAAAAGCCATCTTGGAATGGCCTACTCCAAGGTCTGCTACTGAGGTAAGATCATTTCATGGTCTGGTTAGTTTTTACAGGAAGTTTATTAAGAATTTCA
Organism: Cupressus sempervirens; assembly: GCA_028749045.1. NCBI lineage: Eukaryota > Viridiplantae > Streptophyta > Pinopsida > Cupressales > Cupressaceae > Cupressus > Cupressus sempervirens. The sequence goes on from CM053792.1 coordinate 711,790,924, forward strand.
GTGGCATATGTGCACCTCTAACTGATACAATAAGAGGGGATAGAAAAGAGTTCAAATGGACTGCAACAGCTGCGAGAAGTTTTGAATTGCTGAAGAAGAAGGTGACTGAACAGCCTGTGTTGGCACTTCCAGATTTCAGAAAAGTATTCTAGGTGGACTGTGATGCTAGTGGTAGCGCTATTGGGGCCGTACTAAGCCAAGAAGGTAATCCGATTGCATATTTTAGTGAAAAATTGAATGATGCAAAGAAGAAGTATTCTGTTTATGATCAAGAGTTCTATGCAATAGTTCAGGCCTTAAAGAAATGGAGGCATTATTTATTGCCAAAGGAATTTGTTTTGTATACTGATCATCAGGCATTATAGTACCTAAATAGCCAAGGTAAATTGAATCAGAGGCATATGAAGTGGGTAGAATTCTTGCAGAGTTATACATTTGTGTTAAAGCATAGAAGTGGAAAATCTAACAGGGTTGCAGATGCATTAAGTAGGAGACAATTGTTGCTTACAACAATGCAAGTTGAAGTAGTTGGGTTTGATGAACTCAAGAATTTGTACCCTGAGGATCCTGATTTTGCTGAAGCATGGAAATCTTGTAAAGAACCTGTTGCTGTAGATAGAACCAAGTGGTTAGACTATTTGATTCAGGATGGCATGTTGTTCAAAGGTAGTCAATTGTGCATTCCAAGGAGTTCCATGAGGGAAAATCTGATTAAGGAGAAACACAGTGGAGGGATGGCAGGACATTTTGGTCGGGATAAGACCATTGCCATTCTTAGAGAACATTATTTTTGGCCTCAAATTACACAGGATGTGAAGAAGTTTGTACAGAGTTGCCAGGTTTGTCAAGTTGCCAAGGGGTTTAGTCAAAATACTGGCCTATATCAGCCATTGCCTGTTCCATCAAGGCCATGGGAGGACATAAGTATGGATTTTGTTCTTGGATTGCCAAGGACACAAAGGGGTAATGACTCAGTATTCGTGGTGGTTGATAGGTTCTCCAAAATGGCACATTTCATTCCATGCCACAAAACTCATGATGCTGTCCATATTGCAGACTTGTTTTTCAAAGAGGTGGTAAGACTACATGGTCTTCCAAGAAGTATAGTTTCTGACCGAGATACTAAATTTGTGGGGTATTTTTGGAGGACATTGTGGAAGAAGTTGAGAACAGACTTGAAATTTAGTTCCACGCATCACCCACAGACTGATGGCCAAACAGAAGTGGTAAATAGAAGTCTGGGCAATTTGCTGAGATGTTTAGTTGGAGATAAGCCTAAGGGATGGGATTTGATTCTACCACAGGCAGAGTTTGCTTATAATAACTCTGTAAATAGGAGCACTGGAAAATCACCATTTCAAATTTTATATGGAAATAGCCCAAGGACTGCACCAGAATTGAGGAAGATAGAACAAGGGGAGAGAACAAGTGCTGAAGCTGAGGATTTTGCTGAACACATCAAGTGTCTACATGAGGAGGTCCAAGCACACATTATCAAGATGAATCAAGAGTATAAAGCTAGGGCTGATGCAAGGAGAAGACATAAGGAATTCCAAGTAGGGGATCTTGTCATGGTGCACTTACGAAAAGAAAGATTTCCAGTTGGTACCTACAACAAGCTGAAAATGAAGAAATTTGGCCCTTGCAAAATTTTGAAGAAACATAACTCAGGAAATGCATATGAGGTGGAGCTGCCAGATGGTATTCACATTTCTCCCATTTTCAACATTGCAGATTTAATAGAGTATCATGATGATGGTGCAGATGAGGAGCTGGTTTTAGAGCCATGTCCAATTCCTGCTTCTAAGAAGGAGGAGATAGAAGACATTCTAGATCATCGTGTGGGTAGGAGTACCAGAAACAGGCAGTATGAAGAGTATTTGGTCAAATGGAAAGGACGACCGATCGAAGACTCAACTTGGATTTCAGCAGCTGAGGTTTCCCATTTGGGATTTCCTCTACCATCCATAAAGTGACAGGGTCATTTTTCAATCTACCCTGGGTGTCTGATGCAGGAGCATCCAGAGGTATAAGGGCAATCCTGTGTCACCCAAAAAAATGTACTTAGACTTAGTTTCTATTTTATGTCTTTGCATTTTTGGATACCCATTTGGCTCAAATAAAGGTTCCAACTCTCATAGTTCAACTATCAGTGCATTTAAAAATCCCAAAAAAATAGGAGCATGCAATTTGACCATCATTTTGGTGACCTAGAAGGTGTGACTTGGCCAGATGAATGTAATTGAGATTTAGAGCATTCCAGAAAAAGAATCAGGTCAAAAGGCCCCACGGTTTGAAAGTTATTGCAGTTTTTCGGGTTTTGGAGACCCCCTAAGAATGCTTCAGAGTCAGATTTGGGGCATTAAATGACCTCGAAAAGGGTCGAAAAATGGGGGACGAGCAAAGCTCGTCCATAGGGCTATAGAGCGCTTCGAGAGCTTTCCGAAAATGTAAACGGTTCGTCAATCGGAGTTACGGTTCAAAAGTTATGCCTCCCGGAAGTTCGGCTACCGTTTCTGGATTCTTCTAGAATTGCACCGACTTCTAACGCAGCTTCCGGAACCTTCTATTTTGTCGGTGGACGCCTACTAGCACTTTCTAGAATGTACTCCTAGTCCTTAACCCTCCGGGGTCTATTTAAGGAGATTTCTGGCATTGTAAAAGGCAGTTCGGATTGGAGCTTGAGAGGAGGTGCTAAAAGGAGAAATATTCTCCAGATTTATGCTATTGTAAGCCCGCAGGGCATGTTTTGAGTTTATTTTCTCTGCACTATTTGTACCAGCTTATTTTCTCAGTTAATATAACTCCTCTTTTCTATTGTGTCCATTCTGGTTGTTGGGTTGTGTCCCCATCAAGTCTCCTTTTGGCTTTTTGATTTATCTCCCCCTTTTACAATTTCTCCCTCTTTTTGACACTTATGTCAAAGGGACTATACGTTGACTAAGTTATTTTACCAAGAAGGTCTTGTTTACTTCCATCACAATTCTTAGAGCAACATCCTAGTTTTGTATTGCAACTTCTAGGGATTTGATTTGTATTGTTGTCTCCACTGTAAGGTGAACTAAACCATCTAATGTTGAAAGATTAGGATCTTTCTTCAATACATTTTCTACATAGGCTAGTTCTTTTTGTAGAATCTCCATGTGAGGGGTTAGGGCAGCTTGTATTTGAACTAATTTGGCTCTAGTATTAGCCTCTTCTACTATCAATATAGCTAGTTCCTTCTGTGTGTGAAGCATTGTATGAAAGTGCTTCTCACTTTGAGCTGGATCTTTTGGCAATTTCATGCCTAATACTTTCATATTTCTTTCCAAGCTCATTATTCTCTGGTTGGTTTCTTGTGTGAAGATTGAAGGATCACAAAATTTTGTGTACATTGAGAATATATTTTCAAGTACTATCTTCACCTTCTCAATTTTGTTTGCCAACTCCACTTGAGATAATGCTATTTCACTAGATATCTTTTCATTGACCTTTTCTTGAAATTTCTTCTTTGACCATTCCATTAGTTTTGCATTGGTGTCATGGTCTTCACTTTGCACCTGGTCCACTATTTATGAGAGTTTCTCTAAATGGGCTTTGTTTCATCAGATGATTGCAAGCTGAAGGCATCTAAGAAGATGTCCTTAATCTCATGTAATGCTTTCTTTTGTTTATACTCATTTCTGAGTATCTCATGCTTCTTCTTCCTTTCTAATGCCTCATGCATTAGATTTATCTGATCAAGTCTAATAGTGTCATAGTCATATTTTGGAATGACTATCTCTTCTTCTAATGTAGGGTCTCCATAGTGAAGTACCCTTGTAACTTTTGTGGAGCTTGAGCTTGATGCTGAGATTTGTAGTGGGATAACATCGGTGCTTGGCTTTTAAGGCATTCTTGTAGGAGTCCCAATAGTTGGTAGATTTACCAAAGTTTGAATTGATTCCTGCTCCTTTTCCTTTGGAATCTCCTTCTCCTCTTCTAATTTGTCTTTATCAATAACAATTATTTGTGGTGGTGCACCTTACACTTGTGTATTAGGAACAAAAGTATCCATCTATCATGTTTGTTCCTTTGTAGGCTCTCTTTCCTCTACAATCTGAGTCTTGTGCTCAATCATCATCACTTTGACTATGGAGTCAACCTTTGTAGATGTGTCTATTGATGTTTGTATTGTAGGTTATCCACTGCTAGTTGTAGGGATAAAAGAAGGTGGTTCTTGTGGACTCACCTTATCCTTTTTTAAGTTAGCTACAACTTTCTGCAACTCATCTACATTGACCAATACAAGATTATTGCATAATTGAGCTTGTAATGTCAATTGGTCAAGGATCTTCTTAAGATCCTCTGCAGTCAATAGATTGATGTTCTAACCAGAGTTGTTAGGAAATCCTTTACTGTTACTATGTCAGCAAGTGTAGAGGTGTCATGCGGAGGGCTCAAAGGTGGCAGTTGTGTGTCTAACACATTCTATTCTATTTGCTACTCCTTAGCTGTTGCCACTTCATCTTTTCTCTATTGTGTCTCCTCCACTATGTTATCTCCTTTTTCTTTCTTAGTTTCTTCTTCTTTGTCATTCTCCTCCTCTTCCTCATCATTCTTTCCCACAAAGGGATCATCTTCTCCTTGCTTAACAATTATTAAACCAAAGATCAACTTCCACATCTTAGTGGATTTATTAACAACATCTTCAATGTTATTTTGGAGAATGTTAAAGGCTCTATATTTGGGTGCAAATTTTCTCCCATGCTTCTTGTTAGCCTTAGTTATTTGTCCTTTTGTAAGCTTTGGCATTACTCAAGACAATGTAGACTATCTTATTTCCTTCTCCATGTTAAGGCAATAATGCCATTTATTTTCAACAATAGAATATAAATCTATAGGCATTGAATTATCAAGTTCAAGTGAGGTGTTCTTGAACTTAGCCATCATGGTATAGATTGATTCCTCAACCATGTTTTGTTCTTCCCTTCTTAGCTTACTAAAATTAATATTCTTCAATCCAGTTAAGTCTGCATTATCTTTAATATTATCACAAATATTCTCTAAATCAGACTTTGTGGCATGACTTACCACTCTGAATTGACTTGTGTCTTTTGACTCGATATTTTCTTCATTAGAGTTAGTTTGAGCCACATATTTTCTTCTCAATTTCTTCTTTGCTAGACCTTTCTATTCTATTGCTTTCTTCTTTTCTTGCTCCTTAGCCTTTTGGGTTGTAGCTCTTGTGCTTGCCCTTGTAGTAGGCTTTGCAGGGCTTGGTTGAACAACCTTCTTTCTCTTTGTCTATGCTATAGGCTGTGTGCTTGCTTTCCTCTTCTTAGGTTCTAGCTTAATTGGTGCTTCCTCAATTTGTTCCTACTCAACACCTTCTTCCTCTTCATCTTCAACCATGCCTTGTGTCAAGGCAAGTGGTTCCTGGCCATGTTCTTCTTCTTCTTCTTCTTCTTCATCTTCCTCTTCTCCTTCTGTAGTTCCTTCTCTACATTTGGCCTTAAGTTTCTTGACCAACTTATCCTTCTTTTTCAATATAGATTTTGTCTTTAGATCCATGTCAACTTTTAATCTAACAACATCATAAGTGCCAAAAGGTTTTGTACTTTTATCAATTTCCTTTGCAAGCAATGTTGTGATTGCTATTGATGCCTCATCAATGTTTATCTCATATCCTAATGGCCTTAGCCATCTAACTCTTGATACTATTGCTTGAATATAAGTATAATCAATATTAACTAGGAAATAGATATCATTGATGTGCTACTCTACTCGGGAAACTAGAATTCTTAGTCTTTGCTTCATGGACTTCTTAAAGTCCTCAAAATAGCTTGTCATGATGGCTTCAAAATTGGCTCCCATCTACTCTATGTACTCATTTATTTGTACAACTATAGACCTATTGGTCTTCCATCCTATCTTACCAAATGAGGTAAATTCATTCTAAACATAGAAAAAGATACATATCAAAATTGAGCCAAACTTACATTGAGCACTTTTGCATCTCCTTATTGCTCCCAAATTCTCCATAATTTGTTGCAGTTGCAGTTCTGCTAGATCACATGTATGATCTTTCTTAACAATTTTGTAGCCTACATCCATTGCAATGCATGGCACACTCTTCAGTCGGCTTGACTGGTAGAATTTGTGTGATATAACCCTCACTGCAAATTTTAGAAGTGGATCTTTAATGGTGTCAATAGTCATGAATCTTTTATTCCACTTTTCCCCTGTGTTCTTCTCAATGGCTTCTTTTGAGTCACTCCTTATGGTCTTTGGTCATTCTAGGGTTGGATATCCTGTAAACCTATGTATGATTCTCTTTGATAACTTGATAGGACCACCTTCCAAACATAGGCATCCATCATGGATCCTGCTCAAAACTATTCTAATCCATTCTATTTTAAAGACTATGGAGAAATCTAGGGCACACGTTAGTCCCTTTCTCTCAACAATGTTTAATTCTTCTTTCAACACTCCATTTTTGCACAGTTTTTCATAGGCCTATTAAATCTCCATGTCACCAATCCCTCCAACCTTTCAATTGTAGCATTTCCTAACATCTTGAAGCATTGCGACTTTTGGTGGGATAACAGATAAAGCGCCAGCAGGGTTGTTCTTATATGCAACTTTTGGAATTGCCCTAAAATATGGTTGCTTAACCTCATTGCTAACTAACTAAACCTTAAAAGCTTCCTTATCCTTAGGGTTTTTAGCGCTTGAAGCCATTTTGCAACCTAGGGTTTCAACAAACTTTTAAAACAACGTAGCTCGACACTTGATAAATACCTTAGATTGATGAGGTGATGCTAAATCTTTGCTAGAATCTTTAAAAATACTTTTTCTTTGCTTAGAAATCACTTTTTTGCTCTTCTTGATCTTTTCTCTATGTTAGAATGATGAAAAATGATTGAAAAATTGACCTTATACCCTTCAATACATATCATTTAATGCTTAGTGCATATACAGTTGTACATTTGGTTCCTTATACGATTTCTACTTTACTCGGCATCAATGCAAATTCCACTTCACTCAGCAGCTATAGGAATTACCATTACTCACCTTCAATAGAAATTCTCTTTACTCAGCAACAACTATCATTTATTTTATTCGGTAGCTACAACTCACTCGGCTCCAACTAGTCTTGGCTGACAACTTCACACACTAGGATTTTACTTGGCTTCAAAAGAAAACTTTTCACACTTGGCAATAGGATGAAAACTTGAAGATTCAATCTTGCATCTTTATTCATGCTAATTTATTCTTTTCAATACTAATTTGTTTTAGAACTGATGTATGATAAAGCTTTTAAGTATCAGTCGCACATACCTTCTTCTTGCTTAGTTGGATGAACTACGACCACTTGACCTTTTAGGTGAAGTGATCCCTCCATTTGATGTGTTGCATCCATCTTTCTTCTTCCATGTCTTATTCATTTCTCCTCTAATGTGTTCAACATCTACTTTCCCTTTTCCTTTTTTGAACTCAGAGTTAGGTGCCTTTGTCCTTGTTGGGTAGTTCTTTCTGATATGACCAGTCTTCAAACAACTAAAGCATGTAGTTTGACTTAACCATTTGCTGTAGCTTCCACTGAAATGTGTTTTTATGTAGTTCTCTGGAATGTGTCCATACTCTTGACAATAGTGACAGCTATGTCTTGTATTGTAATCCCAATTGTAGGAATTTCCATGATTTCTTCCCTTCTTTGATGACCATGTGGACTTGGATCTGAACTCAAAGGCTTTGTGTCCAAACTTCTGACAATTGTAGCAGTGTCCTTCAAATCTTGGTGCATCCAAGGTCCTTGTTCTATAGTCATGTGCCTGATGACCTTGCTTGTTGCACTTGTAACAATGGATCATGTTCCTTGGCTTGGCATTCTGACTAGCATTTTTACTCCTTCAAACATTAGTTGTATGTCCTTTCTTTCCACAATGATGACAAATAGGTTTAGAGTTCTTATCTTTATTGCTTCTTTCTTCAACAGTTTTGGATGATTCTCCTTCTTCAGTGCTTGTGTAGCCTAATCCTGATGTGTCTTTATTAGATCTAAGGGATTTCAGTAGTTGTTCAAAGTACTTGATGGCTTCATTTGGCTTGTTGGAACTTTCAGAAAACTCTTTCTCTCTTTTTAGGTCATTTTTTAGTTGCTCATTCTGTAACTTCAATGTAGTTATCTCAATGTCCTTGACATTCAACTCATGATGGGCATCCATCATTTGGCTTAGGGTCTCTAATTGCATGTTTGAGATCCTAGACAACTCTACTGATTTTTCTTCCAATCTATTTGACAAGATTCTTTTGTCTTCTTCAATCATGACCTTGTCTTCTATAACTTTCATCTTTTTCTTAGTCACCTCACATAGCCGCATAGCTTGTGATTCTTGCTCCAACTTGAAATTTCTGATCTCTTTAGCTTGTGCTCTGTTCTTGTCCATGAGATCTGCAATTACTGCATACAATTCACAAGAGTTTCCATCTACAAATAATTTTCTAGTGTCAATCTCCTTGTACTAAGTGTCATTTTCAGCTATGGCAATCTCTTTCCTTCTCTTTAGTGAACTTCTAAAGGAATCTCTGGCTTCATCCAATTGTTATAGTAAGAGATGTATCTCAATCTCCTAGTTTTCAATGGTCTTTCCCAACTTGTAAACCTCCATCTCAAGATCTTTTCTCCAAGCTATAGGAATTCTCCTAATGAGAACTTAGCTCTGATACTAATTGTTGGAATTTACAAGTGGGAAGTATATACTTTTGAGAGGGGGGTGGTGAATTAGAAGTACTAAAAACTAACCAATAAAACTCTTAACTTTAAAACATTGTGTGCATAAACATATAGAAATAAAATGTAAAGAAAATGCATCCACATAAACACTTGACACTAGATATGATTACCCAGAAACCCTCCAATGAGAAGGTAAAATTGGGGTGGGGATGACACCCACAATTGTTCACTACTATAGTAATAAAGTTCACCTATTAAGGTTACATGTTTTGATCATTCTCATGATCTGCCCTGTGAAAGGCCTACCCTAATAGAGGCTTACAAAGGATTGTTAGATCCTACCCTGTTATAGGATTTTAACAGCTTGTCAAAAGTGTGCTTGGATAAAGGACTTTAGAACACTCACTTGGAATGTTACCCTATTAAAGGATTTATACAATGGTTGTTAAACCAACCTAAGTCCATAGGATTTCATTCTGGTGCAACAATTGTCAGAGAGTATAGTAGAATATTTGATCTGATACACTTATAATCTGATATTGCTAATTTCAAATCCCAATTCAGTTCATCTCGATCCTCTATGATCTGATATGAAAATGTTGTAACCTTGATCCTTTGTTCAGCTAACTAATCCTGCAATGTTGTCCTTCTTCTAAGTCACCTTGATTGTATGGTAATCAATTCACCCCTTTTCATTTACTATCATCACCTTTTTCGCATGCATTCTTTAATGCTCTATCATATACATTGTAAATTATGGGGTTTCCACTCCTTTTAAAAAGACTTTGTTGGCTTAGGGTTAGGTATGAATCTATGATTGAGATTCATCCAACTTTCCTGCTCAATTATCTCCATTTTTCTAATTGGTTGCATATAGATCACATAGGGAATCCAAATAGATTTGATCTTATCTCTAAGCTTCGAGATCTATCCATGAGTTGGCATGCAAATGGTTTACATAATTTTTTGTGCCTTCACAAAGTCTTATGTCAATTCTATGTTGCTCATCACTTGTTAAATATTGATGCTCGACGCTTGAACTTTCTCGGCATCTATTGTTCACTCAGCACTTGAGTGACTTGGCACTTATTGAATTTCTGGCTCGGCATATATTGCAACTTGATACTTGTATATATTATACTTGACATATGTTGCTAGCTTGGCATGAACTTAGAAAATAGCTTAAGTGTGTTGACACTCAATTGTCAAAACCATTCTGAGATCAACATCTGTCCCACATCTTCTTTGTAATATTACAATCTTTTAGGTCATCAAACTCAACATAGCTTAGGGCTTAGGAAATCTCCAACATTGCTTGGTTGTGATCTAACTTTTGTGCCAACTCATTAATAGTCAAAGGAGTAGTTTTTACTTCTACATATACATTTTCTAGAAACATGACAACAACATCACTAATACTAGATATTCATTAGGATCTGTCATTCAGGAAAGTTCTCCTTGTTTAGCTTGGGTACATCTCTCTTGTTTGTCATGATCTTTTTCTTTAAGTAGCTTCACAATTTTTTTTGGAAGCATTGTACTCTAATTCCAATTGTTATAAATTTTTAGAATAACTGAGAGTGGGGGGGAGTGGGGTGAATTAGTTACTCAAGGTCTATATGTACCACTTGAACAATTAAACATTAATCACTTCACTGTTCTTCTTATCCTATTGTTTCTCAGTTTCTACTATAAAATTGTCATAAACATAACTTGCATTGCATAATGAAAACATTATCAAATGTAAACATTCATCATAGTTTGACAGTAGGATTTTACGTGGAAATCAAATTTGGGAAAAACCATTAGCAACATGCCACTCTTTTTCACTCTTTCTAAGTGAGCTCTGTTAGGATCCAACCTTGTTAAATGTTACAAAACATATTGTTAAATATGACCTGGTTAGAGGATTTAATCACTCTGTTAGGAGTGGCCTTGTAAGAGGACTTTGATCATTCCATTTATAATTTCACCCAGTTAAAGGATTTATATAGATTGTTAAATCTTCAAATGGTTCTTAAGTCAACCTCTGTTAAAAGGATTTCAATACAAACTATTTACAATGATAAGAAAGAAAATAATAGGTTTGATCTATGTGATTAAAACTCACTTTTTCTGGTTTAGATCTCTGTTTGGTCCTTATGTTGGTTCATTGATAAGCCCTTCACTGTCACTCTAATCTTGATCTGCTTGGTCACCCTTCAAGAAATCAGTCCACTCTTCTTATCAACACTTAATCCTTCTACTCTAATTTTCTTATCAACAAAAACATCATATCTGTAAGCTTTCTCCTTTAGCTTCACATTCACAAACTTGTGTTCTTCTGATCAACCTCGCTCTATATGTCTCTCTTCACATACAAATCTACTCATACACATTGGTTGGGTCGAGCTTGGCTTGATTAGACATGGCTAGATATCTCACCAAATGATCATTTATGTATGTCTTTAAATAGGTATTTTGTGCTTTAGCATTTTCTAAATCCACTGTAGATCTTAGGGTTTATGATCAGATTCAACTTGATTCAATGTATCTGCTCATCTTCTTGATCATCATCTAGAAAATTCTCTAGAATACATTTATTAGATTTTTATCTAATCAACTCTTTGAATTTAATGATCAAACTCATCAATATTATCTTCAACACATTTTACATCTCACAAGAAATCACCCGAGTTAGCTTGATCTTATAATTACTCTAAATTTTGTTCTCTTATTGTCACTCAGAAATCTCTAAACTTTGATACTCGGTCAACACTGAAATACTCGATCATTGTAAAGCTTCTTTCTTGGAATGAACTAACTTGATTGGTCGATGCTAATGCTCGGTCAACACTATATTTTCTTGACACTAATTGTAGCTCGGTTGACACTAGCATTACTCAACACTCCTTAGTATTTTACTATTTTTCTCAACCTAGCCTAGCTTTCTTGAAATAGAAAATTACTTTTCTTTGTCAAAGTCTATCTAGTCAAATGCCCATTGTAAATTTCTTTTCATAACTTCAACCTTTCCTCTAGGTACTATAGTTATAAGTAACTTCACAAATCATCTTCATCAATCAAATAGATATGACATTTAGATTAGGCAAGCAATATGTTTCATCCATAGATTTGACATCAATGATAAAACAACAATTGTTCCAATTGTAAGTTTCCAACAATTATAAATGTTAAAATTAAATTATCCAATCACTTTCTATAAATTAAATGAATTAAATCCACAATGAAGAAGTATTTTCTTTCTAGATTATTTGTCTTGGATGGATTAAACTTTCATTGTATAGAATGGTATGCCAATTTTGATCTCATTTTATATTGAAGTAATAAAAAAACCATCAATGTGGGTGGGATTGGAGAACCTACCCTTGAAGTTTTTGGGTATTGATCCATTGGTCAAAGTAAGGGATTCACTAGGAAATCTTTTGGGAGTGGATGCCAATTTTTTAATGGGGGTATAAATATGTAGATATATTTGTAGAAGTTTAATCAAAAGTTGGCTACTGGAAGAAATAGGAATAACCACACAATTTGGGAAATGGATGCAAAAGATACCTAAGATTGGAAGGGATAAGAATGGAAAATGTCCTTTTAGAAATAATATTGAAGTAGGATGCTCAAAAACTGGGCAAGAAGATAAAAAATAGATAATGAAATTAGTACTAAAAAGTATTCTTTAATTCATAAAGAGAATGAAAATTTGAAGGATCAACAAGTATTAAATAATGAATTATAAGAATTTTAAGAATATGAATTCTTCAACTAGAGAGTCACTAAGGGTTTGCAATAAAATAGAAAATAGATATGTCTTTTGAATAGATGTACAATGATAATAACTTAAAGAAAGTGGTTTTGAGTTAGGGAAGAGAAATGAAATCAAATGAAGGAACAAGATCTTATTAAAATAACTAAAATTTGTAGAGGACATATCCAAGAATCCTAGAAGAAAAGAAGGTTGAATAGAAGTAGAAGATATGGAGATGATTACAAATCCTTAAATGATATATATAGAGAAAACTCCCACTACAAAGAGAGTATTCTAGAAGAAGATACTCAATTTGTATTAAAAGAAGAAAATGATTTTGAGAGATGATGAGAAAGAAGTATTGATAGAAATATATTATGAGATGGATAAAGAATTGAGAGATGAAAGAATTCAATCACAATTCGGGATTTGTTAAGGAAAATCCAAAAGGTCCAAACTTGATGGTCAAAATAATAGAGAAAATGGACTAAAATATTTAAAGGAGACAAGAATAGAAGATGGAGAAGTAGAAGGAAAAATTAAAATCACATGGTCACGAAGATGAGGGAAGGGAGCACTCCATTCTAAGGATTCATGAAGGTTCTTCTTAGAATATTAGGGCTTAAATGCCCCTAGTAAATAGTGGTTGGTCAAAATAAACCATATAAAAATTAAGCCGAACATATATATGATACAAGATACTAAAATGACCAAAATTGACTTAGATAGTTTTGAAAACAAAAAAAGAATTGGAATTACATAGGGATCCAAGCAATAGGCGCTTCAAGAGGACTTGCAACCTTCTAGAGATCCCAAGTAATTTCCATAGATAAGATTGTGCAGAAGGCACAAATTGCTTAGGGTGCAAAGTAAAGAGCATGTTTATTTTAGGTCATATGTATGGTCTTACTATTACTTTGAGGAAAAGTGAATTATCATAGTTAGAATTAGATATCTTTATGAGTTATCAATCTCATAGTTTAGTTATTTTGGGAGGAGATTTTAATGCTATTTTAGATAGCTTAGATAAGAGAGTGGGATGCAAATCTCAGTATCAAACTCTAATGAATTTTAAAGAGTGAGTTAATAGGAGCTAATTGATGGATGTTAAGGTCTCTATCTTTACTTGGACAAATAAAAGACTCTAATTTAGTAATCTCCCAAAAATGCTAGGCATGTTCATTTTCTTGGGCATTTTCTTGGGGATCTTAGTGCATCTCCTTTCACCTTTAAAGGATACATAGAAGCTTCAAGTCGATCAAATCATTATCCTATTTTCTTAGAGATAAAATGAGATAGAATGTCATACATATTCCCCTTCAAATTTGATGAAATTTGGTATGAGAAACATATTTATTTTAATTAATTAAAAAATTGTGAAAGTAGGAAGATATTGAGAAAGCAAAACTACTTTTTTAATATATAGCTAAACTCAAATGCCTAAAGCAAAAGCTAAAAAGCTATATTTTGAGTTATTCAAAATAAATTTTGAAGAGATGTTAATAGAAGTAGATTCCAAGTTGTTGAATGAAAACATTATTGAGTGAGAACTTTATAAAGGAAAAGGATTTGGTGTAGAAATATGAAATCATATTATCTAAAGAAGAGATCATCTAGAGACCAAATTCCAAAGTGACATAGATAAGAGAACGTGATAAAAATACAAAAATCTTCCATTTAAATAAAAAATAGAGAAGGATTGGCTATCAATTCACTATCTTAAAATACCCCAGTTGTAGTATGTTAGACATAACTCAAACTAATTTTTTTTAATCCTTGGCAGAATTATTTAAAAAATTATTGAACAATGAGGAAGGATTGACTCTAATAGCCCACTAAGAGCTACTTGGAAAAAATACCATAGGTCTTCTGAGAGGAGTAAAATTAGATGTCAAATAAAAGGATTGGATATGACCTAAGGTTAAAGAGGCCCTCTTTCAGATGTAATCAAATAAAGTACCAAGGCTAGACATGGATATCTATCAAGTTTCTTCTAAATATGTTGTCCAGTATCTAGGGTCAGAATATGATAAGAGATAATGATGCCTCTTGGTAAGTATAAAAAATATCAAAGAAATTAACAACATAATTATATCATTAATTCTTTTGAATGAAATGAGAGTATGAAAAAGAACTAGACACACCTAATCAACCCTCCACTAATATATGAGAAAAAGGACCTAAAAGTTAGGGAAAATGTAGATGGGAAGCACCCTCAAAAGGATGGAAGAAATTAAAAGTTGATGGAGCATCAAGAGGTAATCCAAGAAAAGTAGGAATAAGATGTATAATTAGTTCAGAAACTAGGGAATGGATCATCAAAAGAGCCAAACCCTTGGGTATTGCTTTGAACAACATAGTAGAATTGGAAGCCCTCCGGGAAGGATTACAATTAAGTTTAAAAAATAAGATAAAAAGATTAATTATTGAAGGAGATTATAAAATTATTATTAATTTCATTAGAAAATGTCAAATACCAAACTAGGTGATGAATTCCAAACTTGAAAATGTTCTAATTTTAATTGATCAATTTGAAGAAACTATATTTCAACATATTTATCATGATGGTAATATAGAGGCAGATAAGCTAGCAAATAAAGGAGCCGAAGGAGAATAATTTATTCATCAATCAACATTATAAAATCTTAGAGTTTAATTAGATGCCCCAAGTCTTTATATGACATCCCAATAAAAACTGGTGTTTATGCTTTCTTCTTATTTCTGTTAATGACTCCCAATTTGCATAGTACGAATATTTAATCAGCTAGAGGCATGATAATTATGAGTTGTTAAAATCTCTTGGCTCATCTAGTCATGATTATTTATTGGGAGGCATTTTTAGCCCTTCCCCATAATTTGATTCTAGGGCCTTTCACTCTTCTGCAACATCCTTATTTAGGCCTCTTTGGTTCTTCTGTGGTGGTATTTTATCCTTTTCTTAGTTTCATTTGATCTTAGATGGAGTCTTCCATTTCACTTTTTCATTCGATGGAAGTTAGGACTATGGATTTTAGAGGGTCTGTTAAACCTAGAAGATGGAATAGGATCCTCAATCTTGTTAATGATTTGTCTAGATTTGTGATTTCTTGGGCCATTGGTGAAAAGGCATTTAACTATGATTTTACTTGGTGCACCAAAAATTCAATAATTGGTTCCTTTATAGGTTTTCTAACTAGGAAAAACATAAATAGTGGGGAGATCATTCAGTTATGCTATAATGTGTTTGACCCAACTTGGTTAGAGGGTCTAGAAAATGCAGTACTTAGCTTAGACCAGAAGCAAAAAGTCCCACTTCTAGAAGTTTATATGGTATACCCATTGGGTAGTCTCAGGCATGCCATTGTGGCTAGAAGGTTGTCTCTTTATATTAGGGACAAAATTCAATTATTTTCAACCTAGCCAAAAATAGAGACATGCATTAATTTCCTACTCCATTGGAGAGGTATTAGAGAGGATCGGGGAAAGGAGTAGCTGGTCAATTTTCTACAAATGTTTGAAGCTTACATCAAACTAGATGTTTCCTTCGATGATCTTGACAAGTTGTAATTCATTTTTCCCAATATGTTGAAAACCAACAAAGAACTATGAGCTTATGTTTACCCTCCAGGCTCAAAGGCAAATGATGTGGAAAAAGTGACAGATATCATTATGGTATGCTAGAGGAAAGGGAAGGAAGCTCAACCCTAAATGTATGATGGTGGTTTTTGGTTTAGCGCTTATGTAGGTTTTATCTAGCTAGGATATTATGTATATGTTTTTCATGTTGCTAGTAGGGTTATATAGTTTAGTGCTATGTCGATATAGGCTTAACATCATTTCCCTATTTTAGATTTGTTGTGGTGTTAGTTTCATAGTGTTTGCCCTATTTTGTCATGTGGGCTCTGCTTCCTTCTTACCCTTTGATATATTTTCCTTTTGGTTAGTTTATATGGTGCCTTGTTGAGGTTGAGCCAACTTTTAGTAATGTAAATATAATGAAGTATAATATAATGACTTGTATATTATCAGACCTCTTAATATTATGTGGATCTAAGACACTCTTACAATTTAATTTTGAATAGATTTTTTTAAGTATTCTACACTCATGGTTTATTACAGGGTGTTTGGCATTATAGTTACTTCATGAACTATGTATTCAACTCTTATATTCATCTGTGTTTTATCTTATAGTTACATCATGAATTACGTATTCAACTTTTGTTACATTTAATTAATAAGCCTGAGGTAGTAATATATCTTTATATGCATGTGGGTTCCTCAATTTATTTACACTAGTTTTAATCTACCCATTTCCACCTTAAGTTTTTCTTATTCATTATGTATGATTCACAACCTTGTTTTAGTATTACATTATGGCAGTTTGGCTATTTCCCTCCCTCTGGAAACTAGGCAGTAGTGTTGGATTTCCTTCTATCTTCTACTCGTTATATTTTTCTATCCTTGTTATGGTGTTGGAACATGCTATGTTTTCCTCGCTTGTCCTTTGGTTTTGGTCTTTTTTGGTATATTCATGTTATTTGACTCTGATTACTAATATCCAATTGGAAGCTAGTTGTGTTTTGTCATGCAGATATTATTAAGATTACTATTCTGAGGGAAGATATTCGACACTAGGAGATTGGAACCTAAGCTTCTCTTTGAACACTCTATTCAAAATTCAAGTATAAGATCTGTTGTAGCCAAGAATTTAACAAGTAAACTAAAAATATGGAAGCAAATGTTTATAAACACCAATATTGGGGTATGCCCCTTTTACATTTGTACGTCATATAGGACCTTGGTCCTGGGTGAGATTGGAGGTTTTCTTACTTCATTCTTTCCTACTAGTGCCCATTTAAATGGAGAACTTCTGTAATTTCTCATTTATACTTATAAATATAATATACAAGGCTTCAACTGTTTACTGATAAAAGAAATTATTTCATTGATTCCAAATATAGTAGGGGCATTATCACTGGATGAGTTCATAACAATATCTTTATGCAATACTATTTACAACTTCATGTCAAAAGTAATGGCCAATAGGTTGAAGATAATTCTAGAGGAAATAATCTTTGATGAGAACATAAAACTTTTCCTAGGTAGACTCATCCTAGATGGTGTGATCATTGCATAAAAGTAATTTAATTGGCTCAATAATCAAAGAAGGGATGCATGATGATAAAGTCAGATATCTAGAAGGTATATGACAAGTACATATTAGATGTTTCTTATTAAAATCATGAAGGCATTTTTTGTTTCAATAAAATGTGGCTTAATTGGTTACATGTATGTAAACACCAAGATTTTTCATCTTGATTAATGAAACTCCAAAAGGGTTTTTTTAAGTCTATGGAGGGCTACAGTAAGGGGCTCTAATGTCCCCTTATTACTACATCATCCTAGTAGAATATTTGGGGAAAAATATCAATAAACAATCACAAATAAGAAAGTTAAAAATAATTAAAGTAAAAAGCTCAATGCACCCAATTACATTAGTTTTCTTGTAGGGGATTAACTTATGGGGTAATATCATATCACGTGCATTTATATTAAGGGATCTAAAATGGGAAAAAATAGGGAAACATATTGCTATGTGGGGGTAGGGGGATTAAGAGGGTTCATGTTGGAAAAGGGATGTGTGGAGTCTTGGGCAAGTATTAGAGTGGGTGACAAAAAAGGAGTTTGGCACAATAGTTTTTGAGAATAGGGGCATTCTTTAGTACACCACGAATACACATGATATGACCTAGGTTTACTAAGTTAATACACCATGAGTTTTTTGATGATACCATGATATACATAATAGTTGAATGCAGAGAAGCCTTGAATTTTAACAATATTTAAAAAAAATACTTGATGGCTTCCAGATAGGAAATGAACACAAATAAATTAGATGTTTTTTCTTCAATGTCTTATATAGAAAGGAGCAACAAAAACTTAGTATTTTTAGATATAAAAACATTTTTTTTTTAAAGACTCATAAAATTGCAATATGTAGGATTTGATGAAAAAGATAGGTAAAGAGATTTAGTTAATGATATCATCAACATTAGGTCAAGTTGTCTTATTGCACTTAATAGATGTATCACTATAATCGGTATCCCTCCATGGAACCATCCATGTCATCATGAAGTGTGTGTTTATGATCTATGAATAAAATGTAATACAAGGGTACTAAGTGCGATATATGTTTTAAAAGAATTGCTTCTAAGATGTTATCTCATATATTGCATATCCTTGTTCTTTGTTTTAAGTTCACAACACATTTGATTACATATGCAACCTCAACATTTATGTTTCATAGTTAATATATGTAGCTAATATAATATGACTATTTACATAATAAGTCTTGTTTAAATTTAATTATTTAGGGTTAACCTCATTTTAGGAAGTAGTTTTAAGAACATGATTTTTCTTAATTTGTATCATATTTTTTGATGAAATCTTGGTTTTTTTTTTAAGCAATGCATCTATCCATAAAATCTCCATGCATGCAATGACAAATACAAAGATATTTAGCCATGTGCAGTGGATTTACAGATGTGTACATTATCTTAATAAAAGATTAAGAATAATGCTATAATTGATTCCAAAGTATTATGTAGAGGACGTTAGGAAAATTATTTACCTAATTTTATTGTTGAATGGAGATCATCACTATGATCCACATGAAATTTAGCCTCATTACCCCTTTTATCTAATCACGATATTAACGTTAACCGATGAGAAGGATCAATTGATAGAAAAACGATTACGTAAATGATATTTTTTCCATTTAAGACAGTGACCTCATTACATATATTAGCTCATATGAATCTTAAAAAAAGTATATGTATGAAAGGTAGGAGATATTTTCCACAACTAGTTAAATTGTGAAAATTATGTAAACGACAATTTTCCCATTCAATTCAATGCCCTCATTGCATATATTAGAATATGAATCTAAAAATAAAGTAGACACATGGTAGGTAGGAGAGATTTTTATGACAAGCCTAATCGTGATCTTACCATTGGGATTCAACTATGTATTTTTCAAGTCAAACTCATTGACCCATGAGTACTAGTTCACTAGAACCCATCCATAATGAGATTGGATGGAACACTTAAAACTCATTGCATATGGATGATTCTTATAGAAGTGAATCATTGGACCTTCCTAGGGGGTCACCCATCCCAATACTAACCCAACTCAAGCACATTTAGCCATTAAGTTTCCTACAGGGTTAAGCCGAATTATTTTGCTACCATATTTGCAAACCCTTCAACAAGCATTATGTCAAGGATTATGAACCATCATTCTAGAGCACATATAGTTCATCAATTAATAAGTAGTAAATATGTTCTATGAAAAAATTAAGTAACATTGCTATAAGGATTCAACTATGTAATGAAATAAAACCATTGACATCAGGGAACTTGGAAATTTGTCAACTAGTAATGTAAAATCCATGTTAGTAAATATAACTTTGATCTCAAATATAATAATAATTATTTTTATATTCTTCTTGTATACATCATATTTTTTAAATAATTATTGATTTAATATCATAATGAAAGTGTTCTATAAAACAATTTCTAAATGTATTAAATAAGAAATCTAATATATAAGACAATACATACAACAACCTAAATGTATGGTCACTCTAGATCATTGGAAGCCATATGGAAAGTAGCATATCTCCATTAAGTATAACCTAATCATGTAGTTGTAGAAGGCCTTAGATGAAGTAGTCAATCAAATCTACCATCACATAGTGTAGAACAAGGTGTCACACATATTTTCAGTAAAGGACAAACCAAAATGACAAATGTGTTCAAGAATAATATGATACTTCACCAGTGTAACCCTTTTTAGATTTGTTTCTCAAAATCATTTATATGACATTCTAAATGGTTTGATCTACTTATGATGAGGCTCATTTAAAGTGATTTAAATCATGATCAACAAGCCAATATGTTGATGTGTTTAAAATCATGTTTAATAGAAAAAAATTTGTGATGAATGATTCATTAGATGATTACACATTTCTTTCGCGTAAACCATGTAAAACTGTATGATATTATTATCATATTCTTCATGCATATCTATGGTGTGTTTGTTTAATAGGAAATGTACATGTTGAGGGTGCTCTAACGTTGCTCAAATATATAATGTGAAAGCAAGAAAAGATTCAAAGGAGAAACCTTATTGGTATCAATAAGGGACATATCATCAAGGTGCTAGAGAAATTCCAAAGATATTTTAAGGAAATATGAAAATAAATATGAAAAACATGTTCTAGAGCCAAGTAAAGTAATCTATAAAAAATAATTATGACAAATTA
This sequence comes from Cupressus sempervirens, assembly GCA_028749045.1. Classification (NCBI taxonomy): domain Eukaryota; kingdom Viridiplantae; phylum Streptophyta; class Pinopsida; order Cupressales; family Cupressaceae; genus Cupressus; species Cupressus sempervirens. Next base: position 711,811,676 of record CM053792.1, read on the forward strand.
TAGAATGATATAAATAGATTAACGAATTGTAGAATGATGTAAGCGAGCATGTTGCAAATCAAACCATTTAAAAAAATCTTTATAGATCATTGTATTGCCAAATACATCAAAGTATCATAATATTTATGAACAAAATATATAGATAGAAATGGTTTGGCATCTAATATATTGCACCTTTATTTCCACTGAATGACCATATCATTAGTGTTCCCAAATGATGTGCATCATAAAAATTAAATCATCATTAAGAAATGATTTATTGACCTCATAATGAGCATACATAGAATTAGTGTCACACTCATAAAATATATTGCCAATAGACAATTTAAAAGAAAAAAATGTATAAGCAACCTCATGCAAAATGGAACATGTGTGTCTACATCAAGTTACTTTCCTTATGGAAACTTGAATTAAGAGTCATATAGCGGACAATCTATGAATGTACAAGAAAATCTATGATGAGATGTAGTTCATAATGAGACAAAAAAAATAATTTGCTAGATAAAACACGACATGAATCAAGACTCTAGATGTATCAATCAAGTGTATTGAGGTAGGGCAAAGTCACCTTCATAGGCCAAAAGAGAGGCATCATAAAAAATCATGGTGACATAAGAAGTGAGCTTTGGTAAGAAGTGAGAAAAAGACATCAATAATAAAAATTTAATGTGAAACAATAACTAGTAAGATGACTTGTAGATGTAGCAAACAATAAAATCATACACCTTAATCAACATAAATTAATGTCATGATACAAAGATAGATCTAAACCTCAATCAAATTTAATAATAAATACAAACAATAAAAAAATATTAAATTTATAAATCAAAGATGCAAACAAAATTCAAAGCAATATTAAAATTTATAAAAAACTCCAACTAAAAAAATTTGCCATTTTATATCAAGAAATAAACTATCTAATATTGAGAGATGAAATTAAATAAGGATAATTGAACTACTTAATCTAAGGACAATTGAATCTAAAACCTGAATCCAATAAGAAAAATGAATAAATAATATACCTTTCAATTTGAAAGAGCAAAAGCAACTGTTACTCACTTTTTAAATAAATACAGAGCAAACAAATGAAAATAATTGTACTCGATAAATTCTAACTTAAATGTGAAAACAATTACATGGTTGTTTTTTTCTAAAATATCTAAAAGAAGAATTTTATTTTAGGACTCCTTTCCGGAAGCATAGCATGTATATTGTTTTCTAAGGAGGGCACCCGCATAGCTTGTCTTCCATATATTTTTAATTTTTTGTTATTATTATTATTTTAATATATTCTTGCCTTACATGTCCTTTTCACTCACGTACAAACAATAATATGCCTTGTCTTCTATAGTATATAATTGCCAATTATTCCAAATTTCCAATGGCCTCAACTTTTAATTGGTTGTTTATTCATTTCCTTTTGTCACATCAAATTTGGACGCCTACAATCCTTTGGGAGGGAACGCAAAATATTCTCATTGGGAATCTTATCATAGCTTTCTAAAGTGGAAAAATAAATATTTAAAATTTAAAAGAAGTTCCACTAGATCCCATCATAAAGGATCTTTATTTCAATATCATAAATGATGGACCCTCACATTGCAAAAACTAGGCATTCGTAAACTAATTTATTAATTCATATATTCCTTGGAGAGGACAAAGTCATGTCATATTATCATAGTTGATGCTTTTGATTCGAAACAAATATTTAAGGGCATAATTTCTTTGTTTCTCTTTCATGTGTGTAGATAATGAACACTTTGGTATGGTATGATTATTTTGTTTCTCTTTCATATATGGTTGTAATGAACACTTTATTATGCTATAATCTTTCTTTTTCCTCATGGTAAAAAAAAATTAGTGTAGATATACAAGTTCATAATGAATTTGTAAGTAAAATTATACTAGTTTTTGTTCTATGTTTTGTATTATATTTTATATTTTGTTATTTTATTTGTATAAGTTAAGAGTTACTATTAAATAAAATAGTTATTTTATATATAATGCATGTAAAAGAGTTTAATTTATACATGAATTTATTTAGAATATAGTTAAAGATTGATTAAGCTGTCAAAAATGGTAAGTAATTGAAATTTGAAACATGATCTAAATATAAGTGACTAAGATGATTGTGCATTATGAACTTTGGAACCGTGTGAAGACTTGGATTAAGGATGCAAGTGAAACTTTAAGCCTCAAATTCTAACTTTGGATCTTTTAGGTTTTCATAATACTTGAAAAAATAACTTTTGATCACTTAACTTGTGAACTACAACTCAAGTTACATACATTAGAAGAGTGACAAAGATCGCCAAAATATTTCTAGGTTTTGTTTGTAATGCAGTTTTCATACTACATTGCAAGAATCAACCCTTTCGAAGGTTGTTTGACAACCCATTTTCAGGTTTGAATCTCACAAGGTATTTCATTTTTCTCTCTTTTATCTCTATACACTTCATCATTTTATCACATCTTTATATATTAACTCTATATTGCATATCTTCTTTCTTAAACCCTCTTAAGGTGGAGGTGAGAGGGAAATAAATTTGAGTCATTCATTCTTTTGTCCATTAGGTTTGCATTGATACTTTCTCTTGTATCAATCAAATATAATCCAAGGGGTGGATCTCAATCTTCCCCCTTCTAAATGTGTTAGAGTGATTTGTCCCATTTTACGACAACACATTTTGGAGAATCCGATGTGTTGCATTTCTTTCTTATATTTTGGAGTTAGATTTCAATTTGGTGTATCTAGATCTACTTACTTGTTTGCATTAGTGGTATTTAGATCTCCTTTTGCATTGTTTTCGTATATATTGCATTTCATCTATTTGCATATTGAAAAAAAAAAAAATTAAATCTAGTTCATTTTTAGACTGCATCTCATTTCAACGGGGTTGTTTTCTTTCTTTTCAAGTTTCATTCATGATATTCAAGATGTTGCTTTAGTGCATATGATGAACACTTAGTTTTTCCTTGCATTGATTCTCATTCCCCTTTAAAGGGTAATCTTTTCAGAGATGTTGATAAACCTTTAGTGATTCATGAAATTCCTACCTTTGAGAGTGAAACTATTTGGGATGAACCCTTGGATAGGAATATTGATTACTCTGTCCTTGAAGTTTCTTTGACTCATAATTGTTACTCCTCTAATGTATGTTTTCTTCCATTCTTGGATGATTCTACTATTTGGGATGAACCCTTAAATATGGATATGGATTACTCTCTTCCTCATGAGAAATCTTTGGATGATTTCATGGTTCTTTCTCCTATTGATCAACCTCTTTTTCTGCATTTCATTGATATTCCTTCCATACATATGACCTTGATGAGTTTTGTCCTTCTCCTACGAGTGCCTTACTCATATAATACCGCACCCTTGATCCTCCTTCTAATTTCTTTCAAGAAAAAACTCAATTCAAATTAGGACTTGTGGAACATGATGATCATTGTGATCTTATTTCATTAATCCAAAATTAGATATTAAGGATCCCACTCATATTTACCCTCTAAATGGTTTCTCAACTCTCCAAGATTGGGAAACCTTAGATTTCACTCTAGCATCATACATTCTTGAATTTGTACATCAAACACCTTTATTTCGTGAGTATTTTCATGTTGCTTGCTTTTCTTTGCATTTTCCTTAAATTACATCTAAGAGATCTTCCTTTTATATGCTTTATCGATTCATTTCTTATATTATATCTCATATTCTTTCAATGATGAATGATATCCTTTTCATGATCACTTTTCTTGACCATTCTATATCCCTATTATGTTTCTCCTTGGTTTGTGATATTTCTAGCCTATATTTTGGAGGCTCATTGTCCTACTTTGCAAGTAACATAATAGTCATTTCCCTTGTCTCTTCACTTCGAGGGAAAGGAACCTATTTCCTCTTTCTATCATTCGATCCATTATCTCCCTTTGCTTACTTGCTTTACAAGTAGGGAGGCATAATGTGTCCTTCTTCCCTTCTTCAATGCATCCAATATCCTTTATGAATTTGCATTCTATTAGGGCTTATATTGGATTTTCTTTCTCTTTTCTCTCTAGGATCCATTATCCCTTGGTTGTTTATTTCATGATAACTAGGTAGGAATAATGTGGTATCCTTTCATCTATCTATTTCATTTCTCCATAGATTTGTATTGTTTTATGGGAATTTTTAACTATGGTATGTACTACTTTGTTACATGTAGGGTTGTTTTTTTCCCCTAATAATTGTCTTTTTATACTTTAGATTTTAATACTTCTCACTTAATGGTAATCTATATCTTACTTTATGTGTGATATTATTTTCTAGGACCTTACATTGTTTAGAATCTATTATCTTATGATGTTTCTTTCTTTTATCCTCTTTATGGTGTGGCATTATATTCTTCTTGTTGATATAGGGTGTTTGTGTTTTATGCATGGATATCAGTTTTTTCTTACAAATCATCCTTATATTTTTCAAGTTTTTGTTATATAACCCATCATAGATCTCCTTTTTGTATCACATTCTTAGGGGGAAAGAAGCCTTGTATATTCTATATCTCTTTTTCTATGGATATACTTTCTTTAAGCTTACATGGAACTTTTTTATTATGTGACATTGTTCTTTTTTTATGAAGAATTGTATCTTGGTTGTGGATTCTCTCTTTTGCAAGAGGTGCATGTCCTAAGTTGTCACCTGTTCTTTATCAAGTAAAACTATGTCCATTATATACAATTTCCCTTGTTTGGAGATTGTTATCCTTCATCTAGGGATCGTTATTCCTTCTATATTGGAAGGTTGAATACGGGTATTCTCGTTCTTCTTCCCTTCTTTTCGGAGATGTTATCTTAATCAAGCACTCCTCTTAGGTGGATGTCTTTTTATTAAGATTTATCCCTTTTGAGGATCCTCTTTCCATAAGTGATATATCCCTTTCACAATTGTCTATGTTTAGATTGTAAGAGTTAAGGCTCTTCGCTAAGAAGGTCATCCACATTGTTTCTTTAAGGATATCTCTTTGTTGCATAAAGTGGGTATCCACATTATCTTCCTTCTCATGCATGTTTGATGTAGATGTGATAAGGAGGGGGACATACATACACCCTCCTTGTACATAGTTTATGCTCTCATGGGGTAGTAAATATGGATTTTGAGTATGGCTTAGAGTACTTTATCCCTAGATGCTAGGTATGCTTTCTAAGTTATTCTCAAATATATGCATTGTCACTTCCCTCTTTTGTACACACAAGCAAAAATGCTAAATCTCATAATGAGTAACACAAATAAACTTGCTAAACCTCATTCACGGATAATGCATCCAGATACATATATGCTAAATCCTATATTTGGGTAACGCATAACAAATTACTAAGTCCCAGTATAGGTAACACATTTAAACACAACATGCTAAGTCCCATACATAGGTAACACATTTAAACATGACATACTAAGTCTCATACACAGGTAACACATCTTTTACACAGGATCACACCATGGCGATACAATGGATGTTGATCTATGGATGGAACTTTGGTGGGTTGACTAGCGGGTTACTACCCTGTTAAACTATTTCAACGCCATGTTCTTGTTGAATCTCTCTTGGTGATTCATAGTAGGGTGGTCACTCTACTAGGTGAGGTAATCACTTTCCTTTCCTTTTCATCTCAATTACTTTCATGATAGTATAGATAGATCCAAAAGTGATGTTATTAATGATATTGCTCTTGCATTTCTTATGTCAATGCTTATTCTCTTGCAGTGGCTTTCTAAATATGATATTAGTGGGAGAGATGTTTCATTAGCCAAGATTTCTTTCACTAGTTGATTTGGGTTTTCTTTTAGTACTAACCGTTTCTTTGTTGAGATTTTGCCTTTTCCTTTTTCTTTTTCTTTTCTTTTTTGTTATACCCTCGTGCATGTACGTGGAGTTGGGACTCTCTTTATTGGGAGCTTGTTCTCTTTGATTAAGTGAGGTCCTATCTTGTTGAGATTTGTTGGATGCTTCTCTTCCTCTTCTTCTTCTCTCTCCTTTACCATAAGTATGGGTAGATCCACACTTTTGCTAAAGTGGGGGCTAAATGTACTACTATTTTAAATTGGAAGAATTCAAATTTAATGAAGGTTTAGCACCTATTTAATGCAAGATCATCAATATTCTCCTCTCTTACATCTCTTCTTCCCTTTTATGTCCTTTCTCCTAAAGGGAATTGGGGTAAAACCTAATAGATCCTTTTTAAGGCTCATATTTTATGGTGTTAAGATTGAGGTAAGATCAATTTATCCTAGATAATTCCTTTCATCCATATATCCACTTGGATTCTTCTCCTTGCACGGAAACGATATTTTCTTGGAATATGGACCCAATTTTTAGATTTTGACACTTATTTTTGGAGCCCTGAGACAACTCTGGGGGTTTGTGCACCTGATCATTAGGGGAAAATTTTTCCCTGACTAATATGAATAATTAGGGGCAAAATTCACCCCTAATGGGCCAATTAGGGGTGTGATTTTCTCCCTTATGAAGCCCTATTTTGACTCCCCTCTTTGGGTCCCATGTTTTGGGATGTTCAGGTGTTAACTTCTGGGTTGGTCATCTTACAGGAGTTAGTTAATTTTGAGTTCTATATAAAACCTTCCATTTGCTCCATTTCTCATTCACAATTCATGTCTCCAAGCACTCTAGCATTAAAGCATTCAAGTTATCTAGTGTTCTTCAAGAATTCAAGGCATTCAAGCTTCCTCCATTAAGGATCAAGGATTTATGAATTCAAGCAATCGAAGGAGTTATGCTATATCTTCCATTGCATTTTCAACAATCAAGATCTCCCTTCAAGGTCATTTTTTTGTATCTTCTACATGATCTACAAAGATAGATTTCAAGCACATGCATTCAAGAAGGTTTTGATTTTGTTTTGATTTCATTTTTAGGGTTTGAAGTTATGTCAAATATATTACATCAACATAATTGATTACATTTCAAATTCAAGAGCATCTTCATAGATTTGCATTGCTTCATATTAGATCTATCACTACTACTTGTTAGCATTCCATTTCAATTATTTCAATTCAATGTTAATTCCTAAACTGGGGTTTAAATGCGGCATACACCCCAAACAACGAATAAATAATCCCTTTGTTTTAAAATTTTTTGATCCCAGATTGACGAAAAAGTTGCAGATCAGAGTAACCTTTTTGGATTTTTTGAGAACTACAAAATCTAAATCAATGTCAAACATCATCATTAGGGGTACATTACACCCCTGATGACTTATGTTTCTCCTACAGTGTTAGAAATGTTTTAGAATAACTAAGAGCGAGAAGGGCGGGGCGGGGTTGGAGGGGCGATGAATCAGTTATTCAAGGTCCATATGTCCAATTCAAACTTTTTACTAAGTGTAGTGAGCCTATTCAACCTTTCATTCATCCAAGCTTTAACTTTCCTATTCAACAAGTTATTGTAAATCAAAATGCAAGCATAACACATGAAAAGATCAACACATAACACAGTGATTTACGTGGAAACCCAATTTGGGAAAAATCACTAGTAACAGGCTACTCAATTCTCACTCTTATGAAGTGATGCCCTATGAAAGGCCTGCCCTGTTAAAGGCTACAACACATTGTTATATGTGACATGGTTAAAGGATTTAACCACCCTGTTAGAAGTGGGCCTAGTTAGAGGACTTTAGAACATTCTCTTGGAATGCCACCTTGTTAAAGGATTTAAAAATGGCTATTAAACCAACGTAAGTCCATAGGATTTTTTTCTACCATAACTGATACAATTGCTAGAGAGTAACAATAAGGGGTTTTGACCTGATTATAGAATACAACTCAACTTGCAAATCTCAGATCACTTCTCAGCTCATATAATTGCCTAGCTTTCAATCTTTGCAACTCTTGACATCTGTTCCTCCTTTCAAGCTTTGTCTCCTTGAGTCTGCATACTCAATGTACTAGTGCAATCATCTCTTTTTCTGACCACTTATCAAAGCATAGTCTCTGTGCTCTATTTTTCCTTCTCCTAGATGTCTTCTCCTTGACACCCTTCTATCACTTCATGATTTTTGGCACACCAATAGCTCTTGCTTCTTGGTCTATGACTCCTTAAATAGAAATCTGCAATTTCTTTTCCCACTCGATTCTTCCCTCCTTTAATTTCAATTCATATGGATTAGGTAGGATTCATTGAATCTAATCCACATTTTGTTCATTCTAGAAACATCATGAAGAATCCTCTTGAATTTTTTCAAAAATGGTTTACATAGAATTCTGTGCCACCAACTCATCATCTTTATTCTCCAACTATTTCACAAAATTCTAGGTAACAATTATATCGGCTTAGATTTGGAAAATATTTATCATTTCCAATAATGGAGCAGCTTGACACTATTGAAATTCTGATGCTCGGCACATACTGTGTTACTCGACATCAACTATGTTTTTACTGATGCTCGGCATGTAATGCCCTGCCAAGAGATCCAAATTTTTTTACTAAGTTTGCTAAACAATTTTTTTTTTTAAAACATGAAAGAGAAAACCATTCATAACATTTGCGGAAGCAATAGCAACAATTCAAATAAAAATAAACATAACATATATACATAACAGGCTACATTTTTTAAAGATCCCTTAACGTTGTATCACATCTAAATTAACTATTCATCTAACATCCCATCCTTATGAAATAACAATGATACATCCAATGTCCTTAAACAATAAACAAGTGTCCTTTTGTAATTATATTTTAGTTTAGCTCAATCATCCACTGTACATATCATAGGGTATTAAACATCCAAGTAAATAAAGTACATCATCATCATCTAATATTAATCCATGATGCAATAACATAAATAAAACCACATATCATACATGATAGATCATCACAAAAAATATAAACATTCATCACAAAAGATAACCATATATCACAAACATAAATAACTAAGTGCACGGTTCCTCCCAACCGTAACTAACATCATTAGACCATCGTGGATCCTAGCCATCCCTCCGTGTGTATCATTCCAAAGCACCGAAGAGATCATCGGTATTAACATAGTAGGAATGTCACTCCTAAAACATCCTACTAACATGCAAAGTAAAGCATAATAAATCATCAACTAACATATGCAAAGTAAAGCAAATCATCAATATAAGAAACATACCAGTAAATACATCCATCATAAGGTATATTATCTATCATAATGCTCCAAGAACATAATGAAGAATAAATACCAACCAAGGATACTCCAGCCACGGTGTCTCGGATGGATCTCAAATCATAAGAGTGAAAATACACTACCACCCGACCGCGTGGAACCTAAGTGGTCCACTCCCACCGTGCTGAGGAGATAATCTCAAGTCCCAAACAGGTTATCCATAACACATAGCACAAATCTTTAGAAGTCCAGGAATCTTAAAAGTATACTAACTCAAAGGTTCCAATCACACACAAAATTGACATCTAATTCCCAGAGGCACACAAGGACATGTAAGAAACCTACTCTGCAAGCGAGAAAGTATCATCGCAATTATCATGTACAAGTTACTCTGGCAGTTAGCTAAACTCCACGGGTCCATATTGATCTCATGCGGCCACTAGTATCCTCTCATACTGACGAAGCATACTATGGAATGCACGATCGCAACCATGCGTTCTCACTACTCCCATCCTAGCCTGTACAAGCACTCAAGGCATGGGTGAGAACATCAAAACAATTATCTTTTAAGGTCCATTTAATCCCCATTTAGTGTGTAAATGTTATCACTTATTAACCAAACTTACAATGAGTTACCTTGGTAGCCACTTAGGGCCCCGACCCCCATTGCAAGCCACTTCCCGACACTACAAGTAGATTACCTACCCTAAGCTCATGGAATCATAAATCACCACAGTCTTGTACAAGCAACTGTAAAGAAAATTCAAAAGATAATCCATAAAAATAATTATTAAACATGATAAAAGCATCAAAAATTCATAATAGGAAGAATCATCAAATCTCCAAGATAAGAATCATCAAATCTCGATGAGCATCTGAAAAAGCATCCATAGAAAATCATGACCACAACAGTTCTCTATTGGCAACTGAAGGCATCACTGATAATCATAATAATCATTGGTTCTCAATAACCAAAATATATCTCAAAATAAATCACAATATCCGTTGATTCTCAATAAGCAACCAAGAATATCTCAAAATCATACTGATCGAAGACTCCAAAATAGTTGAGTCAAACATGTCACAATATGACATCATCAAGAAATAAATCCACATTTTAGTCCCATCATGGCGACTAGAAAATAATCCAAGGATAACTGATCGATGACTCAAAAATGATTAGCTCAAGTGTCGCATACACATACATCTCAGCTTCACATATGAAGACTGATGAACAATAACAATCAGTAAATATAAACATTTCATAGAGCATACGATCACATTACCATGGTTGGGCTTATAAAGATCGAGACCAAATAAGATCAACATGCCATAACATCTCATAACCCCCGAGCCTCTGGTAACAACTTAGGACTGGTCAACACTAGTTAACCCAAAACCCAAAACAAGAAGCATATAGAATACACGATGCAGACACATGTTTTGGTTTTGCTAAAATCTCATAGTTGAATCAAGTGTAGGGGTTTCCAATTTTTTTGTTTGCAAGTATACTTTCAAGTGTCTTAAGTTTCATCATTTGACCTACAAGTCAACCCATTTCCCCCGATAGCATTATCCTTCCATTGTTAAGAATTACATTCTAAGAATAACTTAAGGATAAATATTCACTAATCTGATCATTATTGACATTTAATTAAATTGTTCTATATTTAACCATGATCCATATTCTAATTGATTAACCTTTCAACTTTTCTAGGATCATTATTCGTTATAAATGATAAGAGAGCCAATTATCAATCTTTGAACAAGAAGATTACAACTTAATTTAAAATGATCAATTTAATTTACCATTTAACATAGGTACATGATTCCATGACTTTTGTCATTTAATAGTTTTCAATTCAATATTACTACGTCTCACCATTAAAACATCTAAAGTTATTATTCAAATCATGAGAATAAGGCCTATCAACTTTGATATCAATATTTTACAACCTCGTTAAAAGAATCATATCAATTAAATCTTTATTACATAACATAATTATTGATTAAATCTAATTAACTTTAGTTTATTGATTAAATCTAATTAACTTTAGTTAATTGATTTAATTAATAATTTCACAACCAAACCATCAACCCAATGAATATTAGTTGACTAATAACTAAAAGTCAACCATACACAAATGTTCATATTCATAGTTCAATAATAATAACTTGCTAATATTTAATAACAAATTATATTGGAAATATTATTAATAAATCTATAATGACCACATTCGTCACTCTACAACAATGTTCCCATTTATATTTTCATAATAACAAGTTATAATAAATCTCCAATACCAAGTATTATTATCTCAAATAAGTTTCCCCTATGTACGTTGATTCAATTAATTAATACTCCTCCAAATTATTAACCAATTCAATTTGATTAATATATTTTATAGTATTTCAATAATTAACTAATCTCTTCTAGATTAACTCTGATCGTATTAATTGATAATTATTTAAACTATTTATACTATTATTTATTAATAGTTTGTTAGTCTCAACAAACATTAATAAATAATAAACTCATCAAAACTATTATTAATCGATCTAGAGAACTTTACATAAGCTTCATTAGCTAACTCTTAATACCATTAAGGTATATCAATAATTTAGTTACTAATATATAACATATTAATAATACCATAGTAATTCAAATTATAACAATGTTATAACAGTGACTCCATGTCAATTAAATCTTAATCCATTATCATTAAAGTCTCCTCATTTAAAAACATAATATAAAATTACCATCTCTAAATTATTTAATATACATTATAAAAAGTCCACTATATAAACTATATTAAAATCTCTTTTCTTTTAATTTTTTCTCATTTAAAAATCTATTTACTTAGATTGATTAATAATTAATTACACTTCTTTTACTATTAACTAATCTTAATTAAATTTGATTTAATTAGATTATATAATAAACCATATAAAACTAATGCATTTTAATAAGATTCTAATAAAGAAAGATTTCAATAATATCTTTAATTCATTCCATGTTTTGATATATTATTTTGTGAAGTTTAAGCATAAAGAATTCTTGGTTATGGAAAATGGAGAAATATTTGTTTTTGAATAAAACAGTCCCAGTACGAAGGCCATATCTCCCTAATGAATCGTTGGATCGGGCTGAAATTGAAATATGTTGGAGAGGGCCAAGTTGCACCAATTTTGACTGGAGCGATCGAATAAATTCGATCTCGATAAAAATTTATGAATGACTGAGTTCAGGTCTATCCAAGGGGCAGCGACAGGACAATTTGTGATGAATTAAGAATTTCCTCTTAAAATATTTTTTCTCTAAATTTAATCATAAAAGGGTTTGTTCATACGCATCTAAAAATATAATTGATAGAAAGATTACATCTAATCATTCGAATTTTCACCATAAAATTTCTATTTTAATTCCAAATCTTGTCTTTCTAATTTAATATAAATTCGAACTCAAACTCGATTAAAATCTAATTTTTTTCTTATTTGAAAGTAGGGTTTTTCTATTGTTTTCTTCTCAACCAAATAAAATATCTAGATTCCAATTTCAAATAGTAGATTCAATCATAGAGAGTATTCAGACACATAAAACAGATATGATGAAGACAGGAAGAGAAAGAGTGCAAAGGGAATATGAGAATATCACGAGTGCACCTAGACACTGATGCTAATTTGCCATGCCTAAGAAGTCCATATAAAATCCCTTCTTTCTCCATCATTCGCAATTCTTCCAAGAATCCAAGCCGATCGAATCCTCCAAGTGATTAGAAATGCTAGAAGGAGCATAGAAGCAAGTAAAAAATATATGAGCATATGAATCTTCTCCCATGCATGTAAGCTTTGAAGCTTCTATTTTAGCTTGTAGCTCGTGGCTTCCATTAAGCTTGTAGCTTCCATTAAGCTTGTAGCTTCCATTAAGCTTTTCATTTAAGCTTCTATGAATGCCTGAATATCAAGAGCTCTCAAAAAACTTTTGAAATGCTTCTTGAAACCGCTGAAAGGTGTCACCAACTAAGCATGGGTCTTTTCCAATCCTTTTTTATGAGTCATAGAATTGTAGACACCTTGTGCTTAATTGATGCACAAACCTCCGTGTTGTTGACACATGTTAATTCCCATGCAAGCTTATAATTCCAATTTACTTTTTAAATAATCTCTATTTAAATTTTATAACTTTCATTTTAATTTTTATAACTTTTATTATTATTATTTTATTTATTACTTTATTATTATTTTATAATTGTTGTTAATTTTAACTTCTAGTTTTCTTTTATTTAATTCCTTACCTCAATAATTCACATTTAATTAATCACAATCAAAATATCAAAGATCATGATATTTTATTAATTTTCTCAAATAAATAATTTATTAATTAAATCTATTTATTAAGACTTAATTAATGGAAAATTCACCATAGACCTCCAAGATAAAATATGAAAACCCATCATAGAACAAATCATACAAAATAAATCTAAAGGGTTAAAAATCACGAAATATGTCATCCGACACATTCGGTGGGTATTCAACCTAGATACTTGTCCTAATTTTTTAATTAGGACAAATGGCTAAAAGGGTTGGGATTTGGACTTGAGAATTTATCTCCCCTCTCTTATCATTGAGATAATGTGATAGGGCACGCTCATCCTGGCAATTCAGGGAAGTCGATACTCGGTACCTGCAACTTGCATAAAAACCATGCATGTACAAACAAAATATATACTAAACTAAATAGACAATGGTAGGAAGTGGTACATCGTGTAGATCCCGACTAGCAGGTGACTATGACTCCCTTCCTTAACCACATCAGATACACCATACAAAAGCAAACACGCAAGGCAAATACGCACACCATACACATGCAAGTATGGGGTAAGTATCCATAAGAAATCACATATGATAATAAATCATCTTACTAATCATCATTAATAATTGAAAGCAATGTAATAATCATCATCAATAATTGTGAACACTAAAAATAATCATCATACATACATGAAATGTAGAGTCTAAGTAATCTCATCACATAATAAATTGAATCCATAGCACAATATCTGATAATTTCAAAAGAATGCTGCTAACCAACAACATAAAACTAGTTCTAAAAGAGTTCAACAACGATAACAAAATTTGAACCAAGGGCAGGCACTACACGGCACCTAAAGTTCACTCGAAACCCACTAGATTTTCTATTTGCTTGGCTCGAATGGAGAATTTTCTCAGCTTAAACTAGCTTTCTCGGCACCCACTAATGAACTTAGTTTAAGCTTTGCAGTCAACCTTGTTTCAATTTATTCCTCCAATGTTTCTAAGTGTGACTAACCTCTATATCTTTAAATATGTTATCAATACATTATTTAACCATTGTCTTAACTGATCCTTGCACTTCATTACAAAACCATAACTCAACCTTTCCCTTAGGTACTTCTTGTTATATCTTGTTGATTAAATCTCCTTCATCAATCAACTAAGTGATAGTACTTGGATTTTATAAGCAATTGTCATTCCTATAAATAGCAAGTTTGACATCAATGACAAAACAATGATTGAAAACATTATTTTAGCAACAATCTCCTTCTTTCAATCAATCTTCTTCTCATAATGATCTTTTCAATCAGATTTCTGACAATCTCCCTCTTTGGCATTGATGGCAAACCAGACTGATCGACCATCAAAATAAACTATTCAATTAAGTTATCAAAGTGCTAAATAGGTTAGAATAGTAAGCCACATTCCAAAAAGAAATTGTGCAACCATCAATTATCTCATCTCCTTCTCTTGATCTACTATCTTGATTGCTTTACTTCTATTTCTCCCTCTTAGTTGTTGTATCTTGTTTCTTTCCTTTCTTACATTTTCTCCCTCTGTATGCATTACTCATCTTCTGCTATTCTTTGTTCTAATCAGCTTCTTCATCTTCTCCCTCAATTGTTG
Source organism: Cupressus sempervirens (assembly GCA_028749045.1). Taxonomy (NCBI): domain Eukaryota; kingdom Viridiplantae; phylum Streptophyta; class Pinopsida; order Cupressales; family Cupressaceae; genus Cupressus; species Cupressus sempervirens. Next base: position 711,826,751 of record CM053792.1, read on the forward strand.
ATCAGTTCCTTACTACTTCTCCCTCTTTGACAACAATGCCAAAGACATACTATCTCAGAATCTTGACATGCAAGTGCAGCATTTGCAGATTCTTTCAATTTCTCTCTCTGTCAACTTGCTTGTGACTAATTTGGAACTTCATCACTTCAATTACTTTAGGCATGAATCCTAAAGTAAATATCCTGTACATCAGTTTGTAATATTTCAACAATCAATTCCTCTGATCCAGGGCAGTCCTGATTTTACTTAAGTAGCCTTGGCTAGGGGTATCACCCCTAACTTACCTCTAAGATAATCAAAAGAATCTTTAGGTAGTGCTTTTGTGAAGATGTCAACAATCTGTTCCTTTGAGCTAACATATTCCATCTTCATTTGCTTGTCTTCCACCAATTCTCTTACACAGTGATACTTGATTGCAATATGCTTGGTCTTGGCATGCATTATAGGGTTCTTTGATATGTTTATAGCACTTGTGTTATCACAATAAAGTATCATAGGCTCATTTACCCCATCCTTCAAACCTTGCAACAAATGTTTGATCCATACAATATTGGTGCAATTGATAGTAGCTGCAATATATTTAGCTTCTATTGTGGATTGTAAGGTACAACTTTGCTTTTTTCTAGTCCATGTAATCAATCTTCTTCCCAAGAAAAGTGCTCCTCCATTGGTACTTTTTCTATCATCAATATTACCTCTCCAATCTACATTAGTGTAGGCTCTTAACTCAAACTTTTCACTTCTCTTGTAGTACAAACCAAAGTTATCAGTTCCTTTTAAGTACCTGATTATTCTCTTTACTACCATTAGATGATTTTCTCTTGGATTTGTAGAAAATCTTGCCACAATTCCAATAGCTAATGCAATGTATAGTCTACTATGTACAACATACTACAACTTTCCAATCATTGATCTATACACTGCTTGATTGACTTCAACTCACTCATCATTCTTGGATAACTTATGTCCTATCACCATTGGTGTACTGACTAGTTTTGAGTCTTCTAATCCAAATGTCTTGAGTATTTCCTTGATGTATTTTGAGTGGGTTACAAATATGCCATGCTTCAATTGATGTACTTTAATCTAACAAAGAATTTGATTTCTCCAAACATTGACATTTCAAACTCATGTTTCATTTGATCAGCAAAATCTTTGCATAGAACATCTTTTTCTCCAAATATTATATCATCAACAAAGAATTTAGATATCAAAATATCTTTATCATTTTTTGTCTTGGTATACAGGTTGTTGTTGTCATCTGTTCTCTCAATTCCTATCTTCACAAGATATTTTTGTAGTCTCTCATACCATGCTCTAGGTGCTTGCTTCAAACCATAAAATGTCTTATGCAATTTGTAAACCATATCCTTGTTGTTGTCATCAAAAAATCCTTTTGGTTGTTCTATGTAGACTTCCTCTTCTATTATACCATTTAGAAAAGTAGTCTTCACATCCATTTGGTAGGCTTTGAATACTTTGTAGGAAGCATATGCAAGTAATGTTCTTACTCCTTCCATTCTTGCTACAGGGGCAAATGTTTTCCCATAATCTAGTCCTTCTTCTTGTGCATAGCCTTTGCTAACTAGTTTGGCTTTGTTTCTAATTATCTCACCATTCTCATCAAGTTTGTTCCTAAACACCCATTTCGTACCAATTACATTCTTTTTAGCTAGTCTAGGAACTAGGGTCCAAGTTTTGTTCTTCTCAATCTGGTCTATCTCTTCTTCTATAGCTTTATACCAGTCATCATCTTGTAGTGCATCTTTCACTATTAAATAAAATAGTTATTTTATATATAATGCATGTAAAAGAGTTTAATTTATACATGAATTTCTTTAGAATATAATTAAAGATTGATTAAGCTTTGAAAAATGGTAAGTAATTGAAATTTGAAACATGATCTAAATATAAGTGACTAAGATGATTGTGCATTATGAACTTTGGAACTGTGTGAAGACTTGGATTAAGGATGCAAGTGAAACTTTAAGCCTCAAATTCTAGCTTTGGATCTTTTGGGTTTTCACAATACTTTGAAAAATAACTTTTGATCACTTAACTTGTAAACTACAACTCAAGTTACATACATTAGAAGAGTGACAAAGATCGCCAAAATATATCTAGGTTTTGTTTGTAACGAATTTTTCGTACTACATTGCAAGAATCAACCCTTTCGAAGGTTGTTTGACTGACCATTTTCAGGTTTGAATCTCACAAGGTATTTCATCTTTCTCTCTTTTATTTCTATCCACTTCATCATTTTATCACATCTTTATATATTAGCTCTCTATTGCATATCTTCTTTCTTAAACCCTCTTAAGGTGGAGGTGAGAGGGATATAAATTCAAGTCATTCATTCTTTTGTCCATTAGGTTTGCATTGATAGTTTCTCTTGTATCAATCAAATCAAATCCAAGGGGTGGATCTGGGTCTTCCCCCTTCTAAATTTGTTGGAGTAATTGGTCCCATTTTACCCCAGCACATTTTGGAGAACCCGATGTGTTGCACTTCTTTCTTATATTTTGGAGTTAGGTTTCAATTTGGTGTATCTAGATCTACTTGTTTGCATTAGTGGTATTTAGATCTCCTTTTGCATTATTTTCGTATATATTGCATTTCATCTATTTGCATATTGAAAATATAAAAAAATTAAATCTAGTTCATTTTTAGACTGCATCTAATTTCAATGGGGTTGTTTTCTTTCTTTTCAAGTTTCATTCATGATATTCAAGATGTTGCATTTAGTGCATATGATGAACACTTAGTTTTTCCTTGCATTGATTCTCATTCCCCTTTAAAGGGTAATCTTTTCAGAGATGTTGATAAACCTTTAGTGATTCATGACGTTCCTACCTTTGAGAGTGAAACTATTTGGGATGAACCCTTAGATAGGAATATTGATTACTCTGTCCTTGAAGTTTCTTTGACTCCTAATTGTTACTCCTCTAATGTATGTTTTCTTCCCTTCTTGGATGATTTTACTATTTGGGATGAACCCTTAAATATTGATATGGATTACTCTCTTCCTCATGAGAAACCTTTGGATGATTTCATGGTTCTTTCTCCTATTGATCAACCTCTTTTTCTGCATTTCATTGATATTCGTTCCATACATATGATGTTGATGAGTATTGTCCTTCTCCTACGAGTGCCTTACTCATATAATACCGCACCCTTGATCCTCCTTCTAATTTCTTTCAAGAAAAAAATCAATTCAAATTAGGACTTATGGAACATGATGATCATTGTGATCTTCTTTCATTAATCCAAAATTAGATATTAAGGATCCCACTCATATTTACCCTCTAAATGGTTTCTCAACTCTCCAAGATTGGGAAACCTTAGATTTCACTCTAGCATCATACATTCTTGAATTTGTACATCAAACACCTTTATTTCATGAGTATTTTCATGTTGCTTGCTTTTCTTTGCATTTTCCTTAAATTACATCTAAGAGATCTTCCTTTTCTATGCTTTATCGATTCATTTCTTATATTATATCTCATATTCTTTCAATGATGAATGATATCCTTTTCATGATCACTTTTCTTGACCATTCTATATCCCTATTATGTTTCTCCTTGGTTTGTGATATTTCTAGCCTATATTTTGGAGGCTCATTGTCCTACTTTGCAAGTAACATAATAGTCATTTCCCTTGTCTCTTCACTTGGGGGGCAAGGAACCTATTTCCTCTTTCTATCATTCGATCCATTATCTCCCTTTGCTTACTTGCTTTACAAGTAGGGAGGCATAATGTGTCCTTCTTCCTTTCTTCAATGCATCCAATATCCTTTATGAATTTGCATTCTATTAGGGCTTATATTGGATTTTCTTTCTCTTTTCTCTCTAGGATCCATTATCCCTTGGTTGTTTATTTCATGATAACTAGGTAGGAATAATGTGGTATCCTTTCATCTATCTATTTCATTTCTCCATAGATTTGTATTGTTTTATGGGAATTTTTAACTATGGTATGTACTACTTTGTTACATGTAGGGTTGTTTTTTTTCCTAATAATTGTCTTTTTATAATTTAGATTTTAATACTTCTCACTTAATGGTAATCTATATCTTACTTTATGTGTGATATTATTTTCTAGCACCTTACATCGTTTAGAATCTATTACCTTATGATGTTTCTTTCTTTTATCCTCTTTATGGTTTGGCATTATATTCTTCTTGTTGATATAGGGTGTTTGTGTTTTATGCATGGATATCAGTTTTTTCTTACAAATCATCCTTATATTTTTCAAGTTTTTGTTATATAACCCATCATAGACTCCTTTTTGTATCACATTCTTAGGGCGAAAGAAGCTTTGTATATTCTATATCTCTTTTTCTATGGATATACTTTCTTTAAGCTTACATGGAACTTTTTTATTATGTGACATTGTTCTTTTTTTATGAAGAATTGTGTCTTGGTTGTGGATTCTCTCTTTTGCAAGAGGTGCATGTCCTAAGTCATCACCTCTTCTTTATCAAGTAAAACTATGTCCATTATATACAATTTCCCTTGTTTGGAGATTTTTATCCTTCATCTAGGGATCCTTATTCCTTCTATATTGGAAGGTTGAATAGGGGCATTTTCATTCTTCTTCCCTTCTTTTCGGAGATGTTATCTTAATCAAGCACTCCTCTTAGGTGGATGTCTTTTTATTAAGATTTATCTCTTTTGAGGATCCTCTTTCCATAAGTGATATATCCCTTTCACAATTGTCTATGTTTAGATTGTAAGAGTTAAGGCTCTTCGCTAAGAAGGTCATCCACATTGTTTCTTTAAGGATATCTCTTTGATGCATAAAGTGGGTATCCACATTCTCTTCCTTATCATGCATGTTTGTTGTAGATGTGATAAGGAGGGGGACATACATACACCCTCCTTGTACATAGTTTATGCTCTCATGGGGTAGAAAATGTGGATTTTGAGTATGGCTTAGAGTACTTTATCCCTAGATGCTAGGTATGCTTTCTAAGTTATTCTCAAATATATGCATTGTTACTTCCCTCTTTTGCACACACAAGAAAAAATGCTAAATCTCATAATGGGTAACACAAATAAACTTGCTAAACCTCATTCAGGGATAATGCATCCAGATACATATATGCTAGATCCTTTATTTGGGTAACGCATAACAACTTACTAAGTCCCAATATAGGTAACACATTTAAACACATCATGCTAAGTCCCATACAGAGGTAACACATTTAAACATGACATACTAAGTCTCATACACAGGTAACACATCTTTTACACAGGATCACACCATGGGGATACAATGGATGTTGATATATGGATGGAACTTTACTGGGTTGACTAGCAGGTTACCACCCTGTTAAACTATTTCAACGCAATGTTCTTGTTGAATCTCTCTTGGTAATTCATAGTAGGGTGGTCACTCTACTAGGTGAGGTAAGCACTTTCCTTTCCTTTTCATCTCAATTACTTTCATGATAGTACAGATAGATCCAAAAGTGATGTTATTAATGATATTGCTCTTGCATTTCTTATGTAAATGCTTATTCTCTTGAGGTGGCTTTCTAAATATGATATTAGTGGGAGAGATGTTTCATTAGCCAAGATTTCTTTCATTAGTTGATTTGGGTTTTCTTTTAGTACTAACCCTTTCTTTGTTGAGATTCTGCCTTTTTCTTTTTCTGTTATTTTCTTTTTTGTTATACCCTCATGCATGTATGTGGAGTTGGGACCCTCTATATTGGGAGCTTGTTCTCTTTGTTTAAGTGAGGTCCTATCTTTTTGAGATTTGTTGGATGCTTCTCTTCCTCTTCTTCTTCTCTCTCCTTTACCATAAGTATGGGTAGATCCACACTTTTGCTAAAGTGGGGGCTAAATGTACTACTATTTTAAATTGGAAGAATTCCAATTTAATGAAGGTTTAGCACCTATTTAATGCGAGATCATCAATCTTCTCCTTTCTTACATCTCTTCTTCCCTTTTATGTCCTTTCTCCTAAAGGGAATTGGGGTAAAACCTAATAGATCCTTTTTAAAGCTCATATTTTATGGTGTTAAGATTTAGGTAAGATCAATTTATCCTAGATCATTCCTTTCATCCATATATCCACTTGGATTCTTCTCCTTGCACAGAAACAATATTTCCTTGGAATATGGACCCAATTTTTAGATTTTGAGACTTATTTTTGGAGCCCTGAGACAACCCCGGGGGTTTGTGCACCTGATCATTAGGGGAAAAGTTTTCCCTGACTAATATGAAGAATTAGGGGCAAAATTCATCCCTAATGGGCTAATTAGGGGTGTGATTTTCCCCTGATGAAGCCCTATTTTGACTCCCCTCTTTGGGTCCCATGTTCTAGGATGTTCAGGTGTTAACTTCTAGGTTGGGCATCTTGTAGGAGTTAGTGCTCTTCAAGAATTCAAGGCATTCAAGCTTCCTCCATTAAGAATCGAGGATTTCTGAATTCAAGAAATTGAAGGAGTTTATTGTAGATCTTCCATTGCATTTTCAACAATCAAGATCTCCCTTCAAGGTGATTTTTTTGTATCTTCTACATGATCTACAAAGATAGATTTCAAGCACATGCATTCAAGAAGGTTTTGGTTGTGTTTTGATTTCATTTTTAGGGTTTGAAGTTATGTCAAATATATTACATCAACATACTTGATTACATTTCAAATTCAAGAGCATCTTCATAGATTTGCAGTGCTTCATATTAGATCTATCACTACTACTTGTTAGCATTCCATTTCAATTATTTCAATTCAATGTTAATTCCTAAACTGGGGTTTAAATGCAACATACACCCCTAACAACAAATAATCCCTTTGTTTTAAAATTTTTGGATCCTAGATTGATGAACAAGTTGTAGATCAGAGTAATCTTTATGGATTTCTTGAGAACTGCAAAATCTGAATCAATGTCAAACATCATCATTAGGGGTACACTACATCCCTAATGACTTATGTTTCTCCTGAAGTGTTAGAAATGCTTTAGAATAACTAAAGGGTGGGGGGGGGGGGGGGAGGTTGTGGGGTTGGTGAATCAGTTATTCAAGGTCCATATGTCCAATTCAAGCTTTTTACTAAGTGTAGTGAGCCCATTCAACCTTTCATTCATCCAAGCTTTAACTTTCCTATTCAACAAGTTATTATAAATCAACATGCAAGCATAACACATGAAAATATCAACACATAACATAGTGATTTACGTGGAAACCCAATTTGGGAAAAACCACCAGTAACAGGCTACTCAGTTCTCACTCTTATGAAGTGATGCCATATGAAAGGCCTGCCCTCTTAAAGGCTACAACACATTGTTAAATGTGACATGGTTAAAGGATTTAACCACCTTGTTAGAAGTGGGTCTGGTTAGAGGACTTTAGAACATTGGCTTGGAATGCCACCCTGTTAAAGGATTTACAAATGGCTATTAGGCCAACATAAGTCCATAGGATTTTCTTCTACCATAACTGATACAATTGCTAGAGAGTAACAATAAGGGGTTTTGACCTGATTATAGAATACAACTCAACTTGCAAATCTCATATCAATTCTCAGCTCATATAATTGCCTAGCTTTCAATCTTTGCAACTCTTGACATCTATTCCTCCTTTCAAGCTTTATCTCCTTGAGTCTCCATATTCAATGTACTAGTGCAATCATCTCTCTTTCTAACCACTTATCAAAGCATAGTCTCTGTGCTCTATTTTTCCTTCTCCTGGATGTCTTCTCCTTGACACCCTTCTATCACTTCATGATTTTTGGCACACCAATAGCTCTTGCTTCTTGGTCTATGACTCCTTAAATAGAAATCTACAATTTCTTTTCCCACTCAAATTTTCCCTCCTTTAATTTCAATTTGTATGGATTAGGTAGGATTCATTGAATCTAATCCACATTTTGTTCATTCTAGAAACATCATGAAGAATCCTCTTGAATTCGCTCAAAAATGGTTTACATAGAATTCTGTGCCACCAACTCATCATCTTTATTCTCCAACTATTTCACAAAATTCTAGGTAACAATTATGTCGGCTTAGATTTGGAAAATATTTGTTATTTCCAATAATGCAGCAGCTCGACACTATTGAAATTCTGATGCTCGACGCATACTATGTTACTCAGCATCAACTATGTTTTTACTGATGCTCAGCACCCAAAGTTCACTTGAAACCCACTAGATTTTCTATTTTCTCGGCTCCAATGGAGAATTTTCTCAGCTTAGACTAGCTTTCTCGGCAACCACTAATGAACTTAGTTTAAGCTTTGCAGTCAACCTTGTTTCAACTTATTCCTCCAATGTTTCTAAGTGTGACTAACCTCTGTATCTTTGAATATGTTACCAATACATCATTTAACCATTGTCTTAACTGATCCTTGAACTTCATTACAAAACCATAACTCAACCTTTCCCTTAGGTAGTTCTTGTTACATCTTGTTGATTAAATCCCCTTCATCAATCAACTAAGTGATAGTACTTGGATTTTATAAGCAATTTTGATTCCTATAAATAGCAAGTTTGACATCAATGACAAAACAATGATTGAAAACATTCTTTTAACAACAATCTCCCTCTTTGAATCAATCTTCTTCTCATAATGATCTTTTAAATCAGATTTCTGACAATCTCCCTCTTTGGCATTGATGGCAAACCAGACTGATCAACCATCAAAATAAACTATTCAACTAAGTTATCAAAGTGCTAACTAGGTTAGAACAGTAAGTCACATACCAAAAATAAATTGTGTAACCATCAGTTATCTCATCTCCTTCTCTTGATCTACTATCTTGATTGCTTTACTTCTATTTCTCCCTCTTAGTTGTTGTATCTTGTTTCTTTCCTTTCTTACATTTTCTCCCTCTGTATGCATTACTCATCTTTTGCTATTCTTTGTTCTAATCAGCTTCTTCATCTTCTCCCTCAATTGTTGATCAGTTCCTTACTACTTCTCCCTCTTTGACAACAATGCCAAAGACATACTATCTCAGAATCTTGACATGCAAGTGCAGCATTTGCAGGTTCCTTCAATTTCTCTCTCTGTCACCTTGCTTGTGACTAATTTGGAACTTCATCACTTCAATTACTTTAGGCATGAATCTTAAAGTAAATATCCTGTACATCAGTTTGTAATATTTCAACAATCAATTCCTTTGATGCAGGGCAGTCTTGATTTTACTTAAGTAGCATTGGCTAGGGGTATCACCCGTAACTTACCTCTAAGATACTCAAAAGCATCTTTAGGTAGTGCTTTTGTGAAGATGTCAACAATATGTTCCTTTGAGCTAACATATTCCATCTTCACTTGCTTGTCTTCCACCAATTCTCTTACATAGTGATACTTGATTGCAATATGTTTGGTCTTGGCATGCATTATAGGGTTCTTTGATATGTTGATAGCACTTGTGTTATCACAATAAAGTATCATAGGCTCATTTACCTCATCCTTCATACCTTGCAAATTTTTTTTGATCCATACAATATTGGTGCAATTGATAGCAGCTGCAACATATTTAGCTTCTATTGTGGATTGTGAGGTACAACTTTGCTTTTTGCTAGTCCATGTAATCGATCTTCTTCCCAAGAAAAGTGCTCCTCCACTGGTACTTTTTCTATCATCAATATTACCTCTCCAATCTACATTAGTGTAGGCTCTTAACTCAAACTTTTCACTTCTCTTATAGTACAAACCAAAGTCATTAGTTCCTTTTAAGTACCTCATTATTCTCTTTACTACCATCAGATGATTTTCTCTTGGATTTGTAGAAAATCTTGCCACAATTCCAATAGCTAATGCAATGTCTGGTCTACTATGTATTAACATACTACAACTTTCCAATCATTGATCTGTACACTGCCTGATTCACTTTAGCTGACTCATCATTCTTGTATAATTTATGTCCTATTACCATTGGTGTACTGACTAGTTTTGAGTCTTCTAATCTAAATGTCTTGAGTATTTCCTTAATGTATTTTGAGTGGGTTACAAATATGCCATGCTTCAATTGATGTACTTGCAATCCAACAAAGAATTTGATTCCTCCAAACATTGACATTTCAAACTCATGTTTCATTTGATCAGCAAAATCTTTGCATAGAACATCTTTTTCTCCAAATATTATATCATCAACAAAGAATTCAGATATCAGAATATCTTTATCTTTTTTTGTCGTGATATACAGGTTGTTGTTGTCATCTGTTCTCTCAAATCTATCTTCACAAGATATTTGTGCAGTCTCTCATACCATGTTCTAGGTGCTTGCTTCAAACCATAAAGTTTCTTATGCAGTTTGCAAACCATATCCTTGTTGTTGTCATCAAAAAATCCTTCTAGTTATTCTATGTAGACTTCCTCTTCTAGTATACCATTCAAAAAAGTAGTCTTCACATCTATTTGGTAGACTTTGAATCCTTTGTAGGAAGCATATGCAAGTAATGTTCTTACTCCTTCCATTCTTGCTACAAGGGAAAATTTTTCCCCATAATCTAGTCCTTTTTCTTGTGCATAGCCTTTGCAAACTAGTTTGGCTTTGTTTCTAGTTATCTCAGCATTGTCATCAAGTTTGTTCCTAAACACCCATTTGGTACTAATTACATTCTTTTCAGCCGGTCTAGGAACTAGGGTCCAAGTTTTGTTCTTCTCAATTTGGTCTATCTCTTCTTCCATAGCTTTATACCAGTCATCATATTGTAGTGCATCTTTCACTATTTTAGGCTCAACCTTGCTCATCAAACATGATTCATTCCTTAGTATGTGCCTTGTCACCAATGATTTGATCTATAGAGTGATGTCTCCTTACATACTTAGCTAGTCTTCATTCTATCCTTCTTTCCATATTTGATCCTTCAGCTTCAAAGTCATTTTTCTCTTCTCCATCTGGTACTCCATCATCTCTTTCATGTATACTATTTTCAGAGTTAGAATGTGCATTTTCTTCATTCTACAACTCGGCTTCTGAATGCAGCTTGACATTCACTGGCTATGACTTGGGTGATACTGAATTTTTTTATTGATTCCCAACTTTATTGGCAACGTTATCTTCAATGGTCATTCCTTCATAGAAGTATACAAAAGGCCTATAATCTTCTAGTTGCTTGGACTCATCAACTTGAACTTCTGCATGCTCATCAAAACTTACATTTGCACTCTCCAAAATCTTGTTAGTGTTAGTATTCAAACACTTATATGCCTTGCTTCTAGTGGAGTATCCAAGGAATATGCCTTCATCACTTTTTGCATCAAACTTGCCATTTCTAGTATCTTTAAGAATATAGAATTTATAACCAAAGACTTTGAAACATTTTACAATAGGTGAGTGATCATACCACAATTCAAAAGGTGTTGCATTTTTACCTTTTTTGACTTGGACTCTGTTCAAGGTGTAAACAACAATGCTTACCTTGTACAATATATAATTTCTCCATCAGAAGGGGAAAATTACTTCATACAATATATGTTTTTCCATTTAAAAAGAAAATTGGTCTCATACATTATACATTTTTTCCATTACAAGGGACAAAATATCCTCTTACATTATATATATTTTGTATTACAAGGGAAATAATCACCTTGATTTTATGAAATTTTACTATGGTTGGAGTAAAATTGCCCCTAAAATTAACATTTTCTTGATGTTGAAAAGAAAAGTTTCTGACAGAAATTTATTTTCCCCAAAAATAATGTTGGATTCTCCATGACTTTATAAAGTTTTCTAGGAGGGGGTTTCTTAAAGTTATCCCTGGTCTCAACCTTAACCTTTAGTTTTACCTTCAACCAAACTTAAAATCTCACTTACTATCACCTTTGGTCATTTAGATATGTTTAAAGTGCCTAATGGACCTCTTTACAATGCTTCCAGGGTTGCTCATATCCCTTCACATCATGTTTTGATTTATCCCTCTTCCTCCATGAATGTTATCACCAAGGAGCATCTTTTTAATAAATAGTTTCATAAGGATACCTAGAATACATCTGATGTTTAGATTCAAATTTCTAATGGTTTTCTATATCACCTTCAAGGTTCTATCAATATTTATTTGAACCATTCTTATAAAGTTGTGCATTCTACCTTTTTTGTCATTCCTACTTCCAATTAATTTTAAGTTAAGCTTGGTATTTTTTGGATCTTTTCCATGCAAGTTGTAACCTCTCCTATTTATAAGTGCATCAAATTTCCCCATAATGGAGAAGTTGTCACCATTAATCATTCTCTTTATAAAACCTCACATCCTCAAGGTTGTGTTGAGATAGATTTCTATATTCCATCTATCCCTGAAAAATAGCTTGCTCATCTTGCTCATCTTTGTTGATCCTATAAAAAATATAAGGTAGACAAGACTCTCAAGTTTAATCTTTCTAAAGTCAATCCTCTTGTAGCTATCTTTCCTACGCCACCTATTCTCTTTCCTAACATTCATCAACCTATAGTCATTCCCTTTTCAAAATGTATGCTATTCAATCTTAATTCTTCAAGTTTATCTCATAAAACTGTTTATAATCAACATGCTCATAAGCATCACAAGAACCGTGAAACTAAGGCCAAGGTCCATGCTTTTTCTTCTTGAACTATGTCATCCTCTCAACCTATACTTTCCTTTGATCAATCCATGATTGAGTCTTTGGAGGAAATTAATCATATTAATAACATGCAAATGGATAAACATGATGATTCTATTCAATTTTAGATTTTATTAATCTTGATATGGAATATTCTCTTGATGACGATAATAATTCTAATGCACATGTTAGTGATGATGAATATGAAAATATTGATATGGATTATGATATTCCTAACATTCTTTCTAAATAATTAATACTCATTCCTAGTGATAAGCACAATGATTCCCACAAGAGGCCTTCCTTGGATCTAGCAGTGGCTTCTATTGTGTTAGATATTATTCCTCTTTCGAGTTTGCCACCTTTCTCTAACGATATGGACAGAGATGTGGTTGGGGGGGGGGGGGGGGGGTAAGAGTCAAACTTGAAGTTGACTTCTCTACCACAGTAGTCTTTGTGTGTTTGTATTATATTTCCGCTGTGTTATGCTCTCTAATATATATTTTCTCTAGATTTATTTAGATGATTCTTGTTGCTCTGTTGGAACAAGATGATAAAGTAATAGAGCATGTTGTACACATTATTCTATTCATACCTCTCTTTTTCTATATGTTTTTATAGGTTATGTTATATATCTACTATTATTTGTGTGTATTCCCTTGTATAGCCTACTTGGATGCTTGCGCCATGGTAGCACCAATTATTTTTTGTCTCCCTATTGCAAACACAAAAAGACTCTTCTTCATATCTTTGACATGATTTCCTCCATTATGTTGTACTTCTACTTTATTTAGGAAATGATGACATTTCATACTTGATATAGTATTACATATTATCATATGATCATATTAACCCCAAATTTAGTAGATCTCTTCACTTTCTTTCCTTTTTTCATGTCTTTAATTCCCTTAAAATGTTCTCTCCTGGGGGAACTTCATAACAAAAATATTTCCAATGGATGCATGTATGCTTCTATTAAAGATATCAACATTTTGTTAAGGAATTTTCAATTTATTTAACATAGGGGCATACACTCCACTCACTTGTGCACACACACACTTTGATAGATTGGAATTCTCTATGGAACTATTGACATTTCATGGGGGCTTGACCCTTATTGTTCATTTTGGATCTCTCTTTGGACTACTAATAGTATGGGGGGCTTTATCCTTTTTTTTTATACTTCTTTTGAGTACTAATAGTCGAAGAGGCCTGATCATTGTTTGATCCTTCTTTGTACTATCAAAAATCTAGAAATCTTGATCTTGTTTCCGATCCCTTAAGGACACACACATCCTTATGCTTAGGTCATTTTCAATTATTATTTTGGGATGTGGAGTTCCCTTGAGAATAAATATTTTCAATAGATTGACTAGTATGCCACACACACATTCTTGACCATTCAATTCATCTTTTAGGGGTTGACTAGCATCACACACACAAACTTGCTAGACCATTCAATGCTATCTTTTATTATAGCACACCTTCCCTTTCTTGTGTAGATTATAATAAGGAACACAAACTTTATTTTGTGAAATGACTAACTTTTCTCTTGGCAGTTATATCTCTCTTGCTTAATTTTGGACATGATAAAGGCTCAAGTCTATTTGGGGCTTGATGTTTCTTCATCTCCTTAATCATGATGAGATCAATCTTTTTGTTTGATATATTTACTGCAAGTTTGAGGAAACTTATACTCCCACTAAAGTGGGGGCTAAATGTACTATCTTAAAATTAAAGCACCCATCATTTAAGACTTTTTAGATCCTGGCTCTAGTGACATTATGGACCATGCATGGATTCGTACTCAATTGACTCTTTTTTCTATGTTGTCCTACTTCTTACATTTTCGCCTATGTAGTTTTCAAGACCTCGGGTTATCTCCTTGTAAGACAACTCTAGAATAGATATACTCAAGTTGACATATCCTAGAATAGGTTGACCCAAGTCAACATGTTCCAAAATAGGTTATTCCCTAAGGACTTCGTGTCCCAAGGACAGTTTAGTCTTGGAGTTGTAAATTCAAAAATTGAGTGACTCAATCGTCTTGTTTTAGTTTTGTGCCTAAAATACAGTATAAAAGGAAACCTAGTCATCTTATTTTCACATCACAAGACATCCATTAACTTCAAGAGAGATCCAATAAATTTCAAGGCACAATTTTAAGCATTCAAGCATTTAAGAAAGCATATTTTCATCAAAAATTCAAGGCATTCAAAGATTCAAGGATCCCTTGTGAGTGTTTCCTCTTCAAGATCTAACTCTTTTTTGGCCATCAAGAGAGGATATCTATATTGAGGCATTCATCATCTTCTTTATTGATGCACATTTACATCCATGACTCCATGATATAATTTTGGTAGATCCATTGCATTTGTGGAGATTTCCTCTATCCTTCATTGTAGATTCAACATCTACCACACTTAAGCATTGTAAAATCCTTATTGACAAGAGTTTCTCCATGCAAGGTGAATATTTACATTTTTCTTTCTTCCTTTCATGTTTTACATTTTAATTTCAAGGTTGATTCCTCAATCTAGGGACTGACCAAGGAGAACCCATATCAAACCAAAATAAAAACCAAGATTTACTGTGTGCAGGAGTAGGCCATCCAAATTGTGATTGAAAATCTAAAAAATAGTCACTGAAGCATTTTCAAAGAAGTTGGTTAGAATTTTCTACTGTGTGCTAGGAATATGTCTATCTTCCCATCAAGTGTCTAGACACTTTACCATTGGGTCAATGTCCTCCTAGAGACTTGAGGAAAAAAACATTTTCTAGGTTTTCTATTGTGATTGTAAATTCACAGTCATAAATTTGGTCACAAGTGTAGATATGCAATTTTTAGAGTGAAAAGGCATATTCCCTTGCACATTTTGAGGTGAGTAATTTATCATTCATTTCACTTTTTAGTCTAGACCTATTTTCATATCTTAGTTGGGTTGATTGCATATATTTAACACCTAGATCTATCTTACACTCCTCATTAAATCAATTAGTCCAATTTCATATATGTATTTGCACATCTTTACTCAATTTTGTATTGCATGAAAGTGAAATAGCTTGCATACTTCCTTGATAGTTTATATTGTTAAATTCATTAGCCTCCATTTTGCACCTTAACAAACCCTAAATTTAATTTTGAATCTTACATTTTAAGAATATTTTCCATGATGGTTATTGTTGTGGTCCCACAATGCATGCCCCATTTTGAGTCACAAAATGAGGACCCCCTAGTTTTAAAATCCTCTACAAGGTTCTCAGTCAGACACCTCGGTCATCTAGGACCCTCCTCTAGGTTTGAGTCAAACCCCAGTCTTTGATTGAGCAATATCGGGTATTAAAAATCAAGTCAATAGGTCTCAAAGTGCATAAAGTGTGCATATGCACACATGTGCATGTGGGCTAAGTGTGCAAATGCGCACACCACCTCTTTTTGAGAATACACACGTGCACTTGCACATGTGTGCCCCCTCAGAGGTGCGCACCCAGAAAACACCCCATGCCTATTTAAACTCCCCCACCCTGCTCTCTTTCCTCACTTATGCTCTCCAAACTATCTTTGTAGCACACCTTCACACTTCTAAAGAGTCCATAACTGTGCATTTCTGATCCTCCATAGGCTTCTACCTTCTTTAAGGTAAACACTACCTTTTGGAGGTGTGTATGTGTGCACCCTAATAAGGTGCATGTCTACACACCTAAGACATAATCTTCTCATTGAAACAAAAGAGAAACCCCCCCCCAAGAAAAACCACACCTTGTGCAAGTTTGTAATGTGCACAACTGCACACATTGTGCTTAAGTACAAAAAAAAAAGTGCACTGGCGCACCCTACGCACCTACGCAGGTGTACTAGCTATGCTAGTGCATATTTTAAGCACTTAAGGGGGGTTTTGTTGTCTTAATTGGTTTTTCTCAGTTTTTTGTCAGCTTAGGTCCCAGCTGAGTGTCATTAAGGTCTTCTTACACAAGAATACTAATTATTTTCCCCTTTTCTGCAGATACAATGACATCATCATCATCTTCCATGCTAGCAAATATGGCACCAAAACTAGTAGCATTCAAATACGAAAGAGCTTTGAAGAAATCCCAATTCTAGGAAAAACACATAAAGATCCAAGACACAAAACCTAGACACATTGACTGGAATATTTTCCTAACCCTCTACAACAAACCAAAAGAAAGATCAAAAATGGTGTCATCTATGATCTAGAGTGGGTTAGTGAATGCTGCTTCACACCCTATATAAGTTCAATCCTCTAAGTTAATCATGACATTATCTCAACACTACTTGTCAGATGAGAAGTGTTGATTTAAGATTGTTTTGAAGTGAAGAACCTGTAATGGAATAATAATTATTTTGTCAATGATGTCAAATCAGCTATCTGTTGGTGAGACAATTTCTTTTTGGTGTGAAAGCTATCACTTAGTTGATTGATGAAGAGGATTTGAAAAGAGGAGATAACAATAGCACCTAGAGAAAGGTTGAGTTATTTGATATGAAAAAAGAAGCACTAAGACCAAGTAATACATTGATACTATAGTGCATTGTTTATCTACTTAAAGCCTAAAATGAAAGATTACTCAAGTTGGGACTGGATGAAGATCAAGTAAAAAAAAGTGTCTTCCAAGCCTTTCTGACTAGTCAGTGCAATCCAAGAAGAAATTAGTAGAAGCCAAGTGAAAATCAAGAGGTGTTGAGCAAAGATGAAAATCATTACAAGCCAAGTGATTATTAATATATGCCGAGTGAAGTTTAGTTGGTGTTGAACATCAATAAACTTTAGTGTTTGCTGAGTGAACTAGTGCTGGTCGAGTGACAAAATAGGATAGATGTTGAGTGATAGAAAATAGTGTTAAATCAAAGATTTGATGAATCTAAGCCAACTATTTTGTTCTCTTGAATTATGTGAACCGTGTGGAATGTAACTATGATGAGCTGGTGGCATAGAATTCAAGGTAAACCATTTTGCGGTGTATACAAGGACAATTGTAGAGGAAGTTTCTAGAGGAAACAAATGGAATAGCATGTAGATTCATTGAATCCTACCTAACCCTACCTAACCCTAAAATGGATGATTGTGGTTAATTGGAAAAACATCTAAATTCTCTATTTATAGAGATAGCTGGTTAGAAGCAAATGTTTTCATGTGCAAGAACCTAAGAAAGACAAGGAGTCTAGGGTATTGCTTCATTTAGTGGCCAAATAGAGGTGAATGTAGCTGCAATACAAAGGAAGAAGGCATAAGAGTTTGAATGCTTGAAGGGTGAACAAGCTATCAAAGTTGAAGAGTATGAATGCCAAGTAGAATGGAGGACTAAAACAAAGATCTGTAATCTACAAGTGAGTTGTAATTTGTTATCAGATCAAGCCTTAATATTACTTTCTAATCATTTTTTCATTCTAAGGTAAATCCTTTGGATTAAGGTTGACCTAAAAGTCATTTGTAAATATTTTAACTAGGTGACATTCTAATGGAATGGTCTAAAGTCCTCTAACAAGGCTCACTACTAATAGGGTGATTGAAATCCTTTAGCTGGGTCACATTTAACAGTGTGTATTGTAACCTTTAACAAGGTTGGCCTTTCATAGGGAATCACTTTAGAAGAGTTAGAATTGGTAGCATGTTACTAGTGATTTTTCCCAAATTGGGTTTCCACATAAAATCCTTGTGTCAATGTGTGTGAATGTTCTTATGTTGTTTCATGTTTACATTTCTGTAAATTTATTTTGACCTAGGATAGTAACCTATAAAGTTTAAGTATTGTATGATCTAATGGATGCATGCATATTGAAGTTTTATGGATGTGGGTTTACTTAGCATTGAAAAAAATTGTTTGTACATATGGACCTTAGATAACTGATTCACCCCCTCCCCCTCTCAGTTATTCTAAAGAATTCCAACAAGAAGGTCATTAAGAATGTGACAAGAGATATGGTCCTTTATCTCATGCCACACAACATTGAGAAGGTTTTTCACCTCCCTAGGGTAGAACAATACATTTAGATATGTGATGAAGGCATAGATAGATGGTATTGAGAAAATGAGAAAGATATCAAGGAATTGGTGCAATGTACATACTTAATTGACATGATACACTTGGACTAAAGAGTAGGAAGGGTGGATATGATGCAAGGGTACATGAAAGATAGTATCAAATATTCAATTTTTCTCCTCAGCAAAGCCATGGGCCTTCCCACAATAGGTTGTTATTTAGATACATGGATGGTGCACTTTATTGAGACCATCAAAAAAGCTAAGATGCCTATTGATTGGGCCACTATCTTGAGTGACAATCTAGATGAGAAACTAATCTCAATGAAGATTGATCCACACTTTTACATGAATTCTTATATGGGGTATCTATTGGCAACAAGGACTATAGACTACCCAGGGTTGTATAGAAAGGGAAGCATGCAAGATGCAAATGATTGGCCTTACGTAGAATATCCAAAGCTTGTGAAGAAGAAGCTCCCACTACAAAGTGTGGAATACATGATGGTAAATGATGGTTTCATACTTGCCATCATTAGATTCATAGAAGGTGATTATGCAAAGAGGATGTCAGTAGAGGCTGCTGCAAGGATAACTGAAGTAGGTGCCTACTACATCTAGTTTGAGCACACCTCCAAGTAGTTGGTACTCTTCTGTGTCTTAAAATGTTCCTAAGATATCCTTTAGGCGGGCTCATGCTGCTTGAGATGGCCTGTCAACTCACTTCTACATATGACAAATTTAGGAACCAACATAAAAAAACATGGGTATGGCTAATCATCATTGGAGCTTTCAAAGTAAAGAAGAAACACAATATTGCTATATTTGACTCAAAATGGGATCAATGCCCTCTACAAGACTATTAGGCTTGGGATGGTGCAACATCTAGTGGGAAAGAAATTTGTACATGAGGAAACCCTTGAAAATCATTGGATGAAAGTAGTTGATGACTACAATGTTTGTAGTAGGGACTATTGTAGAATGAATTTACACCTAGTAGAAAAAGTGCTAAACATGGAGATACCCCTAAAGACCTGAGACAAAGATGTCCCTAAGATAATGGATCCCTTATACAATAGGGATAAGATCTATGATCAACCCATCATGAACACAAAAATAGGGCATGACTAGAATGATGATATGGATCATCAGGGTCAGCATGTGGTTGAACTAATAAGGTAATGGATCAAGAAACCATTTTGGATGAATCTACTTACCTAGGCCATACCTCTTCAGGCTACAACCAAACCCAAGAAAGGAAAAGAAACCAGACTTACTATATCGACTTACTTGGACAAATAACCAGTGAGGTTGGAAATGGTACATCAACATGAGTGGGAGGTTGATATTCTGATATCAGAAAAGGAAAGGGTAAGAGGAAAAGGGTATCCCCTAGGGAAAGAAAGCTAGTAGCACCAACTTCCCAACAAGAAGAAGTCTAAAAAATTCTAGATCAAGCTCAATAGGAAAAATAATAGGAGCAACAACAATAGGAACCTCAACAAAAATAATTAGTTCCACCTCCCAGAGCCTCAAAGGAAGAAGCCTCCCTATTAGTGCCTAAGAGAGCCCAAAGAAAAAAATGGTGGTAGGTGTGAAAAAGAGAAAATTAAAGATAAAGAGAACTCCCTTTCCATAGGTACTTGAAACTATTCCCAAAGTGGAGGATGAGGAAGAAGGGGAAAAAATTGAATTTTTCCCCTTGAATAAAAGATCTCGCTTGACAATGGTGATAGAGGAGGAGAGAAGAAAAAGATAAACTTAAACACCTCCATCTGTACCTAGGGATCTTATCTAGGTTGAAATCTCATAAGATGAATGAAAAAAATAAATAGAATAAATGGAGGGTGAGGGAGTAGATATTTTTTACCTCTCGGATTTTGATTTTATGCCCATAGATACTAAGGTGGTGGGAGAGAAAATAATGGATACTCCCATAAATGAGTCATTAGGAGAGGATTGGAATCAATTGCCTCCTCTACCTCAAGCACCTCTCAACATTCCTTTGCCCCCAACACAAGACATGACAATAATAGTGAACAAAGGGTCAATAGCTCTACCTCCTCCAGTAACCCATGAACAAAAAGGTTAGAATACAAAGGAAAGAGTATATGAAAGTTGCATGCCGATGAAGTATTTGAAGAAGAATGAATAGTAGAAGAAAGGAAACAAGTTTCTCTAGATACATAGGTTAGGTCTTTAGCCCAACATGCCACATAATCTCTCTCTAAAGATCTTTCTCAGTATGAGAAGACTTTGGAGAGGAGTAATAAGGGAAAGCAGCTTGCTTTAGAACCAACTTCTTTAGCAAAATACATGTCACCAATGGGGACAACACCATAATGGTTGAAGCAAGAGGTCATGTTCAGGAAAAAGAAGTAGATGAAACTGACTGAAGAGGATGGAATGATGGAACTAATAAAAGTGATAAAGAAACTTGAGCCACCTAAAGATGATGCTAGATCACTTCCCTTCATTATGAAAA
The DNA here is from genome assembly GCA_028749045.1 of Cupressus sempervirens. Taxonomy (NCBI): domain Eukaryota; kingdom Viridiplantae; phylum Streptophyta; class Pinopsida; order Cupressales; family Cupressaceae; genus Cupressus; species Cupressus sempervirens. The sequence continues at coordinate 711,847,765 of CM053792.1, forward strand.
ATCAAGATCAGGACCTTCTAGAAAATATCACCATTACCCCTCCTCATATCGACACCAAAGTATCAACTCCAATGGATTACCAAATGAAGGAGGTCATTTTGGGAAAGCCCATAGTGGATACGACAAAGGTCTTGATTTTTAGGATAAACCATGGATAAAAATAACAATTACATGCAAATATAAACAATATTAGAAAATAAAAAATCACACAGAAGAGGACACAAGACACTAATATTTAACGTGGTTCACCCAATTCTTGGGCTATGTCCACCAAATAACAAGTCCAATATTATTATGATCTACTGATTACAACCTTATTACAATTTATAATCCCCTATAGCTCAATACTACCACAAGAAGAAATTTTCACATCGCACCTTATAAAATCCCTAACCCTAAGCCCTTTTATACAAGTATTTTTCTTGCTTTAGGGTTAACATTAGTTACAACATGGCAACCCAAAAATATTGATAAAATAGTTGCAAACCCTGATGAGGAATTATGGAGTCTGTACAATACTTCCCTAATTAGTCACCAAAAATTAACAATCTCCCACTTGGGGACTAATTAGGCTCCACACTAGACAAAAATCTCCCACTTGGAGACTAATCCTATAGCTGTGCCACTACTCCATGAGGCTCCCACTTGATCAAAACACCCTAAACTCCATTGCTCTTTTATTCTGTTTATTCTAGAAGACCAACTGAAGTTGAAGAGGAGTTCAACTTCTCACTTGTCACTACCTTTGTAAACATATCTATTGGATTGTCATCTATATGTAGCTTGTCCAACTTTAACTATCCATCTTCCAAAAATGACCGAATGAAATGTTACCACAATTGTATGTGTTTTGTCTTTGAATGTAGAGCATAATTATTTGCAAGATGAATGGCACTCTGACTATCTATAAATAAATAATCATCCTTCTAAGGATGTCCCATTCTTCTAGGAAGAACTAAAGCCATATTATCTCCTTTGTTTCCTTTGTAGAAGCAACATACTCTGCCTCATAGTGGATAAAGCATTCACCTTTTGTATCGTAGAAATCTAGCTCACTGTTACCCCACCAAAAATAAATACATAACTTGTAGTACTATGCCTGGTATTGATATCCCCTGTCATATCTAAGTCAACATAGCCCAATAAATCAGTAGTAGATCCCCCAAAATGTAAACACTTACTGGATGTTCCTCTCAAATATCTAAGAATCCATTTAATTGCATTCCAATGCTCAAGCCCTGGATGACTCATATACCTGCTAAGGACTCCCACTACATGTGCAATATCTAGTCTTGTACATACCACAACATACATCAAGCTTCCTACAACTAAAGCATAAGGTATCTTGAACATTTTATTCTCCTCTTCTTGTGTCTTTGGACACATCTCCTTAGTCAACTTCAAATGACCAAGTAAAGGTGTGCTAACAACTTTACCATTCTCTATAGAGAAAAATTACAACATGTTCACAATATAATTAGACTAAGATAAAGTTAATTTTCTATTTTTCCTATGTCTACAAATTTTCATACCAAGGATTTTTTTTTATGGCCCCAAATCCTTCATAGCAAATGACAGTGCTAACTGGCATTTTAGCCCCTTAATGTGATCCATGTTAGACCTAGCTACAAGCATATCATTAACATATAAACACAAAGGAATGTAGTTTTCATCATCCAACCTTTTAAAATAAACACAATGATCTGAATGACGCCTATTGTATCCATGCTCGTGCATAAAATTGTCAAATTTTAGATACCACTAATGAGGTGCTTGCTTCAAGCCATACAAACTTTTCTTTAATGTGCACACTAAATTTTCCTTACCTTTGACCTAAAATCCTTATGGTTGTCCCATTTATATATCTTCATCCAAATTACCATGAGGGAAGGCTATTTTAACATCAAGCCATTCCATATGCAAATCTTCAGTAGTCACAATACTTAAAATAGTGTGAATAGAAGTCAGTTTTACAACATGAGAAAATATATCATCAAAATCAATGCATTTTTTCTATGCTAATCATTTTACAGCTAACCTGGCATTAAATATTTTCTTACCTCCATCCTCTTCTTTCAACCTATAAACCCATTTATTCTGTAAAGCTCATTTATCTGTAGGCAACTTGCATAAATCCCAAGTTTTATTTTTCAGCAAGGAGTCCATTTCATATGCCATTGCAAACTCCCAATGAATCTTAGTTATATCCACCTGCACAACTTCGTCATAATATTCAAGTTCACTAGCATCTTTTAGTAAAATAGAGCATAAGGAGGGAGAAAATCTTTTTGGAGGTGTACTTAGCCTTGTTGACCATCTAACATTCACTAGGGTGTGTGGTATTTGTTGTTGTGGTAGTTGTGGATCATGAGGAATTGCTAGAACATAATATTTTGGAGTATCATCTAGCACTGCATAATCATCTTCTTTCTTCTCATGTTGTTGCAACAAATATGTGTACAATACTTTCTCTTTGAATATGACATCCCTACTTCTTACAATTTTACAATTTTCAAAATCCCAAAGCCTATAACCAAATTCATCAATTCCATATCCAAAAAATATACATTTCTTTGACTTAGCTTCTAGCTTGGTTCTATTTTCAGAATCTATATGAGCAAATGCTTCATAGCCGAAGGTTTTGAGAAAAGAATAAGTCACCTTCTTACCCGTCCATGCTTCCTCTAGAATACCATAGCTCAAAGGAGTAGAGGGACCTCTATTAATCAAATATATAGTAGTATTGATAGCCTCTGCCCACATGTTTAAGGGCATCCCAACATGTAACCACATGCTCCTTGTGCGCTCTATTATTGTCTTCATGCATTCAACCACTCCATTTTCCTGTTGAGTCCTTGGAACAATTTTTTGTCTGTGAATACCATTAGAGGAGCAATAATCTTCAAATTCATGACTAAAATACTCACCACCATTATCAAATTTGAGACATTTTAATTTCTTACTAGTCTCATTTTCAACCAAGCATTTCCATTTCTTAAAAGTTTTAAATACATCATATTTATGTCTAAGGAAATAAACCCATACTTTTCTAGTTGCATCATCAATAAATGTAACATAATAATGAGAGACACCAAAGGAAGATACTTGAGCTGGTCCCTATACATTTGTATGTACAAGCTCTAATCTCTCACTTTTCATTTCCTTCCCACTCTTCACAAAACTCACTCTATTTTGTTTTCCATGCACACAACTTTCATATAAATTCATATTAACACATTTCAAACCTGGTAAAACTTTCTTTGAATGAAATAATTTCATACATTTATCGCACATGTGTCCAAGTCTATTGTTCCATAGCATTGTGTCTAAATCTACAAAAACTATTTGTTCTCCCTACTCAATTGCAACAACTGTACCTAAACATTCATTTTTCTCTGAAACAATCAAAGTAGAAGGAACAATATGACCTATTCAAACATATAAGGTGCCTACTTTCACACCTTTTTCTACTGAAAAAGAACATTTTGAAACCTTCCAATTTTTATTATTAAAAGTAACTACACAACCCTCATCACTGAGTTGCCTTGCTAAAATTAAATCCCTACTCAGCCTTGGAACATGTCTTACCTCATCTAGTAGCCAATGATTCCCATTCTGCACAACTTAATCTTAAAATTTCCCTTTCCAACAATCTGACAGGGTTCATTATACCCCAAATAAACAAGCCCAAAATCCCTTGTGACATAATCAATAAAATAAAATCTATGGTGTGTAGCATGAAATGAAGCCCCAGAATCTAAAACCCAAGAATCATAAACACTTTCTAAAGAAAGAATGAAAGCATCCTCTTCAGATTTGCTACTTATCTCATTTGCCTACTTGTTCCCTTCTGTCTTATCTCCTTCATTGTTATTTTGAGTCCAACAATATTTCTTCTTATGCCTTGGTCTACCACACTACTAGCAATCTTTTGGTCCTCTTGATTAAGACCTCTTTCCTTTTGAATTTTCTCTTGATTTCCCATGGTTTCCAAAATTATTTCCTCTCTCAGTTGTTCTACCTCTACTTTGTGTGTTCAAAACACTTCCTGATGTAGATCCACCTGAGGTTTTCCTATGAGTTTCCTCACTCAGAATAACATCAATCACATCATCAAATTTTAGGGTATTAGATACAAAAATAGAATTACTTGCAGCCATTACCAAGCCATTCCAGCTTTCCAGGAAAGAACACAAAATCAAAAGAGACCTAATTTCTTCATCAAAATTGACATTTACAAAAGATAACTAACTATAAGTAACAATATTAAACTCATTTAAATGATCTACAATAGATCCACCTTCTACCATCTTCATATTAAATAAATGCTTCATGAGAAATACCTTATTTGAAGTAGAGGGCTTTTCATATAATTTTGCTAGGGTTTGCATCAATTCTTTTATCTTCTTTTCTTTTGTAATGTTAAATGTCACCGATGGTGCCAGGTATAATCCAATGCTTCCAAGTGCCTTTTTGTCTAAAATTTCCTAGTCTTTGTCTGTCATAGTTCCTTATTTCTTAGCTTTTTCCATCCATAAATCCTTCTAATAAAGATAGTCCTCTATTTTCATTTTCCCTAACTAAAAGTTCTACCCGTTAAACTTGTCAACCTTCAACTTACCCTCATCTATCATTGCTCCCACTCAATTGGGAGACTCCCACTTAACTATGAGACTTTCTTGTAGAGGATAACTAAAAAAAAAACTCACTATGATACCACTTGTTAGGATAAACCATAAATACAAATAACAATTACATGCAAATATAAACAATATCAAAAAATAATAAATCGCACAAAAGAGAACACAAGACACCAAGATTTAATGTGGTTCATACAATTCCTAGGCTACATCATCCACCAAATAGCAAGTCCAATATTATTATGATCTAGTGAATAAAACTTGATTATAATTTGTAATCCCTTACAACTCAATAATGTTGCAAGAAGAAATTTTTGCATCACACCTTATAAAATCTCTAAACTTAAGCCCCTTTATACAATTTTTTTTCCCCCTTTAGGGTTAAAATAAGTTACAACATGTCGACTTGAAAATGCTGATAAAATATGAAGTATGTACAATACTTCCCTAATCAGTCACCACAAACTAACATTGATTACTACAAGCTTCAAGCATGTCTTTAAACACATAGACCAAGATGAGTCATAACTAATAATGTTGCAAAATGAAAATGAGCTATTGAGAGGATACCAAAATGAGGTGGTGGGACCTATAAACTTGGGTAATCTTGATATCGTTCTTGGAACCACACTTGGAAGAAAGTAGGGAGGGAGGAGAGAGTAGTGCAAATAATATAGGGCAATTTGAACCTGTTGTACAACATCTAAACAAATACCAACAATTTGGTTTCAATTATAGACAAATATTTTGGGTTAATGCATGAAGTACGTACCTAGGATAATGACTTGTAGGCACTCAACCCTATCAAAGGGAAAAGACACCCGATGCTAATGGAGATATACTCTACTGAAGAGCTAGATAAACTAGAAAAGGTATCGTCAAGGAATAAAGTTATGGAGTGATTACATGAAGGAATTCAACAGATACAAAATAAAGCTCAAAAGCAATTTTTGGAAGTAGATAAGTAGTACAATTCCACTAGCCTTGGGATTTTTGAAGATGAATTGAAAACCAAGCTTTCCTTAATACAAACAATGGTTCAACAATACAGAGATACCTTTGAGAATGTTTTGTTAGAAGATGATGTGAGATAAGCATTTAAGACTAAAGAAGTATTTTTGGAACTATTGAAAATTGGCTAATAGAGGTATGTAATTATTGTCATTTATGGCAACACATGATGTACATGCTCACAGGAAACATCAGAAATAAAGACACTTAGTGTTTGGTAATCAGAAAATTGTCTAAGTATACAATTTGGTTTACAACAATGTATTATTTTGTTTATAACATGTTGCTGACATCATATTATGACTAGCAAAGTTAGATGGAGATAGGATACATGTTTCTGATGATGTTTAAAACCTTGGAAGTCAGTACAGACTATATGGAGCAGAGATAATCATGTTTAAAGCAAAATAGGACAATGAAATTAAAGCAAAGGATTATTTTGTTTACACGATAATTACTTGTCCAATTAGGGCTGACATCCTAGAAGTTTATATTAGTTTGTGGTGACTGATCAGGAAAGTATTGTACATACTTCATAAATTATTTGGGGTTTGAGATTACTAATTCACCCCCCCTCTTAGTAATCCCTATTTCTAACAATTGGTATTAGAGTGCAATTACTTTGAAGAGGCTTAACAACTTGAGTAAGATCCCTATGGATATGGAACAATTGATGAAGAACCTTGAAGAAGCTCTTGAACAAATTGATCTCCTTACTAAAGAAAGAGATAAACTGAAGGATAGATATGAAGAATCCAAAGTGTACATTGGTCAATTGAAAAAAAATATTGAACATCTCAAATCCAAGCCTGAATCTATTGAATTTGAAACTAGTGATGATGATTATTCAAAGCTGAAAATAGAATACAAGATCTTGAAGCATGAGTTGAAATTTTCAAATCTAAAGTTTACTTTGAGAAATGATCCTGGTAAAGTTGAATCTAATTTGAAGACTGAAAATGCAGATCTAAGAGCAAGTCTAGTAATGAAAACATCTTAATTTGAAACATTGAAAGAAGATCATGAAGAGCTTTATAAGTACAATACTATTGTGAAAGGTGAATTAACTTAGTGCAAGCAGTAGCTTGAGAAGCTTTATTCTAGAAAAGAAAAGCCCGATGATTCAATGGCAATACAAAGACCTACTTATGATAAGAGTGGTCTTGGTTATCTAATTAACATGTCTATGAAGAAACCTAAGATTAGATCATATCTGAAAGAAAAAGATAAATCTAATGATAAGATTGAATCCAATCAATCTTCTAATAAATCTAAAGAAATTGAGCAAAACATAGAAGTTGAAATTTTAGATGAACCAAAGCATGTGGAATCTCCTAAGAAAACCAAGTATGAAGTTAGAGGTAAGTGCTTTTAATGTAATGAGATAGGTCATATGAAAAGAGATTGTACTAATAATTCATTTAATCATATTAAGGACTTTTATTGTCATAATTTTCATGGTATGGGTTGATTGTAGGAAACCTAAGTATGTTAATGATAGAAGAAATAGTAGAATGTCTAGAAATACTAACCATGTAGATAGAAGATCTAATGAAATGATATCGAGAGAAGGAAGATCTAATGAAGACAAAAGGTAGATCATGTGTTATAAGTGGAAAAACTTAGGACACAATGCTCAGAATTGTCATACACTTGATGATCAACAGAATCCTAGAAGTAGAGCACCAATATGTTAGTTATGCAACAACTTTGGGCGTACAATGAAGTACTACAAAATGAATAGAAACTTCAGAGATAGAAGTAACAATAGAAGAAACTTTGGGAGTAGAAGGAATGATAGAAGAAATACTAGAAATGATAGAAGGAACCATGAAAGGAAGTTTGGAACTGACAGAGACAATGAGGAACAAAGAAACATTGTTAGTGAACTTTGAGAAGAACTTAATGAGGCATTTGTAAAAGGAATAGATATTTGAAAAGAAAAGCTAGATGATGATGAGATAGGAAGATCAAAGTTAGTTGTTGAGTTTGATTCAATTAAGTTGAATTAAGCTTGTTCACAGCATTAGTATTTGAAAACTTCATTTAGAGATTGAATTAGAGGATTGTATCCAGTTATGTCTAGATGGTACCTAAGCATGCTTGTAATTTGGAGCTTATCTAAGCAATTTATGAAGGAATTCAAAGTTATTGATATTACAGAAAGGTTAATTCTATAGCAAAAGATGAAAAGTATATTTTTGTAGAGAATTTAGTAAAGAAAAGTCTTATAGAGTTTTTTCATGATGGAAACTAGCTATGGAAAACCTCGGGTGACATTTGAAGATCTGACAAATGGTCTTGAGCAGTTGTTCAATTACAAAATGTAATTGACAACTTTTTCGTGTTTGTAAAGTGCGCAATTAATGCAAGTTCAAGTTGATGGAATAAAGGGAGTACAAAATTGATTTTCACTTCATTGCAAATATATCTGAAGCAAAGAGCACTCAGAAGTGACTTGTCAAAAAGAGGTGTTTTATCATTTTTCAACAAATTTGTTCAATAAAAGTTCATAATTGATAGAATCATGGATATTTTAGTAGTGTACAATGTTGATAACAAGGATAGACCTAAGTTGAAGGTTGTTTCTATAAAACCTACTAAAGGAAACCCTGACTTGGCATTATCTATCACTCTGAACAATGTAGTATATCTTGAAGATGTAGGAAGTTATCTGAATAGTAAGTTTGAGTCAATTGGTAGTGAATACATGAACAAAGATATGGAATTATTTTTCAATCATGAAATGACTATGAAGCCCAGATTTGAACATCTAAAGGAACTAGACCTATTTAAATATCATTTCTACCATGAGTTAGACACAAATGAGTGGACACATATCATATTGAGTAGGATACATGATGGGAAATTATGGATGCAAGATAATGTAATTGATATTTTTGGCAACCTAATTCATGAGGTAAATGGTCTTAGTAAACAAGGCGGTGTACCTATGAGTGAGAAAATGGTCAAGAAGAAAGTTGAGAGCCACAGTTAAGTAGTGTATAATGGAAAGGCTATGGTGATCAACACCATCAACCAAGATAATGTAAGACTTTTGAGTAGAATCATTACCTATTTTGTATGTGCAAGCTCAATGATTGATGAAATTTTAGGTGGATTCATCTATGTAGCTTATAAGATATATATAAAGAAGGAACAAGTGAATCTTGGTGAAATTTTGAGAATGAAACTCTTAGAAAATTTTGAAAAGATCAAGAGGACAAAGAATGGTGTGTTTAGATTTCAGTCATTGATCAATCACATATTATTTCATGTACTAAAAAGATATCCTTATTTATTAGTCTTTGAGATAATGAGAAGTGACAAATGTACAATGGAGAAGATCACAAAAGTATGCAGAAGACATCCTACAGATAAGATATTGGACAGTGGCAACTTGATAATGAGAACATTTCAAAATGAAATGAAATAGAGATTTATAATTTCACATGCAATTGTAGATAGGTTTCAAGAAGACATTTGTGTTATGGTTGATACATATTTTACCTATATTATAGAAGTGAAACCTTAGGAAACATTTCTTGATCCGTTGGGTTATGAACTAAATGATGATATAGCAGTTGATTATATTGATTTATTGTTGAACTCAGATAAAGACAAAGCAGAATACAGATTTGGTACCTATGATGAGATTACCCATTCAGCTCATCAGGCAACCTTGGAGAAGGCATCCCACAAAAGGATAGAGTCTATTATGAAGAAAGCACTATTAGAGACTGGAATGATAGAGAGTGAGCCTGAGGTTGTAAGACAAACTATTAAGCAATGAATACTGAATATATAACCTTTGTCAGTATCTATTGTAGAGACATCTTCAGAAAAAAGCATTCCATATGCAGAAATATCAGATGTTCAACCTAGTGAACCAAAAAAAAATCTGAAAGATTGGTGGAAGTAGTGACCACTAAGAAAAAGAGGGTCAAACAACAAGCCACCAGACTAGAAAAAAGACAAAAAATATTGTTGACAATTGTTGAGTCCAATGATGAAGAGGAAGAAGAACAAGAGATCAAGCAAGCAGAGAAGGCAACATTGTAAAAGCAAATAGCAGGAAAAGCTCGACAACCCTAGAAGACAAAGATAGAGAAGATCAACACAACTATTGCTAATGAAGGTAACTTTGTTTAGATGAAAAAATTTTATGACTTATATAATTTTTTTGAGAAGGATCAGACTGATATATCTACTGTGAGATATATTATAGAAAAAAATCTAAAATTGAAGGATCTTAAGAGCTTAATTAACCAAAAATTCTATGGAAGACTCATTCAGAAGAAGGCTCCTACAAGGGAAGAAGATCTAGAACTTTGGAAGTGTATGCTTAGAACTATTTACAAGAATGATGATGGAGAAGAGATTAAAATATTGTTGAATAATCTCACATCATATTTGAGAAATAAATTGAGACCATTTATGTTTATGGTTGGTGAAAAAGATAAATTAAGAAGTGAGACTATGGTAGCACTTAGTCAGATGTTGACAGAGTCTAAGGCAACATCTCCTCCAACACCTAGAACCTTAGAAGTGTCAGTGAGCAGTGACACTATGAAAATTGAACATACCAATGTTACCATTAACATTGATGATACCAATCCATTTGAAGCTTTCAAGTTTAATAAACTAGATATCAAGGATATTGAAGATAAACTAAGATAGATTGAAGAGGAGAAGAGGTTACTTGAAGAAGAGAAGAAGAAAATAGAAGAGACCAAGAAAAAATTTCTTGACGAAGAGAAGAAAAGAAAGGAAGAGGAGAAAAAGAAGAGAGTAGTAGAAGAAGAAATGAGAAAGAAAATAGAAGATAAGAAGAAAAGATTGGAAGAGATGAGAGAAAAGGAAAGAGAGGAAATAGAGAAGAACAAAAGAGGCAACTAAGAAACAAAGGGAGGATAATACTAAACCATCTAGTTCATCCACTCCACTCTCTCTTGCGAGTTTGGCAACTAATGATGATGATCAAACAGATCTGATCTCATCCCTATCTAATCTTATACAGAAGAATAGGATAGTAAAAAGCCTACAGAAAACCTTAATGGAATTTACTGATAGACTGCACAGTGCTTTGGCAGTACAACACATCGAATTAGATCCTGTATAGAGGGCACAAGCAATGCTAAAATCATTTGATGAAGAGTTTACTAATTTGTTGAATGTGGTAGAAGCAAAGGCACAAATATCACATGATGCTAACTTGTTTAGCACCATCTATGAGAACATTAAGAATGATTTGGTTAATCTTGATACTTGTATCATGGAACTTTGGAAATGTCAATAGCATGGGAAAACTTTGTATATTAAGTGTACTTTATCATACAAGATAACCAATGAAATCAAGAGTCAAATAGAAGGAAAGATGAGTGAGCTTGAGGCTTTATCTAGCTAGATCCAGCATCCATCTTGCAAAGTTGATGATATTGAAGGACAAGTGGCTAGTATCCACAATGATATCAAGAAACTAGAACTTCAAAAGGAACAAATTTTGAAGAGGATATCAGATTTCAGAGAGTCTATTGCTTTGAAAATATTTTTGTTGAGAAATAGTTGGAGGAATGTGTCAAGGCCAAGGACACATATTCTAACTTTTTGTATTTAGATCTTAATGCAGTTGAGATTGCATCATATGCTCTATGTGCAATTCTCACCTTAGCTGAATCCATCAAGGAAACATGGACTAAGGGTATGGATAGTCTAAAGAAAAACTTTGATGATTGCATTAAGATCATATCAGCACAAGGAAGGACAATTTTTTTGGACAATTTTTGGACAATTTTTGACATTTTGACCTTTTTCATTGATGTCAAAGGGCGAGTAATTGCAAAAAATTGGAAAGTTTGCAAAAAATTGGAAAGTACTTGAATTGTCAAAAGGGGAGAATATTGTAAGTACATAATGTGAAACATATTGTAAGGGGGAAGCATATGTAAAGTTTTAAAGTTGGAAAAATTATAATAGATGTAATGTTATATGTTTATTTTTGTTATGGTAAGTTTTTGTCTCTTAGCCAAATTTCCCTATTTTTTTGCCATCAATGCCAAAGGGGGAGATTGTTGACAATTGGCTAATAGACGTATGTTTTTTTTTTTTCATTTATTGCAACACATGATGTACATGCTTATAGGAAACCTCAGAAATAAAAACATTTAGTGTTTGGTAATTAGAAAATTGTCTAAGTATAGAATTTGGTTTACAATAGTGTATTGTTTTATTTATAATTTGTTGCTGACATCATATTATGACTAGCGAAGTTAGATGGAGATAGTATACATTTTGGTGATGATGCGTATAACCTCATAACTTAGTACATATTGTACAAAATAGAGATAATCATGTTTGAAGTGAAACAAGACAGTAAAATTGAAGGAAGGGATTTTTTTTTACAAGATAATTACTTGTCCAATTAGGGCCGACATCCTAGATGTTTACTCTAAGTTAGAAAAGTGGATTGTGGTCTTACCTGAACTAGCAAAAATTTGTGTAAAGGCATGGTATTTATGCAAGGGACATTTTGTGATGAGAAGTGTGATTGTGATTGTAAGTGCTCTCTTGTGATTGTATGCGAAGTTTTGTGAAAGTGATATATGTGAAGTTTTATATGAGCTAATTTGTGATCCAAGATCAAGCTGAAGATTAGAGATTAGTCATGGAAGAAGTTATAGTACTTGTATTCCAAAAGTCTAATTACTTTTTTGGGCAGTGAGCTCTTATTGTAATTGGAAGTGCATTTTTGGGCAGTAGGCTCATATTGCATTTACTGTACTACAACTCCTAACAAGGTCCATCCTCTAACAAGGAACTTACACATTAGTATATTATCTAGTAGTTATCATCCCTACCAGGGTTTTCCCCCAGCCAGAGTTTCCCTAGTTAACAAAATATGGTGTTATGAGTTATCTTTGTGCATTGTTACTGTTACTGTTTAGAATTACTTTATTGCTTTGTTATGCATGGCTTAAAGTAAGAAATAATATCCAGTAGGTAACTAAGTTTGTAGATTATTGATTCATACCCCCCCACCCCTCTTAGTAATCTTTATTTCTAATAGGAACTAGATACCAAGCTTAAGGATTTTACAGTTACTAGAATAGAAGTAAGCAATCATCGACAAATAGTTAAGAATAAGTATGGTTCATTGGACTTAATGGAGGAAAATAAAGTGGCAGAGATAATAGAAAAAATCAAAAGAAAACATCCAAACATCATTTTGGTATAAAGGGGAAGAAAACCCAGATGCTGGAAGTTTAGTTTTGACACTTAGAACAATTTTTGGATTTTTGGTTCTTGTCACCAAGGTGTGCAGGTGCACTTTTCTCAGAGGTGCACCACAGTTTTGAAGAAGAAGCAATGTGCCAATAGTTAACTACCAGTTGCTATTTTAGAGCATTCCATGCATCAGAAATACATTTCGACAACAATTCAACTTTGAGAAACACCTAGAGAAGGTCAAGCTTCCATTTTTAGAGCTCCCACAGACTCCCAGATCATCTAATGGCTTCTATCTTCTTATCTTCTAATCCTTTTATTCTTTTAAGTCATGTAAAGGCTCATACACCCATTAATTGATATAAACAAGGATGGAGACCTACTTAGCACCATTTAGAAAGTTGGTTTGTATATAATTAGCTTTGTTTTATTAGTTTTTTAGCATGGGTTTGCATTAAAAGAGCTCTCAATCCTAATACAAAGGGAGGAGAGGATTTCTTTTAAATACATGGATGTAATATGTACTCCAGGCTATTATTTTGATGCAATAATATATGCTATTGGTGCTCTCATTCTGAGTGTAGTTATTCTTGTTGGAGTGTGTTATTTTTGTGATTGTATGTTCATGAATAATAATGGAGTCAATAGTTTCATTGTGTTGTTATGATTTTGTGATGTCTTAGTTCTGGTGTTTGCATTATGCCAAAAACAATTGTTGTTGTGACGAATTGGGGAAAGGGTCATCTTTTTTCTAGCATAATGTTTTGTCTTGTGTGAGTGCACTTTTTGTGGCCTTGTGATTTGATGAAACATGAAACATCTTTAAGTTATTATTGAAGTTCCCATCAAAAATTGCATCAATGGAGTTGAGGAAGTATTGCTCCTAATTTCAAGATACTTTCGATAATTTAATTAGCAAACATGTTGTTACTTTGGCTTATGTTTGTTAGGAATTTTCCTTTCAGTAATTTGTTCAAAATATTTTGTTACTCTATCTTTTTTATTTTCTTTTCAAACACTCGGTTAAAATATTAATTCGTATAGTTGCATTGGTAAACTACATTCATCATAAAACATAAAAATACAAAAATATATCTTTTTTGTGGTTACATTTGAGCAATAGGTGTGCATATTTATAGATAACAGCAAAGGCTCTTTGTGAACATACACATTTATCTTCATTTGAGTTACCTAACAAGTTGAAAAATAGCCATCTAGAACCTTGGAGTTGGTCATTGATCATCTTTTCAAGAGAGGGATCCAAAAGGATTTTTACCATTAAGCATCATGTAAAATGATCACTCAATAGAAGTGGCACTAAAAGAAGGGCCATAACCATTATGCCCAAAAAAAAAAACCCAAGTTGTTGTTTGAAACTTTTGCAATTTTTAGACGTTCAAATTTTTTACAAGTTTGTCATTGTTAGAAGGTGCGTAGGTGCATAGCTGCACAATTGCACTTTTTGAAGAGGTACAATTTTTAAAAGTGTGTTTTTCCAGAGTTAACACAAACTTAAAGATCTTGATCCACCATCTTCATTTCAGCAAGCTTTAAAGTCTTCACCTGATTAGCACGAGTTCTTAGAACTTAGTCACTTTGGCAAGCCTCACAAGTGATAAAGGGATACCAAGGATCCCACCACTCCCATTTCATATGTCATCATCTTCCTCAATTCCACCTTTAAACTTACCTCCACCTATCATTCTACCTAATCCTCCAATGGCTTTCTTTGCAAATGCAATAGATTCACCAATAAATTTGCAAGGTCCACTCAATGACCTTCCCAAGAACCCAAAGAAATTCTGCCCAAGGTTCATCTATAGAGAAACACAAACAACTGAGGATCACATCAACATTTTTAAATAAATATGCAATCGAAAATAGATGTAATAAGAGAATGTGGTTCTTCATTTGTTTCCATTTACATTGGGAGAGGTTGCATTTAACTAGTACATGAATATGTTACCAGGATCTATCTAGAACTGGGTAGCTTTTGAAAAGTTTTTCTTAGATCAAATCAAAATATCCATCAATCTAGCTATGATACACCACTAGTTCATGTCTATCAAGAGGGATCCATTAGAGACTATTTCATGTTTCAATCATCACTTTCACATGCCATATCGCAAGTTGGAAACCCCTTACACTATAATAGTTGGGGTTGCAATTTAGACTTATCTAAATGTTATGGACCAATTTGTTGCTATCTTCCTAAGGAGATTGCCTCCTACGTATATCGATACAATAGACAAAGTCTTTGAAGAAGCTACCACTTTCACCAAGCAAGATAACCCTAATGGAAGAGGAATGATGGTTTCAACTCATGCTAGTATGGCATTACCAACATATCCTACCAAAGTGCAAGTGGTTCCTAGTCAATTCATTCCATTAAATAGAATCCCACTACAAAAGGCACTAGTTGTGCCAACTCCAACTATAACCTACCTAGGATACGAACCTCCAAAAGTTGCTTTCTTTGAGTAGAAGGCAACACCATTTGCCAAGGTAGAGAATAATGTCAGAACTGAGCTATATCAAGTGAAGAAGACCAAGTCTTAGATAACCAATGAGATAACCCATCTAAGGTTATCACAAGGGCATAATGAAAACTTCCAAAGAACAAATGTAACCCCTTATAACAACAACTATGATCAAAATTACAACAAGAATTTCAACAGAAATAATAATGCAAGGAATAGTTTTAACCCTTTAGATCGTAACAATGGTTGCCAAAGACAAAATCAACAATGGAATACCCATATAGACAATGGAATTATCCTCATAGAAAAAAATAGCAATGCTCGATTTGTGGACATCAATTAACTTGACACTAGTCAAAACATACTCAATGATGGTGGCTCATATTTCAATGGAAACCAAGAAATACACCAAAATTCACAATGCACTAATAATGATCCCCCTATGCAATTCAATGCTATGTTGTTAGAGTCTTATGATTCTCCACATAATATTGAAATGGGGGAACAACTTAATGAAGAATTCATGTTTCCATTCAATCAAGAATTAGGCCCTAAACTAGTAGAGATGTTCATTTTTAAGAACAACAATCGAAATACTTACAACTTAAAAATTCTAACAGAACCCATGATTGATGGAATTCCTCTCATATTGCAACCAATGCCTCTAGATCCAAGACTAAATAACAATCTAGCACTTGCAAGAGCACCTTATGTTGGGAAACAAATTTAGAACCAAGGAAATATACCTATAATACTGAAGAATCTTGCTTGGTCAATTGAAAAGTACTGTGTAGTTGAAGAGTTAAAAAGGACAAAGGCCAATTAATCCATGTTTGATATGCTACAAAGTTGCCCTAATTTAAGGGAAGCACTGTTGCAAACTCTTGATCATACAAAAGCAACACCTAATGTAGGTCCTTAGAAGATAGTATCACAACAAGTTAACACCTCTGAGGCTATGCCTACCATGTATAAAGACAAAGTTGAAGTGCCTCCTTTCTTATCAATCTTAGAAGTTTTGGAAGAAACCTTCACAATTGTCTCATAGATTTAGGAGCTTCTTAAAATTTCATGCCACTTTCAATAACTCATAGGTTGAGAGTCACACCACAACCCACAAATTGAAAAGTGATCCAACTTGACAAAATAGAAGTAAAGGTTATCGGGGTATTAAAAGATGTTTGCATATGGTTGACTATAGACCCCCAGATTCAAGATATCATTGACATACATGTGGTGGAAATTCTAAAAAGATATGACCTATGACTAAGCAAAGAATAGTTCCTAAGAGGATGGTTCTCAAATAGTTTTACTCATTTATGGCTGCCTTGCAAGTGATTCCAAAGATAAAGACAATGATCACAGAGTATAATGCTCCAAATGAAGTAGTATTTAATCAATCAAACTTGGGCTCCTATAGAATATTGGCTCTTGATATAACTTCAATTAAGAAATCAAAGAATTTGGATGAAGAATCATTGAACCCTACCCCAAGAGAAGAGATTGTGACTCAATTCATAGATAGCATGGTTGCAAATTTGTGGCACTTAAGGGAAGAAGTAGACCCAAACATCTTTCTCCTCCAAGAGTTTTATAGGTTGCACAAAGTGAGTCATTTAGCATTTGAATGCTAACATTGTAAAAAGGTGATTACTCAAGTATTAACTCAGATAACACACTTAAAAAATGGTCAAGCCACAAGTGAAATGCCGAAATGAAATTTAAGTCCAACATGTATTTCTAAAGTCATGGAGGAAAAGGAAGATCTAAATGTGTCATTAGTGATGCCTCTTCAGAAAATGGAGCCTTATCTTCTCTTCCACTAGGGATGATTAAAGTTCTAAGAAGAAGGCACTTCCTATAAGGTCAAGGGTGGATCTCAATGGTCATTCAACCTAAGACACAAATTGATAAAATCATAGAGTTGATTGGAGAGATTAAAGACAAAAAAAGAAATAGATAATCCATGTATTAAAGGTGAACAACAATAACTCATCAAGTCCAATGCATGAAAGAATGCAATGGGTCTCAAAGAAATGGTCTTTTAAAGTTGAAGTGAAAGAAAATCTTAGGAAAAATAACGACAAGTCTAGGAAGTTGAAAGATCAACCAATATGGACACTTAGGTTTGATGGCTCCAAATGCAAATTAGGAGTCAGAAAAGGTATTGAACTAATTAATCCTAAAGGTAGGTCTTTTTATGCTACATATTTTTTACGATTTAGGTGTACTAAAAATGTTGCAAAATATGAAGCCTTGATATACAAACTTCTCTTCGCATTAGAAAAGGATGTCAAAGCTCTAATAGTTGAAGGATACTCTTAGTTGGTGATTCAACAAGTTAAATCAATCTACTCTTGCAATTCTAGAAGATAAATTTCTTACTAAAAAAGAGTTTGGGGCTTGATGGAAGATTTTGAAGCTCTAAACATAAGGTCTGTTCCAAGAAGGAAGAATATGTTAGTCGATGCCCTTGCAATTTCAGCCAGTGCATTACAACTTGTTGAAAGAACAATGGTTTTTTATTAAACTAGTGGTTGCCCTGTCTATTCTAGATAACAGTGCTAACTTCCAGGTTTTCCAAGATTATCAACATATTTTAGAGTTCATTATGTGCAATGGTTTATTTAAAGGACAAGAAATTAATGATACACCAGATGATAAACCCGAAGAAGACGAACTAGAAGATGAAGATGGGATCATCAATTTGAAAACTAATATTATTATTAAGGGGATGGAAGAGTTGGAGCATATCTTTGACCAAGATGAGTTAGCACGCAGCAAGAGGACCATTGAAGAAAAATGTATCAAAGAATGTGATTCATATAATCTAGGCATGGAAGATGACCCTAAGTTGGTGAGAATTGGAAAGGCATGTAATCTGTAAGAACGAGAAAGTATGCTTTAGTTACTCACATAACACAAAGATGCCAATGCATGGAGTTTTGAAGAACTCAAGATCTATGATCCTAACATCATCACTCATGATATTCCATTGAATCCTAATGCTAAGCCTTTTCATCAAAAACAAAGACCAGTGAATGCCATTATCTAGCAATCAATAATGAAAGAGGTCCAAAAGTTGCTTGATGCCAATGTTATCTTTCCAATCCGACATCCTACATGGGTTGCTAACTTGGTAACAATAAGGAAAAGACTGGAGAGACTTGCCTTTGCATAGACTTTTACAATTTGAACCAAGCATCCCAAAAAGATAATTACATGTTGCCTTCACTACATGAAGTATTGTAGATTGTAAATGGGTCTAAAATGATGTCTTTTCTAGATGGATATTTAAGATATAACCATACAATGGTAGACAAGGAAGACATGTTAAAGACTGCATTCACAAAAAAATGGGGAATATTTGCATACAAAAGGATGCCCTTTGGATTAATCAATGTAGGAGCTACATTTCAAAGAGCAATGGATGAGGAATTTAAGGGGTTGATAAATAAATGCATAGTTATCTATATGGATGGCCTAACTATCTTTTCAAAAGACCAGAATACTCATATTGTTGAACTAAAACAAGTTTTCAACCAATGTTAGAAGTATGGTACATCTCTTAACCCTAAGAAATGTTCATTTAGGGTTACCAAAGTAAAGTTACTGGGTCACATAATTTCTGAAGTCAATATATCCATTGATCTTGAGAGGATATAAGTGATTTTGAAATTGTCACCTCCCCATACTTGCAAAGAGCTTAAATATTTCTTTAAAAAGATTAATTTTGTGTGGAAGTTCATTAGCGAATTCACTGAGATATTTTTCTTGCTCAATGACTTAATAAAGAAGGGAGCAAAAACTAAATGGGTTCTTGAAATCAAGAAATCTTTCAAAGATATCAAAGTGGCTATCTCCATTGCTCTAGTACTTGTAACCTAATTATGAGTTGCATTTCAAAATCTATTCTTTTTCTTCAGAACACTCATGTGCAAGAATTCTCACACAAAAGAAAGATAAATAAGATGAGATACCTATTGCATTTATGACTTGTCCTCTGAAGAATGCCAAACTGAACTATTCCAATCTTGACAAAAAATGATTCACCCTGATAAAACTAGTGAAGAATTTTTTCCATTACATACTCAAGAATAAAGTATATGCTATTGTGCTAGATCATACAGTCAAATAATTATTGAAGTAGAATGAATTAGGTGAAAGGAGAGGAAAATGAATGGCTATATTACAAGAGCTTGATTTGGAAATTCAACCAATGAAGCTAGTAAGAGGACATGGGTTAACCAAGATGGTAGTTGACAATAAGACCAAAACTAACAATGAAGAACAAACCATAGTGTCTCAAGTAGACACTGATGAAGGAATAATCATAGATGTTTGGTATCAAGATATTGTATATTAACTCTTGCAGAATCAATCCCCACAATGAATGAATAGTTCCCAATGTAGAGGACTCAAGATGAAATGTGAATCCTACATGCTTCAAGATAGGAAAATTTACAAGAAGAACTATGAGTGAAATTATTTAAAATGTTTGGGACATGAAGAAGTGAGAGATGTATTGGAACAATATCATGACATGTATGGCACTAAACATGGATCAACAAAGGCCATGACCCATCAGATTTTGAGATCAAGTTAATTTTGGCCTATAATTTTCAAAGACATGTTTGAACATGTACACTCTTACCACACATGTCAAACAAGTTCCAATAGAGAAAGTGATTTGGCTATGATACTAGAACTAGTATTTGAGGTATGCCCTTTGGCCAAGTGGGGTTTGGACATTATTGGACTAGTAAAGCAACCATCATCAATGGGACATATGTTCATCCTCATAGCTACATATTATTGCACACGTTGGGCTGAAGCTAAAACTTTCCAAAGTTGTACAATAAAAGTGGTTACTAGTTTCTTAGAAGAACACATTATGACTAGGTTCATAATGTCATGCTTCCTAGTGTGTGATAAAAGATCATCATTTGCATCCATTTTTCTTACTCAATGGGTATTGGCCAATCAAGTTATAATCAAGTTTTCTTCTAATTAATATCTCTAAGGGAATGGTGTGGTTAAGTCCACTAATAAGAACTTGATCATAGTGATAAAATGCTTGCTTATAGAGAATCCAAAAGATTGGCACACCCAACTGAAGTACACATTATGGACAGATAGAGTTAGGATAGAGAATGATTTGGAAACATCCCTATATCTACTAGTCTATGGATAGGAACTAATATTCCCCCTCAATCTCAATATTTCACTATTCAAATTCATGAGGGGGTATGTTGAGGATGCTGACAGAGTCCAAATTAGATTGATGAATCTCTTAGAATTGGATGAAAAGAGGACAACAACTTTAGAACATATGTCAAACCATCAGGCTATCATAAAACATTAGTTTGACAAGTGAGACATGATCAAGTCTTTTAGAATCTCAGATCTTGTTCTTATATGGGACAAGGAAAAAGGAAAACTAGGTAGCCATACTAAGTTTCAACACTTGTGGATTGACCCTTATCAGATTGCAGAGATTTTGGGAGAAAAAACTTTTAGGTTGAGTTTTTTACAAGGGGAATTGGTCCCATTAACAGTCAATGGTTAGTTTTTGAAACATTATTTTGAAGCCTAACATAGAATACATTTCCAAATAAACAAAAAAAAAAAAAAAAAACCCCAAAAAAACTATCTGTGTTCTTTTGGTATTCTTCTTTTGTTTCTGCATATAACTGTTTATTCTTATATTATTCTAGATCTGTCAAACCCTAACAATTGGTATCAGAGAAAGGTTTGTTGTTGTAGATTGACATGACTTTCAAATTTGAGTGGGAGTAATGGAGGATTCTAGATTCAAGATTGAAAAATTAAATGGCCATAATTTCTAGTTATAGAAAATGCAGATAGAAGATTACCTATATCAATAGAGTTTGTCAAAGCCATTAATAGGAAAAGCCAAGAAATAGGGAACTATGACAAAGGAAGATTGGGATATCTTAGATGTGAAGGCATTGGGATCCATTCGATTGTACCTTGAACCATTTGTAACTTTCAACACATTAAAGGAAAAAATGATAGTAGAGTTGATGGAGACATTGGCTATGTTATACGAGAAACCCTTAGCTTTGAATAAGGTATTTCTTATGAAGCATTTGTTTAATATGAAAATGGGTGAGGGAGGATCTATAGTGAATCATTTAAATGAATTTAACACAGTCAACAGTCAGTTGTCATCCGAAAAAATTTCATTTGATAAAGAGGTTATGGCTCTCTTAATCTTATGTTCTTTGCCAAAAAGCTAGAATAGCTTGGTTATGGATGTAAGTAACTCTGTCCTTGGTTCAAATACTTTGAAATTCGATGAAGTTGTTGGTTTTATCCTAAGCAAGGAAATATAATAGAAAAGCACAGGTGAAACTTCAACCTCATCAACTTCTGCTTTAAACTTGGAGAACAAAGGAAGAACAAGCGAAAAAGGAAAAGGGTTCTCGCATGACAAGTCACTAGGGAATTCAAAGAAAGGACATTCTCAATCTAAATGAAAGAAAGATTGTTGGTATTGTAGAAAGCTTGGTCACCTAAATAAAGATTGTTGGTCTTGAAAAACAAACAAGGAGATAAAAATGAAGATGATAGTAAGGAAGATAATGTTGCAAGTAATACTTTATAAGATGCTTTAATCTTATGTTTGCATAATGTTAATAATTTCTGGGTAATAGATTTTGGGGCTTGATTCCATTCTACACCCTATAGAAAATATTTTCAAGATTATGTTCAAGGTGTATCTAGGTGATGATGAGCCTTGTCCCATTGTTGGGAAAGGAAAAATAAAGATCAAGATGCCAAATAGAAATGACTAAATACTGCAGGAGGTAAGGCATGTCCCTAAGTTAAGAAGAAATTTAATTTCTGCAGGACAACTGGGTAGTGAAGGCTGCATATTCATGTTTTCAAAAAATGTCTAGAAGGTCACTAAAGGTTCATTAGTAGTATCTATAGGTGAGAAAGTAGGCACATTATATCTGTATACTGGTAACACTTATTCTACCTTAGCTGCTACTAATTATGTTAAAGCAGGTAAAGCTAATATAGCTATTGTAAGAACAGATTAAAAGATGTTGCACCATAGGCTTGGACACATGAGTGAGAAAGTAATGAAAATAATTCAATCTAAAAATCTATTTCTAGGGCTGAAAAATATCAATTTAGAGTTATATAAAACTTGTGTTTATGGAAAACAAAAAAGAGTTAGATTTCTTAGAGTTGGGAAAGAAAAGAAGAGTGAGAAGTTAGAGCTAGTGCATTAAGATGTATGGGGACCAGCTCAGGTATCATCTCTTGGTGGCTCTTGTTATTATGTTATTTTTATAGATGATTCAACTAGGAAAACATGGGTATATTTCCTGAAACAAAAATCTGACATTTTTGAAACATTTAAGAAATGGAAAGATTTGGTTGAGAATGAGACATGAAATAAGTTGAAGTGTCTTAGATCCGATAATGGAGGTGAGTATTGCAGTATAGCCTTTGAAGATTAATGTTCTATTAATGAAATTCCAAGGTAGAAGATAGTTCTAGGAACCCCACAAGAAAATGGGGTGTCAGAAAGAATGAATATGACAATCATGAAACGTGCAAGGATCATGAGATTACATGTTGGTTTGCCCCTTCATTTTTGGGTTGATGTTGTAAACATCGTTGTCTATTTGATAAACAAAGAGCCTTCAGCCCCTTTGGATGGTGGTATTCCAAAGGTAGCATGTACTACAAAGAAGGTAAATTATTCATTTTTGAAAACTTTTGGTTGTGAAGCTTTTGTCCATGTTGATAAAGAAAATAAAACCAATCTTGATGCTAAATCTCAAAAGTGTACCTTCATTGGATATGAATTAGATGACGATTATGGGATTTTGAAAATCTTAAAATAAATAGAAGTAGAGATGTTATATTCAAAAAGAAGGTCATGTATAAAGAACAGTGGTAGGAAAAGAAGCATGAATAGGTCAAACAAGAATATGTGGTGTTGGATGAGACTCCTAAAAATGAAAAGCCACTGGTACTTGATGCTTAGCAAGAACAAGCTATCCCACAAACTCATGTAAGTGTTAGAAATTCTACAAGGTCAAGTAGACCTTCTAAAAGGTTTTCTCCTTCTTTGTATTATATTTTATTGACTGATTCTGGTGAACTAGAAGAATATGAAGAAGCGATGTAGGTGGATGCCAAACAATAGTGGAAGTTGGGCATGAAATAGGAGATGGACTCCTTGTTGAAAAATAAAACTTGGGACTTAGTCCCTTTACCTAAAGGGGAAAAAGCCTTGCCTAAAAAATGGGTATATATGTTGAAGGAGGAAGCAAGAGGAAAGAAAAGGTATACGGCCAAACTTGTAGTAAAGGGTTTTGCATAGAAAAATGGTATAGATTTTGATGAAATATTCTCCCTTGTTGTAAAAATGACTTCAATTAGAACTATACTAAGTCATGTGGTTGTAGATGATTTACATCTTGAACAACTAAATGTCAAGACAACTTTTCTCTATGGAGATTTGGAGGAGGAAATTTACATGCATCAACCAAAGGGGTATGAGGTCAAGGGTAAGGAGAGTTTGGCGTGCAAGTTAAGGATGAGTCTAAATGGCCTAAAGCAAACACCTAAATAGTGGTATTCAAAATTTGATAGTTTCATGTTTGAACAAGGTTACCATAGATGTCATTATGATCATTGTATATATTTTAAGAGATTCGATAATGGGAGTTACATTATCATGTTACTCTATGTTGATGATATGCTTGTTGTTGGGTCAAATTTGCAACAAATAAATGAACTTGAACCTAAATTAGCAAGTTAATTTTCTATGAAGTATTTGGGTGCTCCTAAGAAAATCCTTGGTATGAGGATTACACAAAACAGGAAAAATAGAACCTTGAATTTGTCCCAAAGTGAGTATATAAAGAAGGTGTTGAAAAGATTTAATATGTAGGATGCAAAAGCAGTCAGTACAGCTTTGGCTAGTCATTTCAAATTGACATAGGAAATGTGCCCAAAGGCATAAGAAGAGGTAGATAAAATGTCTAATATCTTGTATTCATCAGCCATTGGTAGTCTGACATATGCAATGGTATGCACACAGCCAAATATTGCTCATGCAATGGGAGTTGTCGGCAGGTATATGAGAAATCTGGGTATGGAACATTGGAATGCTATCAAATGGATTCTTTGATATTTGAAAGGTATTACTACAAAAGGCATTATGTTTCATAGGATCTAGTTCTACTCTAGGTGGATTTGTTGACTCTAATCTCGCAAGAAATATTGATACAAGGAGGAGTACTATAGTGTATGTTTTCACTATAGCGGGCACTGTAGTTAGTTGGATTTCTAGATTGTAGAAGGTTAATTCACTTTCAACCACTAAAGCTAAGTATGTAGTTGCTATGAAACCTAGCAAGGAAATGATTTGGTTACAATATTTTCTGGAGGAATTGGGTTTGAAGCAAGAAGATCACCCATTGTATAGTGATAGCTAGAGTACCATTCATCTTGCAAAGAATTATGCTTTTCATTCAAGGACAAAGCACATACAACTTAGGTACCATTTTATAAGGTCTTCTTTGGAGGATGGCCAATTGTAGCTTGAAAAGACTCACACAAGTGAAAATCTTGCAAACATGTTCACGAAGGTAGTGCCCAAGGAGATGCTAGTTTCTTGCTCAACTTCTATTGGGATTCTTGATTGATGATCATAGAGATAATACACAAAAAATTCTTTTATCTAGTGGGAATTGCATGTATTATATTGTCGTTTGTTTTCAGTCTCCAAGTGGGAGATTTTTGATATTGCAGCGACTAATCATGTAGTGGGTGTTGATGTTGTGGCAACTTCTTTGGTAACATAAAACCACAATTGTAAAAACCCTAAAATGGTTGATTTTAGAGGTTGCCCTAAAATGTTGTTATAAATAGCTGAGATGCATAAAGAATTGTAATGCTGGTGTACATTTTTTGTTGGATAATAGAAAGTTTGAAGGCTGTATAGGTGGACATAGCCCAAGTTTTGGGTGAACCACGTTAAATCTACGTGTTATATGTGTTCTTTGGGTATTCTTCTTTTGTTTTTGCATATGACTGTTTATTCTTATATTGTTTTGAATATGTCAAACCCTAACAATGCACACTTGTGGAGGTGTGCACCAAGGCGACACCTTGGGCCTATTTAAACCCCCACCTCTCTCTCTTTCCTCATTTATTCTCTCCAAACTATCTTTGTAGTGCACCTTTGTACCTCTTTAGGGTCCACAACTACACATTTTCGCTCCTCCATAGGCTTCTACCTTCTTTAAGGTAAATATTACCTTTTGGAGGTGTGCATGTGCACACCCTTTAAAGGTGAGTATCTATGCACCTAAGACGTAATCTACCCCTTAATAAAAAAACAAAAAAAGAAACAACACCCTAAGAAAAACTGCGCATGTGCATGTGTGACACATGCGCACCTTGCACACATGCATAATGTGTGCAACTACACACATTGTGCTTAAGTGCAAAAATACAAGCACACTAGAGCACCTTGTGCACCTATGCATATTTTATAGGTGTGTTAGTGTGCATTTTAGGATCTTAAGTGGTGTTTTTATAGTCTTAATTAGTTTTTGCTCAGGTTTTCATCAGTTTGGGTCCTGACTAAGCATCATTAAGGTCTTCTAACATCATAATACTAATCTTTTTTCCCTTTTGTGTAGATACAATGGAATTATCATCTTCCATGCCATCGAAGATGGCACCAAAACTAGCAACATTCAAATAGCAAGGAGCTTCGAAGAAATCCTGATTCCAAGATAAACAAACAAAGATACGAGATGCAAAACTTGGCCACATTGATTGGAATGTTTCCCTGACCCTTTGCAACAAACCAAAAGAAAGATCAACAATGGTGTTAGCCCTGATCCATAGTGGGTTAGTGTTGCTTCACACCCTACATTAGTTCAATCCTTTAAATTAATCGTGACATTACCTCAACACTATGTGCCAGATGAGAAGGTCGTGAAGAGTGTGATAGAAGAGAAAATCCTTGATCTCAGGCTGTGCAACAATGAGAAAATTTTTCACCTCCCTAGGGTAGACCAATACCTTCAGATATCTTATGAACGTGTAGATAGATGGTATAGAGAAAATGAGAAAGAGGCCAAGGAATTGGTGCAATCTACATACTTAATTGATAGGACACCCTTGGGTTGAAGAGTAGGAAAGGTGGATATGATATAGGGTACATGAAAAATGATATCAGATATTTAATTATTCGCCTCCACAAAGTCATGGGCCTTCCCACAATAGGTTATTTAGAGACATGGATGGTGCACTTCATTGAGACCATCAAGACAACTAAGATGGCTATCAATTGGGCCACTATTTTGAGTGATAATCTAGATGAGCAATTAATCTTAGTAAAAAATGATCCACACTTTTACATGACTTATTATATGGTGTATCTATTGGCAACAAGGACCAAAAACTATCCAAGGTTGTACAAAAAGGGAATCATGCAAGATGCAAATGCTTGGCCTTATGTAGTATATCCTCAGCTTGTAAAGAAGAATCTCCCATTGCAAAGTGTGGAATATAGGGTGGTAAATGATAGTTTCATATTTTCCATCATCAGATTCATAGAAGGTGATTATGAAAAGAGGATGTCAGTAGAGGTTGATGCAAGGATAACGGAAGTAGGTGCCTACTACATCCAATTCAAGACATTTACTTATCTCCAGGTAGCTAGTACTCTCTCGTGTCCTAAAATGCTCCTGAGATACCCTTTAGACAGGTGCATACTACTTGAGATAGCCTATCAATGCACTTTTGCATATGACAGAGTTAGAAAACAGCATAAGAAAATATGGGTATGGTTGATCACCATTGGAGCATTCAAAGTAAAGCAAAAAAAGATATTGCTAAATTTGACTCAAAATGGGATCAATATCCCCTTGAGGATTATTAAGGTCCATGCCCATATTTTTATAATATTGGGATGGTGCAACATCTAGTGGGCAAGAAATTTTCACATGATGAAACCCTTGAAGATCACTGGATGAATGCAGTAGATGAATATGATGTCTATATTAGGGACTATTGTAGAATGAGTCTACATCTGATAGAAAAAGTGTTAAACATGGAGATACCCCTAACAGCCTGGGACAAAGATGTCTTTGCCATAATGGATCCCATATACAATAGGGATATGATCTATGATCAACCCATCATGAACGTAGAAATAGGGTGTGATGAGAATGATGATATGGATCATCTGGGTCAACATGTGGTCGAACTAACAAGGGAATGGATCAAGAAACTATTTCAGATGGATCCAATTCCTTGGGCCATACCTATTCATGTTACAACCAAACCCAAGAAAGGAAAATGAACAAAAGTCACTATATCGATCTACCCTACCAAATCGCCAATGAGGCTGAAAATGGTAGATCAACATGAGTGGGAGGTCAAGTATTTTGAGACTAGAAAAGGAAAGGGTAAGAGGAAAATGGAAACCCCTAGGGAAAGAAAGCCTATAGAACTAGCTGCCCAAAAAATGCTAGAACAAGCTTAACACAAGCAACAACAATAGGAATCACTTCCACCTCTCAGAGCCTCAAAGGAAGAAGCCTTCACATCAGTGCTTAAGAGAGCTCGAACATAAAAAACGGTGGTAGGTTGAAAAAGAGAAAATTAAAGAAGAAGAGCACTCCCTCCCTATAGGTACCATAAACTATTCTCGAAGTGGAGGATGAGAAAGAAGGGGAATAAATTGAATGTGTCCCCTTGAATAAAAGAACTCACTTGGCTACAATGACAAAGGAGGAGAGAAGAAAAATCTCAACTCAAACACCTCCATTTGTACCTAGGGAGCCTATCCAAGTTGAAATGTTAGAAGATGAACAACAAAAATGGATAGAAAAAATGGAGGGTCGGGGAGTAGATATTTTTTACTTCTTAGATTTTAATTTTATGCTTGTAGGCACTAAGATGGTGGGAGAGAAAATAAGGGATACTTTTAGAAATGAGTCATTAGGAGACGATTGGAATCAATTACCTCCTCTACCTCAAGGACCTCTTGAAATTCCTCTACCACTAGCACAAGATACAATAGTAATAATGGATAAAGGGTATATAGGTCCACCTCCTCCGGCAACCCAAGTAGAAACAAAAAGTTAGAATATAGAGGAAGGAGAATATGAACAATTACATGTCGATGAATTATCTAAAGAAGGACAAATAGCAGAAGAAAGACATCAAGTTCCTTCATATACAAAGGCTTGGTCCTTATCCCAACATGCCACATAATCTCTCTCTGAAGATCTTCCTTGACATGAGAAGACTTCAGAGAGGAGTAATAAGGGAAATGAGCCTACTTCAGAACCAACTTCTTCAACAAAATACACATCACCTATGGGGACAACACAATCATGGCTAGAGAAAGAGGTCATGTTCAGGAAAAAGAAGAACATGGAATTGATTGAAGAGGAGGGAATGAAGGAATTGATAAAAGTGATAAAGAAGCCTAAGCCACCTAAGGGTGATGTTAGAAAACTTTCCTTTATTATGAAGAATCAAGATTAGGACCTTCTAGCACATATCAACATTCCCCCTCCTCATGTCGACATTGAATAATTGATTCCAAAGGATTACCAGATGAAGGAGGTCATACTAGGAAAGCCCTCAGTGGATATGATAAAGGTCTTGATTACTATAGGCCTCAAGCAAGTGTTTAAACACATGGACCAAGATGAGTCAAAATTGATAATGATGCAAAAGTAGAATGATCTATTGAGAGGATAACTAAACAAGGTGGTTGTACCTATAGACCTTGATAATCTCGAGATCACTCTTGGAGTTACACTTGGAAGAAAGTAGACAAGACCATAATTGGATTCATTTTTGGACACTTGTCAGCAATGGCCTCACAATTTTGAGGAGAGAGGAGTGCAAATAATATAGGGCCATTTGAACTTGTTGTACAACATCCATACTGATGCTGACAAGTTGGTTTCCATTATAAACCAATATTTTTGGCTAATGGAGGAAGTATGTACATGGGCTAATGGCTTGCATGTACTTAGATCTATTAGAGGGAAAAGTTATTGGATGCTAATGGAGATATACTCCATTGAAGAGCTAGATAAACTAGATTATTGGATAGAAAATATATCACCAGGGAATAAAGTTATGGAGGGACTACATGAAGGAATTCAAAAGATACAAAATAAGGCTCAAGATTAATTTTTTGAAGAAGATAAGTACTACAATGTCACTAGCCTTGAGATTTTTGAAGATGAGTCGAAAACCAAGCTTTCATCAATGTAAATAGTGGTTCAACAATTCAAAGATACCTTTGAGAATGCTTTGTTAGAAGATGATGTGAGACAAGCATTTAAGACTGAAGAAGCATTGTTGGAACTAGATATCAAGCTTGGGGATTTTGTAGATACCAGAATACAAGTAAGCAATTATTGGCAAGTAGTTAAGAATAAGCATGATTCATTGGATTTACCGAAGATGAATGAAGTGGAAAAGATAATAAAAAGGTTCAAAAGGAAACATCTAGACATCATTTTGGTATAAAGGGGGAGAAAACCTAGATGTTGGAAATTTATTTATGACACATAATAATTTTTGGAATTTTGATTCCTATCACCAAGGTGTGTAGGTACGCTTTTCTCAAAGCTACACTGACATTTTTGAAGAAGAAGCAATGTGATGATTGTTAATAGCTAGTTGTTATTTTAGAGCATCCTATGCATCAGAAACACATTTTGACAATAGTTCAACTCCCATAAACACCTAGAGAAGGTTGAGCTTCCATTTTCAGAGCTCCCAGAGACTCCCAAATCATCTCATGGCTTCTAACTTCTTATCTTCTCATTCTTTTATTCTTTTAAATCATGTAAATGCTTATGCACCCATTAATTGATATAAAAAAGGGTGGAGAACTACTTAGTTCAATTTAGAGAGTCAGTTTGTAGATAGTTAGTTTTGTTTTATTAATTTTTTAGAATGAGTTTGCATTAAAAGAGCTCTCATTCCTAAAAAAAAGGGAGATGAGGATTTCTTTTAAATACATGGATGTAATATGTTCTCTAGACCATTATTTTGATGCAATAATATATGTTATTGTTGCTCTCATTTTGAGTGTAGTTATTCTTGCTAGAGTGTGTTATTTTTGTGAATGCATGTTCATGAATAATAATGGAGCTAATAATTTTATTGTGTTGTCATGATTGTGTGATATTTTAGTTCTAGTATTTTCATTATGCTAACAAATTCTATTTTTGTGACAAATTGGAGAAAGGATCATCTTTGTTCTTGCATAGCGTTTTGTCTTGTGTGAGTGCACTTTCTATGACCTTGCGATTTGATGAAACATGAAACATATTTCAATTATTATTGAAGTTCCCATCGACGATTGCATTAGTGGAGTTGAGGAAGCACTACTACTAATTTCATTGGTTTCCTACCAAGATCCTTTAGATAATTTAATTCGCAGATGTGTTGTTACTTTGGCTAATGTCCATTAGGAATTTCCCTTTCAGTTTTTGTTTAAAATGTCTCGTTACTCTATCTTTGTTATTTTTTTTCAAAAACTTGGTTAAGATAGGAATTAATATAGTTGCATTGATAAAATGCATTCATCATAAAACATAAAAATACAAAATATATCTCTTTTGTGGTTACATTTCAGCAACAGGTATGCAGATTGGCAGGTATTAGCAAAGGCATCCTTGTGAACATACACATTTATTTTCAAGTGAGTTACCTAGCATGCTAAAAAATAACCATCCAAAATCTTGGAGTTGGTCATTGGTCAGCTTTTCAAGAGAGAGATTTGAAAGGATTTATGTTGTTAAGCATCATGCAAAATGATCGCTCAACACTTATCCATTCAAATTCATCTTTGATTCATTAATAAAATTATAATATTTTATAAAATTGTTGATAGTTTTTCATAATTCCTTCCTTCATGTGTGATATGGTCTTCCCATAACTTTGATGAAATTTTACAATAAAATTATTG
This sequence comes from Cupressus sempervirens, assembly GCA_028749045.1. Classification (NCBI taxonomy): domain Eukaryota; kingdom Viridiplantae; phylum Streptophyta; class Pinopsida; order Cupressales; family Cupressaceae; genus Cupressus; species Cupressus sempervirens. The sequence goes on from CM053792.1 coordinate 711,879,141, forward strand.
ACCACAATCAGTGGATAGTTATATAAAAAATGACCAATAATTATTTATAAATGCATATTTCTAAACGGGTAAGGGGAAGCCTAAATTTGGTATTATTATTAATTTTCACAAATACAAACTAAGGGCTGAGGGCTATGATGTTGAACTTGTTGACCTCAAAAATGTTAATGTAAATAATTATTATTTACACTTAAGTTTACTTAGATAAATGCATTATTTATTAGTTTGTCACCTAGGAGTTTGCATACTCTCACATGGTGTGTTGTTGGCAACACAGGAGTTAGCACTTTATTTTAGCACATGGTATCTACATCATCTCTACATGAGATACACCTTGTCATACTTATCCTCTCATATACGTGGAGGATAATCCATTTTTTGTGGACATGTGCTTAGTTGTCATGCTTATCTCCTAGCTCTTTCTAGCTCACTCTAGAAGCATCTTAGAGGCCTTTATAAACAGGTTCTCCTAGTGTATTTTTGTACAACAAGTTCATTTTTTATTGTTGGAATATATTTTCTCTCACACCATTAAGATTCCCCAAGCTCTGCCTTTCCTTCTCTAGTTTATATTTAGCAGGTTATTTGCATGTAGGTGGTCTTGGCGATCTGTGAAGTTGGTTTTCACAACTTCTACATGGTATCAGAGCATCCTTGTTGCTTTCTGGTTTGAAGATTTTTGAAGCCGCAATTCAGAGACACAAACCCTAGCTTTTTTGTGGTTTTTTCTTCAATCGGGAGGAAGTACTTTTTTTTCAAGGAACTTTGGGCAAAAATGAACGCTGCCATCACACTCAGAAGGCCTAGTATAGTCAAAATTCATATAAAATTTTCAATTTTTGGCCTCCTAGAGGGCTGTACAGACAAAATAAAAATAAAAAAATTTAAAAAAAAAAAGGCCATCCAAGCTGCTCTGCCCAGTGACCACCCTCTAGCCACCTCGATGTCACTAGAGCGCTGCTTGGGCCTGGCCCAGGCTCAACCAACATCAACCATGCAACTGTAGTGCAACCAGCACCTTGCCACCGCCAGAGTGCTACCCTCTGGCCACCTCCTTCCAGCTCAATTGTTGCCACCGTTAGTGGAGCTACCTTGTCCTACCACTATCATTGCGGAGCTCCACTTAAGCACCACTGATTGTGCTAACGTCATGAAATTGGTAGCTAACATAGGAAAATTGGCAGCTAACATCACCTGGCAGGTCTACTAACATCACTTCATGACTTGTTGACATCATCTTCCCGACCCCCTACTGATGTCACTTTTTGATAGGGTGATATCACTTTTCAGATGCTAACATCATTTTTTGTTAGCCAAAAAATTTTTTTGGCGATGAGCAGTTAATAGCCCTATGACCGTCAATTTTTTTCCAATGACTATAATTTTCTAGAGAGCTTGTTTTGGAGCAACAATTGTTTTTTGGCCATAACTTGAGCATATGATCTTTTTTTGATCTGAAAGAAGCATCAAAAAGCTAGTTCCAAGATAGAGACCATGATCTAGTTCCATTTTGTTTCAAGTTCATTTGAGCTCCCACTTTTGGCATGAAGTAGAGGCTTTAATTTCCTCTCTCTCTACATTTGGAATCTAGTTTCTTTTCTTAGTTTTTGTGCTTTCAATAGTTGTTGCTTTGGTATTTGAGGGATATATTTATACATTATGGGGGAAGGAGCATTTTCTTTTCTATAATTTACTTCAAAATTGACCCTTCTGCTTCCATCTTCTTCCCTCAATGTTGGACCCTTCTGTGACCCGGCTCACGCCACATAACTATCACACTTGGAAAGCACAAATGACTTGACTTCTTATGTCATGAGGCTTATGGTCATGTCTGGATGAGAACCAACATGTTCTACAACACCCTTTTGAGGTTCTTCAACATAGAAACATAATGGATGAAGCCATGGGGTTGATTGCACTAAACATCTCTGATAGTCTATTGTTTCACTTGGATGGTTTGACCACTCCTCGGGCTATTTGGACCAAGTTCTACAACTTGTTTGGCACAGTGAATGAGTTATGGGTACTACATCTTGATGTAGAGTTGACTTCTTTGACACCAGCTAGCTTCCCCACCATTGAAGACTTCTTGATGAAGTTCAATTCTCTACGTACAATTTTACAGGGATGTGGAAAAAACAAAACAAATTATGAGTTTATTTTCTTGATACTCTCAAAGTTTTGAGGATAGTATCAGATCTTTTCTTCTACTTTCTACTCCACTATGGATGCCTTGGGTAACAGACATTAGATGCCTTCATTTGAGACATTTTGTAATTAGTTGACATGAGAACAAGCAAAGATCCAATAGGTGGATACCTTTTTCTCTTCTATCCAAGCATTGGTTGCTCAGTCTTCTAAGGGGAATTTAAAACAGAAAGCCAAATCGAAGAAAGATACACCAAAACCTGATCCTAAACCTTTAGCTATCCCTTCCAAGGGTAAAGATTCTTCAAAGTCTACTGAGTCTATCTCCAAGGCTAAGAAGAAATTAGTTGAGACCTGCAATTTTTGTGGCAAGGATGGACATACCGTTTCTAGGTGTTGGAAGCATTTGGAGGTTTTTTCTTCAATCGGGAGGAAGTACTTTTTTTTCAAGGAACTTCGGGCAAAAATGAACGCTGCCATCACACTCAGAAGGCCTAGTATAGTCAAAATTCATATAAAATTTTCAATTTTTGGCCTCCTAGAGGGCCGTACAGACGAAATTAAATTTTTTTTTTTATAAAAAAAAAAGGCCATCCAAGCTGCTTTGCCCAGTGACCACCCTCTAGCCACCTCGATGTCACTAGAGCGCTGCTTGGGCCTGGCCCAGGCTCAACCACCATCAACCATGCAGCTGTAGTGCAACCAGCACCTTGCCGCCGCCAGAGTGCTACCCTCTGGCCACCTCCTTCTAGCTTGATTGTTGCCACCGTTAGTGGAGCTACCTTGTCCTACCACTATCATTGTGGAGCTCCACTTAAGCACCACTGATTGTGCTAACGTCATGAAATTGGTAGCTAACATAGGAAAATTGGCAGCTAACATCACCTGGCAGGTCTACTAATATCACTTCATGGCTTGTTGACATCATCTTCCTGACCCCCTGCTAATGTCACTTTTTGATAGGGTGATATCACTTTTCAGATGCTAACATCATTTTTTGTTAGCCAAAAATTTTTTCTGGCGATGAGCAGTTAATAGCCCTATGACTTCTGGGCCTACCTAGATTCTTGATTTTGGCACCTCTCACCATATGAAAAACACTTCAAAGTTGGTCAACTCACTTGCTCATTGTACTACTTCATAGATTTCTATTGGAAACTCATCACATCTTTCCGTACTGGGTTCTAGTTTTGTTGCATTAGCTAGGGGTTCTCTACAAGATGTTCTTTTTGTCCCTGTCATTTCAATGAGCTTATTGTCCATTTATCAGATTTGCCACTCTGGCTTTGGTAAGATATTTGAGTTCTCACCACATGATGTGGTTATCTAGGACTTATAAAATTTTGAGATGATTGTGGCTACTGGTAGTGTTGACTTTACATCTCGCCTTTACAGATTTGATAGATTTGAGTCTTCTAATGACACAACTTCCTATCTTGTTGCACATGCAAATTCAGTAAGGAGACTTTGGCATGAGCATTTTGGCCATGCCAATTGTAGATATCTTTAGTAGATGAGCACACAGGCACTTGTTCTTGGGCTTCTCCAGATTTCCTATACAGATGGTGTTTGTCAGGGTTGTGCACTTGGCAAGCAATATAGGGATTCTTTTCCACATGGACAAGCCACTTGTGCTTTGGCACCTTTGGAGTTGATTCATAGTGACCTCATGTCATTCCTCACTCTTTTTTTTGGTGCCAGATATGTGCTTACTTTCATTGATGATTTCTCCATATGCAAATGGGTGTGGTCTTTCTATTTGGTGGATATGCACAAATAACGGGGGGAGTACATGAACCAAGCTTTCAAGGATTTTTGCTCTAAACATGGTCTTCAACATCAGTTTTAGTGCCCTACACCCCTTAGCAAAATGGTGTGGCAAGGAGAAAGAATAGAACACTTTAGGGGATGGCTAATTGTATGATTCAGTCTAGTTCCATCGATTCATGTTTTTGGGCAAAGGTAGTCAATCGTGCCAACTATATTTAGAATCAGATGTCTCACAAGGCAGTTCAACATATGACTCCTAAGGAGGTTTGGTCTCATGTCAAGCCTGATGTATCTTCATTTTGAGTTTTTGGTAGTGCAACATGGGCATTTGTATTTGATGCTCAGAGGAAAGCAATGGGGTAGAAGAGCTGACCCCTCATTTTTGCTAGCTACTACAAGGATGTTAAGGCTTACAAATTGTTTGATCCTATTTCCAAAGAGGTCCTATTTCGATAGGATATCTAGTTTGATGAGATCCTTCCTGCAGTCCCTACCCCGCCTCTAGAGTCCACTTACCACTACTACCTCATCTTTTCCAATCTCTTTTTTGGATGATGAGGATGATGATCTTGGTGATCCCCCTTTACCTCTACCACAAGATCCTCCAGAGATGCCTAAATGGGCTTGGGCTATAGTTGAGGCTGCAGGATCTCTACCTGCTAACCCTTCCACTTCTTGTCACACCTAATCTCATACTACATGTTCTAGTCTTCTCAATCATGCTATTTGTGATGATTCTCAAACATTTACAATAGCGATAGGACATTCAGAGTGAGACCGTGCCATGAAGGAGGAGTATTCTTCTTTGATGAATAATCATACTTGGGATCTTTGTACTCTTCCTAAGGGAAGAAAGTTAGTGCACTACAAATGGATCTACCATACTAAGTGTGTTGTTGATGGTTCGATTGATAAGCACAAGGTTCATCTTATTGTGAAAGGTTTTTTGTAGGTTGAGGGTATGTGACGCCCCGCTCGGGAACCAAAGAGAAATAAACCTAACATGTTACAATGTTTACTGAACTAATTTTTTTTTTGTTGAAGTTTAAACAACATCAAGATAACATTAATGCGGAAGCAATATGAACATACACAACAAATACACATTTGCAATTACAGATATAGTTTCAATTCCTCAAGGATTCCTTTACGTTGAGTCACATTTAATAATTTTTAAATTAATTAGTTTAAGTTTCCAAGTACAATGTCTCAAGATCATAAAGAAATAACAGATACATAATCGCATAAGCAAATGCATAAGTATAAACAATACAATGAAAGTACATCCACTAAATAACATCCACTGCACATGTCGTAGGGTATGTGAAAATAGATACAATAAATCAGAATACATGATAACATATATACATCATCTGAAAAGAAGTCTCTAAGATATGAAATAAGAATGATAAAGGTACATCTTCTGCAATGAACATCCAACAGCTAGCAATGTGAAGGGGGACCCAAATGGTAAGAAGACACTACCTCCTGACTGCATGGTTACCTAGTCAGGCTTCCACTCCCACCATGCAGGGAAGATAATGAACGATCCACATACGGCTATCAAACATAAAACATTCCTAGGCAAGGTACCCCTAATAGCCAAAACTACCTCAAAGGTAACACATGCTATTCCAGAAGATAAAATAATCCAGAAAGAAAGAACACTCCATCCAATACCGACATCACATAACCAAACATCATACACAAACCAAGTATAAACCAAATACCAAGATCACAAGATAAAGTCAACAAAAGACAATCACCTCAAGTCAAAAGCCACATGTCAATAGTACAACATCCATGAATCACCAATCATCATCAATGAAAGTAAATATCCATAATAAACACATCCGACAATAATAAGTACACCACATCCAACAATAAGTACACCACATCCAACAATAAGTACAACACCAGAGGTACACAAAATCCACAAAGATCTACAGAGGAGACTCAGGCTACATACTAGGGAGTGTCATCACATGGCTGCTTAAGTTACCCTGGACTGATCTCTTAAGAGACCCCGGACCCTCAAGCGTTGAGTTACCCTGGACTGGTTACTCTGAACCCCGGACCCTCAACATCACACATATGGAAACTAGAAAGCCCTCTCAAGAAGACGAGGCATTCATCTCATTCCCATCCTTAGTCTATACAAGCACTAAAGGCATGGGTAGATCAAATATCTCTAACTTATCTTTTTAGTGTGTTTACCCCCCATAAATTTTACTTACTAGATTATCACTTATAACATAACTTGCATTAGGTTACCCTGGTTCTGACCACTTTGGGTCCCGGACCCCTATGCAAGCCACTCCCAAGTCACGTACCTAGACAACCTCTCCTAAGCACATAAAAACACAGTTGTGTCCCATACCACAACACCCATAAAGATCAAGCTCGGTTCCTTAACAGGCAACCTATTAACAAGATGGTTCTCCCACCCAAGTAGACATAATTGTACCACCAAGCAAATCTCATAAACATAATTTCAATTTAAATCACAAGATATATCATAACATCCAGCCACATAAAATAGTATCAAAGAAATCTCACAAGGCCTCTGGTGTACATCCTAGACTGGTCAACACCTACTCGACTCCAAAATCTGAATGCATAGATATTACAAACAAACAATACAGTTCATAGTTGGGTTTGATTTGAAAAGACATAATAGAGTCAAAAATAACGTTTTCAATTTGCATTTTAATGAACGTTAAGTGTATAAGATTCTCAGTTTATTCCACAAGTCAACTCTATAAAATTACCCCATTTATTTATTTGACTTAAAATGTGCAATTACCCTACTTTTGATTTTGAGTCAATTAATCAATATAACTAAAAGGGTGTTTATTTATTTAAGTATTAAAATAATACCCAATGATTTTTAAATAAGATAATTTATAATTTTATTAAAATAAGAATTATCACTAATTAAATAAATTTACGTCTTTGTTTCTAAATAATTCCCATTATTTAAGTACATCAATTAAATCAAATTTAATAAAGTTAATTATTAGTTATTTATAAAATAACTAGATAATTAACATTTAATCAATCATTAAAACTTAATTACCTTGCCTTTATTCTCAAAATACATAATAATAATAATTAATAAAAACATTTAATTAATTATTAATAACTTCTTTAATTACTTATTCTATTGATAAATAATTAATTATTATTCAAATAATACTAATAATAAACAACGTTATTATTATTAACTAATATATTAATTATTTAACACTTAATAAAAATATAATAATTTAAAACATTTAATAATTTTAATATATATTAGTAAATTTAAAACATTATAAATTTCTTTTAAAATAAAAACGATTTAAAAAAATTGCAATTAATAACCTAATATAAAAAGGAAAGCGCTTTGCTTAATAAAGCAAGTGCGAGCCTTATTAAAGGCTCGGCTACCGTGCAGCAGGCCTGCTGTCGCAGTCCCTGCGCCAGCAATGACTGCCGGCGGCATCCATGCCCAGGGGGGGTTGGGGGAGGTCGTGGCCCCCACTTCCCAATTAAAATAAAACTTAAAAAAAAAATACTTGCCCTTAATTTATAATTCAACTTTGTTTTATTTAAAATAAACTTTTAAATATATTTCCAATTATATATATATAAAAATCTTGTTTTATTTTATTTAAAATTTCTATAATAATACTTTAAATAAATATTTTCTTTTTCTTTTACTTTATTATTTTTATTTTTTTTATTTTTACTATAATCTTAATATAACAAATAAGATCTGATAGAGAAATAATTCTCACAATTCGAATTTCAACCTAAAATCTTCTTTTTATTTCAAACCCTAATCTCGATTTAATGCTAATTTCTTTCACATGTAGAACGATGTTTTCTAAATGTTTGTTTCAATCCAGATTCACAGATGAAATCAAATAGCAAAAGATTCAGAACGAAGGGTGGCAAGATTCATACAACAAAATTTGAGAAAGCAATTTTCAACAAGCACGAAGAAGACAGAGATCTGAAAGTGTTTCTAGAATGGTTCACAAAACCCTACCTCGTACTGATGCTAAAACTTTAACAGCTGGATGAAAATTTCTACTGCAAGCAATATCCTTCAAGCTACGAAAAATTCTTTCTTTTCCAAACCCTCTGAATTGCTCTCCATAAACTTGTGTGTGCCCTTGAAAACTTGTGTGTGAAAAACTCTCTCCCCAAATAATGACCCCAAAAACCCTCTAATATAGAATTTAATTACCTTTTAGGGTTTCTATCACCACAACTCTAAAATAATAATTACTTTATTTAATTAATTCATTCATGCACAATTAATTTTCTTTTAATTAAAATATTCTTTTATTATTCCTTCATGCACTTTAAGTGAATTATTAAATTAATTTATTTAACTTCCACTCAACTTCTATTTTAAATCAATTTATAACTTTTTAAATCTCATGCGCAATAAAATATCTTAATCAAGTTCACATATTTTATCTTTTAAATTAATTTCTTATATTTTAAACTCATGCATAAATCATGCGAACTATAATCTTTATGATAATTAAATATCTTTTCACTTTTAATTTCATTTTTTTAGAAACTTCATTGATAAAATATTTATTAACTTAAATAACAATAATATTTAGCATTTATTTAAAAATGCACTCTAAATATATTATTATTAAATTAAATAAATATAATCACGTTCTAAATTTAAACTTTATTTAACTTTTTAATATATTTAGAACGTTTAATTTGATAAATATTTATTAACTTAAATAGCAATAATATTTAGCATTTATTTAAAAATGAACTCTAAATATATTATTATTAAATTAAATAAATATTATCATGTTCTAAATTTAATCTTAAAACTTTTATCTTTAATCTTAAATATTATTAAATTACATAGAGATATTTGCCCTTGTCACCAAGATGAACTCTATTCACCTTGTCTTATCCCTCATAGCTTCACAGGGATGGCTCATTTTTTAGATGGATGTAAAGAGTGTCTTTCTACATGGTGATCTCATTGAGGAAATTTGTTGGAAATCTGATTGAAAATGAATACTATCAAAGAGGGAGATTGTTGCAAAGAAGGAAGATGGTTGATAAAGAATGTTTTCAATCATTGTTTTGTCATTGATGTCAAACCTGCTATTTGTTGGAATGGCAATTGCTTATAAGATCCAAGTACTATCACTTAGTTGATTGATGAAGAGGATTTAATCAACAAGATGTAACAAAAGTACCTAAGGAAAAGGTTGAGTTATGGTTTTGTAATGAAGTGCAAGGATCAACTAAGATAATGGTAAAATGATGTATTGAAAATATACTTGAAGATACAGAGGTTAGCCATACTTAGAACACTGGAAGAATAAGTTAAAACAAGGTTGTCTACAAAGCTTAACTAAGTTCATTAGTGAGTGTCGAGCAAGCTAGTTCGAGCTGAGCAGATTTTCAATTTGTGCCGAGCAAATGCAAAATCTAGAGTGTGTTGAGTAATATAGAAGGAGCCGAGCGTGTTCAGGTGTTGATCAAAGTAGCAGGTGTCGAGCATCAAAAAATCTTAGAGGATGCCGAGTGAATCTACAGTAGGTGCCAAGCATTAGTAAAACATAGTTGATGTCGAGCAACACAATATGTGCCAAGTACTAGAATTTCAATAGTGTTGAGTTGCTGCATTATGTGAAATGTCAAAGATTTGCCAAATCTAAGTCGACAAAGTTGTTACCTTGAATTTTGTGAACTAGATGGAGGATAAGGATGATGAGCTAGAGGCACAAAATTTTAGATAAACCATTTTTAGGCAAATTCAAGAGGATTCTTCATGATGTTTCTAGAACGAATATGATATGGGTTAGATTCAATGAATCCTACCTAATCTATTCTAACTAAAATTAAAGGATGGAAGAATCAATTGGGAAAAGCAATTATAGACTTCTATTTAAGGAGTCACAGGCCAAGAAGCTAGAGTTGCTAGTGTGCCAACTTGCGAAGTGGTTGAACGGTGGCAAGGAGAAGGCATCAAGGAGAAGAAAGAACAGAGCACAGAGACTCTAGTTCAATAACTGGTCATAGAGGAGATTGCACTGGTATATTGAGCATGGCGACTCAAGGAGAAAAAGCTTGAAAGGAGGTCAAGCTGTCAGAGCTGCAAAGACTGAAAGCTAGGTAAATTGTGAAGAGAAGAACAAAGATCTAAAATCTGCAAGATAAGTTGTGAATTGTGATCTAGTCAAAAGCCCTTGTTACTCTCTAAAAATCGTGCAAGCTAGGGTAAAATCCTATGGACTTAGGTTGGTTTAACAACCATTTGTAAATCCTTTAACAGGGTGGCATTCCAAGTGAATGTTCAAAAGTCCTCTAACTAGGCCCACTTCTAACAAGGTGGTTAAATCCTTTAACCAGGTCACATTTAATAGTGTGTTGTAGCCTTTAACAGGGTAGGCATTTCGCATGGTATGACTATAGAAGAGTGAGAATTGAGTAGCATGTTACTGGTGGTTTTTCACAAATTGGGTTTCTATGCAAATCATTGTGTTATGTGTTGATTTTTCATTTGTTATGCTTGCATGTTGATCTGCAGTAACTTGCTAAGTAGGAAAAGTTTAAGCTTGGATGCATGAACAATTTAATATGCTCATTTAACTTGATGAAAATTTTTTAATTAGACATTTGGACCCTGAATAACTGATTCACCCCCCCTCTCAGTTATTCTAAATCATTTCTAACAAAATTTACATGGAGTAGCCTTTGGGATTTGTGTAGGATTCCTCCTTGGTTTGCAGATTTTGACACTCATTATATGGTCTCAAATAGGCCCCTTGGGCTTGGTATGAGAAGATGGACTCCTTTCTTCTTTCTATAGGCTTCACTTGCTGTCATTTCGATCCTACAGTGTACATTCAACGTCTTGGAGCTAAGGTTTTGATCCTTTTCCTATATGTTGATGATCTTATCCTCATCGGTAGCTCATCCTCTATGCTTCAAGAAGTTAAGTGTGCATTAATGGACCAGTTTGAGATGACTGATCTTGGCCTATTACACTATTTTCTTGGTCTCTAGATTGTTCAGTCCTCTACTGGGATTTTTTTTTATCAGCAGAAGTATGCTCTTGACATTCTTTGTTGCTTTAACATGCTTGATTTCAAGCTTGCTCCAACACCTTTTTAGTCGAGTGTCACCTTGTCTACCTCTTGCTCTTCGCCTTCAGTGGATGTCACTTTGTACTGGCAGTTGGTTGACAACTTGTTGTACCTAACACACACTTGTCTTGATCTCTCCTTTGTCGTTGGCCTTGTCTCTCAGTTTTCCCAGGAGCCTCATGAGAGTCATTGGCAAGCTGCCAAGTGCATTTTGAGATACATTCAGAGCACACTTATGTATGGCATTCATTACACATCAGGGACTCCTCACATTGTTGGCTACACTAACTCAGATTGGGCCGATGATGTCGATGATTAGAAGTCTACTTCTGGCTTTAATTTTTGTCTTGGCTCTGGTCCTATCACATGGTTGTGTAAGAAGTAGCAAGCTCGCACACTTTTATCTACAAAGGTCAAGTATAAAGCAGCAATGCTTGCTATTCAGGAGATTTTATGGCTTTGATAGCTGATGATTGAGTTTGATTTTCCTCCTGATCGTCCCACTATTTTGTGGTGCAATAATAAGAGTGCTATTCATATTTCCTGCAACCCAGTGGAGCATTAGTGCACTAAACATATTGAGCTACATATGCACTTCATCTATTAGCTCATATAGGATGGTGTTATTTCTCTCGAGTACATTCCCACTAATGCCAAGGTTGCTAACATCTTCACTAAACCTTTTGCATCACCGTGCTATCTTCAATTATAGTCTATGCTTGGGGTTACAAAAGTTGTCCTTGTGGGGTCTTGTTGAGGCCTTCCTTCCTTCATATTTTTTCAGCATGTTTGTACTTACCTCTTTTTGGGGGAGGGTTTTTCCCATGAGGTTTTCCCTCTTTCCCCATTTTCAAAGGTTGCATTCCTTTACATTTGTACATGGGTACCTTTCTTGGCCTAGTTGATGGGACCCATTATTCATTTCATCATAACTTTTGTGAGCTTAAGTGCATTCCCCTAAGTTGCACTTAAGGGGGGGTGTTAGTGTAAATTATTATTATTTACACTTTACTTAAGTTTACTTAGATAAATGCATTATTTATTAGTTTGTCACCTAGGAGTTTGCATACTCTCACGTGTTGTCCTATTGACAACACATAAGTTAGCACTTTATTTTAGCACATGATGTCTACATCATCTCTACATGAGATACACCTTGTCATACTTATCCTCTCATCTATGTGGAGGATAATCAACTTTTCGTGGACGTGTGTTTAATTGTCATACCTATCTCCTAGCTCTTTCTAGCTCATTCTAGAAGCATCCTAGAGGCCTTTATAAACAGGCTCTCCTAGTGTATTTTTGTACAACAATTTCATTTTTTATTGTTGGAATATATTTTCTCTCACACCGTTGAGATTCTCCAAGCTCTGCCTTTCCTTCTCTGGTTTCTCTTCAGCAAGTTATTTACATGCAGGTGGTCTTAGCGATCTGTGAAGTTGGTTTTCACAACTTCTACAAAAAAATTCTTAATGTATATGTGATTTTAACTAATTTGAGGTTGTTTGGTAGAATTCATTGGATTTTATTGGTTTCCTTGATCTGTATTTTATACTGACATGAATTGTGATCAAAATCAATGATATTAAGCCTCCAATATAGTATTCAAAATAATGTATATTGATGTAAGTTAATAGAGCGATTTAAAAGGACATGGTGTAGGCATCCATAAGGACTATAGAAAATAGGTGTTACGTGGCCTAAAGTTGGACTAGCATAGGTTCCACCCTAAAACTTTATTAGGCATTACATTTATTTTTAAATCATACTTGGTTACAATTTTTTTCTATGGTTATCCATTCAAATTTATCTTTAATTTATTAATAAATACTTCATTTTATGAAATTATGGTATTTTATAAAAAAAATTGATGGTATTTAGTAATTCTCTTGATCTATTAGAAGTGACCAATTTTGTTTTACTTAAATACATGTTCCTAAAGAGGTAAGGGCAACCTAAATTTGGTAATAGTGTGTTGGTCTATTTAAAGGGTCATTAATCTTCACAAATCTAAACTAAGGGGTAAGGGCTAATTGATTTTGTACTAAAGGGACTAGATTTTGAACTTGTTGACCCAAAATAGTCTTGATGTACATGTGATTTTAACTAACTTGAAGTTGTTCATAGAATCTATTAGACTTTATAGGTTTACTTGATCTATGTTTTGATAGTTTAAGATATGCATAAAGTATGCAAAGATAATAGGTTTCGCATTGACCTTGTGTTTTACTAATTAAGGTAAGGATACAATATGATTTTATAAGGTCTCACCTTATATGGGTTTTTTTTTATGAATATGAATAATGATATGTTTTCTTCTCGAGTAGAATATTTTCCTTTCTCAAATGTAGGAGCCTCTTTTTACATGGTAGCTTTGTCCTTTTATTATAGTTACGCTATTATTTTATTGATATCGATGGGTATTTTATTGCACATGGAAAATTCTATAAAAGTAAAACAAAATGACATGACTATGAAAAAGCACAATGGATCTAGTAGGATCTATATATAGTGTTCATAATGTACTTGAGTATATAATAAATGCTTGTAATGTTACTCATAATTACTAGTGACATAGTAGTGACTATTAGATAATTAATATATTAGATATAATAATATATTTATAAAATAGTCATATGTATTCATTCATGAAAGTTGTTCATAGTTAGAACACTATTTACTCAATACTATGCATGATTAAAATTGATTCAATTTATGTATAAAATATAAAAAATACTCTATTCAAAAAGCCCATCTAAGTCTTTATGAACATTAAAGGATATAATCTAGTAGCACAAATGTGTAATCAAATATAACTTCATTCAAAATCAAGTTTCAACAATAATTTAGGATAGAGCACCAATATTTATTACAGTTAAGATGCATGGACACTAGTGCTCTTCCTCAACAACCTCTAAATAACAATCTAAAACACATATTTTATTAACATTACTAGATTTCTACAATCTATATGTTGAAGCAAATTATTTTCTAGATTTGATTGTGTGTGCTTATTTAGCATCAATGTTTCACAATGCTATGTGGTCCATCATCAAGATAAGAGAGGGAAATATTTTTAAAAATATATCTTACCAAAGAGAACACTTAATGTATTAATTATGAGTTTTAGTTGACCATTTAGCCATGATAATGTCTAAATAACAAATTAAAATGTATAACTTACAAGAAAGACTCTTGAATTTTCTTATTCTTTTTCTTTTTACAAACTCTCCTTACTTATTTAATGATATAGTTGGTGTCATAGCCACTACCTTTACCCACTACCCTCTTCCCCAATATTGACTAAACCTTAGGGTCCATTTGGCTACAGGCACAAGAATGGTGAATAGGGATGTAATATTGGGAATAAGAATGACTATTCCAATAACAACTATTTTTTGGAATGGTTATAAGCTCATTTTAGAGGCAAAATGAGAATATGTATTTCTATTCCCTATTCCAAGTGACGAACCAAATAGAAAATAAAAAACATATTCCAATTTTTATATTCCTATTCCATCAACCAAATGGACCTTAAACTAAAACGTAAATGCTATTCAAAAAGAACACGGGATTTTGAAAACAAAAATTAAGTGTCCCCCTTAATAACACTTACGGTTTAGTTTAAGATTTAACCATTGTACCTCTTCCTCTACCCCTTTTCTAATACATTAAGATTAAAGAAACAAAATATTGGCAACGGCTACCCAGGCAAGAGGATTGATTGCCTGGGTAGACACGCTTGGGTATGCCCCATCCGCTCATGCCACGTCATAAAACATCGTAACTCGTTCCACCGTACCTACATCGTTGCAAATTCAGATTTGACTGTTTTATGCTGACTGTTTTATGCACACATGCGGCTCAATGGAGAAGTAGGCTATGTTTTAAAAATTTAAAAATAGATAAGTTAGAATCGTTTATTGTAGTTAAAACTTTAACAATGTAAATTATGTTATTGGTATAATTATATGATTTTATGAGCTATAAAAAAATTATTTGATATTATGTTTTATGACTTATAAAAAAATTATGTTTTTAAGATGGTTTTAAAACTAATATCATAAAACAATACTTATAACATTAATTTTTTATATTCATTCAAAATAGAAATAATAGTTTAGAAATATATCTGTATTCATTCAATTCAATATTTTTAGTATCTATATTTTTACTTCACCTCTAATTGAACTTAAAGTACTCAAATTACAATCATTAGAATAATAACTACAGTATTATTAAAATTTAAATGTTATTATTTTAAATTATTAAAAATAATACTATAGTTCAATTTTTAAATGTTATTATTTTAACTATAGTTTAATAATACTATAGTTTAATAATAACTAAAGTTCAATTTTTAAATGTTATTATTTTAACTATAAGTAAAATATGGTTAAAATGATTGTAAAATATTTTAACTATAATTAATA
Organism: Cupressus sempervirens; assembly: GCA_028749045.1. NCBI lineage: Eukaryota > Viridiplantae > Streptophyta > Pinopsida > Cupressales > Cupressaceae > Cupressus > Cupressus sempervirens. The sequence goes on from CM053792.1 coordinate 711,894,619, forward strand.
TAATAACATTAAATCATTAAAATATAGAATTATTAATACTATAGTTAAAATAATAACATTAAATCATTAAAATATAGTATTACTAAACTATATTTTAATGATTGTAAAATATTTTAATATCAATCACAATGATATAGTGTTGACAATGTGTAAAATTGCCACTAATGTTTGACCACTAGGAGTTAAACTAGCTATTTGAGAAAAATGAGTCACTTGTTTAACCATGGGTTAGTCAAACTACCTACCTTTTTGATAAATATCCAATTTCGCTATTAAAGCATTTCTTAGGGATGAATGGTGAAAAAAGAGTCCAAGAAGGCAAAGCCAAGTAATAAAGATACTTTGCTTCTCCAAGAAAATTAATAATAACCTCCTATTTACTGTTTATTCTCATTGACAACTTCTTTGTTGCCCTTAATGTATTATGTTTTTCTGCATTATGCTTATTTTCAATAAAATAATGACACTAATATCCTTTTTATAATTTACCTAATTAATTTATGTATTGGTATGTCAAAACCTTATTATTGAATGTCAAGTATTAGTATTTTATTCCTCTAATATTATGAAAAATGTTCAGATAACTTCCTCATACAATCAAATATTTTATATGATTGACATTAAAATATTTTACAATCATTAAAATATAGTTTAGTAATACTATATATTTTAATGATTTAATGTTATTATTTTAACTATAGTATTAATAATACTATATTTTAATGATTTAATGTTATTATATTAATTATAGTTAAAATATTTTACAATCATTAAAATGTTATTATTTTAACTAAAATAATAACATTAAAATATTTTACAATCATTTTAACTATATTTTACAATGATTTAATGTTATTATTTTAACTATAGTATTAATAATACTATATTTTAATGATTTAATGTTATTATATTAATTATAGTTAAAATATTTTACAATCATTAAAATGTTATTATTTTAACTAAAATAATAACATTAAAATATTTTACAATCATTTAAAAATTGAACTATAGTATTATTTTTAATAATTTAAAATAATAACATTTAAATTTTAATAATACTGTAGTTATTATTCTAATGATTGTAATTTGAGTACTTTAAGTTCAATTAGAGGTGAAGTAAAAATATAGATACTAAAAATATTGAATTGAATGAATACAGGGATATTTTTAAACTATTATTTCTATTTTGAATGAATGTAAAAAATTAATGTTATAAATATTGTTTTATGATATTAGTTTTAAAACCATCTTAAAAACATATTTTTTTTATAAGTCATAAAACATAATATCAAATAATTTTTTATAACTCATAAAATCATATAATTATACCAATAACATAATTTACATTGTTAAAGTTTTAACTACAATAAACGATTCTAACTTATCTATTTTTAAAATTTTAAAACATAGCCTACTTCTCCATTGAGCCGCATGTGTGCCTAAAACAGTCAGCATAAAACAGTCAAATCAATTTGCAGCGATGGAGGTACGGTGAAACGAGTTACAATGTTTTATGGCATGGCATGAGCCGATGGGGCATACTTAGGGGTGCCTACCCAGGGAGTCGATCCTCCTGCCTGAGTAGCCGTTGCTGGTATTTTGTTTCTTTAATCTGAATTTGCATCGATGGAGGTACGGTGAAACGAGTTATGATGTTTCATGGCATGGCATGAGCGGATGGGGCATACCCAGGCGTGCCTACCCAGGCAGTCGATCCTCCTGCCTGGGTAGCCGTTGCCCAAAATACCTACCTAATCCTCCATATACTAAGCTTCCCCATTAAAATATGCTTAGTGTCCGTACCAACATGGTATTTGTATGAATCTATAGAGATGTGGGCCGCAGCATTGACCTTGTAAGCCGGTAGCGGCAGAAAGCATATGCACGTTGATTCTCGGAAGGCGCGCCGGGCGATTCGGGAATGAGTGTGCAGCGACGAACAAATTAAATGGGAAAAAGACGAGGAGTTTTATACGACCTAAAAATAATATTGAATACGGTGTGACAGTAAAGGACGATCTCGTATCCGCTCGGACAGCTTTTTAGTAAACAGCCACACACGTGCATCTCGCTTGCGTCACCCTCCCTACCGGCAACCGGCAAACGACAAGAACACCCCATTCACAAGGCGTACATATTAACATCATCTACCTCCTATTCCCCTATGCCCTCTCAAGTAGCCTGCCCATTTCTACTTGTACCCACCCCCCACTCCCTTTTCATGGACTTTCATGTAACGGAGTTTGTCAGGAGGGTTCCATCATGCCAGCTAGATTTTAGGCCAAGGGTCACCTCACAAGGCCTGCCCTTTAAAAACTTCTGTTTTGGTTTTGGATCTAGGTACCTACTAGTGGCCTACTTTTACTTTGCTTATTATGAGTTCTTCAATGGTTTGTCTGAATTTGAAGATGGGGTATCAGTTGTTATTGTAAATATCGTGCATATGTAAAGTATAAACTGTGCATTTGATTTCTACTACTTTTTGTTGTTGTTCATGTATGATAGGGAAGACGATCCAATAGTCGACTACCAATAGAGATCCTCCTAAGTACCGTCCATAAGAAGCCCCTAAAAATGATAGCACATGTATTGATAGGCGATCACACATGTACTAATAGTTGAGCATTTTAAAGCTTTCTTGATTGCTGATTGGTCTTTTTTGTACAAAAAGTACTTTTTTTTGGGTGAGCAGCTATTAGGGGGTGAACATAATAGGTTATGGGTGAACGTTTTAAAATGACAATTTTAGACCACCTCGCACTCTACGAGTTCTACATAGAGCTTCATAAATGCAGAAAAGATAAAAGGTTAACTTTAAGCTCTTCACTCCCCTACGAAGTTTCACCGAAAAAATTGATAGATTTTGACATAGGAATTAGGAGTTCTAGGTGCTCGAAGTTACCCTGGGTGACTATTGGGTCATCTCTAGAGCAGTTGTAATAGCTAACTTTGTGCATCTATAGAGTTTAAAGTGTGCATTTGATTTCAACTACTTTTTGTTGTTGTCCATGTATGCTATTTAGCTACTCAAAAAATATGTGTTTGGCTTTTGGGGATTAATAAAGCTCTCTCAATTTTTTTAAGACATTAAAGGGTAAGAAAAAACCAATCAATAAGTGTCCTCTAATATTTACTTCCACTCAAAATTTCTAGCATTTATAGACAAATGTCCAAGTAGTTGTGCACAATGTCCTAGTAGTGGTGCACAAATGGACAAATTATGAACCCAAAAAACTATAAAATGATCAACCATTGGTATGTGTGAAGCTTGTAGACATTAGATTTTTATTCTACATTAAGAGTGTCATTTTGAATTCAACTCTTTGGGCTTTATTTGCATCGATGTTTTAGATCATAGGGGAGAAGAGCCAATAGTTGAGCACCCTAACTTTGCGATTTTCAAAATCCTATGTTAAAATTTCAAACCACTCCCATTTTTAACAACTTACTTGGCAAGTCCCTTATTTATAAGTAAGGTCTCAAAGCCACATCATCAAATACGATGCGACATTTGCGTACTTTTTGCCAAGGTGTCCAAAACAACTCAAAAAAAAAGTGAGACCAATCGTAGTATATTAGAGAAGCCCATACTTGTGTAGTTGATGTGACATCACACGATTGATTGTTTTTTGTGAAAATGGAGATATTTTATTCAATTATGGGTAGTCATAAGTAGAAAATATAACTTTAAAGTCACAACTATTGGTACAATCTTGTAAAAAATGTTTGATATCAAATAAACAAGTGTGGATATTAAGTTAACAACTCTTATCACAAGCATTGAAATGTGTTAAGGTATGGGGTCCTCTCCCCTACTCTAGATAAAGAGAGTCATCAAAAGATATTGGTGAAATTTATTAATGGACTTTTAGCTATCATTTTCTTGACTCCTTCAAAATTAGTAATTGTAACACACACAACTATTGATATTCTTCCCCTAATTATGTTGCATTTGGAGGGATTTGTTACATGTACAAATGACTACTTCAATTTTCTTTTAGATCTATTAGTCATCCACCCTAACTTCTTATTTCTTAAAATCTTAAATGATACATTGGATTTTGACTTAGTTTTTTAGATTTCTTCTTATGCTAGTTAAGAGTATAAAGTCATTCTTTCAACCTTTGGGAAATGTGCAAATGCATTATATGGACAACTATAGAAAAAAATGTGGTCATTTACAAGTGGTGCTTGATATCTATTCATAAAGGTGTCATATAGAAGTAGTTGTTTTAACTTTGAGATAATTCATTATGTGAGCAAAGGTAAAAAGATGATCATTTATAAGTGGCATTGAATATCTAGTCATATTTCTACAATTTGATCTAATACATATTATTCTTATAATTACCTTTACCTATACCTATCTATAAATGCTTCATAATCATGCATCATGATTGTTAGAGTAATTCTTTGTTCTAACTTATTAATTAAATCACTTTGATTTAATTAATTAAGTTGCCTATTACTCTAGTTTGCTTAAGCTATCTTGTAGGTGCATATAATTAATATTTTATTAATTATATTATGCAACCTTAGCTTGTTTAGGCTTTAGTTTCATTTTTTGGGTTTCGTGATTCCTTTATAAGGATTCACCTCTTTGTATTTTATTCATTCACTTATTGGATTATATAAGATATTGCTCTTTGCATGTCCATAAGATGGATCTGGCTTTTTGGCCTCCATGATTTTTCCTTGCCTCTGTTCTTTGCTTCATCCATGTGACAGGTTTATGCATGCAGGTGTTCTTGGGAGATTAGTTTTTCACCTAATCTAACAATGATCAACTTTTGAATATTTTACTTAACTTTTAATTATAATACATTGACTACTTTCAAACATAATAATGAAAATTTAATTGTACATATAAATATTATTAGTATATAATTTTTTCATAGATTTTTTCTCTTTAAGTGTCAATTACCCTTCCATTCTCATTTTCTATATCTAGAAAACATTCATTCATTGTATTCAACTAAATTGATTGGATTTATTAACTTGGTCAAAGTACTTCATTAAGAAACATCAACATATCATACCTCTCTACAATTTAACCTATAGGACACATCCCAATTTATTAAAAATAGACAAAGTCATCAATTTGTCTTATAAAAGTTTATTTTATTATTAATAATATATTATTGAATTTTAAATGACCTACAAAGAATCCACTCCATGTATTAACCTTTGATATCATAAAAAACGAGCACCTTTTAAAAATATCCTAGAACAACTTACTCCACACATGAAACAAACTAAGTGCAGTGAATTTTGAATAGTACTCAATACACAATATATGCTTGTCTACATTGCAAAGATGTTTATTTATAAAAACACACTAACAAAAATGTAAAACATAGATAAGAAATAATAAAAAATGTAAAATATATCATTTCAATATATTAAGAAAATACCGGTTTGAAACTATTTGTATGTGCAGACTTATTCAATTTCCAAATTGTGCACGCCCGCGAAATTGTTAAGGTCAATGTTTGAATCTCAAGGTCTCTGATATTCTTGTTTACGAGTATGAGACGAATGCCTCGGGATTAAGCGGTCGGTCACCTCGTCCGTGTGACCGCTGGGCTGTTACACTGATTCCGCTTAATATTTTTGTGCATTGGGTTTCCTTTGGCAGATTCCCCACACGCTCTCCTCCCCAACTATTCTTTCTCGAGTTGGGGGAAAAGATAATCCCATTCCAAATGTATTGTTCGGTTTACACCACTATCGAGTATACTTACTAGAGGGTGGTTTGGAGCACAATATCTATTTAGGTAGTCAATTAAAATGTAAATCATTCTAAGGAGGTCTTTATATTTCTTTATATTGCTTTTGGTTGGATAGCTATGGGTATTTTGAGCTACTTTATATTATGTTTCATCATAGGCTTTTTTCATGTTAGCGGTTCGATTTCTAGTTGTTGGTTGTCTTGGCTTTTGTAGATGTTTTTTTTAGATCAAAGTTTGTATCTCTTCCCCATATCGATTATGGATTGCTTTTTAGTTGGTTGGATAACTATGAATATTTTTAGCTACTTTCTATTATGTTTCATCGTAGATTTTTTTTCATGTTGGAGGTTTGATTTTTAGTCGCTGGTTGCCTTGGCTTTTGTAGATGTTCTTCTTAGATCAAAGTTGGTATCTCTTCCTCATAATGATTATGTTCTTGTTGTGATCTTGGTATGGTGGATAATGAGATTTTCTTCACTACAAATGATATGACTTATAGATTTGGCCATTTCTAGCCATCTCTTAGTAACATACATGAATCAATTTCTTTATGTCTCCTTGTTATTATTCTAAACTTATGGGCTCTGTATTTTGGAAGATATGGTTGAGATTTACTCCATAGTTAGGGTGTTCTTTATGGTGGCTTTCATAATTTCTTCAAAGATAAAAATACTATCTTAGAGAGGTGTATTTGGTGCTGAGTTATGGTCTATAAGGAAAATTTGATATCTACAATATACTTAGATGTTGGAATTTTTGTGCATCTTTTAAAATTAATAATTTTATTTTGTTTTTTATTTTTAAATATTGTTTTATATATGATGTGAGAAGTTATGATTACGAGGGTAGCAACAAAATTAAAATGAGAAGTATGTGTAGGTGTTTAATAAGACTATAAATTCATTTTTTAATGCAATAATACGTAAATTATCTTTAAATAAATTTACCTAAATTATTTCAAATAAAAATGCTTAGTTAAAAAATTAATTTATCTAGATAAATGAGTTTGGACTAGTAGCAGAATTCAAATGTAGAAATTGAAGTAAATTGGTGATACATAGCTTAAATATGATGTTAGAGGTGATAGATAACTTGAATTTCCATGATGAAAACTCTAATACTAAATGTTGAGGAATATACGAATTCAATACCAAAGGTTATAAAATTCATCTTTATCCATTAAGCCGATTAAAAGATGAGACATTAGTTCATTTCATTAGTGAAATTACTAAAAGATCAAATTTTGAGGGAGGGGGCATTGGGCTTATAAGTGGATATTTTACATCTCAATTGATTATTTTACAAAATGAATAAAAGTGATCCCCACTAAAATAATAACCAGTGAAGCACTCATTGACTTCGTTTTAGAGCGCTTCATCACAAGGTCTCTAGTTCCAAATGACCTTATAGTTGATAATGCAACATGCTTCAAATCTACCACTTTTTTTTGTCTTATCCCAGATTATAAAATAAATCTATTTCTCATATCTATATAATCCTCAATGGAATGGTCAAGCTAAACCAAGAAACACAAATATGAAGATTATAAAAAGGATGATGGAAAATAATATGAAATCTTGGGATTTTAAATCAGGATAGTCTTATGCGTTGAGAGAGTTATACCCAAGAAGTCTACTAGAAAACCATTATATGAACTATTATATGGTATGAATGCAATTTTACCTATGAATAAACTACTTATCATACACAAATTGATGCAAAAATAAATGGTGACACAAGAGTATGATTCACTAATCAATTGAACTTGATAAATCTAGAGAAGAATCTCAAAATGCAAACGTAAAAATGTAACAATGTATCATGTATATATTTGATAAAACAACATATTGAAAAAAGTTTGAAAATGATGATTTGGTGTTGGTATTGAATACAAGATTGAAAGACAAGTGCAAGACCAAGCTAATTGACCCCTTATGGTTGGGACCATACATTATTACAAAATGTACTTGAGAAGATTCATATTTCATTGATTGCATAATTGGAGAATTTTAATAATTACTTGTGCATAGATAATTTTTGAAACATTAATTTTCTTCATCTTTTTCTTTAATTTTAATGTTTATATTAGTTGAGGTTTCTCTTCCCTTGTGTGGTTATGTTTAGCCATGATTTTATGTAACTTATAATGAACTATATCTCACTTTCTATTTGATCCATTCATTCTTGAGTTGGTTTTATGGTAGATCCTAAAACCCTAAATTGTCATGATTTATTCCCTAGCACTTTAACTAAGAAGTGATTAATTAAGCCTATTATGGCTCCCTCAAGTTACCCATTTATATCTCATTCTTTCCTTGTACATTTTTTTTTTGTCAGTAATTATTTTTTATTGGAGCTATAAACTAGTGAGACCATAAACCTGGGGGACCTCATCCCATGAAACCAACATCCCAAACCCACAAGCACAAAAGCCCAATAGGTACACCATGTTAGAGTGGGGTTGTTGTTGCACCAAAAGACCAATCTGTCAATGCTCGATACAACCACTCAACTTATAGTACACAAGAGGTGGTTAAGCCCTTGTCACGAATCTCGAGGGGAGTGCTGAATACATTTCTAATAATCCCCACTTCAGTGTTACCCGAGGGTTTGAGGATTCAAACATGCGACCAAGCTCTAATACCACTTGTTAGAGTGGGGTTGCTGTTGCACCAAAAGAACAATCTATCAATTCTCGATACAACCACTCAACTTATAGTACACAGGAGGCGGTTAAACCCTTGTCATGAATCTTGAGGGGAGTGCTAAATAAATTTCTAGCACCATAATCTTCAGGGGTGAAAGAGACAAACCCAACATGAGCTTGGCATAAGGTTTACAAGCACTCCTAGCCTAATGAGGGTCTGATAGTTAGATCAACATTAACACCATTATCTTCATCTCCATCAGAAACTATATGGCATAGTGGACTACCTAGTCAATGATTCCTTCTAAATCCTAGGACTGTTATGTTGAATGACGAATCCTTCTGACTCCCATCACAACTTACTCTAGTTAACTTTGAGTGCAATTCTTGTAAGAGTTGAGCCATGCACTTATGTTGAATAATAATTCATTTTGACTCTTGTGTCCAACATACATCATCTAGCTTGAGTGCAATTCTTGTGATTTGAACATTGAATCTTGGGCTATCACAAGGGCTCACAACAACCATTGCATTATGAGTTCATGCTCTTCTTGTCTTGTACTATTAGTTGAATACCTTTTTCTTATGGTCAAAAAATATGTTTCCTTATTTATTATTGAGATATCTGTTAATAGTCCTTGCACATGACCATTTTCTAATTGTTGGTTGTTGTAATCACCTAAGAATATCATAGTTTAGCCAAGAGACCTAAATTAACAATTCAACCAAAATTTCGCTAAATCAAATCAATTACCTTATTGTGCTAGTGAGTATAGTCAATTTACTTGCATAATTAATCAAATAATCAAGCATCAACGGTAACCCAAACATGAACAATAAATTAATTAATGCTCCTAGCCCAATTAATTAAAAAAAAGGAATAAATTACCATGGCTCGAGTATTTAATGAAAGAAATTAAATCAAAGATCCCATTTTCCATCTCATTACTATAGGGAAAAAGAATTCAAATGGATAATCACATGTCATCATATGAATTAAAGGAGTTTTAATTTCACTCACACACCAAGTTTGAATCTCAACCATTGGTTACTCCTAAATATCTATAAAAGGATGGAATTCAAATAATTTATATCTAGAATTTATGTAAAGAACTTATGCCAAAATCCTTTTAGACTTCTCACGGGCATTGAAGAGCATTACAACAACACTTTGGTTTAATTCTATCACTCTAGATCATTTATTCAACATAATTAGTCTAGTTGATAGCTTAATTTGCATTATTATCATAGATTTTATATTAGATTGACACTATAGATGCATTGTCACTTGTAAATCCTCCAGTTTTAAATAGTCTAGTCACCAATCTAAGCTAAAGTCTAAGAACATGTTTTTTAATTCAGATCAAAATAATTTTAATTAGTAGGAAATAAACCATTCTTCATTATTTGTATATACATTTCATGATGACTTGATTATTGTAGTAATATAACTAAAGGTTTATAAAGTTGTGTTGCAAGTTTGTAGGTACACTTTGAATAAAACACAATTTTGGCATTCACCATGGGATCAAGCCCTCATTTTCTACTTGTTTCTAACATTTTATTCATACTTGTAGGCTCCTTCTTGTCTGGGAATTGTATAACAACAATCCAAGATCATACCCAGTTTACAAGCTCACACCTGGTTGAAAGGATTGTATGGTAACCTCCCACTAGTTGTATGAATTCATTAATCCTATGGTTTTGGTAATTATTCATATTTAGTCATATTAGTTGTATGGGGGGTTTCATTAATCATACGTGGAATCTATCGTATGGTATAGGACAAAAAATTGTATAGTTTTGTGTTTCAAACAAAGAACAAGTTTGATTTAGATTTGGATTACATTTTTTTGCTAAATTTTATTTATAACATTTGGTTCTTTGCTTTGGTGCATTTCAACAATATGATAGTGGTTTGTAGGATATTTTATTAGTGATAAAAAAACAAACTTCTATGAGTTTCATGCAAGTTTTTTAGGAGTTTCAAGTGAACAATCTTGTGTTTTCATATGCAACTATATTTAATCAAGAGGTTAATTAAACATTATGTTTGATCTTTTTGGCAAAAACTATGTAAATAGGAGATTATGTTATTTTCCCTTGGAGGAAAAATTAGAAATATAGATCTCAAATTACTATCCATTTTTACTTTTTGTTCATTACCTTTAGTAAGCCCGTCATTGAGGTAAAAGTCTCATGCAAATGACTCAAGTGGGAACAAGGCAAAGCCAACCATTCTGACCTAGAATAATCAAAAGACTCTTTCAGATTAAAATATTAGAGGATAGAGTTATCTTATATTTGTGTCATAGGGATATAGGCTTCAATTGTTCTTTCACAACTATGTTTCCTTGTATGATTAACATAAGATATATTAATAAAAAACTCAAACTAGAGACCTTAGAGAAGAAGCCACCAAGATCATCTTCAAAATATTGATTACCCTTGTGCAAGGAGGATACTTCCCCAATATCACTCACTATATCATGCCTTCATTGATAATTTCAAGTCAACTAATATGGCATTTCTTGACCCATATAATGGTCTTCAAAGGTCATATTCTAATTTTCTCTTTGGAGTGTACCTAAGTAAGAAGTGGTATAGAATTTTAGATTTGTGCCCACTCGAGCCGACTTGACTCTCATAATTTCACTACACAAAGTGAGGTACAAAATAAAGACATAGTTTAAAATTGGTTCTTATTTGATCAATATATGTAGCAATGAGACTTAGGATGAGAAGTATCCTTCTCCCCATACAACCTGCTAAGTAGGGCTACCATATTTTTAAATTTGAACTTAATCCATGAGGAAAATAAAAGGGTACTCCTATGCCCTACATACCCATCCCTACTTCTTGCAAGAAAAAATTTGGATCCCTTCTTTTTTATTTTCGCCTTTCCTCATTTGAGTAAGCCTTTTGTTTTGTTTCAATTTTTGGTGTTTGAGTCCCTACATCCCTGCCAAGATGTTGGACCCTCTTGTGTGGGAGAAGGAAGTAAGGACTCCCAACCTCATGGCAGGGATTCATGATCTTTAAGAAAAAAATTTCAGATCGGGCAAGAGCTTGTTCCCATGTGTCTTTGATGGCAGGGAAAGGTTTATGCATCTTAAGCCAGACATGTAGAAATGTTCATTAATGAGGGACAAGCACAATTAATGAACCCTTTCAACTACCATGATATATGGGTTGTCAAAGATTCTTGAAGGGATTAATTATCATTTTGTTTGATAATCAAAATTGTGTTCTACTAGCAAAAGTTTTTGGTTGGGTTGCCACCCCACCTACAAGTATTTTCTTGGATTGGGCTAGTTCTAGTTCATGTTCAGATGAGGATAGGTCTCGGTGTTGTGACATCCTTGCATTCTAGTGTTCTAGGTTGGTGTTTTACCCTTTGATTCTTCTTTTTGTTTGTAATGCATGCTTCCTCTGGTTTTCACATAGTTTTTCCTTTCTTCTTTCTTTCTTTTTGGGTTTTTTTTTTCCTTCATCACTTTTTGAGCATTATTTTGGTGGTTGCTAGGATCTTTCCTTGGTTGAGTTTCTATTTTGTTTCTTTCAATCATTCATCATAGAGAAGAGCTAATTTAGTTCCACCCTCTTTGTGTGCAGAACAAGCTAGCATTCTTCTAACAGAATGGACTTGGTAGTTTAGCTTTTGGTCACTCGTTGGTCATTTAAACTCATGGTGCAAAGTACATTCCACCATGGGGAAGGTGGGTCTGATTTTTGGTTTTCTTTTGGGTTGTTTGTTCTAATGGTGTAGTTTCACTTCTTTATGGTTTTCTTGGGAGTTTTCCCAACCAAATGAGTGATTTCCACCATCTGGGTGCCCTTTGGTGCCATCTTTTGTCCTAGTTTTGTGTGCAATAGGATCTCACTGGTCAAGTTAGTTGGCTCAACCAATGAGTTGCAGGCATGCCTTCATGGGTGTATGGTTGGTGGTTTTGGCTCTAAAATATAGAAATTGTGGGATATATGATCACTATTACATACACACATGCAACCTTAGTCATAGTAGGGGAGGTGGTGGCTTGTTGGTATTGCATTGGCATATCTATTATATTTTTGGGTGACTATTAGTGGTGGGTTTCTGCCTTTGATCGTTTACCTGGTTGCAATACCCCTCCTCAAGTTGAGTGTCTTGTGTCATTTGCTACAATTTAGCTAGTACTTCAAATTTAAATGGTTGTCACATTAAAAGATACTCAACATTTATTGATCACATGCATGACATGATTGAATGTTGAATAATGGTCTTGTCAATCGCGTAAGGACAACTTAGTGTCATAACCACATTGCCAAAAAAAATTCTAGGTGATGTACAATTGGTGTCCAATGAAGAACAAACAACTTATATTTTTTTAAAGTTTGAAACTATCTATTTTGTACTCAAAATCAATGAAATTGCAAGTTCTCAAGATTTAGGGATTTTGTCCCCTACTACTGGTGAGAGATATTTTTCATGCTTCTAAGGTATGGCTCCCGAATACCATTCCTTTTTATTTTGTCAAAGGTTAATTTACTTATTTAGGCTTTTAAGTTTTATGTTCCTTCACCATCTGACATATTTGTCCTTTGAAAGGACAAGAGAGCATAAGATCCTAAAAATCCTAAAGTCTTGAATTTGGTAAATATATAAAGTTTTATTGAAAATGGATCAAGATATTAATGCATGTTCAATTTGCATAGGTGCTAATGGGTACTAGCTTTGGAGAACTGAAAAAATTGTTTGGGTATCATGGTGAGACAAGAATGAGTGCGAATTCCAGTAGAGGGTTTTTTTCTTTATAAAATAGGACCTTTAAGCAAAGATGTGAAGGCAACTCCCCAAGGGTTCTAGGTCAGCTTGGTCTTGAGATCCAAACCATGGAAGGACCAGTTGCCAACATAGGAGATGAGGCTTCCCAAGAATGGAAGTTCTTGAAGCAATGAGTTATCAAATGGAAGGGTGCTTGCATGATTGACACTCTATTACAGTGAGGCCAAAATATTTATCTTCTAGGATCAATGAGACTTCCCCTTCCACATCCAACCCTCTCAATGTCATGACATGGGAGGTTGCATAACGACGATCCTCCTAAATGTAAGATTTTTTAGTAGCAAGAGATCCTTTTGGTATTGAATACCTACTTAGAAGGACCTTCACTTTCTTTTAGAATCCCCATAACTATACAAAGTTAAAATTTGGGTCTGGGATTCATTCTTCCCTATGTCTTGGTTGGGTGATCTTGCATTGTGTGGTACTCAACATTTAGTATTTTTCATGTGGGAGTCTTGGAGCTCAAGTCCTTCTGATCTGCGAGTGGATGTGCTAGGATTTCTTTCGGACCCAATCATCTACTTTCATTGTTGGCTAACAAACTTATTAATAATGCGGGGGCAATTACTAATGGAAGATAAATAAGTTCTTTTTGTCAACTGTGCATTTTCCCATGCACCTGATGCATTTAAGACTGTCAGAGAAGTGGAGTGCTCTTATCAATTAGTAGGTCCCTTTAGGAGATACCTAGCAGAAAATTGATAGGAAAAGCATGTAAAGATTAGCACTTACAAATCATGTTTTCCTTGGGAAATCCCCTCTTCCATTCCCTTTTTCTTTCTATTCCCCCTTTCATGGATTTTCAAGTGTAATTTTCTTTTACATAGTTGTTTCTATGTGAAGATAGTAGTAGATCTTATAGATTTAGGCAATAAAGGTGATAGGAGAGTTAGGTAAGGTAGAAAGTTGGTTATAGATACTTGTTAATAAATAGGAAGAATGTTGACTATTCTAGTTTCGGTAAAATTGATTTTTTTACTATCCATATCATTGTAACACCATTGTTATGAATGAAAGCAATAGTATCTTTTCTAGAATATATGTTGTTTCTTCTAGTGCATGCTAGTATTTACAAGTTGCATTTTGAGTAGAGGAATCATGGAGTGCTTGTTATGGGATTCATTTATCCTTGAAAGAAGTGAGATCATTTCTATTTTTTTCCTATTATCTTTCTTAGCTTGGATAAAACTAAATGATCTTCTTTACTTTAGTACTATTTCAGTTACAGTACTTGTTTATGTTAGATTGATTTATCGAGCATGTATCTAAGTTATCCTACCATGTAAGCATGCATTACTGATAATAATAGCAAAAAAGTAGACTATAAGTAGATTAAATCTCTAATACTATAGGCTCTTTTATTTCTATCATTTACTTTCATTGTACCTCCTTGGTTCCATCTTAGGATATTTTTCCAACCTAGTTCAAATTGTTGGAAATATATATGATAGGCTAAGTTACTGAGAAGGGAGGGGTGAATCAGTAACCAATAAAACTTAATAATTTATTAGAAATTAATCCTTCATGAGCATTCTGATCTAATTGCATGCATGAGAAATTGAAAACATAAAAGCATTCATAACACTTTGACACACAATTTGGTGACCCAAAAACCTTCCAAATAGAAAGTAAAACTGGGGTGGGGATGATACCCACAAGCTTTAGTACTGTAGTATAAAGTTGGCCTGTTAAGGCTTACAATGATCACTTCTGATGATCTGCCCTGTTAGGAGCAATAAGGACTGCTAGGTCCACCTTGTAAAAGGATTTACAAACATACAATGAAGTATGCACTTGGTAAAGAGATTTACAAAAGGCTGTTAGGTCTACCTTGTGAAAGGATTTAACTGATCCACTTGTTAGGATGAAACAGTGGCTGATCTTTGATCTGCAACTTGGTTTGCTGAATGAGATTCCTTTGAGTGTAATGATCACCTTGCTGTGATAGATAAATCTTTTCTGCTCCTTATACTATTGTAACCTTTGTAATTATCTCTTCTTCTCTTCTCTACTTGTTACATTACTTCATTCTTCACATTGGATGTGATACAAATACATTACATACATACCAATCCAAACTATAAATTACAAAGTCAGCCAAAATACAAGTTTACACAAAATACAAAAAATTGGCCCAACTATAGGAACTTAGGTTTTGAAGACTGGTTCAGTGAGGTTCTAATACTCAACATCCATTGTCAATGCTCGACGTCATCATGCACTCGATAGACATAGAAACTTGGTCCATACTGATCACTTCCAAGTAGTCTTGAACTCGATCTACATTGGTGACTTGGTGAATACTATGAAACTCGACATATAAACCGAGTCACTTGATTCTAATTGCATAGCTCAGTGAATGCTATCATTATGAGCTTGGTATAAACTGAGTCACTTAGTTAACACTGAGTGGCTTGGTCAACACTAGATTCACATCACTGTAACTATGAGCTCAGTAAGTGCTGCACAACTCGGTGTTCTATGAGGAACTCAGTAAACCTTATGAAGCTTAGTATACACTACTAATCACCAACTTGGTAGTAACTGCTTGACGCAAACTAAATATTGTCCCTTAGACTTAGTAGCAACTATAGAACTTGATAGAGTCTAAAATGCTTGGTTAATACTATTAACTATACAATGTCCTCAAGAGATACTTACAATCTAAATAAGTGTATGTCATTAATAACAACCATGAATGAAATGTCAAAAATCTCCCCCTTTGGCAATAGTGACAAAAACACTTATTAGTTAAAATTGAATACAAAATAAATATCCTTTTATTCATCACCCTATGTCTCAAACTCGATAGAGTATTTTGTTTTTGAGATTTTTCAATATTTCTTTTGTAAGAGATGTATCTCTAAGTATCTATACATGCATTATATGATAATGCTCCCCCATACATAATATACAGTATACTTTAAATCATTTCACATCTGATATATACATTTTCTCCCCCTTTATGTACACTTCCTCTTATAATATACAACTTCTTTACAATATACAATCTTTTCCCCCATTTTGGCATTGATGCCAAAGATGTATGCTATCTAAACTATGCATTAATGAAAAAATGTGATAATAAATCTACATGTACCTTCAATATTAGTGCCTTTGTCTGGTCCCAATTCTCTTGCAACACCTTGCATGTGTGCAATTCAATCTACACTTCTACTGATAGTTCTATCATGTGGTGTGCAATAGAGAAGTTATTGTGAGTGTTTTCGCATGTGCAATATGTTTCTGCAATCCATCCATGTGTGGGAGAATCATGCTCTGAATGTCTATCACTGTAGCCCTTATTCTAGCTTCTTCTTTGAGCAATTCTACCTACTTATCAGTCAAGAATTTAATATTTGTGTAGTGGGCAGAGCTATAACTTAGGTCAAGTTGCAACTATTGTGCACTTGCCTTCAGATCCTCATCAACCTTTAACAATTTATCTCTTATTTCTTTGGTGAAAATTGAAATGTCATAGAGTTTACTGAATAGTGAAGATACATTGTTGCAAGAGGTCTCCAATGAGCCTAGACTAGTAAATAATTCTACTTGATGAATAGAAATTTGCTAAGCAATAAGTTCCAAAACTTTATTCTCAAACTTCTCCACAACTCTCTGCAACAATTTCTCTTGTCCATTCAAATCATCGTTGAATTTTTGGACTACCTCTACTAACTGATTCAAAATTGATTGAGAAGTGTCAACCTCTATGTTTAGTGCCTCAGCTAGGATATTCTTTGCATATTCAATTATTTGGAATTCCTTATTTCTTTCATCTCTAAGCCTCTGCTACTTAGCTTTCTTCTGAAGAAGTTCTCCAAAAATATGCATCTGATCAGGATTGAGATTTGAGATGTCCCATTTTGGAATAACAATCTCTTCGTCAAGATCGATATCCTCTTCTTTCTCTTTGCCTTTACCAAAATTTTTGTACTCAATTGAGACTTGGTCTCAACTATCCTTGCAATTATTATTTGCATGCTAGGAATGTAAACAATAGTAGAAATGATAGGACTTGCTGAAAAAGTAGATACCATACTTATTATCAAAATACCAATAGTAGAAATACCTGGAGTAACCAAAAGTGATGTAGAGGGAAGTGTTGGCTACTTGGTAGATGAAGTGCTTGCTACTTTTGTCAATGAAGTATTGAGCTGGATAGGTGTAAAAATTGATTGAGTGCTTGTACTTACAGTGTTTGACACAATCAATATTGCTATAGCTTTCTTGGGGCTTGATATTTTCAGTGTTTGGCTCAGAGAATGAGGAAGTGAGGCCATGATCGTTGCAACAATTTTCTCTGGGTTGGTCTCCTCAGTGTTCTGCACTTCTTCCTTAGTAGCTTCTTATCTCTATTCCTCTTCATCATCATCTACATTGTCATAATGAGTAACTTCTTCATCATCAACTTCCTCATCTTTTTCATGCTCATCATCATCCTTGTGACTGAAATTGACAACAAAATCACTCAGATTGTGAAGAACATAAATGTTCTTCCATGTGTTTGTAGCATTCCTTACCACATGTTCAATATCATTCAATAATATAAGACAAGTGTTGAATCTCAAGGTAATTTTTCTTCATTCTTCTTCAAAGATTCCTTTACCTTCTTTTCATTCAAACTCAACATGAGTTTCCTCAAGGTTTGCTCATATATGTTTTTTTGTAGTTTTCATGGCATTCTCCCATCTTGGCTTGATCTTCTCCATTAGCTCACTTAGAAGCTATTGAGCAAGCTAGTCTAGGGAATACTTCCACTTACTCATTTTAGACATTAATACATCTTCTATGCTATTTTTCTCCTCTATAGTCCTAGTCTCATACTTCAGTGCTTTGAAATTTGGTATACCTGATCTTGATTCTATATCTTTCAGCCTTTCCTAGAAGGTGGGAGGAGGCGTTTTAAAGATTACATCTCCTTCTTCTTCATCCAATTTCTTCTAAGATGATCTTCTTGTAAACACAATAGTAGATGGCTTGGTAGGCTTGGTTATAATAACCTTACCTTTCTTCTTCACAGGCTCTTCATCGTCTAACTTCTCTTCATCTTTAATGTCATCCCCTTTTACTTTAGTCAATAGAAGAGTGGAGCTAGTTTTTAGTTTTATCCTCTTCTTCCCTTTGTTGACTGCTTAAGGGAGTTTGATTTCCAATTCAATTCTTTCCTTAGCTTCATCATAAGTTCCAAAATATGCAACATTTGGGTCAAAAGGCTTATTAACCAGTGGTTCAATAATGTCCTTGGTTTCATTAATGTTAACCTCATATCCAAGAGGTTCAACCCAAACAATTCTTGGTCTAACTGCCTGAATATATACTTTGTCACTATCAACCATAAAACAAACATCATCCTTGTAATGATCAACAAGTTTCTTGGGAATCTTGAATTTTCTATTCATCTTGTCCTTGAATGCATCAAAGTAATTGTCCATAATACTCACATAGTTTTCTCCCATTTTAGCTATATATTCATTAATCTGATAAAGAACAAGTACATCCTTCCTCCATACTACTGTACCTTTAGATGGGAATTTTTTTTGCACATAGAAGAATAGACAAGTCAAAAGTGAACCAAACTTACAAGGATTGTTCTTGGAAGTTCTTATACACTCCATGTTCTTGTTGAACTAGTTCGATATTATCTCAATAAGGTCAAGTGATATGTTATTTTTGACCACCTTGTATGGGAGATCCATTGCTTCACATGACACACTATTGAGTCTTCTCAAACTATAAATCTTGTGAGTGATAACATCTATCTCGAATTTCAATTCTATGTCTGTGACACAGCTAGTCTTCATTCCTCTTCCATCCCACTCGACAAGGGTTTTCTTCCCTAGTTTGACCCGACTTAGGGTTTTGGTTGATTTTTCTTTTGCCAACATAGGAAGACTAGTGATCCTATGGATCATCTTCTTGGCTATCAAAATAGGTTGTTCCAACCACAGCTGACCATTGTGCACACGACTAAGAATGAATCTTATCCATTTTATTTGAAAATCCTATGGCATATGTGGAATATGAGTTAAACCTTTTGCTTCAAGATGTTGATGTTCCAGTTTAAATGCACTATTCACACATAACTCCTTTAAAGATTCGTCCATTTCTAAAGTTCCAATGTCTTGAATAACACACTTAAAATGTGAACGAATATCATTGATCAACAATACCTTTGGAGGAATTTGAGATTGAGCTCCGCTTAGATCTAGGGTTTTCACAATGGCAGGACTCAACTTAAAATATGGTACCTTCCATTCCATACCTCAAACTAACATATTTGAGCCTTTCTTTGATTTGTTGCTAGAGAATGCCATTGATGCTCGGTAGGGTTTGAGTGAGCACAAAAATCTTCAATAGTAATTCGCTAAAGTCACTTAAATGCCCTAAGATTGCTTTGCATAGATAGCTCTCAAAAATTCATAGTGAGAAATGACTTTGTTTTCACCCTTTTAACAAAATTCTCCTTTTGATCGCTATAAGTGCCTTGGTACGATTGTTCACTCAAACAATAGACTACCATCCACTTTGCTTACATTGAATAATTGGTAGAGTCTTCCACGACTTGGTAACCACACAAAGCTTAGTTGCTCCTGACCTTGCTCGATAGGGTCTTATAGCCCAACTTCCCTTAGTAAGGTCTATAACTTGACTTTACTTGGTAAAGACTAGCATCATTTGAGTACTCAGTGATTCCTTTGCATCTTGAATGCTAATATGGATCTTTTCTTCTATTGACTGGAATTGATGTGAGATGTCTTCTTCAGAATCCTAGTTCCAGTTCTCCTTGCAAGAGATCAAGTGGAAATGCTAGAGTCACCCAATTCTTGAGTGACATGTTCATCATTGCTCGGACTTACATTCTCATTGCTATCTCATCTTCTTTCTGATGTTATCAGCTTTTGCCTTCTTTTCATCTTCAGCTCTTCCAATATTCATATAGTTCTTGGCAAGATGACCAAGTTCTATACAAATGAAACATCTTCTGGTAGTATCCCTTGTCCTCATGTGATGCTTCACACAATTCATTGCAATGTGTCCAAATTCTCTACAGTAACGACATCTGCACCAAGTATTATAGTCCCAACCAAATATAGATTTTACTATCTGTTCTGCTAGGTTCAATATCTTAGTTTTGCACTTATAAGATTTGTGTCCATGCTTCTTAAATTTGTGACATTTGCCTTCAAATCTAGGTTTTGCCTTGCATTCATTAGCCCTATGACCATGCTGATTGCAATTGTAGCATTTTCTATTGAATTTAGCTTTCCTATTGCTCCAACATTTGTTTGATGTGTGACCTATATTACCACAGTGACTGCAAGTAGGTCTTTTATTCTCTTGAGATCCTTTCTTGGATGATTCACCTTTTTTTGTACATCCAACTCCTGCTTTTCCTTTTTATCTGTAATGACTTTGATCATTCAATTGGTTCATGTTTGCTTGAGATTTCATCATCCCTTCATTGGTTTTCTTTTTAGTGTTTAGATCATTCTGCAATCTTTCATTCTCTGATCTTAAATTCATGATTTCTTCATTTTCATTAGCGAGATGATCTATGAAGTCTACTTGTTGAAGGGATACGTGCCGAATTTCATTGTTCTTACCTTCTATCTCTTCTTTTATCTTATTTTTCTCTTACATGACTTCACATAATCTAATTGACTGAATTTCTTTCTCTCTTCTTAGTTTTCTTACTTCTTCTTGAAGTGAGCTATTCTTTTCCAATAGTTCCTTGATTGCATCATTAGCTTCATCTGAATTGCTTTTTGAATGGATTTCTTCAATTCTTTCTTCAATATTGAGTTGATCATTCATCTGAATTGCAAGAGATTTTCTTCTTTTTAGGGATTGAGAGAGTTGCTCTCCTTTGTTTTCTTGAGTTTCTCAATAGCCAATTCCAAATCTAGCTTCTCATTATCAATAGCCTTATCAAGTCTGAATACCTCCATAGCCTTTGATCTTTGCTCAAGTTGTTAAACTTCTTTCTTGAGAACCACAAAACTTTGATACCAATTGTTGGAAATATATATGATGGGCTAAGTTGCTGAGAGGGGAGGGGTGAATTAGTAACCAATAAAACTTAATCTTTTATTAGCAATTAATCCTTCATGAGTATTCTGATCTAATTGCATGCATGAGAAATTGAAAACATAAAAGCATTCATAACACTTTGACACACAATTTGGTGACACAAAAACCTTCCAAATAGAAAGTAACTAAAGTGGGGTTGATACCCACAAGCTTTAGTACTACAGTATAAAGTTGGCCTATTAAGGCTTATAATGATCACTTCTAATGATCTGCCCTATTAGGAGCAATAAGGACTACTAGGTCCACCTTGCAAAAGGATTTACAAACATACAATAAAGTATGCACTAGGTAAAGAGATTTACATAAGACTGTTAGGTCTACCTTGTGAAAGGATTTAACTGATCCACCTATTAGGATGAAATAGTGGTTGATCTCTGATCTACAACTTGGTTTGCTGAATGAGATTCCTTTGAGTGTAATGATCACCTTGCTGTGATAGATAAATCTTTGCTCCTCCTTATACTATTGTAGCCTTTTTAATTCTTTCTTCTACTCTTCTCTGCTTGTTACATTACTTCATACTTTGCATTAGATGTGATATAAATACATTACATATATACCAATCTAGATTATAAATTACAAAGTTGGCCACAATACAAGTTTACACAAAATACACAAAGTTGGCCCAACTGTAGGAACTCAGGTTCTAAAGACTAGCTCAGTGAGGTTCTGATAGTTGACATCCATTCTCAATGCTTGACATCATCATGCACTTGATAGATGTAGAAGCTCAGTCCATACTGATCACTTCGAAGTAGTCTTAAACTTGGTCTACATTGGGGACTCAATGAATACTGTGAAACTTGGCATATAAATTGAATTGCTTGATTCTAATTCCATAGCTTGGTAAATGCTATTACTATGAGCTCGGTATAAAGTGAGTCACTTAGTTAACACTAAGTGGCTCAGTCAACACTAGACTCACATTGCTATAACTGTGAGCTCAATAAGCACTGCACAACTCGGTTTGCACTAAGGAACTCGATAAACCTTATGAAGCTCAATTTACACTGCTAATAACCAACTTGGTAGTAACTGCTTGATGTAAACTGAATACTATCCCTTGGACTTGGTAGCAACTATAGAAATTGGTAGAGTCTGAAATGCTTGGTTAATACTATTAACTGTACAATGTGATCAATAGATACTTACAATCTGAATTAGTGTATGTGACTAATAACAAACATGATTGAAATGTCAACACAAATGACCCATTATCCAAAAAAGATACATAGAGAATTATTGAAGTCTCTACTCACCTTATTATAAATTTAGTCACCCCCTCATCCAACTTTTCCTATCCCTGCATAATCAAGACCTAGTCTATAGGGAGCTTGGTAGTAGAGAGTTTTTTTGACCATTGCATTCAAGTAATAATATTGATCAACTTATGCAAATACTTGCACATGCAGATGATGGAGAATCTAGGTAAAATCATGAATAATTAGAAGGGTCAAACTCTAAGGTTTGGTTTTATAATAGTCTATTTATTTTTCTATCTTAGATGATAACTATCAGAGCCCCCACTCTACAAATGGGGTGAAGACCAACTGGTCACCATACAGATACATGAATTCTGTAGAAAATTGAAAGGAAAAGAAAATTCCATGCTATGGGAACATTTCAATAATTTATAGAAGGAAATACAACAATGAGAAAGGATGCCCACTAGTCTTGTGGAAAACTTCAAAGATAACATATGTTTTCTTGCAACTACAAATAAGTGCATTATATGTGCACTTGAACCAAGAACCCACTAATTGACACCATTCAAATAAAAGGTTAGAGAAGAAGAAGAAAAATGATACATAAAACGAGTACTAGAAATGGAAGAGATGTAAATCCTTCCAAGGTTTGGTACTTGTAATGAAATAAGAATACTCATAGAAAAGAAGAAAGTTAAGGAAAGAACCCCACAAAGGGTAACAAGGAGTTGAGTCTCAAAACCATTCAAGATAGCACCTATTAAATTAATGAATACTAAAGAGATGGAAGTTTAAATGACAATGATACCTTCTCACATGACTCAAGTACAAGTGGAATAAAAAGGATCACCACTAGCACAACTGAAGAAAGACTCATCAAAGAGTGCATGGAGACTGATGATGAAGTGGCTGAAGCAACAACAATTTTAGAAGCAATAAATGAAACTGGCATTGGAATAACAAAGACACCAAAGAAAGGTAAGATCAAATCTAAACCACTCTCCATTGATGAGAATATAGATATAGTTTTCAAGGAGTACAGTTACTCAATTTTAAAGAATAGATTATAAGAAAATTCTTTGGAGAACAATAATAAAGCCATATAAATTGATCAAGCTAGTATGAGAGAAACTAGTGAGACACTAGAAGATGTTGGGGTTTTCGATGCCCAAAGAATTAAAGAATATACTTAATGAAAAATGGAGTATAGATAGAAATAGGAATTGAAAAATGGGATGAGATTCTTTGATTAAGATGAGACTGAACCTGGTAGAGGTACATAAGATAATGTGTATGGTATTATATAAGAGAAATTTTGACATTTCCAAGGACATGGTTGATATCATAACCAGATGTATAATCAAGCTCAAGCCAACATTGATCAACAATGGAGATAAATAGCTTAGGAAATATTCACATATGTAAAATGAAATCAACCATAAGGGAGTATCAAGGAACCATACGACTCCAAGAGAAAAAATGCAAAGGCAAAATAGATTGTTGAAGAACATAGTGGTAGACTTGAAACATAAACGATAAAAGAAGGAAAAAAAATATGACACTCCTAGCCCTTTAATAGAGGAAGAACCACAATTGGTAATCAAGTAGGAGGCAATTTATGTGACTCAATGAGAGTCAACTAAACCTCAAATGGAGGAGAAGGCACCAAAAACTAAAACTATGAATGTTGAAAAACTAGTAGATTCCCCACTGATCATACACGATACTACACAAGGCACTAGATAAAGAATCAAGTCACCTGGGAGTATGAATTAACAAAAAATTGATGAGACCATTAGGGTCACCACCATCACAATTTATTCTTCACCAAAAAATAAAAAAATGGAAAAGGAAATGTCACTTGAACTCCTATAGGTACAGGATGATAAGCCCCTAGGGGAAAAGTCTCCAGAATTGGAGAAAGAACAAAAAGAGTCACCACAAGAAAGTAAGGTGAAGAACCTATAGAAGAAGCAGAGAAAACATGAAGAGTAAGAAGATATGGTAGTAGGACCAACATCCTCAAGATCTAGAGTGTTTAAGAGAGGGACACTTGGATTAAAGGTCAAGAAGAGAGCACCACGAATGTCAAGAAAAATGAGAGGTGAACATGTAGTAGAGAAAAGAAGACTAAGAAAACACATGATGACATCATCATCATCATCATCTTTAAGATTCGAAGATGAATGAGATTTCTTTGAGAAAGATACAAGTATAGTGGAAGAGAATTGACACTCGATGTCATCATTTTAGAAAAGAAGCCAATGATAAAGGACATAGATCTAGATGAGCTCATTGAATATAGAGAACTATTGAAGAGACAAGAGAACCTCAATGAGGTAGTAGTCACCAAGGATATCATTGTATAAATAACCTTGTTATGTAACATATGATCGAGATATGGTTCTCATCAACCAAATCACTACTTTGGTTGATAACATCAAAGATGAACTAGGCAATGTTGAAAACCTAGTAGAGAAAAAGTTGGAAGCATGGAGAATAAATAAACTAGTAAATCTTGTAGAACTCAAGAAGGTCACTCTATAGGAATTTTCCACAATAAGAAATTTTTTTTCCATCAATGCCAAAGGGGGCGATTGTTGATCTCACAAATCCCATTGGTATAAAAATTGTGAAAGGGTGTTGTCATTGATTGGCAACCACTCAAAAGGTTAGAGAAGTCACAAGCTAACATGGTCACTAGTTGAAGATTAAATTGGTATATAAATATATGCCATGCCACCACTAGAAGATAAGTGCAAAGGGGTATTTGATCACATGTCACCTATAAAGTGAGTCATCATGGATGTTACAAGATAGGAGATTAGTCAAAATGGATGTGAGTGAAGAAAAGAGAGAAATGATAAAAATATGGAAGGACAAAGGCTACACATAAGTTCATAGATGGACTTACAGGGCTACCATTCTAGACCCTAGGAATAGGGGCCATAGGCTTCTTGTGAACGGGTCATACATTGAATTCAAACCTTGATTTTTAAATTGAGAGAGATATTTTTCATTGGTAGTTGTGTCATGACATCGTGGAGTTCATATAGGTGCTTAGATTGTAGTTTGAAAGTGTGGAGAGAAGAAAGAGAAGAGTGTGTGGAGGAATACAAAGAGACTTTTTTTAACATACTTGTTGAGGGAGAGTGATTACCATAAAGAGTGATAGAAAAGATTTGTTTGTAGTGCAAGCTAGCAAGAGTGTCAATTGCAAAGAGGAGTGGTAAAATGACAAGTTATTTCAAATAATCAAGGATAGAGGTAAGATTGAATGACTCATGAAGTAAACAAGGAGACCAATGAATCTTCAAGGATACACAGTGGAGATTTATAAGGAAGCATAGTGTTATCTTTAGATCACATACATTAGATTGTTTTCTTACCATTTTTGGTATATCTAACTATAGTTTTCTATTAGTATTAAACACTTAGTCATATACTAGGTAGAGTCAGATGGTCATCACTATGACTGAGATACTCTATATATATATCGAGTCATGTAAAGACTTATATATAAACATCTATATACCAAGCTCTATAAGAGTTGGGCATGCCTTTGGTCGCTAAGTATTTTCAATGTAAGCCAAGTCTAATGTTAACTAAGAAGTTAGAGCATAGTGAAGCTGAGTTACACAGAAGGTGTCGAGCATAGTAAAGGCTGAGCGTAAGAAACATATACAATGAGTGTTGAGTATCATAAATAGTAAGTACTAAGGAACACATAATTGACATTCAAGTTAAAAATGATACAAACTTTGAGGTAAACTATTTTAGGCCAAAATAGAAAAGATATTTAATACTTGTAGAGTTTGTTATAAAGATCATTACACATTTTATGATGTGGATCACATATCCCTATGTTCTATGATGAATGAATTAGATGGAGAGATGAAACAAGGAAGCATCTAGAAAACTCTTAATGAAATCTTTAAATAGGACAAAAATTGACCTAGTTTTTTATGGTAATATGAAGGATTGAACAAGCTATTCATACGATTTATGTGTGAATATGCGAACAATGTAGAAGAGGAAAAGAGTTCTATTATTACAGAATAGAGAAAGTGACCTAGTCAAAATAGTGAAGGGAAGAAAGGCTATATTAGATTAGAGATCATATTGGATTAGAAAGAGTAGATCAAGAATGACTTATTAGAGAAAATCAAGGATCAAGTACTCAATCAATTTTAATAGATTGATACGGGGTAAATATCTTAATAGAGTGGTCTTAATAGATCTTTATAAATATCCTAACATAGTCCTTACTTTGTTTTAAGTGTGAAATTCTCTAACAGAGTGAGATCTAACAATCCCAAAAGCTTTTAATAGGGTAGACCCCTTATAGGGTAGATCATTAGATATGGTCAAACATTGTAACCCTAACAGGTTAATTTTATAAATGCAGTAGTGAATATTTGTGGATGTCATCCCCACCTTAGTTTTACCTTCACCTTGAAGTATTTCTGGGTAACCAAAATCTTTGTGTCATGTGATTACTTTTCATGCATGTGATTGATAGATTAGATCTAAATATTATTGCACATTAATTTTATAAGTTATGAATGCATAAGAAATTGGATATGAGATGGTAAATGTGGTGAATGCTCTAGTATTTTAAAAAGGTGAAAAAGTGTTACAAATCCTAATTCAGCCCCCCTCTCAGTATCTTGGTTTCCAATTAAGACTTCCAACAATTGGTATCAAAGCCTACTTCTCTTGGATAAGTTTAACAACTTGGAGTTGAGATCTTGGAGACAAAGGCTTTTAAATTGGAAAAAGTTATTGCCAAGCAGGTGATTGACATCCAACTCATAGTGCAACAAATTTAGACAACAATTTTTTTTTTGAAGAAATCCCTATAAAGGAGAAAAGAATTGGCTTTTAAGGACAAACAATTTCCTTATGAAGAAGTTGAAACTGAAGGACTGTTTGAAATAGGAAATTCAAATGATACAACATCTAAAGATCTACTTGAAAAGAACAGAGTCCTAAATGAAGAAGTCAGAGGACTAAAAAGGGAACATGTGATTCAATTAGTGAGGCTATGTGAAGTGACCGAGCAAAAGAGGAAATTTGAGGAAGACAATGTTATTTCTAAGGAAGACAATAGGAAAATGGCAACTAGACTTGTAGAAACGATATCTAATGTACCAAATATCACAAACACTCAACTAGACATGATGAATCAACCAATGCTCTAAAATCAAGAGTTGAATAGAAAGGATGTGGAAATAGAAATTTTGAGATCATAGAAGGACCTACTGAAGAATGAAATGAAAATTGAAAAATAATATGTGGAAAGATTCAACAAGCCAAATGAAGCAATGGAATACTTTGAAGAAATAATTAGATCATCTAGCAACACTTTTGGATTAGGACATTCATCTACCGAGCAAGGACAATCATCCAAGAGTGGAGAACTAAGAAATACAAAGTCAAATGGAAAACCCACATGTTATCACTATGGAAAACTTGGTCATACTGCAAACATTTTTAGAAGAAAAAATGGATGCAAAATCCTAAACCTAAGTTTACTAGTTATTATTTTTACTACAAGAAGTAAGGACATCAAATACATGATTGTAGATCAAGAATGAAGAATGGATCTACTACACCTAGATTTGAAGGCTACTGTTATAACTATCAGAAGTATGGACATAGAGAATATGAATGCAAATCACAGACAAAACCCTATTGGACTAATCAAAGGCATAACCATGCACCTAACAATGTATGTTCCAATTGTTAGAAGTTTGGAAATTCAAGCAAATACTGCAAGACTCAAGTACCAACAACAAATCACAACAACACCAAGGGTAAAGGAAAAGTGGACATTGATCAAAAAAGGAAAGAGATGAATCAAACATGGAAAAAAAAGGTAGGATGGAAGCAATCAAATAAATTGAGTTTAGATCACCCAATCCAATGGAAAAGGTGATCACATCACTTCAAACTAAGCAAGAAAGGTATGTATGGAACTATATATCTAATGATACATCTTACATTAGTTCCTAACATAAAATGTGCTAAAGTCCATATTTGCATAAGTAACGATGTATAAGAACATATTTATAAAAAGGACTACAACAAAAGAATCATGTATACAGATAGTGTCGAATGTTAGTAAAATTGTCTACATTGATTGAGCATTGTAGTATGGACTAAGTACTTCGGAAGCTAAACTAGTGTATAGGCCAAGTAAGATGGAAGTGACCAAACTATATAGTGATGACCTAGTTTGAAGGCATAGTATTGACTGAGATAGCTAGCTTCCACTTGCTAGAGTACATGACATTAATGGAGAACCTAATGTTTGATTTACAAGTGGGAAAGGAGTAAACTACTAGGGAGGGGGGGGGGGGGGGGGTTGTTGAATCATGAGTTTAAACTTGGACCCATAAAACTTCACCTTTCATATATTACATGCATAATAAATTGAAATAACATATAATGCATATTCATCAATCATGTAAACATGTAATCAAACACACACACTTAACGCTAGATATGGTTACCCAGAAACCCTCCAAATGAAAAGGTAAAACTGGGGTGGGGATGACACCCACAAATCTTCACTATTGTAGCAATAAAATGTATCCAATTAAGGTTACAATGATTTGACCATGAATAATGATCTGCCTTGTGAAAGGCCTGCCTTGTTAAAAGGCTTACAAAGACTGTTAAGTCCCACCTTGTTAAAGGATTTCAACACCTTGTTAGAAGTGTGCCTTGTTAGAGGACATCAACTTACAATTAAGTAAGCACCCTATTAAAGGATTTAATACAACCTGTTAAGAGTACTCCATTGAGAGATTTAACTAAAATCACCTATCAAAATGTCTCAACATAGATCTTGCAATTGGTACTTGCTTGCCTAATAACAGATCATCTCTATCCAATCTCTGATTAATCCTTCACAATATGATGTATCCTCTATCTTCTATTCTTCACTTAACTGATTCTGCAATTCACTCTTACTACTAAGTCACCTTGAATGCTCTACAAACTATCTTATTTGCTCCTCCAATTCAATAATTCACCCCTTTGTAATGTTCTCAACATTGTTAAAATTTTAGGGCTTCATCCTCCTTAAGAAGGCTGAGGTGGCTTAGGGTTAGGTATGAATCTATGGATGAGATTCATCCATTTTGCCGCTTCAACCTTCCCATTTTTTTGATTGGCTACATGTAATTGCATAGGGAATCTTCATATAGATTCATCCTTATCTCTAAAAGATCAAAATATGTCCTTAGGTTGGCTAAAAAATGGTTTACATAGTTGTTTGTGCTATAATAAACAAATATGTACAATCTGTGTTACTTGACATATGTAGTCTCTGATGCTCGACATACACTGTTTTGACTCAGCATCTAAACTGCTCGACATCTACTATTTACTCGGCACTTGAATCACTTGGCATGGTCTATTTGTTTGACACTTGAGTCACTAGACACATGAGTGACTCAACACTCATTGCAACTCAGTATGGTCTAATATTTACATGTTGTACTCGATATGCATTACTAATTTGGCATAAACTAAGTAAATGTCTTAAGTGTGTTGACACTCACTTGGCAAAACCAATCTAAGATCGACACTCTCCCCCTTTTACATGAGTGTCAAAAACACTTGAATATACATAATCAATCTAATCTTCTCGAGTATAACATATCCATGACTTGACTTATATACATAACTTCAAAATTATTAAAATTTTGCAATAACCTATATACCTCAAAATTTATAACTTCCCTTGAGTTAATATGTCTATTTTATATCCAAAGCCTATTCTCCATTTCAAGTAGATTTCTCTTTGCTAACTGATACTCTTTGACTTCAATGCACTTATACTCTTTCATGCTCTGTTTTGCTCTATTAATTTCTCTACATTGCATTTATCAAAAATGTATAACTTCCCCTTTCTTTATTCTTTCTCATAGGATATTCTCATCCTTTTTGTTGTCTCCCTCTTTCATTTGTCTCCCCATAGGATATTCTCCCACTTATATTCTATCTCCCCCTTTTTGACACTTATGTAAAATGGGCTATACATAGATAGTGTGTTTGTCCAAAAATGATTTGTGGACCTACATTATGATTTTTAGAGCTGCATCCTAGTTGTCACATGCAACATTTAGTGACTTGAGTTGGATGGAAAGCTTAGCAACAAGGTGTACTAGGCCATCTAGAGTAGAAAGATTGGGGTATTTCTTCAGTAGAGTTTCTGCATAGCCTAGCTCATTGTGCAATATCTCCATATGAGGGATGAGAGACACCTATATACCTGTTAATTTGGCTCTTATGCAAGCCTATTTTTCTATTAATACAACTAATTGACTTTGTGTTTGAAGCAATGTATTAAAATGCTTCTCACTCTGAGCTGGGTTTTGAGGTAATCTTGTACTTGATATATTGAGATTTCTCTCTAGACTCAAAATATGATGTTTGGTCTCTTGGGTGAAGAGTGTAGGGTCACACAATTTGGTGTACAATGAGAATATGTTCTCAAGTACCTTCTTCACATCCTCAACCTTTATTGCTAATGCAACTTGTGTTAGTGCTATGTCACCTGATATCTTCTCATTGACCTTGCTCTAGAATTTATTTTCTGACCACTCTAAAAGGTTGGCACTTGTATCAATGTCTTCATTGTTGACCTTTTCCACTATGTCTGACAATTTCTCTAGTATTGGCTTGATCTCTTCAGAAGTAGGCAGACTAAATGCATCTAAAAAGATGTCTTTTATATCTTAAAGAGCTTGCTTCTACTTATATTCTCTCCTAAGCATTTCTTGATGTTTCTTCTTTTCTAAAGCTTGTTGCAAAATGCTTATTTGATCTAAGATCATTGTATCATAATCAAACTTTGGAATAATAATCTCTTCATCAAGAGTGATATCACCATAGTGAATTACCTTATCAACTTTTGAAGAGCTTGAGCCTAGCACTAAGATTTGCAATGGTATAGCTTCCATGCTCAACTTCTGAAGAACTTTTGTAGGAGAAGTGCTAGATGTTGGTAGTGTTACTAGTGCCTAAATGGATTCTTGCTCCTTTAACTTAGGTGTTTGCTCACCTCCTTTAGATTGGCTCTTGTCTAATACAATGACATGAGTAGCACTTTGTCCTTGTGCTTTAGGTACAAATGAAATTGTTTGTCCTACTTCCTACTATCCATTTGTATCTTTTTCTTCTTCCTGCTTCTTCTCAAGAGTAACAACTTTCACAAGTATATCAAGCTTAGAGGCTGTATCTACTATAGCTTGAATCAAAGGTTGCACTTGAGTAACTAAAGGGATGGTAGAAGGCAGTTCTTGTGGATTCACCTTGTCCCTTGTGATGTCAGTTACTACCTTTTGGAGCTCATCTACACTCACCAAGACTGGATTATCACATAACTTAGCATGTAGTGTAGATTGATCCAATATTTTCTTCAAGTCATCTACTATCAGTAGATTGATGTTCTAAGCTGATGCATTAGGAAAATCCATGACAATAATAGTTTCTATTGACTTGACTATATCATGTGGGGGACTGCCACTCGACACTTGTGTGTCCTACACACTCTGTTCATCTTGTTGCTATTCAACTGTAGCAATGTCATCATCTTTCTTTTGTGTTTCTTCCCCAACTCTATTATCTTTATTTTCATCTTCTTTTTTTTCATCATCTTCTTTGTCATCTTCATCTTTATCATCACTTTTACCCTCAAAAGGGTTAGCTTCTCCTTGCTTTACAATGGTCAACCCATATATTACTTTCCACATTTTGGTAGACTTTTTGACCACATCTTCAATGTTGTTTTGAAGTATGCTGAAGGATATATACTTAGGTGTAAACCTAACTCCATATTTCTTAGTAGCCTTAGTAATTTGCACTTTTGTCATTTCTGGCATTACTTGGGCCAATGTAGTTTCCCTTATTTGTTTTTCCAAATTTAACCAATAATGCCATTTTTACTCAACTAAATCATATAATTTCTTAGGTGCTGAATTAGCAAATTCCAATGAAGTAGTCTTAAATTTAAATATCATTGCATATAGGGCATCTTCTACTAACTTTTGTTCTTCTTTCTCAAGTTTTTCAAAATTAATATGTTTAAATCCAGACAAATCTGCATTATTTCTGACATTTTCACACACATTTTCAATATTAGAAAGTGTTTTGTGACTTACCATTTTGAATTGACTCAAATCATCTAATTCAGTCTTTTCTTCATCTGAGTCAGGCTATGCAACATACTTTCTTCTCTGTTTCTTTTGCACTTGGCCTCCTTGTTCTGTAGCCTTAATCTTCTCCTTAACCTTTTGTGTGTTTACATGTGTGTTGGCTCTGGTGGTAGGAGCAGTAGGCTTGGATGGGCTAGGTTTTACAACTTTCTTTACCCTGGCCATAGCATGTGCCTTAGCCTTTATCTTCTTTGGCTCAGCCTGTGTAGGTGCTTCCTCAGCTTCTTCTCCCTTGGCACCTTCTATTTTTTCTTCTTCCTTGTCCTCTCCCATGCCTTGGGTCAATGCAAGAGGTCCTTGTGTTTGTTCTTGTTCTTTCTCTTCATCCTCTTCTTCCTCACTTGCACCTTCACCAAATTTGGCCTTTAGCTTCTTCACTAGTTTATCTTTCTTCTCAAGTGTGGAGGCAATTTTTAACTCCATTTCAATCTTTAATTTCATCACATCATAATTTCCAAAGATTTTTGCAGTCTTTTCTTGTTCCTCTACTAGAAGTGTAGTTATTGCTACTGATGCTTCATCAACATTGATCTCATGTCCAAGTGGTCTTAACCATCTGACCCTTGGTGTAGTAGCTTGTATAAAGGTATAATCAACATCAACAAGAAAGCATATATCATTATAGAGCTACTCAATTAATGAAACAAGTATCCTCATTCTTTGTTTCATTGACGTCTTAAAGTCCTCAAAGTAGCTAGTCATCAATGTTTCAAAAATTTCTCCCATTTGTGCAATATACTCATTGATCTAAACTACAATTGACTTATTCATATTCCATCCAATTATACCAAAAGAGGGAAATATATTTTGTACATAAAAAAATATGTAGATAAATATTGAACCAAATTTGCATTGTGCACTTTTGGTTTTCCTTATAGCTCCTAAGTTCTCCATCAATTGTTGTAACTATAGCTCAGCCAGATCATAAGTATGATCTTTCTTCACAATTTTATAGCCAACATCCACTGCAATACAAGGTACACTATTCAATCTACTAGATTGATAGAATTTGTGTGAGATTACCCTAACAACAAAGTCTAGTAGTGGATTAGTGATGGTATCAATTGTCATTCCTCTCTTGTTCCACTTTGCCCCTGTGTTCCTCTCTATCACTTCTTTGGAGTCTCTCCTTAGAGTCTTGGGCTAATCTAGGGTTGGGTAGCTAGTCACCATATGAATTATCCTCTTTGATATCTTAATCAGTCCTCCTAGCCATAGTGATCCATCATGTATTTGGCTTAAGACAATTCAAATCCATTTAGTCTTGAAAACAGTAGGAAAATCTAGGGCATGGGTCAAATCCTTCCTTTTGACGATTTTGAATTCTTCTTTTAGAGCACCATTTTCATATAGTTTGTCATTGGCTTCTCTGATTTCTAGGTCTCCAATGCTACCAATCTTATAGTTTAACACTTTCTAACATCCTGAACCATAATAACATTTGGTGGGATCATTGAAAGTGTGCCAAAGAGATCTTGTTTGTATGCTATGTTAGGCATAGCCTTGAACATGGGTTGTTTTACCTCATTACTAACTAGTTAGACATTCAAAACCTCCTTCCCTTCTACATTCTTTGAGCTAGACACCAATATGCAAAACTAGGGTTTGTGTACAAAAATTGCGTAGCTCAGCTTGTGATAAATACCTTATAAAATCTGTATGTTGATGTGAGATCATCGCTGAAATCTTTGCAATCACTTCAAACAAGTTTCTGAATCACCTTCTATTCTATTTTCTCTTTCTTGAATTTGAAATGACAAAAAATGAGTGAAAAACAACCATATACCCTTCAAAACCCTTGCATTTAATGCTTAGTGCTTGTACAACTGTAAACTTGACATTAACTTAATTTTAGAATCATTTGGCATCCACTGATATTATCATCACTCGATAGCTACTATAAAATCGACATCAACTAGATAGTTTAGTAGCTTGACACTAACTAGTATTCCACTCGGCATCCATTGAAAACTTTTCATGCTTGACAACAACATGAACACTTAAACATTTTTAACTTGGATTTTCAATAACATCATGCATATTTATTCATGCTAATGTATTACTTTTAGTACCAACTTCTTTTGGAACTGATGTATGATATGACATTTGAGTATCAGTCCCACATACCTCTTATTTTCCTACTTTGATGAGGTGTGATCACCTAACCCATTGGGTGAAGTGATCCCTTCTCCATTTGACATACTGCAACCTGTTGAGATAATGGGTGTTGCACACATTGCATAATAATGTTATATTTTTTTATTTTGTTTTATTATGTAATGTTGCATCTAGATGGACATGCAACATGTAAAGATTCCCATGGGATATACTTGATGAGTTGTATTGTAACATTGTGATAATATTTCATGTAATTATTTAATATTGGGGAAAAGAATTAAATGCCCAATATTAAATGTGGGGTCAGTGGGTTAGGTGGCACATAGTTTTAGCACATGGTTTATGTAATACCACTTGGTGGTTTTGTGGGACTTGCTACTATATAAGCAGCCACAAGGGTAGTTGTTGGTGTGACAAGAAGAAGGAAAAAGGGCAAGAGTCAAGCAGGACAAGGCTTGACAGGTTAGCCATGGGAGCAGTTGTGAAATTTGGAAGCATGGCATGGGATGTGCAGATTCATGCTTGTTCACATAGTTTGCTTGGTTGTGGCTATGGCTTTGAAGGCTTCCATGATTGTATGGAAATGGTATTTTTTGTTGAATAATACATGGTGATGGATGCTTTTGTAGGCTGGGTTTTTTCCCTCAATGTGGGTT
Source organism: Cupressus sempervirens (assembly GCA_028749045.1). Taxonomy (NCBI): domain Eukaryota; kingdom Viridiplantae; phylum Streptophyta; class Pinopsida; order Cupressales; family Cupressaceae; genus Cupressus; species Cupressus sempervirens. The sequence goes on from CM053792.1 coordinate 711,930,128, forward strand.
TCCTAGGGTATATCTTGTGTCACATTTTGTGGGTATGTTGTCTATTCTCTTGTATGTGGATTTTAATTCCATGTTTATTTTAGATCTATTATGGGTTATGTGGAAACAATTATATTCTTTGTTGCAAATTTTCTTACAAGTGGTAACAGAGCTATGGTTTTATTATTGTAACCCTAGATTGAATCTATGAGAATGCATGAGAGGATAAAAGAAAGGGCAAGATATATGAGTTTTTTATGCAGATCTGAGGGTTTTGGGTCTGTTGTTATGATGGGATGTTAAAAGATTTGGGCATGTGAAACTTTTTGGGCAAATTTTTTTTTTGGATGTTTCATTTAAATGAGGTTTTTAGGGAGTAGCTTGCAAAAATGACCTCCTGGGTAAAAAGAGACCTTACCATTGGATCTAGGTCAACATTTGTATAAATTTTGATATATAATATGCCCTAGTTTGGCCATGTTCAAAGGAAATGGAAGATTTTTTAGAGTTTCAGCCCATGATGGCTTTCAAATTAAATCCCGTCTGAATTTTCGTCACAATAAAAAATGAAAAATCGTAGTAAAAATGGTAAAAAGACTATCTTAGTAAAATGGCCATAACTTTCTCTCAGAATATCAGATTTTAGAGTTCTTACAGGCGTTGGAAAGCTAATTTAGAGCACTACAAGTTGGTGTAAGTTTGATTCTATGATTTTGATATTTTGTCAGATTTTAAGAGCCCTAAAGTCAGATGTTGTTTATTTTGAGCACATATTAGGGCATAACTTGGGCATACGGAGTCAGATTTTGGAATTCGAGTAGTCAATGCAAAACTCTTGGAAAGCTCTACAAATTGGTTCTGATTTGATGTAGGTTTGGTATGGTTTATTTGGTGATATATTGATCTAAATAGTTTATAGATATATTTTGACTATGGTAACATTATGAGTTTATGGCATTGGAGATTTAAGATTTGATGTCATTGTATACTCGATTCATATTTTAGATTGGTCTCATGATGATATTGTTATTAGTGTTTGGTTTGGATATGTATGATAACTTGTTGGATCTACAAGTTGTGCAGTGTTGTAAGTAGTCTATACTTACAGAAGGGATGAGATGTTGTTACCAGGTACAGTCATGGTGGAAGATTGTGGTTGACTATTTTATGCTGATAGGTTGGACACATTGAGAGCCAGATGCTTAGTTCATGGATGTGATCATGATGCCATAGATTTTTTGGTATGACGTGATTGGATATACATGTACATTTTTGATGTTCATTAGCTTGGATTTCTGATTTAGTTATGGAAGTATATCTTCATGGTTGAGGGTCATGGTTATTTGGTTTCTTTGGAGGAGCTCATGATGTGCACTTTGAGATTTTTGATGGTTTGATGCCTTGGTTGATTCTCATGGTTAAAGGATGGGTTTTTTTATCATGTGTCATGGATAGCTTGGATACACAGTTTAGTGGGAGCTTGTGACAATGATGGGGTGATAATGTAGGATTAGTTCCTCGTTTGTTTTTGGATCTTCATGTAGGAGATGGAATTTATGATGCCATGGGTGACTTGGTACCACAGTTGAGTGGGAGTTATTGGCATTGATATATTTATTGAGTGTTTGTAGATGTTGGAGGTTTGCCTTAGATCCTGTTGCTATAGAAGTGTCTTTGACATTTGCATGGTGAACTTGGTTATCTTCATGGTGTATGAAGATGGTTGCATGTTGAGGACTCATAGGGTTCTTGGTAAAGGTGCAGTTTATGCTTTTAGTTGGCATGTTATCCTTGGTATGAGGATGGTTTCATTATTATGTTATGGTATACTCTTGATACACATTTAGAGTTGTGACATGTTATAGTATGTTCATATGGAGCATATTGTCTCTTTTGAGATGGTCAGATCATGTTGTCATGTTTATATTCTTGTGGCCATGGTTGGAACTTTGACATTGATTTTGGTTTAGTTTCTTAGTATTGAGTACACTGATCATAAGCTGGATACTTCATGATATTGCTATGTTGCATTTGGAGTTGGCATGGATTGATTAGTTACAAGTGCTCATGGATACTTAGCGATGGTGGTGATGCTAATTTCTCTTGGATTAGAGAAGTATTTGTTGGGACAGTTGATGGTTTCAGTAGGAAGTCTGAGGGTTAGTCACCTAATATGGATTTGAGAGGAGATTGTTTTTAGATGAGTCTTGGTTGGAGACATGGTTATATTGATGAGCATTCTCATTCCCCACTCTTGGTCTACTCGGTGGTTTGCTAATTGAGAGGTATAGCCCATTGTATAGCCCATTGTTTTTCTTAGTTGCATTATATTTATGCTTGTCTGTCATGGATATGGATCTTGAGCTATGATACATGAGCTAGTTCTGGAGGGTTCATTTGAGATATGGTTTAGCATTGGTTATCTCCATGTGCATATGTTGTTATGCTGGTTGAGTTTGGGAGATGGTTCTATATTGGACATATTCCTTGGATTAGGAATGGTTTATGAATTTGATCTTCTTGTGAGAAGCTTACATCCATGATTAGTTATATGGTATGGTTTGGGTGTTTTAGATGTGTCCTTTGATATAGATTTGGGATGTATGCTCAAGCTTCAAAATGCTTCAATGGAGATGGATTTGAGATTTTTGGTGTGGATATGTGAAAATGGTATGAACTTGGCTTCCCAAACTGAAATGGTAACTTTAGCTTAAGGATTGTGATAAAATGGCTTGGGAGGGGATCTAATTTATAGGCAAGAGGCTTGAGGGATGGAGGGCTAAGATGCAAGGATGGAAAGATGGTGAGGGAGGGTCAAGATGGCACTCAAATGGGAGCACATAGATTGTGCTTGTTTAGCACCAGTCAGAGAGTGACACATGTCACAGGGAGAGTGGGTGGAGGAAAGGGCATGGATGAGTCAACAAAGGAGGTTCAAGGCTTTAAATGGCCCTCATAAGTGCTTGTAAGATTCATTCATGGCTTTGTAAGAGCACTTATGGCTTGGTGGTTGGGATATTTTGAGGGGAGACTTTGGTTTGGATTAGGAAAGTCTTAAGCTTGCTTAGGAATGTGAAAATGATTAGGGGATGGGTTAGGCTTGGGTTAGGATTAGATTAGGGATGTTAGAGATGTGCAAGTGGATGGCATTCATGAGGGTGGGTGAGTTAGTGGCTAAGCTTAGTTAGTATGGGTGGATGGGGTGGATTAGGCTAAATGGAGGATTTAGGATAGTTTAGGGGCTATTAGTTTTGAGGGCTTTATTTATCAAATAGATTTATTTAACAAATGAGCATTTTGGAATTAGATAGGAGAATAGGATTAATTGACAAATAGTGGGTTATTTGATTTATCAATTAGGACTATAGATGATTAATTAAATTAATCAACTAGGGAATGGCAAAGGATTTAATTAAATAGGAATTTAATTAATGATGCCTTTAGAGATAGCTAAATAGGATTATCAAAGTGGTGTAATTAAATTTAGGTGTCTACATTTTGCCCCTCTTTGACATAGTGTTGAGATAACACTATTTCAAAAAAGTTTGAACGGAGACGACAAGAGGAAGATGTTTTAGCAACAAGGTTGCCCCAGTCTCGTATAAGAAGAGGAGAGACTAGACTTAGAGATGCCCCCTAAAGAAGGTAGCGAGGAGAGAAGATGAGGCTCGACGGCTTCTTGAAAAGCATAAGAAGTCGAAACGAGCAAAAACATAGATTGGTAAAGAGAAGGGATGGAATTAGCTCAAATTCTCACGATGGGAGAATGATAAAGGGAGGTCAGATGCACAAGAGGAAGAAAGCGTAGGACAATCCAGAATTGAGGGGGAGGAGTGAAGGGGTGGAGCACGATGAAAGGAGATGAGGAGGAAGGGATGGATGAGGGGAAGATAAAGTGGTTTGGATGGGGGAGAATGGAGATGAAAGGAAGTACTACCACGTAGTTGAGCACAAGATTTAATATAGGAATGTTGGTTAATGGCCAAGGTTACTAAGAACATCATGGCCTTTTTACCAACTTTCCAGAGGACGTACGAAGAGACGCAAAACAAACACACAAAGATTGTCCCAGCATCGCACATGAATCCCAGAGGAAGCAGCATGGAACCAAGACTAGGTAACCCATAAACAGAAAAGAAAAATAAACAAAAGACTGGATCAAGACCTTACACTCAGATTGCCCCATTCGTAGCATACCATGATAGGGAAGATCGTGGCAACCGTGAGGAGGGAACAAGGAGAGTATTTGGAAAAGATACGTGAAGATCCAAAAGGGAAGAAGCCAAATAAAAAAAAAGAAAAAATTTAAAAGAGAACCGTTTGCTAACAAGATGGGTAGGAGGAGGTACTAACAGACCAAGATCAGATAGGAGGAAAGCTATATCCTACAAGGATTCATCAGAGAGTACTTAAGCCGAGGGATAACACCTTGGGGACAAGAGATCGAGCTAAACGATGCAGTGGAATAGCGAATCAAGATTTGTTACAAGTGTACAAAGTTGTTTGGTATTGGTTTTGTGGGATGAGAATGTGTTTTGGAAGAGTGGGATGACCAAGAGAGGTATGTAGGGCATCGGGGTGGGTTATAAGGGCGAACAGGGGGCTAGAAGGGGTCATTTGCAGTTAGATTGAGGAGGAGATATTGCTAAATAGGAGCTCTGTAGTGGAGATTATGATGGCAGGTATTGGGCGACCAGAGCACTGAGCAGACATAGTGTGATGAGTACGAGTATGAGGGACGCCCAATCGATCAGTAGGTTCTAAAACCTCTTCGTGATTTTTGTTGATGCATGTGTTATATCATTCTCGCGAAAGCAAAAATGCAATCCTGCAGGGACGGGTCCAACGGGAACACGAGCAAGATCAGCAGGATCGCGATCCCACAAAAAATGGCCTCGGGTGGGGGGATGCAGGGGTTTAAATAGTCATTTGTAGGAAAGCGATCCCGAGATGATATTACATGTGGGAATGGGGTAGAGTCAGCGAGACCGCATCCTCATGACGAGGAACGTGAGTCAGGAAGTGAGAACGCATCCCCGTTGGTTAAGGTCGGTGTACAACGAGAAAGGGGTTAAAAGGGGATAGTGTAGGAACGCGATCCTGCGGGAGCAAGGGTCGATGGGATCACCAGCTAGAGAGATCACGAGAATGCGCTAACGGGATCGGGGGAAAAGGTCAAGGGATTTAGAGCAAAGTCAACATCGTGATCCCATTGGAATATAGTTTTGCGAGAACACAGGAGGATAGGCTTCGCGGGAACACTATTTCTACGAGAATGCAATTTTTGGTAAAATAAAGTCAAAAAAAGCTAGGGTTGAGGGAAGGGAGGGTGTAGGATAAACAAGGAGATAGAAAAATGATGGTTGGATTGGTTTTGGTTGGGTGCAGTGGTCGCTGGATGCATTAGTATCACGGGAGTGACAAGCAGTAGTGTTGAGTGTGGGAGAGATGCTGACGCTGGTAGACTGGGCACGGGTCGAGGCGATCGAGCTAGGCCACCTGGCGAGGATGCTCCATACTCGTACTTATATGATGATGGTTATAGTGCTATGTAAGGGATGGCACAATGATATAGCAATGTTTCACCTACTGACGGGAGAGATGACAGTGATGCTGGAGGATGTGTACCAAATATTTAGACTGCTAGTGCAGGGGATGCCAGTCATGGCAACCAGAGAGATAACAGCAGAGGCGACTATGCAGAGACTACTGGGGCCTGGAGTGGAGTATAGGATCTGGAGGGGATAGTTTGCATTGGATGAGCATCTAGATCTCATGACGACGGAGAGGCGGATCTACTTCTATGTGCTAGGGCTGGTTTTGGGGTATATTGCCCCAGATACAAGTGGTACAGGTGTGACATTACCATTGATTCCAGTGGTGATGCGAATCATGGATGCAAGACACCCAACAGCATGGGGTTCTCTAATGTTGGTCGAGTTGTACCAGGACCTACATCAGATAGTGTACTAGGGTGATGACTGACAGGGGAGGAGCATTGGGTTCCTGACACTATTACAGGTGTGGGCATGGGAGCATATTGTAGTGCTCAAGCCATTGGGATGTAGGGATAGGCAGCTAGAGGAGTCAGTGGCATACAACTGGGTTGAGCCTTTGACATAACATCATACAGAGTCAGTGGATTATTGGAGAGTGCAGATTGATTAGATAGTAGCAGTGGTGTGGAGGCCATACATGGGACTTGGATTGTGGACAAAGGAGGGAGAGCAGCTCCCCTACACCATTTCTCCATGCTTTGTGTTCGGGAGATGGGAGCACATTGCAGAGCAGTATAGGCTAGACAAGGCACTGCTAGAGTTTAGGTGGTAGCAGGTGGCAGTGGGAGATCCACATTGGTATTAGCGAGTTACCTGTGAGCTAGTGTTGATGTACGGGCCATCCCTGCAGAGGGATGGGCTATTGAGGGTGTGGCAAGAGTTGAAGGTGCAGCAGTGGGATTGGTTCGGTGGGGTAGCAGATGCGAGCTCCACATAGGAGTACTGAGATAATTTTGTGAGGCCGAGGCCAGTGGGGAGAGCATAGGGCATGAGGGCAATGGCCGTGACAGGGGAGCTAGCTCGAGTAGCCTGACAGGGGTGATATGTGGCGAGGGGGTTGTGGCAGTGGTTGCATAAGAGGAGGAGCCTGCCCATCAAAGGAGGAGGGTGGTGGGGGAGGAGAGGAGAGCTGAGCCAGAGAGGAGAGCAGAGGAGAGGGGAGCCCAGCCAGAGAGAGGAGGAGAGGAGGCACAGGGGCGAGAGAGGGCGACAGGGGGAGAGGTAGGAGGATTGTCTAGCGAGGGAGGAGATGACGAGTTGGCAAGCTGATACGCCTCGCTAGAGTAGGCACACGCAGTGATGAGCTAGCTGCTCTGAGATACGCAGCAGGAGAGAGATCAGATCTGGGTAGAGTGAGATTAGTTCAAACAAGAGCGAGATACAGCCCAGGGGCAGGTAGACAAGGAAGACGTGGAGGTGGGGAGGCTACAAATAGAGGTGGGCTAGATGGAGGGGAGGTTGGATGCTATGACTGCGGAGTAGTAGGGGGTGTAGGCTAGACTAGACACCCTCCAACAGGAGTGCGATAGGTTGGTGGTGGAGGTGGCAACCTTACGGGCACAGGTGGTAGTGGGAGGGGGTTTGGAGGAGTTGCGAAGATTGCAGGTAGAGATGGAGGAGTTGAGGGAGAGGGTTGGGTTCTACTGGGGGAGGTACCATGCTGTAGTGCCAGCATCACAGATTGAGCATTACAGGTGGCTGACTCAGTCAGATAGAATAGGTACCCACACAAGGATGCAGGGAGGAGGGGAGAGTGGATGGAGCACTGGGGGAGAGAGTGCAGGTGGGTCTTGACGCACAAGGTATAGTCAGAGGGCAGGGCTGAGCCAATGGCGTGGGATGGGAGAGGAGGTAGAGAGCTCTGGGATAGGGGGAGGACTAATGGGGCCACCACCTCCACCACCACCACCACCAGGAGCCGGGAGAGGGGCACAGGAGGAGACTAATGATGCAAGGACGATGGGTTGACCATTGATGAGGAGGCATCTTTTGTTTGGGATACTGAGTATCATGTATATATCGACTTTTTGAGACACATTTTGTGTGGGCGCAGACCCGTTTGTACTGTATGGACATTGTACATTGATGGACTTTTATTCTTTCATTCTTTCATTAATATATAGAGATGATGATTTTGGTATTATATGTGTTATGGAGTGGTGAGGTTTATGTATAGTGGTTGATAGTGATGTTTTGATGGCATTGTTGATGATTGGTGATGCAAGATGCGACAGGTGCTTTATGATTTTTTTTTGACTGTGCTGGTAGTTTGTGATGCAGGATGTGATTTTTGATGACATTGTATACATGATATAAGATGATTTTGATGTGATTCAGCTATGATAGTGCAGATATGATGTGATGTGATGTTGATCTATGATATCACAGGTGTGATGTGATTTGATGTGATCCTTGATGACATGTTTTTCCTTATGATATTGTAGATGTGATGAGATTTTCTGCATGATAGATATCATGTAGTATGATAGGTTTTGGATATGATCTTGATGATGTGATGTTTTCTTTATGATAGATGTGATGTGATCCCGAGAAATTGATTGCTTTGGAGAGTATTTGATATGATGTTGTATGATAATAAGTACAAATGATAAAATAAGTGACAAATGTAAAATGAATCCCAACTAAAGGATAGTCAACAAATTTATGATATGGAAAAATGAATATAATGACACTTTTAACACAAACTAAAGATGGATGAAAGATCTAAATGAATTACAAACTAAAGGAAAATGGAGTATGACTTAATGATGAACTACAATGCTAAAAGAAAACCTATCCTAATGATAAATGTCAACAAGGCTAAAATGAATCATAATCTAATGTTAAAATGAACTATAATCTAATGATGACTGATAATGCAAAAATGAACTATAATCTAATGATGAATGATAATGCTAACATGAACTATAATCTAATGAAGAATGACTTATGTTTAAGATGAACTAAAAGAGAGAACAATAAACTTATGATATGGTACAAAGAACACAAACTAAAAGATACACTTGAGAGTTTATGATAAACAAGCGAGAATAACATAAAAGACTGAATGCAATGATATTCCATGATATGATAAAGGATACGAGCTATGATAATACAACATACAAGTTTTGGGAGATGCAAGAAAAACAATGATGGTGGAATGAGATAACCGATGTTTGACTTATGATAACGTTCTATGATATGAAAAGTGATCATAGGAGATACTGACTCTAAAGAGAATAATGTTGGAAAAAGAGTGACCAACAAACTCGCAGTCAGGAGGATAGCAGAGATTTCTAGAGCTAGGATAGTAACTTTATGATAGGGATCACATCATGATGAGAATAAGAAAAGAATTTATGTTCAAGGCTTTGAATCAAATGATTCTGAGGGTGGAAAAAGTGATAGTTCAAGGGAGAGGGGTGATGGCAAGGAGGAGGAAGCTTGAGCATGGGGTACCTCGTGAGGAAGTACCACTATGTAGTGTGAACACTTAATTTGATATAGGATTGTTAGGGACCTGCCAAGGTTACTAAGAATTTCAAGGCCTTTTCCCCAAAATTCCATAGGATGGACTCAAACAGGCACACAAGGATTGCCCCAACATCACACATGAGTCCCAGAGAGATCAGTGTTGGAATGACGCTGGATGATCCACAAACAAATGATATTACCCAAGTGCATCATGTTTTATTGAAAAGATAAAAGCATGTTGGAAATATGCAAGGATAATATCAACTAACTCTCAAGCAGCAAAAGACTGTGATCAAAACCAACCTCCTTAGTTGCTCCAGTCAAAATACACCATGATATGAAATGATTATGGTGATCTTGAGGAGGAAACAACAAAAGGTATGTGGAAACAATCAACCAAAAAGAGAAACAACAAAGGACTCCACAAAGTAAAAAAGAAACCTTTTGCCAAAGAGATCAACTAATGAGCTACTAATGGGTTACAACAAGACCTGGACAGTATGTACAAGTGAGACTAGTTAAGGACATGGGAACTCGAGACTAGGTAGCAAAACATAGTAGTAGGTATATGCGTGATGGGGGAAAGCTCAGGATGAGGAGAGAGCATTGTTATAATACAAGATTTTGTTGAGGTGGGTTTATGTAAAGTGTGATTTATGTACAAGGGTCCGAATATTGCTGTATTCACATAGGGATGGTTTATGGGAGACAAAGGTTAGTGCAGGGGGTATGAGACACATGTTATATGGGTCATATATGCTACATATGGTAAGGATAAAAAAGCATGTGATAGGGAAGATCTAGTAGAATACAATGGTAGGATATAGTGAGTATGATACATGGGATGCTATAATACAGGAATGAGGTGGGATGTTTGCATAGTGCAAAGTGCTAGAGGATGCAGTGGAAAAGCATGGTGAATAAGGATAAGGAACACCTTGGAAAAAGTGGGGGGGGAGGGAAATGAGTGATGTATTATGGGGGGGTGATAAAGGGGGTTGTGTCAGTGATAGATAATGGAAGAGTTGTAGTACACCTGGCACCTATTTGCTAGGTTTTCACCAGGGACCTATCCAAGGCCCTTGAATTGCCAAGTTTTCACCATTGGATGCTTTATTTTTACTTTATGCCTTTTTTCTTTCCTTGAATTGTAAATTTTGTCCTTTAGGCGTAGAATTTCTTGAGGTGAATAATGCTAGTAGGATCATTTAGGACTTCACCTTCAAGGGTGGATAGCTGATAGGCTCCTGAGCCAAAAGATGTCGTGACCACATAAGGACCAAGCCAGGTGGGCTTGAACTTGCCTTTCTTTTCTCTGATAGCTTGAACCTTCATATTCTCTTTATGGACCATGTCACCTTCCTGAAAACTGTGCCGATGGACTTTCCTGTTGAAATTGTGCTTGAGGTGACTTTGATAGACCATGAGATGGTCGTAGGCCGGTTGCCTTTTTTCATCAACTAGATCAAGTTAAGTAATTTGAGCCACTCTATATTCTTCATCAGATATCTATCCTCGGAGAGAAATGTAGAGTGATGGGAGTTCAACCTCAATAGGCAGGACTGCTTCAACACCATAGACCAAGGAGTATGGAGTTGTGCCAGTGGTTGTATGGAATGAAGTGCGGTATGCCCAGAGGGCTGGATTAATTTGCAAATGCCAATCATAGTCGGAGTTATTGACAACTTTCTTGAGTATTTTGTGGAGCATTTTATTAGTTGCCTTAGCCTGACCATTACCTTGTGGGAAATATGGGCTCGAGAAATGTTGGTGGATGCGGAGGGAAGTGCACAATTCCTCCATATTTAGGTCTTCAAAATTACCTCCATGGTCTGTGAATATGGTAGCTGAGATGCCAAAGCGACATATGATATGATACAATATAAACTTGGACACTTGAACTCCCATGGCCATAATAAGGGGGACTGCCTCAACCCACTTAGTGAAATAATCAGTGGCGGTGATTATCTACTTGTGCCCTTTTGAAGAAAGTGGCGCAATAAGACCAACAAGATCAAATCCCCAAGAGGCAAAAGGTCATGGTGGTGCAATGGTTTGCAAGTCATGTGCTAGAGCCCGGATTAAATTAGCATGTTGTTGACAAGGTAAACATCATTTCACAAATTCACACACATCTTGTTCTAGAGTAGGCCAATAATATCCAGCCTGAAGGATCTGCTTTGCTAGCACCATCCCGCTCGTCTGAGCACCAAAAAGTCCAGCGTGTACCTCTTTGAGAGCCATTGCAGCCTCATTTTGATCTAAACATTGAGAGAGAGTATCATGATAACCATGATGATATAGGGTTTGGGTAATGATAGTGTAACAAAAAGCTTTGCAAATAAGGTTTTGACGTTGGGTTCGTGTGAGGTGAGGAGATATGATACCATTTAGTAGGTAAGCATGAATTTCATGGTACCATGGAGATTGGGGACCAACCAAGATACAGACCCGTGTTGATTCATCATTCTCATATGCGGGTTCGTTCAGCTACTCAACCAAGAATTCATATTGCGTAGCTTCATGTGGTATTTCTAAGAGAGAACCAATAGTAGCCATAGCATCAGCTGCCTTATTCTAGAGTCGAGGTATCTGTATGAACTAGATTTGAGTGAAATGCTCCTTTAGTTGGTCAACTAGGTCTTTGTAAGGTAGTAACTTGTCATCCTTGGTTTGATATTCATCCAAAGCTTGTTTGATGATAAGCTGAGAATCACCATAGACCTGAAGCTCTGTGATATTCCATTCAATGGCAATTTTGAGTTCTGCAACAAGGGCCTCATACTCTATAATGTTATTGGTACACTGAAATTGTAGTTTGAAGGATTTAGAGATATAATCACCTTGAGGTGTAACCAAAAGTATGCCCGCACCGGAGCCATGAGATGTATAAGAGCCATCAAAATATAGCTTCCAAAGTGATTGTTTTCTATCAAAAAGAGGTATTCATCTAGAAATTCCATGATGAGTGGTTGATCTGCAACTAAGGGGGCATCAGCCAAGTGATCTACAATAGCCTAGCCTTTGATGGCCTTTCTATCAATATACTAAATGTCAAACTCACTGAGAAGCATAACCCATTTTGCCAGGCGTCTGGTGAGTACTACACAAGAGAGCATATATTTCAATGGATCAATCTTTGATATTAGTTGTATAGTATGACTCAACATGTAGTGATGTAGCTTTTGGGTGGCAAACACTACTGCTAAGCATGCCTTCTCCACTGGTGTGTAGTTGAGCTCATATCCCACCAATGTTCAACTGATGTAATAAATAGCTCATTCCTTCCCTACATTGTCAAGTTGTGCTAGCAGAGAACCTAATGCTGTAGGAGTAGCTGTGATGTACAATATGAGTGGGCACCCGGCAACTAGAGGAAGAAAAATAGGTGGATTAGCTAAGTATTGTTTGATGAGCTCAAAATTGTGCTGGCAAGCTGGGTCCCATTGGAAATTTTGATCTTTCTTAAGCAAGTGAGTGAAAGGTTGACACTTATCAGCAAGCTGAGAAATGAATCGTAGTTTTCCTTGCAAAGAATGAAGGTGCCTGAGTGTCTTAGGAGGAGACATATCCATGATTGATTTTACCTTCTTAGGGTCAATCTCAATACTGTGCTATGACACAATGAAGCCTAGGAGCTTTCCTGAAGTAACACTGAAGACACACTTCTTTGGATTTAGCATGAGACGATATTCTGCCAGTCAGTTAAACACTTCTTTGAGGTGAGATAAGTGGTCCAAAGCATTGAGATATTTGACTAGAATATCATCCACATAATCCTCAAGTATCTTATGGATTAGGTCATGGAAGATGATCGCCATCGTGCGCTGGTAGGTTGCCCCGACATTCTTTAACCCAATGGGCATCATATTGTAGCAGAATGTGCCCCAAGGTGTAGTAAATGTTGTCTTATGCTGATATTCTTTTGCTATATGAATATGATTATATCTAGAGAAACCATCCATTAGTGACAAGAGTTCATGACCTGGGGTGAGATCCACAGTCATGTCGATATTTGGAAATGGAAAGTCATCCTTTGGACAAGCTTTATTAAGATCCTAGAAATCAGTGCAAATTTTGATATCACTAGAGGGCTTGGTAACAGGTACCATATTAGAAATCCATTCAGAATAATCTATTGGTCGAATGATTTTGGCCTCCAACAACTTCTCTAGCTCTGCTTTGACTAATAAAGCTAACTTGGGGTGCATTTTTCAAAGTTTTTGTTTGACGGGTTTGGCCCCTGGATCTACTGCTAGATGGTGTACAACTAGTTTGGGGTCCAACCCCAGCATATCCTGAAATGACCTTGCAAAGTGGCCTATATTTTCATGGAGGACTTCAAGAAGAAGCTCTACTTGTTCAGGTGGTAAAGAGGTTGCGATGTATGTGATATGTGGTATCTCTATTAGACCAATATCTATAGGCTGAGTTTCTTTTGTCAAAATTGAAGATATAGGAGGTTAATGCTCTTGTGGGGGGAGGAATAAATATCCATCCTTAGGTGCCTCTGAGAGATTTTCACCATTGGATACGTCCTTTATTTTTGTTTCATTTTTTGAGTCACCCAATGGCGTTCCAGAGGAGTTTTCACCATGGGATCATTTTCTCTTATCTTTTTGCTTTTTTGTTTCTTTTGGGATTTCATTTTTGCGACTAGAGATTTCCTCCTCCCCGAAGTAACCTGTAGGATCCAACTTGTAGACATATGCTGATGGTGGAGGTGGCTATTTATGTGGCATTTCTACCCCCATGAATTTAAGGAGTGCGTGCTTGGTAGAGAACTCATCAACATGAACGACACTTGGTTGGTCCCAATCTATGAGTTCGGGGTGAGCGAGGGGAAGGTCTATGAGATTCAAGGATAACTGGCAGAGCACAGATGCTCCAAGGATTATTTCGTCTGGGAAAATATCATCGCAAGCTTTCTTTTCAACTTCCTCAGGGATGTCTTCAACCTCAGTAAGAGTGTTTTGGATGTTCATAAAGGCGTGGCCTTCCGTTGTAGTGCCCCCAGTTGTGGGGAGTCCATAGCCTGAGCCTTTGGTTTTCTGCCCTTGGTGTGCTTCTATAGGTTGTCTCATACCTGATTCTTGGTAGCCTAAACCACTTCCTTGATAATCCCATTGCTCCGTGGTCAAGTGATGTGACTAGGGATATTTCTATTTAAAGTGATCAAGAAGTGCTTCACTTTTAGGGGGTGGCTCCTTGTATAGCCATGTGTTAATGTCTGGTGTATTTTCTGCTCCATCAAGGATACCCTTGGTAAAAAATGTGGTAGGGCCCAACTGGTGAAGTCGAGAGGTGGTTTTTGGTACAAGCCCTTGATGTATTGGGCATCCTTGAGTATGTGGGTCAAGTGGTAGAGCGCCAACAGAAAAAGCATCCGTGAGACTATACTCGCCACAACCTAGGTAATTGATCTTAACTATGGAGAGAGTGGAGGCTAAAATGGTGTTTGGATCGTGGCAGGTGCCAAAGGAGCTGGCCATGGTGGTGCCAATTTTGATCCCAGGATAGTGATTGGTGTATGAAGCTTCAACCGCATTGCAATAAGAAAAGGCTTTAGGATCTGCGTAGATGGTTATCTCAGTGCCATTATGAAAAAATTTGACACATTGATGATATGTGGATGGAACGACCTTCATGGCATGAATCCATGGATGATCAAGGAGGATATTATACGGAAGATTAAGATCAACTACATGAAAAAGTGTTTCTTGAGTGGCTGGGTCGACTCTGATAGGGAGCAAGATGGTTCCTTCAATAGCATGCTCCAAGTTGTCATATGCCTTGATGGTGATCACCTCATTGATGATATATGCTTTAGTATATCCTTCCTGCTTGGTGAAATTTAGAGTACATAGGTTTAGAGCTGATTCATTATCTATCATGACATGTTTAACTACAAAGTCAGAAACCATAACAATGATGAGTAGTGGGAGGATGTGATTGGGTTCAATTGTTGGGATATCAATATTTTTGAACGATAGGGCATAGGAGGCTGAAAGATGGGCAACCACGTTGTGAAACTCATTGGCGTTAATGTTGGAGGGGATGTGTGACTCATGTAGAGTGCTGTCAAGGATCTCTTGATAAAGTGGGCTTGTCTATAAGAGATCTAGGATGGAGATCTGGGTCGGCGTGTTTCCAAGGTGTTCCAAGATGTTATTGTGGCCCTAGTGAAGGTGATTTTGATGGAGATGCTCGAGATGGAGGTGGTCATGCTGATGGTGGTTTGATTTGTGTGGACACAGGTGGACCAGCTATATCGAGTCATGTCCGATGGGTAGCAACTGCACACTAAGTGTTTGGGCCTTTGATATTGATGACATTGATAGATGGTTCAACTTGGGATATGCAACCAATTAAGCTACCATAGTCTAAGTATGCTGAGGTATAATTATGAGACGTGTCTCGATTGTCACCTTGTTTACCTGGAGCATTGTTAGGTTTGTTGATAGGAGGGTTTGTAGGTGCCTTTCCCGGGTTGGTGTTATGAGGAGGGAAATCATTTTGATACATCATTAATCCTGCATTAGGGGAGGGTTGTGCCCCCACTGTGATCTCTTTTCAGTCAATGAGGTCCTGTACATAATCCTTAAGTTGCATGCATTTAAGGGTAGTGTACCCTTTAACATGATGGAATTTGGAATATTCGTTATATTTGTACCAAGATGCTCTAGACTGATTGGGTTCCAAGGGTTACGTTTGTGGATATTGAACAAGGTTATCTTTGGCCAATTTTTCAAAAATTGTATCAAGAGGTTCCCCCAATGGGGTGTATGTTTGTGGTTGCCTCTAAACACGGGGTTTACTACTTGCTGATAGTGTGATAGCATTAGTTTGATTATGAGGAACCTGTATTTGCTGATGAGTTTGCATGGGTAGCTAGCGATACACAGGAGGTTGCTATTGATAAGTTTGTTGTTGGAAAAATGTGGTGAGAACATTGGTAGCCGCCCCAACAATATGGACCTGTCGAGTGTCAGTGGCACCATCTATTACTGTATTCTTGTTTTTGTTCCAATATCGAGTTTTGTCATTGCTCGACCCACGGTCCTGGGTATTTTCTTTATACAATCTGATAACACCATCCTTAATGAGGCCTTGCTTGAGGCCCATTCCTTTTTCTTTGATGTCCTTGTATGTTTACAAATAGTTCATAACCATATGATGAGTGAGGCTAGGGTGTGCGTTGTTTATGAACATCTTGACAAGATGGCGCTCAGGGATGGTGCAAGAGATCCTTGTTGTGAGGATCTGTTAGCATTGCAAGTACTCTATAAGACTCTCTCCTCCCTTTTTTTTTAGTGTGGAAAAGGTATACTACAGATAATTTAGTCTCAATGAGATGGGTATACTGAGCAACAAAGGCCTCAGAAAGTTCCGCAAAAGTTTTAATAGTACCTTGAGGGATGCGACAGAACCATTCCAAGGCTGGTCCTACTAGGCTCTTGGGAAAGAGCCACATGAGGAACACATCATTATAAGCCACCTCCTAACAATGCATATAGAATTCCTTAACATGAGTGACTGGATCACTCTTCCCCCTGAATTTTTCAAACTTGGAGGTCTCAAAATGTTTAGGAAATGGAGTCAATGTGATAGTCCTATCAAAAGGGTATGGGCAATCATTTTCAAATTTGAAAGTTTTGGTGTCTATCCCATCCTTGAGGGCTTTGAGAGCATCTTTCATCTCTTCTCATTCAGATTTTATAGGTGGAAGAGTGGGTGCCCCCGATCCAGGTGCCCCCGGTGTAGGATATGTGCCAGAGCCTGACGTGTGATATGGAGAACTCTGATGACCATATGAAATTTGTGGAAAAATAGTTTGCATAGCCGATGGAGTGGATGCTATGGTTTTCTAGGATGTGGGTTGTGCATACTATTACATCTGCTGAGGTAGGTGTGGTGGGTAACTATGAGGTTGTTGCCCTATGAGGTGGTTCTGAGGGGGTTCTTGGGCATACTGCTGATGTGAAGATTTCAGCTGGAATGGTGGTAATGCAGATGATACAGGTGCTATGCTTTGGGAATATATACCATGCCCAATATATGTGGGTTGCGCGCCTGCTTGAGAGTAGGACTGATTTGGAGTAGGTGTAAGATAATTAATTTGCGGCAAAGTTTTTACTGTAGAGAATTGCAGTGGCGATGGACTTGGGCTATTTCCTAGAGGCGGCATGGAGAAATAGTTGGTAAGGGGTGGGAGTGAATAGCTATGTGGAGCAGTGGATGACAGTGTCGAAGGTGTGAACGCGACTGCAGTGCTAGGGGGAAGACTAATGATAGGTGCCTGTGTCACAGAAAAATTCCAAGGTCCCAGAGGAAAAGAAGCTGAAGAGCTTTGGCTAGTTACAAAGGGGTTGATAGTGATGTTTGGTGGGATGGAGGATGAGGTATTGGACCCTAACGGTGGTATTTGAGTAGCAAATGGACTAGATGCAATATGGGGTGGAAACAAAAAGGTAGTGCTACTAGATGCAAATGGAGGATTTGGTGGAGTGAAAAAAATGAGTGGTGAAAATAGATGCAAATGGTATACTTGAGGTTGGTTGAGATGTAGTATGAACTAATGGTTGAGTGGGAATGGAGTGAATGTTCAGTGGAATGGGAACTGGCACTTGGGTCGAGGGGATATTTGGGTCTGCTGGTTCTACCTAAGGTGGTTGCCATCCAAACAAAGGTTGAGTAGGATTTGTTATGTTGATAGGTGGTGGACGTCCAAACTCAAAGACACCAACATTTTCTTGTAAGAAATTTTCCATGATGGTTTCCTTGTTGCGATCTATGATGTTATTTACGATAGTAGATTGACCAGGTTGGTTCATGAAAGCATCAATATCTATGGATGATCCTGGTTCTTTTGAAATTTGTGGTGGTGGGTCTGATCGTGTCATGGATACCACAGAGTATGGTTGAGCTCAAGATGTGCTACCACTATGACTAGGATTGATGTCTTTTTTCCGTGTGTGCCTACCAAAACGTGTGGTGGGTGGCATGAAAGGATGCTTCTCCTAAATGTAGCGAAGGATGATACTAAGGGTGTTAAAAGGATATGATGCTAAGTGCAAGAAGCTTGTGTGTTCTAAAAATATGAATGTGGGAAATTTGATGGTGATGCGAAAGGTGTAACCCTAACCTTTGGCTCAAGGTGATGTGGGGCACCAATAGCAACCTAGTCCTAGCAAAGTGTTGTGTTTCAAAGATACTTAGGATGATGAGAGATGTGATGCAAAAATGTTTCTAAGTGAGTGAGGAAATAACGCTGAGATTTTAACAATGCAGGTGGAGGATTCTTCTTCAACAACCTAAGATGAGAGGAGATGGTCTAACTTCAAATGCTTGAATGGGATAGTGCAATTCCTAGATGAGAGACTAAACTTATAAGTGTGTAAGTGTGTGTGGAAAAAAGGAAGGACCTAATCATAATGAGTAACAGTAGAGTTGTCGATAAGGCTTGTATTAACACCATGTTGAAAGGTTAGGTTTTGGATTTTGTAGTCCCATTCAGTTTACAATGCTACTTCAGCTCTGTCTTTCTCAATTTGATCCAATTTGGCAATCTTAGGGTTGGGGGTATGCTTCTTATGTTCTGCTTCAATTTCCTTATAGGCTAGTATTTGAGGAAGCTTAGCCTTCTTAAACTTAGTCTTAGGATGACTTGACATGAGATATTTCCAAGGATTAAGATGACAACCGTGGGGTTCTTTGGAGGCAGTGACTACGCTAAGTATGCCCTATGCTAGGATTGACCAAGTTTGGAAAACATTCATTCAATAAGTAAAAGATCAAGCAATAGTAAGAACAACTAGATAGAAGTTTTGATTCCCAGAATGTGATACTTGCGCCAAGGAGTGTGTATGTTTTTACAAATGTTTTGAGCAATCACTTCAAGCACATGAACATCCTAGATGGTTGGCTACAAAGCTGACAGTTAGTTTATCCGGGGAGTCCTCGATATACACAAGGTACATGAGGCCCAAATCTGTAGATGAAACCAAAAAGATGTTACATAACCGAGAGGAGCGATAACCCACTTCTCCTGTTTCACTTATCAAGGGTATAAAGTTCCTTGAGGCTTAGCCCGAATGACAAAATCTTGATCTCAAGAGAGGTGTCTTTGGATTCACCTCCTGATCTTTATACTCCACCAAAATGCTGGAGTTGAGGTCATCCCAAGGGGTGATGAAATCCCCAAGCAGGCCTCCTAAAACTTAAACAAGATTTTGGATCCTAATCTTATGCACCCAAGATGGCCTCAAAAGACTACAAGGGGAGAAAAGACTTGGATAGTCTTGGGCTAAAAGATAGAGTTTTTTCCCAACTGACGCTTAAGTTTTCTAATCTAGACATTTGAAAACATGTGTGATTTAAGATGCAAAGGTTCAATTCCAACTTGAAATGCGCCAAAAAAAGAGAAGTTATCGAAGAATGAATACACCAAGAAGATTTAGGGTCAACCAAAAGTAAACTCGCACGCCCGGAGGCCCTCCACGTCAAGTATCGATTGATTTTTTGTTAAGGCATTCAAGATTGAGTGTATTTTTTTTTTAGCCCAAAATAAAGATGTGGGTAAAGTTTGATTTCAAGCGCGTGCTCGGAGGCCCTCCATGTCAATTGATTCTTGTTTAGTTTTAAAGCCCAAACTTGAAGTGTGATCGATTTAATCTAGATTTTTGGACATTCAATAAATCTTATAAGTTAAGACAAACCCTCAACAACTAATTAAGTAGAATTTGATTATGGAACACTTAACACTCTCTTAGGTAGACCCATCCCCATATATGTCACTGATATTGCAACCAATGGTTAGAATGATGGGTGATTAAAGAGGGTGAGTCCAATGAAAAACTACTCAATTCGACTCTTGCTGATTTGTTTTTAACTTAACCAATTTAGTAAATGTTCAAAAATCAAACTTGCCTAAGTTGCATGCAAAAGAGAGATTTGTTTGTTCTTTTTAACACACCAAAATGAAGTGTTTGGTTTGTGGGATTTTTAGACATACAAGTTCATTGTTCCAATTTGCAAAGACAAATGACAATAACTTTGACAAGACCAACAAAAAAAAGGAAGCATTCCCGCAGAGAAAATGCGAGAAACAACATTCCTGCGAGGGTACCTGCATTCTCGCAAGCAAGTTCACAATCCCACTAGAGTTCCTGTTCGTGGGAATGACAATCCCGCCATGAATCTAGATTGCGAGAATGATAGGAAAGATTGTTAAAATGAATTAAAGACGCAAGCCAAAAACCTAAGATCTCTTTTTGACAGAGCAATCCCTTGAGTTTATGCCCTTACAAAATTCCCACAAGCAGGAATGATGATCCGGCTGACAAAAATTTATTACAATCCCGAGAAGTTTAAGATAGGAAATGGTAAGGTGGGAATAATGATCTCACTATTTTTGAGGCACATTCCCATTGGAGGATTGGTCGGTGGGGATGAAGAGGCTTGTTTGATGATACGTGGCAGAGGCTATGTGTTGATGAGGTGCGAACTTGCAGTCGTAGGTTTGCATTCCCACTGGAGAATAGCAGTGTTCCTGCATCGCGAGATCGCATTTCTATGGTCACGAGGATGCAAAAGGTTTTTTGTTTTTGACTATACACTAGGTGAAAATTGAGGACAAGGTTGGGAGCACGTTCTTGAGGCATTCAAAGTGGTCCTGCAAGCAAAATAAAAAGGTAACACAAACAAAAGATATTGCCATTTAGGTTAGCTTTGCATGGTTAATCAAAACATGAAAATGAGAAATAAGCATGTAAAAATAGCATAAATGAAGATTAAAAATGACCCTTTTGGGGTCCCACCAGGCATGCCAAAATGTGTACACTAATATGTTAGCAAGAAACACTAATCTATTTAAAAACAAAAGCATTAACTAATAGAACTAGTATAAACTTTAGATGAGACAAAGTGAGGTCCTCAAATGAGAATATGAGCTATGGATAGGCTCTCTCAATGAGGATGATCACTTGATTAGTAGATGTGTCCTTTGATATGGATTTGTGATGTATGCTCAAGCTTCAAAATGCTTCAATGGAGATGGATTTGGGATTTTTGGTGTGGATATGTGAAAATAGTATGCATTTGGCTTCTCGAACTGACATGGTAACTTTAGCTTAAGGATTGTGATAAAATGGCTTGGGAGGGGATCCAATTTATAGGCAAGAGGTTTGAGGGATGGAGGGCTAAGATGCAAGGATGGCAAGATGGTGAGGGAGGCTCAGGATGCACTCAAAGGGGAGCACATAGATTGTGCTTGTTTAGCACCAATAAGAGAGTGACACATGTTACAGGGAGAGTGGGTGGAGGAAAGGGCATGGATGAGTCAACAAAGGAGGCTTAAGGCTTTAAATGGCCCTCATAAGTGCTTGTAAGAGCAATGAATGAGCTTGTAAGAGTTATTCATGGCTTTGCAAGAGTACTTATGGCTTGGTGGTTGGGATATTTTGAGGGGAGGCTTTTGTTTGGATTAGGAAAGTCTTAAGCTTGCTTAGGAATGTGCAAATGATTAGGGGATGGGTTAGGCTTGGGTTAGGATTAGATTAGGGATGTTAGAGATGTGCAAGTGGATGGCATTCATGAGGGTGGGTGAGTTAGTGGCTAAGCTTAGTTAGTATGGATGGATGGGGTGGATTAGGCTAAATGGAGGATTTAGGATAGTTTAGGGGCTATTATTTTTGAGAGCTTTATTTATCAAATAGATTTATTTAATAAATGAGGGTTTTGGAATTAGATAGGAGAATAGGATTAATTGGCAAATAGTGAGTTATTTGATTTATCAATTAGGACTATAGATGATTAATTAAATTAATCAACTAGGGGATGGCAAAGGATTTAATTAAATAGGAATTTAATTAATGATGCCTTTAGAGATAGCTAAATAAGATTATCAAAGTGGTGTAATCAAATTTAGGTGTCTACAGGTACAAGATTTTATGATCTTCTAATGCGACAAATTGGGTGGCTTTCTCTTTGGATGGCTTCTATGTATGTCCAGTGTTAGTGGCATAATAGGAGGTGAGATCATTCATGTTTGAGATGCTAAATACTTTGATTTTTTGTTGCAGGTACTAGGATGGAGCACATGGTGTACTTTGATCAATGATGGTGGATGTGCTGGGACAGATCATTCCCTTGTTCATTTATGTGGCTATGGATTGACCCTAAGCAATGTATACAACAAGTGGAAGATTGTTGAGATAATGGGTGTTTCACACATTGCATAATATTGTTATATTTTATTATGTAATGTTGCATCTAGATGGATGTGCAACATGTAAAGATTCCCATGAGATATACTTGATGAGTTGTATTGTAATATTGTGATAATAATTCATGTAATTATTTAATATTGGAGAAAAGAATTAAATGCCCAATATTAAATGTGGGTTTTGTGGGACTTGCTACTATATAAGTAGCCACAAGGGTAGTTGTTGGTGTGACAAGAAGAAGGAAAAAAGACAAGTGTCGAGTAGGAAAAGGTTTGACATGTTAGCCAAGGGAGCATTTGTGAAGGTTGGAAGCATGGCATGGGATGTGTGGATTCATGCTGGTTCACATAGTTTTCTCGATTGTGGCTATGGCTTTGAAGGCTTCCATTGTTGTATGGCAATGGTATTTTTAGCTGAATAATACATGGTGATGGATGCTTTTGGAGGCTGAGTTTTTTCCCTCAACGAGGGTTTCCTAGGGTATATCTTGTGTCACATTTTGTGGGTATGTTGTCTATTCTCTTGGATGTGGATTTTAATTTCGTATTTATTTTAGATCTATTATGGTTATGTGGAAATGGTTATATTCTTTGTTGCAAGTTTCCTTACACAACCATCTTTCTTCTTCCATGTCTTGTTCATCTCATTGCTGATATGCTCAACATCTACCTTACCTTTGCCTTTATCAAATTCATAACTTGGTTCCTTTGACCTAGTTGGACAATGCTTATTAATATGGCAAGTCTTCAAACAACTAAAGCATGTGGTTTGACTCAACTATCTTTTGTAGTAACCACTAAAGTGTGTCCTAATGTAGTTCTTAGGGATATGTCCATATTGTTGACAATAATGAAAGATATATCTGGTGTTGTAATCCCAATTACAAGAGTGTGCATAGCTTCTTACCTTTTCTAGCTTGTTTGATGACCACATGGACTTGGATCTACACTCAAAACCTTGATGTCCATACTTCTGACAATTGTAGCAGTATTCTTCAAATTTTTATTTATGCATGGTCCTGGTTCTGCATTCATGTGCCTGATGACCTTGTTTATTGCACTTATGACAATAAACCATGTTCTTAGGCTTGACATTCTAATTTGTATTGTTGCTCCTACACACATTAGCAACATGTCCTTTCTTTCCACAACTATGACAACTAGGTTTGGAATTCTTACCTCTTTTGTTCCTTTCTTCAACAACTTTGGATGATTCTCCTACTTCAATGCTTGTGTAGCCCATTCTTGATGTATCTTTGTTAGATCTAGGGGATCTTAGTAATTTCTCAAAGTATTTGATGGCTTCATTTGGCTTGTTGAAACTTTCAGCAAATTCCTTTTCTCTTTTTAGGTCTTTCTGCAGTTGTTCATTTTGCAACTTCAGTGTGGTTATCTCAATGTCCTTGACATTCAACTCATGATGAGCATTCATCATTTGGCTTAATGTATCCAATTGTATGTTTGATATCCTAGTTAGCTCTGGTGCTTCTCTTCCAATTCATTATTCAAGATTCTTTTGTCTTTTTCAATTATGGCTTTGTCTTCCATGGCTTTCTTCTTTTGTTCAGTCACCTCACATAGCAATATAGCTTGTGATTCTTGCTCCAACTTGAGATTTTTGATTTCTTCAGCTTGGATTCTATTCTTCTCCATTAGATCTACAACTGTTGCATCAAATTCACTGGAGTTACCATCTGCAAATAGCTTGGTGGTGTCTATCTCTTTGTATAGTGTGTCATTCTCTGCTATAGCAATCTCTTTCCTTCTCTTCAAGAAGCTCTTTAGAGCATCTCTGGCTTCATTCAGTTGATGTAGTATAAGATGTATTTCAATCTCGTGGTTCTCAATAGTCTTTCCTAGCTTGTAGACTTCCATTTCAAGATTTTTCCTCTAAGCTGCAAATCTTCTCCTTCTAAGAACTTGGCTCTAATACGAATTGTTAGATTTACAAGTGGGAAAGGTGTAAACTTCAAAGGGGGGGGGGAGGGGGTGAATCAGGAGTTTAAATTTGGACCCATAAAATTTCACCTTTCATACATCACATGCATAATAAACTGAAATGACATATAAAGCATATTCATCAATCATGTAAACCTGCAACCAAACACACACACTTAACAACAAATATGTGTTGGAATTTAAAAATGGAAAATTTTACTTCTGGGGGGGGGTGAATCAGAAGGAACTAACTTTAACCTTTTAGATTTTTTAGCTAAGATCATTCACATGCATCTACCATTTCTAATTAACATAAAAACAAAGACATGCATGAAAATAGATAACACAAGATTTTGGTCACCCAAAAACCCTCCAAAATGAGAAGGTAAAACTGGGGTGGGGATGACACGCACAAATTATCACTGTAGCAATATGTAACTATTTAAGGTTACAAAGTTTGACCACTTCCAATGATCTTCCCTATGAAAGGCATGCCTTGTTAAAGGCTTTACACTCTATTAAAAGCAACTTGGCTAAAGGATTTACAAACACTCACTTGGAATGTTACCTTGTTAAAGGATTTAGCACCTTGTCAAAAGTCTTACAACATGGTTGTTATACCAACCTATCATCATAGGATTTTCATTTCTAATAAAATTACTAGAAAGTATTAGAATGTGTTGAACTAAGGACTTAAAATCTTTAATTACTGATTCTAGATCCTTGTTCTGCTCAATCTATTCTAATCCTTCCCGATCTGATATGTCTCTACTCAAAGTGCTGATACTCTATTCTAACCAACTGGATTCTACAATGCTACTTTTCCTTCTCTAAGTCTTTACGCCCCTCTGAACTTCACTAGCATTATCCCATATAACTCTCACTCATGCATTCCATATACCTCTCTTACACTCGCACGAATTATGGGGCTTCATCCTCCTTTGAAAGGCTTCGAAGACTTAGGATTAGGTATGAATCTACAATCACTATTCATCCTTATTTTCCATCTTAATTCTTTCACTTTTTTTATTGGTTGCATGCTTTCTCCATTTTTCTTATTGGTTACATACCTATTACATAGGGAATGCAAAAGATTCGATCTTATCTTTAAGATCCTTCAAGATTCATCCTAAGTTAGCTCAAAAATGGTTTACATTTGAGTTTGTGAAGGCACAAACTCATTTGTTGATTCTATGTTACTTGGCACTTATTGATTGTAGATGCTCAACATATATAGGAATTATGTCTCACTCGACTCCTATAGTAACTTTGTTTTGCTCAACATCTATACTTTTCTCGGTACCTATAGTGACTTGGCATCACTTATCACTCGACACTTGAATCTTGCTTAGCACTTGAAGTTCACTCGACACCTGTTGAATTTTTGAATCAGTACATATTATAACTTGACATCTGTATTATACTTAGCATCAACTTAGAAATTGGTTAAGTGTGTTGACACTCAATTGTCAAAACCAATCTGAGACCAATAGTCTCCCCCTTTGACATGAGTGGAAAAAACACTTAACTAATCATTATGAATCTGATCTCTATGAGTATAATATGTATTTTATTTGGAATATGTACAAAACTTTAGAAACTTATTCAAAATTTTATAGAAGACTATATACCTTAAAAAATTGTAACTCCCCCTGAGTTAATATGCCATTTCTATATCCAAAATCTCTTATGCTGAATTTTGTCTCATGTTGTTTCCATTTTCTACCTTATCATTTCTTTTCTTCTATTTCTTCTCTATGTCTGCTCTATGTCTGCTCCCCTTTTCACACATCGCCTTGCAGTTTTTGTATCCTTTTGGCTATATCTCCTTATTTTTCTCAAAACTCAAAATTTAAATATCTTCCCTTTTGGGTATTCTTTGTTCTTTAGGTCTCATTTATTATCTCCCCCAAATTATTATACCTCCCCTTTATCTACACATCCATTCTTATTATCTCCTATCTTTATTATATCTCCCCCTTTATCTACATAATATATTATCTCCCCCCTTTTTGACACTTATGTCAAAGGGTCCTAAGAATGAATGGAATACTTAGCCAAAAATGTTTTATTTAACTCCATTATTATTTTTAGAGTAGCATCCCAATTGTCCAATGCTATTTCTAGTGTTTTGAGTAGGATGGTTGTCTCTACTACAAGATGTACTAGGTCTTCTAATGTAGAAACATTTGGATCTTTCTTCAAAACATTTTTTTGCATAGGTCACTTCTTTATGCAATAATTCTAAGTGTGGGGTGATTGCGGACTGTATCTATACCAATTTGGCCTTAGTATTAGCCTCTTTTTCTGTTAATACAACTAACTCCTTTTGGGTGTGAAGCGTTACGGAAAAATGCTTCTCACTTTGAGCTAGATCCTTAGGTAGCTATATGCTTGATATATTAAGGTTCCTCTCCAAGCTCAATATTCTTTGGCTAGTCTCTTGTGTGAAATATGAAGAGTCACATAGTTTGAAGTACAATGAGAATATGTTCTCAAGTACTACTTTCACTTTCTCAACTTTCTTAGCTAGTTCAACCTATGATTGTGCTATCTCACCAGATTTCTTCTAATTTACCTTCATTTGAAATTTCTTCTCAGACCATTTTGATAATTTGACATTAGTATCAAGGTTTTCATTTTGTACCTGGTTTATTATGTTGGATAGTTACTCCATAATGGGCTTTTTTTCATCAAGTACTGGAAAGCCAAATGCATCAAGTAAGATGTCTTTGATTTCTATTAATTCTTGCCTTTGTCTATACTCATTTCTGAGTATCTCCTGCTTCTTCTTCCTCTCCAATGCCTTTTGCACATCATTGATCTATGCTAAGTTCATTGTTTTGTAGTCATAACTTGGTATGACTATCTCTTCATCAATTGTAGGGTCTTCATAGTGAAGTACCCTTGCTACCTATGTAGAGTTTGAGCCTAGTGCTGAAATTTGTAGTGGTACTGCATCAATGCTCAACTACTTGGTAGGAGTCCCTATAGTAGGCAAATTGACCAACGTTTGTATTGCCTCTTGCTCTTTATCCTTAGGGGTTTTCTCTTCTTCCTTATCTTCTTCACTTCCACCTTGATCAATTATTGTGATCAGAGGAGGTGCACCTTGACTTTGTGCTGTAGGATCAATGGTATCTTCTTTTCCTATTTTCTCCTTAGCTTTCTCCTCGGAAATTACTATGATTGTAGTGTCAACCTTAGCAAATGTGTCTTATACTTTTTGTTCTTTTGGTTGATTGCTTGTAGCTATAGGAGGTTGTGAAGGTGGTTCTTGTGTATTCACCTTCTCCTTAGTTATTTCACCTACAATTATTTTTTAGTTCCTCTACACTCACCAAAACTGGATTTATGCGCAATTGTGATTGCAAAGTTGTTTGGTGAAGGATCTTTTTGAGATCCTCTATAGTCAATGGATTAATGTTCTAACTTGAAGTATCAAGAACATCCTTTACTATTACAGTGTCTGTAGATGTAGGTGCTACATGTGGAGGACTGGGTGGTGGCAATTGTGTGTCTTGGACACTCTATTCTTGTTGCTACTCCTTAGCTATTGCCTCATCACCTTTTTGTGTCTTCTCCTCCACTATAACTTCTTCCTTCTATTTCTCTCCTTCTTCCTCCTCATTTTCCTCTTCCTCCTCACCATTATTTCTTCCCTCAAAGGGATCTTCTTGTCTTTCTTTGATAGTTGTCAACCCATAAATCAATTTCCACATTTGTGTGGACTTCTTCACAACATCCTAAATCTTAATTTATAGAATGTTGAAGGTTTTGTATTTGTGTGCAAATTTGCTCCCATGTTTTTTGCTAGCCTTATTTATTTGACCTTTTTTAAGGTCAAGCATCACACAAGCCAATTTTGACTCTCTTATTTCCTTCTTTATGTTTAGGCAATAATGCCATTTATTTTCAACAATTGAACTTAGCTCCTTAAGCATAGAATTATCAAGCTCAAGTGGAGTAGTCTTGAACTTGGCCATCATAGTGTAGATAGATTTTTCCACTGTGTTCTTCTCTTCTCTACTTAACTTATTAAAATCAATGGTTTTCAATCCAGTTAAATTTTCATTATCCCTAATGTTATACAAACATTTTCAAGATCAAATTTAGTGGTGTGACTTACCAATCTAAATTTCTCATTGTTAGATTCTATCCTATCTTCATCTAACTCTGGGGGTGACACATTTTTTCTTCTTTTCTTTTCTACTAGCCCTCTTTGTTGTGTAGCATTCTGCTTCTCCTATTCCTTGGCTACTTTTTTTGTTGCCCTTGTGTCTTCCCTTGTGGTAGGCTTTGTTGGGCTTGGCTTAGCTACTTTCTTTTTGCCTTTTGGCTATGTAGTAGGCTATTTTATTGCCTTTCTCTTCTTGGGCTCTACCTTCGGTGCTTCTTTCTCAACACCTTCTTCTTCCTCTACATCCTCACCCATGCCTTGGGTCAGTGCTAATGGCTCTTGCCTTTGTTCTTCTTCATCATCATTAGCCTCTTCATCTTCTTCTTCCTTTGCCTTAGCTACCCCTTCTCCAAATTTAGCTTTTAGCTTTTTTACTAACTTATCTTTTTTCTTCAATGTGGAGGCAGTTTTCAACTCCATGTTCACCTTTGATCTTACTACATCATATGTCCAAAAATGTGGCGCACTCTTGTCCACTTCTTTTGCTAATAATGTTGTTATAGTTGCAGATGCTTCATCAATGTTGATTTCATAACCAAGAGGTCTAAGACATCTAACCCTTGGTATGGTTGTTTGAATATAGGTATACTCAATATCTACAAGAAAACATACATCATTTACATGTTTCTCAACCAATGAAATAGGTATCCTTAGTCTTTGTTTCATGGATTTCTTGAAATCCTCAAAATAGCTAGTCATAAGTGTCTCAAAATTAGCTCCCATTTGTTCAATGTATTCATTTACTTGAGCTACTATAGACCTATTGGTTTTCTAGCTAACTTTACCAAAGGATAGAAATTAATTTTGTAGATAGAAAAATATAAAAATTAAAATTGCACCAAATTTGCATTGTGCTCCCTTGGTTCTCCTTATTGCTCCTAGGTTTTCATTGATTTGTTGCAATTGTAGTTTAGCTAGATCATAAGTATGATCCTTCTTAACTAATTTGTAGCCAATGTGTACTGCAATGCATGCCACACTATTGAGTCTACTTGACTAATAGAACTTGTGTGAAATAACCCTAACAACAAAGTCAACAAGAGGATCTTGAATGATATCTATAGTCAATCCTCTCTTGTTCCATTTTGCTCTTGTATTTTTCTCAATTGCTTCCTTGGAGTCACTTCTGAGAGTTTTGGGCCTATCTAGTGTTGGATACCTTGTTACCTTGTAAATAATTCTCTTTGATATTTTAATTGGACCATCTTCCGACCATAAACTTCCATCATGAATTCTGCTCAATACTATTATGATCCATTCAATTTTAAAGATAGTGAGGAACTCTAGGGCATGAGTCAAACCCTTCCTTTCAATGATTTGGTATTCTTCCTTCAAAACTCCATTTTCACACAACCCATCATATGCTTCTTGTTGGAAAGTCTTAATGGGAAGAGATCTTTTGAGAGGGGGGGTGAATCAGAGGTACTGGTCCTTTAACAACTTTTATACCCTTAATAACATATAACTTAAATTGTCATGCATGCATATAAACATTAAAAAATCATATGAAACAAACATGTATCATCACATAACACTTTGAGATTTTGGTGACCCAGAAACTCTCCAAGAATAAGAAGGTAAAACTGGGGTGGGGATGATACCCACAAAATTACTGCAGCAATTGATTTCAACCATTTTTGATGGTTTGCCCTATTAAAGGCTACAACACATTGTTAATATGTGACCCTGTTAAAGGATTTTTACACCCTGTTAGGAGTGTGCCTTGTTAGAGGAATTAAGAACATTCAACTTAGAATGTCACCCTGTTAAAGGATTTACATAAGGTTGTTAAACCTACCTAACTCAATAGGATTTCCAAATTCCTAATACAACTGTGAGAGAGTAATAGAATAATACACTTGAACTAATGCAATCTCTAATGCTGATCTTCACATTCTTGATTTGCTCATTTATCCTTGATCTCTGCTAGATCTGATCTACTGATTGTGTTCCTTGTTCTATTCTGATCAACTCGATGTGTAAATGCTGTCCTTTCCACTAAATCTTTTAACACCAATGCTTTGTAATGACCTCAATAAAAGGCTCTTCTTTTCCTTCTTTTCTACTACACTTATTCAATGGCGTCAGGATTCCCTTATAAATGTTAGTGGATCATTATGCATCCTTGGATAAAATGTTCTCGTCAAACCCTAGAAATTCACCCATTGGCTGCATGCAATTCCAATTTTCTGATTGGCTACATGAGGATCACATAGGTAAATGGAAAGATTTGATCTTATCTCCTTATCCTATCGTGATTCATGCATAACCATTTTACATCTTGGTTTGTATTGGCACAAACTCTTATGCTAATTCTGTGTTGCTCAACACATGAGGTAATACTGATGCTCGACACCATCTATTTTGGATTGCTCGGTATCCACTGTGTTTCCTATGTTACTCGGCTCCTACTGATTCCTAAATTTCTTGGCTCTTATTAACTTCACAATGCTCGGCACACACTGTCTTCTAGTCTACTCAGCACATGTTGAGTTCTATATAGCTCAGCATATACTAAAATGTGTTCTGCTCAGCACCAATTGTAGTTTGCTCGGCACATAAAGAAATTTTGGCTCATCTCCCATTGTGTACTCGGCATGTATGGTTAAGTGTGTTGACACTCATTTGTCAATCTTATTTATTGGATCAACACTTCTCTCATCTCCATGTCTCCTATAGAACCAATATTAAAATTATAACATCTTCTAACATCCTGGACCATAACAACCTTAGGAGGAATAACAGATAGGGCTCTGATTGGGTCATTTTTGTATGCAACTTTAGGGATTGGCCAAAAATTAGGTTGCTTGACTTTTTTTGACACTAATTGGAGCTCAAATGGCTCTTTCTCTTGAGTTTTCCTAGAATTGGAGGCCATTTCTTCTATCTAGGGTTTAAACGCAACGAAATTTAAAATTGCGTAACTCGACACTAGTGTAAATACCTTGAAATTGATGAAACTAAGTTGACTCTTCATAAAAATCTGCTCAAATGTTGGATTCTCTGCTTTGAAATTATTATCTTCTTCGTTGTTGCGCTTTGTTTGTGATGAGGAAAAATGGTTCAAAATGTAAACACATACCCTTATTTCATAGCATTTATAGCTGTCCACTTGGCTTCTTAAGAATTTCTACATTACTTAGCTTCCATTGTCTTTCAACCACTCGACATCCACTGGAGTTTCCCTCAATTAGCTTCAATTGAAATTTCCCTTTTCTTAACTTCTACTACCAACTCGACTACAACTAACTACTCAGCTTCTCTTGACTTTGTCAATCAACTCAACATGTATTGGAATTTTACTTAGCATCTGAGGGCAACTTGGCAACACTTATGAAATCTTGAAATTTTAGCTTTGCATCTCTATTCATGTTGATTTCTCCTTTTTAGTACTTATTTGTCTTGGAACTGGTGTATGATAAAGCTTTGTATATTAGCCCCACATATTTTCTTTTTCTTTGTTGAATGAAGTGTGACCACTTGACCTTTTGGGTGAAATGATCCCTTCATTTGATGTGCTACTTCTATCTTTCTTCTTCCAAGTCTTATTCATTTCTCCTCTGATGTGTTGAACATCTACCTTTCCTTTTCCTTTGTTGAACTCTGAGTTGGGTGCCTTTGAGCTTGTTGGGCAATTTCTGCTAATATGACTAGTCTTCAAACAATTGAAGCATGTATTTTGGTTGAGCGATCTACTATAGTCTCCATTGAAATGTGTTCTTATGAAATTTTCAGGGATGTGTCCATATTCTTGATAGTAGTGACAACTATACCTAGTGTTGTAGTCCCAATTATAGTGATGTCCATGATTATTTCCCCTTGTTGGTTGATTAGGTGTCCACATAGGCTCTGATCTACACTCAAAAGCTCTATGTCCATACTTCTTGCAGTTGTAGCAGTGACCTTCAAATCTTGGTGTTCCGATAGTTCTAGTCCTATAATTATGTGCTTGATGTCCTTTCTTGTTGCACTTGTGATAGTGACCCATGTTTTTAGGTTTGTCATGCTAATGGGTTTTCTTACTCTTGTACACATTAGAGGTATGTCCCTTTTTATCACAAAAATGACAAGTAGGTTTAGTGTTCTTACCTTTGTCACTTCTTTCTTCTACAGTCTTGGATGATTATCCTTTTTCAGTACTAGTTTATCCTAGTCTTGAAGTATCATTGCTGGCTCTTGGTGAT
Organism: Cupressus sempervirens; assembly: GCA_028749045.1. NCBI lineage: Eukaryota > Viridiplantae > Streptophyta > Pinopsida > Cupressales > Cupressaceae > Cupressus > Cupressus sempervirens. Next base: position 711,962,666 of record CM053792.1, read on the forward strand.
TTTAGTAGCTATTCAAAGTACTTGATGGCCTCATTAGGTTTGATGAAGCTCTCTGCAATCTCCTTCTCTCTTTTCAAGTCATTTTGCAGTTGTTCATTTTGCATCTTTAGTGAGGAGATCTCAATGTCCTTGACATTTAGTTCATGATGTGCATTCATCATCTAACTTAGGGTTTCTAGCTACATGTTGGAAATTCTTGCAAGCTCAATTGACTGTTGTTCCATTCTGTTGGCAAGGTTTCTCTTGTCTTCTTCTAGCATAGCCTTATCTTCAACTTCTCTTTTCTTATGTTCAATTACTTCACAGAACATCATGGCTTGAGATTCTTGTTCAATCTTCAGTGTTCTGATCTCTTTTACTTGGGCTCTATTCTTCTCCATTAGATATGCTATTGCTGCATCATAGTCTTTGGAATCTCCATTTGCAAAAAATTTTGAGGTGTCAATCTCCTTGTACTGTGTATCATTATCACATTATCAACTATGGCAATCTCACTTCTTCACTTTAAAGATTTTCTTATTTCTTCTCTTGCTTCTTCCAAAGTATATAGAGTGAGTTGTATATCAATCACCTAGTTATTTATGACCTTCCTAAGTTTGTAGACTTCCATCTCTAGATCTTTTCTCCAAGTTGTAAGGCTTCTCCTTGTGAGAACTTGGTTCTGATACCAATTGTTGGAATTTACAAATAGGAAGATTTACTTCTGGGGGGGGGGGGGGGGGGGGTGGTGTGAATCAGAAGTAACTAAATTTAACCTTTTAAAACTTTTAGCTGAGATCATTCACATGCATCTACCATTTCTAATTAACATAAAAGTAAATACATGCATGAAAACATATAACACAAGATTTTGGTTACCCATAAACCCTCCAAAATGAGAAGGTAAAACTGTGGTGGGGATGACACCCACAAATTATCACTACAACAATATGTAACTGTTTAAGGTTACAAAGTTTGGCCACTTCCAATGGTCTACCTTGTAAAAGGTCTACCCTGTTAAAGGCTTTACACTCTATTAAAAATGACCTAGCTAAAGGATATACAAACACTCACTTGGAATGCTACATTGTTAAAGGATTTAGCACCTTGTCAAAAGGCTTACAACATGGCTATTAGACCAACCTATCATCATAGGATTTTCATTCCTAATACAATTTCTAGAACGTATTAGAATGTGTTGATCCAATGACTTACAATCTTTAATTGTTGATTTCAAATCCTTGTTCTACTCAATCTATTCTGATCCTTCCTGATCTAATATGTCTCTGCTCAAAGTGCTTATACTTTGTTCTAACCAATTGGATTCTACAATGCTGCTCTTCCTTCTCTAAGTCTTTACACCCCTTTGAACTTCACTAGCATTCTCCCATATAACTCTCATTCATGCATTCCATATACCTCTCTTACACTCACATGAATTATGGGGTTTTTTTCTCCTTTTAAAGGTTTCAAAGACTTAGGGTTAGGTAAGAATCTATGATCAATATTCATCCTTCTTTTCCCTCTCAATTCTTTCACTTTTCCTATTGGTTGCATGCTTTCTCCATTTTTCTTATTGGTTGCATGCTAATTACATAGGGAATGCAAAAGATTCGATCTTATCTTTAAGATCCTTCTAGATTCATCCTAAGTCAGCTCAAAAATGGTTTACATTTGAGTTTGTGAAGGCACAAACTCATATGTTGATTCTGTGTTACTTGACACTTACTGATTGTAGATGCTTGACACATATAGGAATTTTGTCTCACTCGACTCCTATAGTAACTCTATTTCACTCAACATCTATACTTTTCTCGGCACCTATAGTGACTCAACATCACTTATCACTCGACAATTGAATCTTGCTCAACACCTGAAGTTCACTTGACACCTATTGAATTTCTAACGTAGCACATACTATAGCTCGACATTTGTATTATACTCAACATCGACTTGGAAATTGGTTAAGTGTGTTGACACTCAATTATCAAAACCAATCTAAGACCAACAATATGATTACCTAGAAACCCCCCAAATGAGAAGATAAAACTAGGGTGGGGATGAAACCCACAAATCTTCACTACTATAGCAATAAAGTGTATCTAATTAAGGTTACAATGGTTTGACTATAAATCATGATCTGCCCTATGAAAGGCCTACCCTGTTAAATGGTTACAAAGACTATTAAGTCCCACCTTGTTAAAGGATTTCAACACCCTTTTAGAAGTGTGCCTTGTTAGAGGACTTCAAATTACAATTAAGTAAGCACCCAGTTAAAGGATTTCATACAACCTATTAAGACTACTTCGTTAAGAGATTTAACTAAAATCATCTGTCAAAATGTCTCAGCATAGATCTTGTGGTTGGCACTTGCTTGGCCGATAACAGATCACCTCTATCCAATCTCTGATTAATCCTTCATGATCTGATGTATCAATTTTGTATCCTCTATCCTCTATTCTTTACTTAACTAATTCTATAATTCACTCTTACTACTAATTCACCTTGAATGCTTTGCAAACTATTTTGTTCGCTCCTCCAATTTTATTGTTTAGCCCTTTACAATTCTCTCAACATTGTTAAAAAATTAGGGCTTCATCCTCCTTAAGAAGACTGAGGTGGCTTAGGGTTAGGTATGAATCTACGACTGAGATTCATCTTTTTTTGCTTAAACGTTCCCATTGTTTTTGATTGGATGCATGTAATTACATAGGGAATTTGAATATAGATTCGTCCTTATCTCTACAAGATCAAAATCTGTCCTTAGGTTAGCCAAAAAATGGTTTACATAGTTGTTTGTGCCATAACAAACAAATGTGTCCAATCTGTGTTACTTGGCATACCCTATTTTAACTCAGAACCTGAACTGCTTGGCATCTACTATTTACTTAGCACTTGAATCACTCGACATGGTCTATATACACTCATTGCAAATTAGCATGGTCTAATGTTTACATGTTGTACTCAGCATGCATTACTAGTTTGACATGAACTAAGTAAATGTCTTAAGTGTGTTGACACTCACTTGTCAAAACTAATCTAAGATCAACACCTAAATCAAGTAGAAGGAAGTATATATAAAAATTTGAAGACATTAATTCATACCTTGAATACAAAATTTGAGAGAAAAGAGTGATTTGAGTGAAAAAGAGATCCTAAGGCAATTAAAGAGCAAATATGAGACAAGAAGATTGATTGAGTGAAGATTGAAGTGGTTCCGAGTGATCCAGAGAGAAGAACATTTATGAAAACTAACAAAAAGAAAAATGGCAACTTCATCATCTGTAGGAAAGAGTCAAGGAGTAGAAGTTAGTAATATTTAATTGGTGAGGCATGACACTTGTCCTCCACCTAAATTTTGTGTGGTTTCTGAGATCATAGTGAAAGGTGACTCAAGGAGTGCCTTATCTTTGATACCACCTAAGGTAATCATGATACATGATGTGCGAAGCTATTACATGTGTAAGATTGGAGAAGTAGGCAATTTTGAGATTCAGGAAGCTTATGAGAAATTATGTGATGAAGGTGTTTTGAAGGAGGAATTCAAAATTGTTGAGAGGAAAGGGTTAACTCATGCCCTAGAGTTTCCATGTAATTTCAAGATTGAATGGATCAAGGTTATCCCCAATAGGATCCACGTCATGAAGTTTTGGCTACATAATGGACCAGTTGAAATAACCAAGAAGATGATTCACAAGGTTACTGTTTATTCCGCACAAGAAAAGAAGAAGACTATGTGAAGTCTATGTCAAGAAGAAGTTAAAGCAATCACAAGTGTTGAGTAGAATGGATGAGGGTTGTCCATCACAAACATTTCCAATCCATTGATCAAATTTGTAGTGAGAGTGATTGCTCACAAATTCTATTAATCTAATAGATTTAAAAGCATGTCATGTGTGGCAGTGGATCAAGTGTATAAGATAGTCATGAAAGATCACAAATATGATCTTGCTAATTTATAGAGACGATAATTAGTAGAAAACTAAACATCTATCAAGAATGAAAAGAACTTAATTTGTAATTTTCAACAACTTTTTATTTGTATTTTATTTTTTATTTAGAAGTATTTTCTTGGTATTGGTGATATTATTTGGGAATGAGGAAAACTAGTGACAAGGAAAATCAATGAATATATAACTCAACTAGGAGAGAATTTAGAGAATGTTATGGATAAATATTTTGAAGAATTCAAAAAAAGAATGAAGATGAGGATGAGGATACTAGAAGAATTGGAAATAAAATACTATAATGATGTATGTTTCTTAGTATACATAGATAACACATATTTGTAGGCAATGAAGCCAAGAAAGGAATGCCTAACAACATTTGACTATGAGGTTGATAGTGATATAGTGAATGCAAATATTGTTGCATTATTGAAATAAGAAATTGACACTAAAGCAAAACCTTTTGGGAAGTATGAAAAAGATAAGGTAAGAATCATGACAAACATCAAGATAACTTCGAAGGAAAGGAAAATTAAGAAAATGATTGAAGACCTAGAGGCAAAGCTAGGCACCCAAGGCAAGAGCAGGTAACCTTTGTAGATTACACAATGTCTTAGAGAAGATGAAGAAAAAAGATAGTGGTGATGAGGAAGAGGAAGAAGAAGGAGGAGTCAAGTGTAAAGCCCTAGTTGTTGTCACAAAATACAACAAGAAGGATAAAGGAACTGCAAAGAAGCCAATGGTGACACCCCTCTCTCCTCCACCACCCTCCAAACCAAGGACTAGGGTGGCATCAACTAGTGCCAAGAAATATGCAAGAAAAGAAAAAGAAATGGAGACATAGAGTCAAGCACTTCAAAATCAAAGAGAAGAAGATTGGTTAAGGGACCAACTCCAAGAAGAATCAAAGATATTGATGAGGTATAAACTAAAATTTGAGGATCTATAGGTTTATCTAGTCTTGGATATGTAAAATATGACACATTAAATGATGAGGATGAATCTAAGATTGAAGAAGCCATGATACATATTATGGAAAATTAGAAATTAGCTACTTCTAAGTTAGAGAGAAAAATTCCAATAGATTTTTACAATAGGCTTGATAGGAGGTGGCATTAGGCAACCGAAGAAGAGAAAAAAATGAGATGTGGTGCATTTAGCCAAGGTTATGCCTGATTTGTCATAAGAACAATTTTTTTTTTTGGAGAAGTTTAGGAACCAATTTGTTTCTAAGTTTAGAATTTTTATGATCTTACAAAATAAGACTGATGTTGTAATTTAGCAAAATTAGTTACTTAGGAAAAGTATTTTTGGTCTCACAACTAATTCAAAGAATATTGAGATAGTTACTTTTCAAGATGGTGAGAGTGATGAAATGGGTACAAGTGTGCCGAGTCCACAAGGCAGTATGGCACCAATTCATGCCAACACCCCTGACACTCTAATGAAGCCCTTAGATGTAGATAAGGAGGAGCACAAGGCATAAGAAACAGATAAAGATGCAAGCGTAGACATTTCTACCAAAGGTCAAGAAGGACCAAATGTGTTAGATCCTCATATTGAGGAGAATAAATATGAAAATAAAATAGTGCCAAGTGCACCTATTGTTGTCTCTAGCACTAATGTACAAACATGACCAAGTGGTGATACCCCCTCACAATCTCCCAAAGTAGTGCCAAGCAACAACACTTCTACACCTCACACAAGGAAACCAATAAAAGATAATTCACCATATATTGGAGTTAGTTTGGATGAAGTTATCGAGATGCCACAATTGGATTTGGAAAATCTCACTCTTGAGCAAACTATTTTTTTGCAAGAGATTTTGGCTAAGAAGAACAGGAAGCAAGAAGAGCTACGAAGAGAACATCAACAAATGAAGGTATTGCAATGATTGCATGATTTTTTAAAGACATTTTTGTTGAGGCATTTAATATAAAATAATTGATGGGCAAGCCCCAATCATTTTCCAGCCTGTAAATATTGTTGAGCTAATAAATGCTAGAGATATAGAAACCAATGAAAAATTGATGGATTGGTTAGTAAAGAAATTTGAGAATAAGGTTGTGGACAAGGTCTCTACAACTATTGCCAATCAGAAAGTTCAATTATAGGAACATATACATAACAAAACATAACTAATTTAGAAAGTACAACATTTGTACACTTTTTTATGTGATGTGCCAAGATTCACTAGTGATCTTTAGGCAAACATCAATAAGATTCAAGTTGATATGAATAAATCAAGCAACATTATTTTGCAGTCAGTTGAATCTAGTTCAAATCATTATAATAATTTGTTGTATTCAATCAAGGAAAATTGGTTGAGCTTCAGGTAGTTGACAGTAGAATGAGATCAACGTTGATCAACATCTAGTCACAGTTGATATCTCATTTGGAGGTTATGAAGAGAGAAATCAAATCAACACAAGATCTTATAAATGAAGATCATAATATTCTGGTGGTTGAAAGTTTGATTGATTTGGCAGCTAGGTTACAATTACAAAATCACATTTTGGAATCAACAAGAAATAATTGGGATCATGCATTTTCTATAAACACCCAAGTTCACAAACCTTTTATTGACAAATATGGTTTGATTCCACAAATTAAATCCCAGTAGAAGACATAAGTAAAAAAAATAAGCAGGAAAGAAGGAAATTTCAAGGGGGAAAGAAGAAAAGTTTCAATGAGGAAAGAAGAAAAGTCAAAGGGAAATTTTAATGATGATCAAAAGAGTCTAATTCTAAAATAAGAGTTTAGAAAACAATCAGAATGTAGAAGGAAAATAGGGTATGACACTGAAACAATCAAACTCCTTAGAGTCATGTGTATATATTGTTCATTATTATTTTTATTTGGCATAAGTCAAAGTTCAAAGTTTTTTAGTTCTATTTTGAACTAAGTCATTGGCTTAAGGGGAGTACTTGTTGGTTTGATTTTTGCAAAATAAAATTTTCCTAGTTCTAGGTATATAAATCAGAATAAATTCTATGTATTGCCTGCTAGGGTTTTGGTTTTTTGTCTTTGCAATTTTAAAACCCTATGAAAAATCCTATTAAACCCTAAGCTTTGTGCCTAGTTACACATGTTTGGTCTTGTGCTTTTTAAATTTTCTTACTTGGGTGCGAAGCTGTTTTGAATTTCGAATATTCCTTTGATACCCATTTAAATTAGCACTTTTCTAGTGCTTTCTATCGAAGTTATTTATATCGTTTGATCTCTATAAGATCTATGACAGCCATTATGTCCCATGGAAGAAATGCAAGGTTTTTAACCCAAGCAACATAGCGACTACTGTGGATTGGAATGGTAGCATCGTAAAGTTGAGAGTCAACACTGGAAATCTTGATTGTTTCAAAAGTTGTTAGTAACGGAGAAGGGACCACGTGGAACAAGTTAAAATCAATGTCACTGGAGTTCAATTTTTCCAACGGGTCACTATGTCGCTATCGAAAAATGAATGCGCCCTACCAGTAGTGACATAGCGCCTTACCAGAGAATAGAAAGGATGACATATATTTGAAAAAGATGGTGATCATAAAGTTCTCAGGTGATAATATGGTTGTGCGCTTTTATTACCTTGTCAGAGCCATTGATTATAGTAATCATGATTGAAAAATGGATATCTTCTTGGCATGAAATTTTCAATAGTATTCAAGAGGTTGCTATGTCACGACCAAGAAAATAAGGAATCTTGCCGGTGGCAACATAACACCTTGATGGAAAGTGCATTTTTGGCTGCAATTTAAAAGGTGGGTCCCAACAATCCTTTCATTAGCTGCAAGAAACATCATCACTTTTCCATGTTAGCATCATTTGTGTACATGTGTTTTCTGTGCACTGGAATAGGCAAGAAATATGGGAGGTCGCTATGTCAAGACCAAAAAGTCCTTGCTTTCTGTCAATAGCGACATAGCACCTAACCTAAAAAATATGAAACATGACGGAGCCCAATTTTGTGATGTCACAAAAGGAATTAAAATATTGAACTATTTGCCATCTTGTTAGGATATTTGTAAGTCAGATAGTGACATGGACCCACACCCAAATGGAAAGAGAAAATAAAAATCGTGATAGTCATATCAAAGATGGATCAACGATCATCGCCAAGTCGCTATGTTGAATTGCACACTATTTAATCAGTGTGACATGTTGACTAAGGTAAAGAACATGTGGACCCACCACAACTAATAGAAAATTAATGTAGATCCCTCACTATTAGATCAAGCTCAGATCAACGGTCGTCGCTTTTTAAGGATAGAGACATAGTGACCAAAGGGAACAAAGGAGGGATCCACCATAGTTGTAGTGAACCATGAATCAAATGCACATCATCAGATTGAAATGAAATCAATAGTTGTCGCATTGTTGCATAGACAACATGCTCACATTTTATGGATAGCAATGTAGCGACTAAATGACACGTGTCCATAAGAGCTCATGGGTCCAGTTTATATCACCAGCAGTTAAGGAAAACAACATGTGGAGAAATTTCATTGGATTGAATTCCAACACGGCGAGTGGAAAATGAGTCATTCCTATTTTCACTCCTAGATTGTCGAATTTTTGGAGATCAACGGTGTAGTTTTAAAATCTGAATGTGGTGCCACCTTGTTTGCCTTACAGTTCATTAATGAGGAATGAAAGCTTCCCGTGTGAGCAAAAAATAGAGTATATTGTAGAAAGATTTTCCATTTCCATCCCATGCAAATAAGATTTCAAGCTTGCACATGGAGGAAGTTATTAAGAATTTATGCTGGACCTGATCAAAACATGAAACAATTTCTCTTTGTTTGCAAAACATCGTAGAATTACAGAGGAAGATAAGCAAAGAATCAAGTAAGCTCTTGTGCACTGTACTTGTCAAAGGAATCTAGTTTTTTGTAAATTGTATTCAGTATGCCACCAAACAAGGTTTTCTCTAGTCAAGAAGATTATTTAGCTAGGAATATCCATGATGATCTTCTTAAATTACTACCTAAATCCATAAATGAAATTGTTAAAGTGAAAAAGTTAACCTCATTAAACCCTAGACTCAAAATTACAGATGGGTTATATGATAAAGGGAATTGGGTTAGGGATGCCAAAACTTCTCAAATTGGGCTTTCTTTGTTTAGAAAATGGTTCTCAGAAAGGAATTTATTTGCCCCTCATGCAAATGTCTGGAATTTTGATTTGGGAAAGATAGTGGTTTGTGTGTGTCTTTATGGCTTATGACCTCTTAGAGGCTATTGCAAAAAATTATGATTTAGCAATTAGAGTAGTGAGAAGAATTAATGGCGAGATTCTGATCACAATCAGCCTTGAGGAAATTTGGGAGATATTTGGCTTGGAGCCACTGACAAAATATCATGTACCCATTAACTTACAAGAGTTATAAAAAAATATTTATCAAAGAAGGATGCAATTAGGCAGGGTGCATTGAGGGCACATATAGGCACAATTGGAACTTTTCCAGCAATCACAACATCCTCTAGGGAACCCTTCAAAAAGGGATATTTCAATACCAGGGTTGTGGAGGCATACATGACTCTGTGTAGAGCTTTTGGTGAAGATGAACATAATGTTATGCCCATAAGTTTTATGTATATGATTATTCAGATTTCTTCTTTAGGTGTTGATGTTATTTTTGATTTTGCCTCCTATTTAGCAGAAGAAATTCACATAGGCCTAGTGGTGATTGCAAAAGGCAAGGTAGATAAAACTTTTGGTCACTATTCTTTGCTGATGCATATTTTTTTGTTTAAAGGAGTAGCATATTTTGGTAAGGAAATGAAGTTGAATAGAGAACAAGATAGAGAAGCACTGCTAGTCTAGTTATGGAGCACAGATATGACATGGGATATGGAAAAAGCTAGGTTTGTCAGATTTGATAGGTACTTTGCTTTAAAATTGAGGTGCCTTTTATTAAGTGACAATCCCAGAGTACCTAAGGCACTAGTAAATCTTATTAGGCCCATGGATAATCCTACTGAATTGAAGGTATCACATAATTGGGGAGACATTATCCCATACTCTGTTTCAACCATTTTTAGGATTTATGTTTTCAAAGGAACTCCTCATGTATTACCCTACCAGGTAGCATTAAAGGTAGGGGTAGCTGAGTTTTTATGGCAACTAGGAGGATTGGAGGAAAATTATTTGGTGAAAAGGGGAAGAGGGTCAATTTTCCCAACTTCCACTGCAACACACCAATTTGTGATTACAAAAGGTGGTTGGCTATCCCTTTATAAAATATTAGACCAGTATAAGATGTCTATGTGTCATTCCCATTTTTGTGACACTAAGGAATTTTATGACTTGGCTTTTAAGCATAGAGCTAATCTTGAAAAAATAAAACATGAGACATATTACCTTGAGGACATAATAAGAAATGAGTTCTCCTTGCAGAAGCAAGAAAGAAAAATGGAGGGTTTTCTCAAGGGTTTTGGAGTTTATCCATTTTTTTTATGCAGATTATAGTCCTCTGGATAATGTTAGCAGAGAGGTAGATAGAATAAATAAACTCATGATTACTTTTCCTAAAATAATGGAAACTATGAATTAGAATTTTTTAATTTATTAATGCTTATCCAGGTAAGGCCAAAGAGGTTATGAGGAGATTGACATTCACTCCCAACGTAGGGGCAGGACAATTGATTATCTAGAAAAGGTCAGGTTATAATGTCATAAAAAATAATAAGGACACTATGGATAAGGGTAAACAAATAATAGGATCCACTAGTGTTTTCTTGGAAGAGAGACCTGATGAGCCCTCCCCTAAGAGGCAAAAAATAATAAAAGATCAAGGTCCTCACATTGAGGAATATTAACCTACACAATCCGCTCTATGGATTGAAGAGGAAAAAATTACTGGAGAACAAATTGAATAGTTGGGGTCCCAAGGAGGATTTTTTATTACCCAGGTAAAATTAGATGAGGGAGACCCCCAGGAGCCTCCTATGCTAAGCCTAGATTTGACAGTGGTAGATTATAAAGGAAGGGAACTAGACCCTATAATAGAGCAAGCTAGCCATCAATTTTTGTTAGATAACATAGGAAAGTATGAAGAAAATCCTAATAAGTTAAGAACAAAGCATCTAGAACTAGAGGAGTCAGCCTTGTAGAATCAAATAAAAGATGAAATGATAAAAGAATTTCAAAGCCTAACCCCTAAAGAGGGAAGAGAAATGGTGAGAGCATCAAGTGTTTTATTGCTACCTAATTGGGATATTGCAGATGCTCTATTTTTAAATTTTGTTTCTAATAAGTAAGACATGCTAGATCAAAACAAACAAGAAATGACAGGTTCCACTTTCAATGTAGACCAAGCTGCTTTGGTCATTTGGTCAATTAGGAAAGGGTCCAGAACAACGTCTTTGTAATTACATAGTACTGGGTTGATTGGTAATATAATTGCAAAGAGGATAGAGGATACAACTTGTGTTGAGGTTGCACATTTAAATTTTGGGACTTCCCAATTAACATTGGCTACAACAAAGAAGGATCTGAATAAAAGATTGGTGTTACAAGATAAGTATGAGAGAGCTTTGGAGACTTACAATAAAGAAGTTCAGAAAAGAATTGAACTTGAAAATAAGGTAATGGGAAGGCCTTCTAGGCCACGGATTACATTTTAAATCCACTCCTCTCACAGAAATGTCAGATGCTCCACAAAGCCACAATATTACACAGCTGGAGATTTTGAAGAAGAAAAGAGCAATTTATGGGCACTACATGTAGAGTTGAATGTGCAATATGAAGACAAACTGAGAAAGGATCTCATGTATCTGGTTGATAAAATTAAATAGCCATCATTTTATGATCAATTAGAAAAAGTAATAAACATGTGGGATGAAATAAAAGAAAGTAATGAGGCCTTGAAAGCTATTGTCAATAAGTGGAGTAAGAGGAAAAAGGAAAGCACATTCTTGTGCTACTCTATCATAAGGACTTCACATGATCATATTAAAATAATTCATGATCATACTCATGATCTCATAGAATTTGATGATAAGAGAGTTGAGCTAAAAAGAAGAATTGTTAGCTATTTGGATAAGTATAAGAGTAAGAAATTTTTTTTATTCCCACTTGCTTTGGATAAGAAAAATAAAGATGAATAGGCTAAAGAATTAGATGATCTATTTTTTTTGAGAATGAGTGAAGTCATAAATGAAAAAGGACATGCATGGTGGGTAGCCACAATAGAAGAAACAGTGAAGGCCAGTTATTCTTTGATTCTTTAAACCAAGATTTTATTAGTATTGATAAAGAGGCAGAATATGTGATCAAAAAGCAAAGTGATATTCTATAGTTTAACTAGCCTTATGAAACCCTTTTTGACAAGTGGATGGCTAATGTTGCTTCTGATGAGATGTTGGAAGAGGTTAAGAGTGATGACAATGAGATGAATTTAGATGAAGCATAGATCATTGATACACCTTTAGAAGATCAGAGGAGAGAAGAAGACAAAGAAGGGAAATCATCTCATGTGGATAGTACCTTGGGCCAGATGGATGATGTGGTAGAAAATAAACAAACTATAATTGTCACCTTGGTAGTACATGATGATGCAAGTGGAAATGATAGAGTAGAGTTGAATTTGTAGGAATCAGATCCTGACACATCATTGGAAAACTTGATAGCTACATATGTCGAGGATTCAAAATAACTAAAAGCATATCATGGGATTTGTAGCATTTGAAAATGTAATAGAAGATAGGCCTACCAAAACAATAATCTGATGTATAAGTTTTTCTATTACATAGTTTTTTTGTCTTTTTGTGACAACTAAATGTAAATATCTTTTGTCTAGTTGATATCTATCAGTTCTCTGTGCCTGAAGCTTGTTGCATCTCTCTCTATTTAATTGAGATTGCAAGGCTAGAGAAGGGTCTGATTTCATTGATAATTTTGGTCTATAGTGAATATGGTTTGGTCCAATTTATTATTGCAAAACTTATGATGTATTTTCTCTACAAATACTTGGGAATATAGTGATGTTACAGGGTTCTAATGTTTTTCTAGAGTCATTTTGAGTTTTATTACACTTGTACACAATTTTCAAAGAAGATTAATACAAAGTTGAATTGTCCCCGTATTTTTTCTTGCTAAATTTTTTCTCCATTGTCATTACCTAGTCATTCTGATGCTGTGTGAGCAAAGCTTGTTCAATTGAATGCAATTCACTTAGATTGTATGTCAATTCATTATTGCTATTGATTCAATGAATTAAGTAAATGCTCTAGTGAATTTGATAGGGTTGGTAAGGTAATAGGAAGGATTTCTATAAGAATGACTTCCAGTAAGAATCGCTGATAGTATTAGTTGTAATGCAATAAATTAGATCTATAAATTGAAGTAGACTCTGAATCCCAATGGATAAAGCACTTATCCAGTTAATCCAGTCTGCAAATATAGGGATCATGAATAAGCACCAATTCTAAAATCAAAATCAATTTTATTTGACCATTTTAAGAGTTTCAAAGAGGGTCAACACTCATTTACATCTAATTTCTGAGTCTTAGATAGCTACTATTTTTAGAAATATTTGTAAACCTAGGGAGTATTGTGACCAAATCTACTTATAAGGGATGTATATCATCTAAAAATGTCAAGGAATGGATAAACTATGCATATGTCAGAGGTAGAAGATGAAAAGCATAATGAAACTAATAGGATTCTCATATAACAACATTCATTTGAATCATCCCCTAGGTATACCCACCTTGGTTTTGCACAGCCTAGAGAGTAGAAAACTAGTCTTGGTTTTGTTGAAGTTTGATCCAAGTAATATGGATACATAATTGTTAAGGGGAAGTAGCTAGTTCCTAGATTTATGAGTATTATTATCTTGGTATTGAGCTTTTATTGTTTAGTAGCGGAAAAACACCAACAATACTCATATTAGCATTATAAATGATGTAATCATGACAAAGTATTTTTTCCACTAATGTCAAAGGGGAAGATTGTTGGTATCTCTAAATATTTTTTTCTATTAGTGTTAAACACTTAGTCATATACTAGGCAAAGTCAAACAATCATCACTGTAATTGGCTATTCTATATAGGCCAAGTCATGTAAGGACTTATATTTAAACATGTATAGAGTGATCTCTATAGGATTTGATCAAGTATTTGGTTATCAAGTATTTTCAATGTAAGACTAGTCTAATGTTAACCAAGCATTTTGAGCATAATGAAGCCATTTTACATAGAAGGTGATGAGTATAGTAAAGACCGAGTGTCAACAACGTATACAATGAGTACTAGGCATTAGAAATAATAAGTGCCAAGAAATGCAGAATTGACATTCAAGTCAAGAATGATACAAAATTTGAGGTAAACCATTTCAATCTAGCATAGACAAGATATTTAATACTTGTAGAGTTTTTTACAAAGATAATTATGCATTTTATGATATGTATCATAGATCCATATGTTCTGTGATGAAAAAATCAGATGGAGAGGCAAAACAAGGAAGAATCTAGAAAACTCTTTATGAAATATTTAAATAGGACAAAACTTGACCTAGTTTAGTGTATGGTGATACAAAGGAGTGAACAAGCTATTCATACAATTCATGTGTAAATATATAAATGTTGCAAAAGAGGCAAAGAGTTGTGTTATTATAGAATAGAGAAAGCAACCTAGTCAAAGTAGTGAAGGGCATAAAGGCTATATCAGATCAGAGATCATATCATATTGGAAAGAGGAGATCTAAGAACAACTTATTAGAGAAAATTGAGGATTAAGTATAGAATCAGTTTTAACAAATTGATATAGGGTAAATATCTTAATAGAGTGGTGTTAACAGATCTTTGTAAATCTCCTAACATAGTCCTTACTTTGTTGTAGGTGTGAAATCCTCCAATAGAGTGAGATCTAATAGTCTTAAAAGATTTTAATAGGGTAGACCCCTCATAGGGTAGATCTTTGGATATGGTCAAACATTATAACCCTAACAAGTTAAATTTATTGCTACAGTAGTGAAGATTTGTGGGTGTCATCCCCACCCTAGTTTTACCTTCACCTTGAAGTGTTTCTGGGAAATCAAAATCTTTGTGTCATGTGATTACTTTTCATGCATATGATTGATAGATTAGATCTAAATATTATTACAATTTGATTGTATAAGTTATGCATGCATAAGAAGTTGCATATGAGATGGTGAATATGGTGAATGCACTAGTATTGTAAAAAGGTGAAAAAGTGTTACACATCCTGATTCACCCCCCCTCAATATCTTGTTTTCCAATTAATTCTTCCAACAAACATTACATCTAGTTGTATTTCTTAACATGACAAGCTTCAGTAGTAATTTTATTGTTAAATCTTTTAACAAGGTGTCTCTTAGAAGGATATTTGTGAATCCTCTAACCAGGTAGCTTTCATAGGCTTGTAAAACTCTGATAGGTTATGAACATTCCTAACTGAATATTTTTTTTGAAGAAATAGGTGTAGCTCATATCTAGTCAACCCTTTACATGCATTATAAGGGAAAGCTAGTATATTGTAAATAGTAAACAATAGATGCAAAAATCCCAAATAGATAACCATACATAATAACACAAGAACTATTAACTAGGAAAACCCTTGATTAGAGGGAAAACACTAATGGGGATGGCACCCACAAGATGATGTACGTATATACATGTTCTTTGTGAAGGATGGACCCTGTTAAGAGTCAATGAAATATATTCAGTACATAGCAGCCTTTTTTAGGAGTCTTTAAATCCTTATTAGGAGGTTCCAACCCTATTAGGAGTTGTGCCAACCTTGTTAGGAGTTGTGCCAACCTTGTTAGGAGTTGTTTAGGAAGACACAAGGACCCACTATCCAAAATTTTTTAATACTATTCCTTACTAAATAGTACATTTGTATGTCAACACTATCCAACAACAACTTCTTTTCCATATACAATTCCTAGGTAAGCTCATCATGCCTCAACTACACCAAATACTTCTTTGACTCAAAAGATATCCACATGTAAGTTCAAACAATACAATACTCATTGATTACACAATATCCACACTAGATGATTAGAACCCAGGAAATTATCCTTTCTTTATACCAAGTCCTAGAATAAGTTATGGAGTCATCCTTGAGGCTTTCTCAATTTAAAATAATAATATAGGACCATCTTAAGATATTACATTTACACATTACACTTCAACATTACGTCAGTTCACAGTTACTAGAAATCTGTTGGCTCATAGTCTTCATAACTCTTCATGCGCTACTCATATGAATGTGAATGATTAACCGCATCATCTTCAACATGTCTTCTACCTCTGGCCAATTCCACTTGACCATATTCCATCTTTATTAGGAGATTCAATCTAAACAATTGTAACTGCTTTCCAGAAACTTTGTCTGAAAGAAACCTTCACTCAATCCATTGTAACTATGTGCAATCTTCATATTTTCATATGTGCTCTTAGGTGTAGTATCCATATGATCTATAGAAAATTATCCCAATTTCACATGTGTTGATCTTCATTCCTTGAACCATGCAAAGCCAAACTCTTTTTTCTTCTCTGCCAGTCTTCAGAGAATAGCTAGTATGTTGACATCAATGACAAACTATGTCATACATGCAACACACAACCTCTAAATCATGTCTCTAGAACCTCTAGGATAATCCTCCATAGGAATACCATTAAAATTTATGCTAAAAATCTCCCCCTTTGGTAATAATGGAAACATAGATGAAAAACATCTAAGTTTCGTGAATACTAAATGTCTCTGTTGCAACTATCCCCCCATTCATGTTGATCATGAATGTCAACTGTACTATAACCATCATGCACAAGGATGGTGGTAATCTCCCCCATGCATTATAATCTTTTCAAATCCTCTTCCGTAATCAAATCTTCAAATTCTCTACATCTATCAAATCTCTCCTTCATGAATATTTCTCTCCCATTTACAATAATCAATATGTAATCATGTGCTATTCTATCCCAAACATAAATATGAAAGGATTTTTCATGTGTTCCTCTACCCCATTGATATAAATCAATATATAAGGAATTTTTTCATGTATTACTCTCCCTCATTGATATTAGTGACAAAGGTATCATTATGTCAATTCTCTTAATAAGATCTGCAAAAGCTCAAGTGTCCAAAGAAATTATTAAATACTAGTTACCAAGAGTCCTCAATGAATCAACTCAAATACATACACTTCCCTCTAGAGGAAGCATCAAGAATCCAATCTAGATAAAAGAAATAGTGCTTTGTTACCATTGGTTTGATGCAATCTATGCATCAACTACTCAAAGGTAGGCTAGGGCATAACTCCAAGGATACCTCTTAAAGTACTCAAAGGTGTTCTTCACCAAAGGTTTTGTAAATATATCTTCTATCTGATCCTTTGTGCTAATATACTCTAATATGATCTCTTTCTCTGATACTTTATTTCTCAAAAGTGATACTTAATAGATATATATTTTTTGAATGTAATACTAGATTCTTTGACATACTCATTGTGCTTGTGTTATCAAAATATATGACAACATGATCTCTAAACTCTATTTTAGTGCAATTTAGCATTTGCTTTATCCAAATGATCTTACTACAACTCTTTGTTACTGCTAAATATTCTGTTTCTACTATACTATGTGAAATGTAGTCTTGTTTCTTACTTAGCCAAGATACCAATCCTCCTCCCAAGAAAAATGATCCACTACTAGTACTTTTTCTATCATTTACACTTCCTATCCAATCCACATTAGTCTATGCACATTGACTAAAATCATTTGATCTATCATACCATTATCCATAATTGGGCACACCCTTCAAATATCTAAAAAATTCTCTTTACTAGCTTCATAATGTGACTCTTTAGGATCTTCTTGAAATATTTCCACAATTCCGATTGGATTGGCTATATCAGGTCCAATATGTGTCAAATATTGCAATCCACCAATCATCGATCTATACTTTTTCTGCTCAACAGTAGGGGTTTCATCTTTATTAGATAACTTATGTCTTATTATCGCAAGTGTTCCAATAGTTTTACAACTTTCAAAATCATTTTTCTTCAATAGGTCTTTAAGATACTTAACTTTTTCTATGAAAATACCATCTTTGTTCTAAACAATCTAAAATCCCAAGAAATACTTTGTGTCACCAATCATACTAAAACACTTTCTTCATCTCTTCTACAAACACTTCACTTGCTTCATCATCTCCTCCAAAGATTATGTCATCTACATATACCTCAAAAATTAGTAGGATATTTTCAATATTTTTCAAATAACAGTTATTTTTGACACAAAAGTCTTCACCCTTTCTTGAAGTATGACCCTCAAGTGACTGTATGTAACATGGAAACAACCTCCAAGTGTGGGACTTGCACTTTAAGGTTGAATATCTAGAGAAGGATGACTTCCTTACTATCAGGGTGCATGTAAACTATTGTTGGGAAGGAAAATGGAGAAGGAAATTGAAAGAAGTTACAAAAGATAGAATGTGGATATAACTATGCCCACAACTGCATAAAAAATCAATGAAGCACTCCAATACAGAGATCTAAACTCTAATATACCTTCAAAGAACTCACATGCAGGTTCGAAAATGATTGGGTGCTAAAAGGAAGGAGAAACTTCATAACACATGTAATGCCCTGCCTAGAGATCCTTGGAAACAAGGATAAATATAAGCCAAGATAATTTCTTTTAAAAAAAAAGTTTGGATGCATGTGACATAAAACATACGAGGATCACAAAGATCACAATGAAAGACTAACAAACATCCAAACACCAATGGATCTCCAAATGTCACTACTAACCAAGACGACTAACCACAGAAGGATGTAAATAATTTCAAAATTTGAATACATTTCAAATTCAAAATGCAATTCCATGGTATTCGAGAACTCCACAAAGGGTATCCAGAACACCTCCAAAAAAATTCCAATCAAACCAAAACGTGCCTACTGTCCACCTAGATAGGTTTTTTCAAAACCCAAGTGATACATTAATTTAGCACTATGCAATACTTTCTAGTATCTTATGACCTTTCTAATGACGAATTGCAATATAATTAGGGTTTGGGAAACACTTCTTCTGAAGGTGTGTGATACTTCATAAGTATTGTATGACCTTTCTTCAATGGGTGTGTGACACAACAAAGTGTCACATGATATAGTTTCAAAGAGCTTGCAATACTTTCTAGTATCACACAATTATCCTTCCTTGAGCATGTGATACTTTAAAGTATTGCCCAATGTTGAAGCATCGTCACCCAGGAAAAGAAAGAAATACACCAAGACAAACAAGGGAAAGATACATAAGTCAAAAAGGTAAAAAGGTAAGGGTTAAAGTTCCTCTACACTGGGGAGTACCAGATCCATATGTCGAGGGAATACACTCGATCAAATAACCAAAGGACAAAAAGACAAATTTGGAATCTAAACCTCAAAAAAATAGTGAAGGGAAATAATTGAAAGCAACATCGCAATGAACTAAAACAAAAAACTAAGTGCGCAGTTCTTGCACACTGTAATAGCATCATGAAACCTCGAAGGTCCAAGCCATCCCTCACACATAACATCCCCACTACCAGCTAGATAGTCAGAGCTATCTTATAAGGATGTCACTACTAAAACATAATAACATCATAAGAACATGAAATCTAACATGCTAAACTATAAGTAATAGATACTCTAACAAAGCAGATAACGTCATAACATCATATGCTAAACATCATAATAAGGAAATGCATCAATGCTAACATCATATAAACATGATATATAAGCATTCCAATGAAAGAAAAAATCACAAGGAAGCATACTCTAGAACTTGAAGTACCAAGTGAAAACATCCAACAATGGTCACTCTAGGATAATAGATTGTCTCTCTATACTGGTCCCTAGTGGTGGTGAAGGTAGCTACACCTCCCAACCATGTGAAACCCATAGGTTCACTCCCATCATGCTAATGGAGATAATGATCCAACCAAAAACACACTCAAAGAAAACATCCATGGCTAACACTCACACCAGACAGTAATGATGAATGAAACCAAGATCAAGAAACCATGCATAAACTATAGGTCCTGGTTAGACACTCAAAGTGCTACTATGTAGGTGCTAACATCATGGAGAGTCACTTGGCATTGACAAGCCCAAGCTCAGATCCTGCGATTCAACTCCTCAACAAAAGGCTCTCACACTAAGCATTTTATTATCTTAAGTTTATTATCACCTAGTGTTTTATTTAGTTATCACTTACTTAAAAATTATACATGCCAACACTCAAGAAATAGTCACCAGGTTGTGAAAATAGAAGCCCCCTCCATATGCTACCCTATCCTACCCATGCTCATCCAATGACAAGTGCCCATAGTCATGCATATATTTCCAACTCAACCCCAATGATCATAACTCCTAGAAGTACCATGGAAGATTAGGCCTCGCAAGTCACTTAAAAAATGTATGTGCACGTACTAGTGTGTGGTGCACCACCATCACAAAGATCATAACACAAGGACTCGATGAGGACACAATGCAAACATACACAACCAAAACAGACTTGGGAGGATAGATATGACACACATCCCAATGCAACAAAAAATGTGCAACAATGGTTTGATTGACATCCAAGTGGATGATCTAGGTCCACAACCAAACTCATGCCAAGAAAACTTGAGAAAATAGGGCGACATGCAAAATGAGGTAAAAAACCCCAAAATTGGAAAACTTCAAAATTAAAATCCATTTAGTCTTAGGGCACAAAAGCCTTGAAAATCTAATAAAATTTGGGTTTGGACACCGTATGAAAAAATGTCCAGCATAACAGTACGAAACCCCAAACCCTCATCCCAAAAATAGGGAAAAAGTTCATACTCGACCAACTAGGCAGAACCAACAAATAGAAATGGAGGGGAACACTAGTTCTCAACCTTCCAAACAATAGCTACCAAAAAAAGATACAAAAACCACGCCAAAACAAGAAAATGGGAGAGACATACCTAAAAGAAAAAAGGGCTAAAATATGAAGTAACACAATAAAATGAATCACCCTTCTAAACTATCAAAAATCACAACACAACAAGGTCTCCTCGAGCCAGATCCAATGAGACTGACCTTGTGAAGATCCCATGTCCACAACTCTCACAATGAACAGAAAAGTGATCCTCCAAAAGAGGATTCTCAAAAAAGCTCTCAATTTTGTAATTTACAAAAGTGAGAAGTGAGGAATTAAATTCCTATTTCAATACTTATTCACTTTTTGAGTGAATAATCAATTAGGGCAAATAGCCAGTAAGACTAGCTAGACTCTGAATTGACCCAAACAAAAACAAGTTATTCTTAGAAATAGGAATTCATCTATGGAAAAGCTGCTAGAAATTAGATTCAATAAAGTTTAAATCCCAAAACCCAAAATCATAGAAATTTCCTTAACAACTTTCATGAGAATGCAAACCTCTAAATGCACAGACATGCTTACTAGTCTAGTCACATAATGCAAATGAGTTTAGATTTAATAATCATCAAAAGGTTTAATTTAAAAATTAATTAAGGATATGTTGACCATACAGGGATGACATTGGTGAAATATGAATAGCTGAATCACTAACTCCATGTCCCACTGCCATGGATATAATTCTTGCACACTAAAACATATGATCAAGTGCAATTGCATATAATAACATAGTCAACGCAATAAATGCATTAAATACCTAATTTAACCAATTACTCAATTATACTAAAATAATCCATTTACATTACTCACGTTCACATAAAGTATAATGAAACAAGAACGAATCAAATATCCAGAGCATAAAATCTATCACATAGTAGAATCAGAGACATGTCCAATACCAGATAACCAAATATCATCATAGACCTACGATCATCTCAAAATTTCATCAACATGTAAATATGATAAAATAAACAACATAGAAGTATAGAATCTATGATATTGAAATCAAATTATAACATTCGACCCTCAAGTCATCTCAAAAGAAACATAACAAGAGTAAAAGTATCTCTTGAATCAAAATATAACAAGGTTCAGACTACAAACATGAGAGGCACTACAATGCAACACTTCACGAGAAAATTGAACACAACATGCAAACCTAAGAAACTAGAAAAGAAACATTCACTACAGGGAAGATAACATACACAATATAGTATAATGGAAAGAAGAGGTAAAACTGAGAAGTTTCATTAATGGAAAGGCAAAAGCTGCAGAGCATAACGCTCCTGCAAAATACAAGCAGAGAAGAAACCTTAGGAAATATTTACAACTGCCTTTAAAGAATTCAGGTATTACTCTAATTTTAACTATGGAGTTGAAACCCCAACCAAAATGAAGCTAATTGGTAGAGGAAAGCAACAAATGAATATCAGAATGAGATATGATCATGAAGTGCAATTGGTTTTAGAAGTGATAGGAAGAGAAAAAAATGAGTGCAAGCCCCCATAATAGATCAAATCACTAAAAATATGATTACTACATGCATTAAAGAGGTGTGGAGTGCAATGGCATCATGCAAACAAGAGCCAAGGAAATGCTTAGCATTGAAGAACTAGCCCTAGTAATGTGTCATGGCCAAAAGAAGCTAAATCACGTGGCTGGTGAAAAAACATGGGGATGGATAACATGACTTGTTAT
Source organism: Cupressus sempervirens (assembly GCA_028749045.1). Taxonomy (NCBI): domain Eukaryota; kingdom Viridiplantae; phylum Streptophyta; class Pinopsida; order Cupressales; family Cupressaceae; genus Cupressus; species Cupressus sempervirens. Next base: position 711,985,205 of record CM053792.1, read on the forward strand.
CCACCTACAAAATGCAAGGTTGGCCATGGGGGGGAACTAATTTCCCCAAAAATGAATGCTAACCGTTGATGTAGATTTTCCCTTTAAAATGGATTGCCTAGATATTGAGGAAATCTCACCGACAAGAGATTAAGTCACTACCATCAATCAAGATCCTTCCTTTAAAATAGCTGATTGGGATGTCACAAGAAATCTTCAAGATGCACCATATTCAATAGTTATTACATCTTCACAGGAGATTGAGGCAGAGAAGTGAAAACATGAGAGCCATCACATTTGATGATCTCAATAAAGGAGGAAGAGGATAATACGAAAGGTGCAACCCCAACTATGTGGTGCAATTCTATGCTCTGCAGCATCAAAGAAACACTGTAACATTATAAAATGCCAAAATGAGGATTCGTAGAAATATCTCATGTTTTTGTGAGCTTGAGCTAATACTCCATGAAAACATGGAAGTTGTTGATGTGTTTTCTTGTTTGACAAAACAGACAGAGATCTTTTAATATTTCGTTGAATCTTTACCATTGATCTATGCATGTGCATATTGGGTTGACTTAAATGTTGGAGATGGGACACATGGAAACATCTTGTATCTTTGTGAAACCCCGCCGAGCCAAACACAAAGACACAACAACCATTGATCTTGTCTACATGCATATCAAACCTTGGACCCTACTAGCTACTAACACGGAAGTATGTGGACAGATCACAGACAAAAAACTCTGTCACCCACAAACCCACAGAAGTTGAGTTGGCATACTAGACGAATCAACATCAACATAACTCTACTAACTGTGGACCCATAAGAGCGAACTCATTTTGAGCACTCATCATACATGGCACAATATTGCGTTTTTGTGAGGATGAGCTTGTGTCACACAAAAACATGAGAGCCGTTAGATGCATGCAAGCCATAAAAAATAGGGAGAAATAAGATTGGGTTGATGCATGATGTTAACACCAATCAAACAAAAAGTTAACCCCAAAAAATATTGTGTTGTCCCTCTACAAATAATCTAGCCCATTGAAGGTTTCTCTGATCGAATATTAGTGATGGGCTGAATGGAGGCAAAAATAGCCAACATTCTTGGTGACTCAGAGGGGATGCTTGCTTTCTAAGCTTGGATCAATGGCCTTAAGCAATCCATTGTGCATGGAGTCACTAGAAGAACACCATCTCACTTGCAACTCCACAAAATTTTTCATCTTGATGCAGTGCAAGGTAGGAGAATCCCAAAAAGGGATGTACCAGCCCCTAGCAAATAAGCACACATTGAAAATACAACAACAATGAAAGATCTAATACCAATTCAAAACTCTTTATTCATAAGATAACTGATTACATGTAATGTGGTGGGCTATAAGACCTTCCTAGTTATGGCCAAATACAATAGCAATTACAAAAATAGTTTTGTAAGATCCCTCAAGATCCAACCCAAACCCTAGCTAGTTTAGATCCACACTCTCATAGAAACCTCCAAAGAAGATCTAAACTTGTACTCACAAGCCAACAATAAATCTCCTTGTTTCCCAAGCTGTAACTACTAGCCCTTCTCAAACTTTACCCAAGATCTAGGTGTAAATTGCCTCACATTTGGTGCTCTATCCACACACTTAGGAGAACTTTGCTCACTTAGCTACTCCATCTTCTCCATGCTAGATCCCACACTCCAAAATAATGACTCAAGATCCACTCTATTGAATGAATGAATTTCTTAAGACTCCACAAGACCCCATTACTTGTACCCAACCAAGCCACAAGTCGACATAGTATGATTAAAAATTAAATAAACCCTTACATTAAATGCATATTTAAGCCATAAGTAAGCCCACAAAAGAAATTATACACATACAACCAAATTAAATGCCAAGGTTAGATCACACTAGAAACTGAACACCGACAAGTCAAGAAAAACCATAACTAAGACATGACTGAGCATCAAAAAACCACTATCGAGTATCAACAAATATTAGCTTCACTTGGTATGTGAATAGACACTCGGTTAACACTATAAGTCAATTAATACAAGAACTCAGCTAACACTGCTTGGTTAACAATGAAACTTAGTTAAGACTGCTTGGTTAACACTAAAACTTGATTAACACTGCTCGATTAACACTGAACTTAGTGATAACTGCTAGAATGAACAAAAAATGAGCAGAATTACAAGGCAACCTAGGATGTTCTTGCATCATACTCCTAATGTACAAAGAAAAGTGTGTCCCACACTTTGTTCCTTCTTGAGAAGCATACTTCCATTTCATCTTCACGCAACCCCTTCCAATCCATATAGACAAAAGAAAAAATCCACAAATCACCCACACCTATGACATCTATCCAAAAAATATAATTATCTATATCACTACTAACCAATCTATGTAAAATTTATCACCACAATCCATCTCAGTGATAAGAGCATCAAGCTCCATATCCACAACACCAATAGATAGATCCAAAACCAAATCCAAATCAATAACAATATGAAAGTCCTCTCCAACACATGCCAAACTCTCAACACTAGCAATCCCATTTCTCACAACAAGATGCTCTACAACATGTAAATCATCATCCACAACAACCTGATTATCCATTACCAAGCACTCTGCAATTTCCATGTCAAAGCCATCCAATTGATCATGAAAACAAATCTCCACCTAGCATCAATAAGGTTAGGAACATATTTATAAACAACCACAAGTTTCTCTATAGGTTTTGCATCAAACTACTCAAACTGATCAACAAAACCAACTTTCAGCTCGACCTTGCCATGTCCTTTTCTCTCTTGAACAAGTCTTTTAACTAGCCAGACAACTCTCTTTTGGATTAGTAGACTCCAACTCCAGTAGCATACAAATTCCTTCTTTTTCTCTACTCCTTTAAAAAAAGAAGCATCCACAACAATGTCTACCTAGTAAATCATCTCATTAATCCTTGTCTCCACTATATTACACATATTCGCAATAAACCTAGGGTCTAATCTTCTTAGAAGCATCTTCCAAGATCTTGGAAAACCCTTTGCAAAAAATCCTTCCCACTCTCCTTGTGACAAACTCAAATTGTCTGCAAGTCACATCACAACTTACCACCTCACACAAACAACTAAGAATAATTCACAAGTCTATGAACATGGATCTATAATACACATCACACAAACCCTTTGTGATCATGCCCCAATAAGATCAACCTTCCATATTTGCATCCACTGATCCATCTATAAGTCCTTTGAAATTGTAAGTTAGAACCATAATCTGCCACCTCACAACCAATATATCTAAGACTCTAGAAAGAATAATCCACCATAATATTAACTAGATCAAGATCTTCTTAGATTAATTTCTCCAACCCAAGGTCCTAGTGCAAACTGCCTCATCTGTCTACATGCTCAGGGACAACTATGCTCTGATACCATCTGACACAGTGCAAGGTACGATAATCCCCAAAGGGGATGTCCTAGATCCCAAAAAATAACTAGATAATAGAAACAAAAAAAAATACAAGATTTGATACCAATTCACAACTCTTTATTCATAATATAATTGATTACATCTAATGTGCCAGGCTGTAAGGCCTTCTCAATTACACCCAAATATAATGTCAATTACAAAAACAATTCTGCAAGATCCCTCAAGATCCAACCCAAACTCTAGCTAATCAAAATCCACACTTTGGTAGAAACCTCCAAGGAATATCTAAACTTGTGCTCACAAGCCACAAAGAAATCTCCTTGTTTTCCAAGCCATAGCTGCTAGCCTTTCTCAAAATTTTCCCAAGATCTTGATGTAATCTACCTCACATTTGGCTCTCTGTCCACACACTTTGGAGAAATTCTCTAACTCATCTACTCCATCTTCTCAATTTTGGATCCCACACTCCAAAATAATGACTCAAGATCCACTCCCTTGAATGAATGAATTCCTTAAGACTCCATAAGACCCCCTTACTTATACCCAACTAAGCCACAAGTCAACCTATTATGGTTACAAATTAAATAAACCCTCACATTAAATGCACATTTAAGCCACAAGTCACCCCACAATAGAAATTAAATACATAAAAACAAATTAAATGCCAAGGTCAGCTCACACTAGAAACTAAACACTTACAACTCTGGAAAAGCCATAATGAAGACATAACCGAGCATTAGAAAGCCACTGTTGAGTATTAAGAAATATCAATTTCACTTAGCACATGAAGGGACACTTGGTTAACATTGGAACTCGGTTAACATAGTAACTTGTAAAACTCCTAAATTGGCACATTGGTATGCTAAACCAATTTTGGATTATCAATCTTACTTAAAGTCCTATTGTACTGGGTAATTCAAATTTTGATAATCTCTTTTCAACCTAAGTGTCAAATATAGAAAATCTCTAATATGTATCAATCACATTCTTTATTTAATTCCTAAATATTAATTGAATTAGATAAATTAAACCTATTAATTTAATTAATTTAATAAGTTCTAGTACTTTCATTAAATTAAATTCACCCCTTTAGTTAATACACATGAGGAATTAAATATATTTGATTTAATTAATACACCCTCATTCTAATTATTGAATTTAATTATTCGATTAGTTAGACTATTCAATTATGAGGTAATATTTAATTTTCTTAAATCAAATATCTTCTCCAGTATTCTCTCTTCAATTCAAAATTGGAAACATTGAGTGGACAAAAATCATAAAAGGAATTTAATCGGTTAACTCCTTATTCCACCCAAAAGAAATCAGTTAACTTCCTTTTCATAAGGAAACTTTCTGTTCGACTGAATCTTCTTCAAAGTCTCAACATTGATCAAATTCTAGGATTCTACATAAGAAACCTTCTTCTCATTTCAGGGGATGCACATGAATAGTATCGAATTAATGCCAATTTAATTACCTAATTGTCTTGCATTCAAATTTTCTCTTGTTTGCATATGCTCATTATTTAGATTAAAATGAATTCATCTAGTTCTATTTTCAATTGTTCTTAGATTAGTTTCAATTTCATTTAGATTATATTGAATTTGCATTTCTTCCAAATCCTTTGTACTAGTTCTGGTTGCCGATCTCTCAATTCTAAGAGTGAATAGATAAATCCCATCTAGTTAGAAGGCAACAAATCGCTTTGTTGGGTCATACCGAATGGACAATCCCATGTTTGTTTCATAATGTTTCTAGCATGTAAGGATCATGTTGAAGTGTGTGTGGATTTACAGGCCCATAATTAGCACATACATAACTCAGTTTCTATTTTCAATTGTTCTTAGATTAGTTTCAATTTCATTTAGATTAGATTGCATTTGCATTTCTTTCAAATCCTTCGTACTAGTTGGCCTGGTTGTTGATCTCTTAATTTTGAGAGTGAATAGAAAAATCCTACTTAGTTAGAAGACAACAGATCAATTGGTTGGGTCATACTGAATGGACAATCCCATATTCATTTCAGGATGTTTATAGCATGTAAAGATCATGTTGAAGTGTGTGTGGATTTAAAGGCCCATAATTAGCACATACATTTTTTGGCGCCTACCATGAGGCAAAAAAATCAATTTTCTAGCCTCAACTTTTGATCATTTTTTGACATTTTGACATTTTTGTTTATATGATTCAATGAATTCTCATGCATTCTTGCATGTAGAAAGAAATTTCTCATGTGGTACAAAGTACATTCTCACGCAAGGCTCTGTAGAAGCTCATGTGAATAATTCAACACCAGTAAAGGAAAATTGCAATTTTCAAATTCTATTTTTTATAATGTTGATTGATCTGAAACTTGTTTCTAAACCATTTTTTTTTTATTTCTAATTTTTGAAATAGCCTAAAAATGGTGTTTAGATTGTTTCTCAAAGATACCTTATCATGAACATACAAATATTACTAACAGTTTGATTACAAGATGTTCAGTCAAGGATTCACTTGTCAAAGAATATATTCAAACCTACTGAAACAATGTGTTTTTTTTAATGCTTTCTTACACATAGTTTAATAGGGCTTGTAAACTTCATAGGGCTCTAGATAAATGAATAGGGGAGTATGCTCTTTACTACTTGGAAGTGATGCCCAAGAGTAAATTAGAAGCCTAGAAATCTTTGGAAGATGGTACTTGAGGGAGGCATGAAAGTTAGCATTTCTCCCAAACAAATATTTTTATGAAAAGATGATGAATTCCTTTTAGGAAAATCAAATCTTGGAAAAAGACATGTTGGGATTGATAAACTAACTCGGTTATGAACCTGTTCTATTTGTTTGGGTAAGGTGATGAGGTAGAGGAGTATACTCTTTTCCCTTTGGGAAAATAAGAAATTTTGACCCTTAAAGTAAAGCTATAGTCTGAGTGAACCTTTAAAGTCTCTTCTGGAGTGATCCAACCTCTAGGAGTGAGCCAAGTGAGAACACACCTTTTGCCAGTGAATCAAACTCACTCTAATAAAAAATATTTGTAGAGTGAAAGACTCCAAAGCCATGTTAATTTTCTCTTCTTCATTCTAATATCACATATCAAGAAGAGGCTATGTCTATTGCATTGGGTGACACTGCCCCCAGGCTTGCTAGTCAAGTGTGTGCACTTACAGATGTTGGTGTGGGCTATTGGCCTCAACTTCATTCATGAAGCCACCAAGGGTTCATGTGAATAGAAGACAACTAAAAACTTTTTAGACAGTTGCTACCTAGTTCACCTCCAAAAGGGGACATAATCTTTGTGCAAGAAGGGGGCAGAATCTCTCATGTAGATCCTCACCATAGGCATGTACCTAGAGGTTGGAAGGGGATATACACCCTTGACGCCTACCAAAAGGGTGCTTTTTGAGCATATAAGTTATTGAATCCTTCAAATACATGAAAAATATCGGTGCCCTCTAGTGGGGTGAAACGAATTTGTGAGGTGAATGCATGCAGATAAGTTGTGAGACAAAGATTTTGCTGGCTCTAACATTTTTGGTTATAGGGATAAAAGAGTGTCTTTTTTAAGTCTACAAACTATCCATATCATCCAAACAATAAAAGGTCAAGACTCCCTTGTCCTTCCGAGTTGCTTTTTCCTCAGTTGGATTATTTACGAATACTCCTTGCATCCCTCATCTAAAAAATAATTGTTTACTTACAAACCAACATGATGTTCAACATCTAAAAAAAATGTCCATATCTGCCTAAAACTTACCAATACTATCAGTCCTCTATTCAAGAATTACCAAAATCATCAAAAATCTCTTCAAGTACAGTCCAAACCTGTGAGTTTTGTCCTTTTCTCACTTGTAGTTCTGCACAATTTTGTGTGGGAAAACACCTTTGCAATTATCCATTTGCATTTCATTATGTGGTTCTTTGTATTTCCTTGTGTAAGAAGCTAAGAATTCTCATATGAAAGTTTACCAAAACACTAAAATTTTGAGTCAAAACCTATCTCTACTGTCAATTTGTCCTTTCCTCATTCAAATTTGTCTGAATTCTGATGCAAGTAAACAGTTAAATTGTTGTTCCAGATTCTCACCTAGTTAATTTTACTTCCTCATGCGGCTCTATATGAATCTTTCCATGAGATTTGGTTTCTAAAACTATTAAAATTACTTCACCAGAGGTTTTTTCTCACTTGGTTGTTTGTATTTCCTCACTTGGAAGTCATTTCCCTGCACGAGTCCGTCCAAAAATAGTGAGCTATTCTGAGCTCCCTTGTCAAAAATAGATCTAAATCTGATTTGTGTCTATAGTCATTCCTCTATCTACAACAATGTTAAACTCTAATTTCTTTCTTAGTTGATCACTTGTGATTTGCACACAAACTAGTCCCCTTACTTGGTTGTCCTATTTTGTTCTCTTGTGTTCATTATACCTTGCATCACTATAGTCAAAACTCTTGGCTATTCTAGCCATTTCTCAGACTATTCATACCTAGATATACAACACACTTACTCACTTTGAGACAACATTCTAGTGTGATCCTTGCTCAAATTTTGTTTTAAGTCATTCTCTATGACTATTGCCACAAGTAGTGGAAACTTGTTTTCTCCCTATAGACAACGACATGGTAGAGCTAGAGATATAAATAATGGCAAAGGTCACACCCAAGTTTACACATAGTCTAAATTCAGTGAAGGGTCCTCATGATCTACTTCACATGTTATTCCACCTAGTGCTCAAAGAATATTTTCTATAAACTTCCACCAAACTAGGAATCCATTATATCAAGAACATTTAGAAATTGATTAAACACCTATGTCTTTTACGACAACAACTAAATTCTTGTTCAAAAACCCTTTACAAAAGACACATACTGAAACCTTCTATACTCCTAAAATGGCTAATCAAGATCAAGAAATAGGAGACCATGGTAGGAGACAAGACTACCAAATAAATGAAAGATTGAGAGAACCTTACAACTACACGAATGAGTATAGGGATACTGAAGAGATACCCCTAGAAGACATAGAGAAATGTCGTAAGGATAAAAAATTTAAAAAAATGATGGAGATCTTGTTCCATGATGAGAAGGAGAAATATTTTCTCAAACTCGCTCAAGAAGGAGAAAAACTACCTTGAAATTTTAATGTTGAAATAACTGTCACACAAGAAGAAGAAATTGAAACATCCAAGTTACAAAAAAAACTTCATGCCATGCAAGAAAAATTGGCCCAAATGATGGATGATAAGGATAAACCAAGGAAAACATACACTTTAGACACCATTTTTCCATTTCCTATCAACAGGGGTTTGGATATGCCTCCCTTTCCAAGAGGAGTTGAGTTTCCCAAATATGACAAATACTTCAGAACATCTAATCCCCAAGATCATTTGAGGGCATTTAGTGCTTTGTCTATGGAATTACTACATTAAAAAATATATCGTATGCATTTATTCCCATGGAGTCTAGGTGGTCAAGCCATGTAATGGTTTTCAAGGTTACCTACTAGTATTAAGAAATTTGATGAGATTGCTAATATGTGTATTCAGAAATACTCACACTATATACAACATCCAGTCAACATACACAATTTGTGTAACCTTAAACAAAATATTGAAGAAGCTTTCCTAATATTTCTTCAAAGGTGGCGGCAATTGTATACCAAATATTCATGAGAAATAACTAAAATAGAAAAACTTGACATATTCATGGATAATATTTTGCCCAATTTTGGGTATAAAATATAACTTCAAGGTCCATGCACCTTTGAAGATATGATTACACAAGCTATCTAAATAGAGGAGTTCATGGTAAAAAAGGGTTAAATAACCCTTCAAAAAGACATCAAGCAAGGATCTACATCTAGTAAGGATAAATCTATGTATGTTAACAAGAATCCAGAGGTAGTGCATGATGGAGTAGTTGATAAAATTACTCCTAAACCTTCTAAAAAGGATTTCAATCTCATAGACAATATCAATGAACAAATCTACTTTTAATAAGAAGACATTTGGGAACAAAAAAAGAGTTCATCTTGGATTACATGACAAAAAAGAGAGTACACACATCTTGGTGAACCTCTAGATGTGGTCTATAAAACCTTGCTTCAAAATCATATCATTACTCCATTAGATAATACTCGTCCTTATGTTCTAAAACCATGATCCACATGGTGGAATGAGAATGCATTTTGCAAATACCATTAGAACAAGGATCACAAAACAAGAAATTGTATCAACATACGTCATAAAGTTCAAGACTTAATTGATGATGGTGAAATCGTTGTGGATGGACTTAATAAGAATTCAGACCACAAAGCTTTTAAGAAGTCATTTCCACATTATGAAGAAGGAGAAAAATCTACACAAAAAACCAATAACAAGGTTAATTATACATACACCAATGATGATAATGTGATCAACATGATTGAACCCTTGGGCTTTCAACATTGTGGTGTTATCACAATTAAAGGAAAACCTGACAAAACAAAACTAAAAACACCATTTGTCTTAAGAGGTGCTACTTCTCTTACAACTGATAAAGAATAGTTACATCTTGTGCCCATGTTGTTACACATTCTCATGTCAAGATAGAACTTAAAGGCTTGATGCCTTCTACTCCAAAGGTAGATCAACATAATGACAAACCTATTGCTGGTCCATTTGGAAAATGTATGAAAATCACAACAACCTACACAGTTACCAACTATAGTATCCCTAACCAATTGTAATAGATGAACACTCAAATAAAAATCTTTGAATTACATAAAATCTTGCTTGCTTATAGGAAGATACTTGATAAAGCTCTCAATGAGGCAAACGTACCTCAAGATCTTGATCTTGATAGGTTTCAATCAATGGTGGGTCACTTGACCTCACCTCACCATTTGTCCTTTTCTAAAGAGGATGATAATTCATTGAGTCATCCTCATAACCAACTATTTTACATCAAATTTATGAGACATCAAAAACATGTTTATCACATGCTCATTGACACTGGAGCTGGTCTAAATATCTGTTCTACTAATTTTCTCAAACAATTAGGTTATATAGAAGAGTCTATTGATCCTCATCACAAAATAACTATCAAGACATATGATGAAATTGAGCTTAAATCCCTAGGTCTTGTTGTGTTGCCACTTCACGTTAGTCCATTAGAAAGAGATGTTACTTGTCAAGTCCTCGACATTCCTTTAGCATAATATATCTTGTTAGGGAGACCATGGATATAGGAAGTGCAAGCTGTGTCTTCAACATACCATCAATATGTCAAGTTTCCATTCCAAGGCTCTGAAGCTACTATACCTACTAACACTAGTTACACTTGTACCATGTTAAAATATGTTGAAATCTTTGTACTTGCTAATAGAGAATCTATGGATCATCATGTTGATAAGTTGAAAGAAATGGAGAAGTCGCTCAAGTTGATAGAAACTAGGATGGGTGAGTATCACATTGAACCTGTTCTATCTTTGACATCTCTTCTTGAGTCTCCTCATCATTATGGGAGACCATTTGAACTGAAGAGACCTTTTGTGGTATCACCTTAGACTAAGTTCAATGAAACCTTTGTCAAAGCTACTATAGCTCTGGAAGAGGAAGATGAAAAAAGAGCCATTGTTGCATGGTTATATAGAGAGGAAATTCCTTCTGATCTCACAAAACAGTCTGATGAGATTACTTTCGAAAAGTGTGGTTCAAGTCTTAAGCTCACAAAATGCTTCAGTTACAAAGGAAATGGTCCATTTGGATGTGATAATAAAGGCTTGATTGATCCGATCAAAGCAATATCTAGAAGGTCTTGAGATACAATGGGTCTAGGTTTCAAGAAGATTTCCTCTCACCTAGGGATTAATGAATTCATACCAAAATCTAAAAGTTCATCTAAACATGAGTCAAAAATTGAGTTAGATAATCATGAGGAAAACTCTAATGATGAGGATACTTTTCCTTATCCAATTCCTTTAGATTTTTTAAATTTCTTTGCAGAACCAAATGACTTCATACCACATGTTACTATTGTGGATGCTGATAGTGATTCTTCTAAAAATACTATTGATACTCCCCATATTCAATAGGAAAAAGGAGAGTCCATTCATATTGTAGTTATTGAATGAATTTGTAAAAATCAAGATGATAATGAAAGTAGAGAATGGGTTCCCATCATTGCTGGAGAATTCTATAGTTTGACTCCATGTAGCACAGATTCTCGAGAGTATGAATTTGAATTTCTCTGAAAGGAAACTTTAGATAAGGATGTAGATCAAGTTCAGATATATGAAAATCAAATTTTAATAGGTGAAAAATCTAGGGTTTAATTGGATGAGTCTCATCCTACTAGTGTCAATGAGTCTTCAATTAATATTTCTAGAACTCAAAGGCATTCAAATACACCTTTGGATGAAATCACTTTAGGTATCAAATTACTTGTCCAAGAATTTGATGACTATACCATGAAAGTCATCGAACCTACCACATCTCTCTCACTCATTTATTTTGAGCTCATAGATTGGAATTCTAATACATCTAGTAAAGTTCCTATATTCTAGAATGACTATGCTCTTCCCTTCTATTTAAGCATTGTTGAACTAGTAACATCCTCCACTAGTGAACAAAGTATCAATATGGCTAAAGTTGATATCAAATATCTTAGACACAGAATTAAAATAAAAATAAATAGAAGGTTGGATGGTGAAAACTAGATTGTGATAGTATCAGAACCAAAAATAGTAAAAATAAAAGACATATCCAAAGGTGAAAACCTCTTGAGGTGTCCAAGGATGAGATATTTGATGCACTTCCTAGTCATTTTTAGGAGAGATCACTAGTGTCAATAGAGCTGACACAACCAAAAAACTTGGGAACATCTAAACATCCTCATGATACACATTGTACAATTTTTATCTACAGAAGAAAAAGATGAATTTATTGCCTTCTTTCAAGAAAAAAAGGATTAATTTTGCATGGACCTACTCAGATATGCTAGGCTTAGATCTTGGCCTCATAACACATCATTTATCTATTGCACTAGGAATAAAACTGATCAAATAGAAGCTCAACAAAATGCATCCTCATGTGGCATTACTTGTTAAGGGGGAACTAGAAAAGCTTCTAAAAGCCAGTTTCATCTGTGCTATCGACTATGTTGAATGGATATCAAGCATTGTTCCAATATCGAAGCATGATAAGTCTATCCAAGTTTGTACAAAATTTTGAGATCTAAACTTAGCATGTCCAAAGCATGATTTTCCACTTCCCAATAGGGATATGATAGTTGATATGATGACATGATATGAAATGTACTCACTCATGGACAATTTTTCAGGTTATAATCAAATTAAAATTACACTAGAAGGTCAAGAGAAAATTGATTTCACTTGTGCATGGGGTACCTTCTATTGGAATGTGATGCCATTTGGTCTAAAGAATGTTGGTACCATCTATCAAAGGGAAGTTACAACAATCCTCCATGATATGATGTATAAGATGAGCGAGGACTATGTCGATGACACCTTGGTCAAGAGTACACAATGCAACACTCATCTTCAAGATTTGAGACCAATCCTAGATTGTATCGAGAAGTTAAGTCTCTAATTAAATCTCAAGAAATGTGTATTTGGTGTAACTTCTTGGAAGTTACTTTGCTATATTGTCTCTACAAAGGGAATCAAGGTGGACCCATTAAAAGTTAAAGCAATCATGGAAATGCTTCCAACCCGTAATATTAGTCAAATGATGGGGTTGCAAGGAAGACTTCAATCCATTCACAAATTCATTTCACAGTTGGTAGATAGGTCACAACCTTTTACTAAGACTCTTCATAAAGGTGTAAAATATGATGGGAGAAAAGATTATGATCAGAGTTTAACACACATAAAACAATATCTTGTTAATCCACCGATCCTGATGCCTCCTATTTATGGGAATCCTATCATTTTGTATATCTCAGCAATAGAGTCATCTCTTGGTATTTTGCTAGCTCAGGAGGACAATGATAACAAGGAACAAACTATCTATTATCTCAATTACACATTGATTTCCTATGAAATAAAATATAACATTAATTAAAAAGCTTACTTGGTGGTCATCTTTGCTTCTCAAAAGTTGAGGCACTACATGCTTGCTCATACTATGCTACTAGTTGTAGTAATAGATCCATTGCAAGTATTTATTTAGCAAGGAAATTCTAATAGGTAGGCTAGCCAAATGGTTCATGATACTAAGTGAGTTTGATATTACATATGTTGAAAGAAAGGCTATCAAAGGATAGACAATTTTTGATCAATTAGCAAAAGCATCAATGCAAATTCTTCTACCAATGAATATTGAATTCCTTGATGAATCTATTTTAATGCTAACACATCAAACCTGGGTGATGTTCTTTGGTGGTTCCTTCAGACAACAAGGATTATGTGTTGGTCTCTTATTCATAACACCAAAGAAGTATTCATTTCCCAAGGTGTACAAGATTATATTTCATTGTACAAATAACATTGAAAAAATTGAAGCCTTAATCAACAATATGAAGATTGCAATCGAATGAAGGGTAGATGAATTAAATATCTTTGGTGATTCACAACTGGTCATCAATTAGTTCAACGATTTTTATCAGACATGGGATGAGAAGTTGATATGTTATAAATGAATGGTGGATGATTTAAAAAAATACTTTGCTCATGTCACTTTTTAACAAATCTTGGGTAGACAACAAGGTGGTTGATGCAATGACTACTCTCGCTTCCATACTAAAAATGTCTAAGAATGATTTTTGACATGAATTCTTGGTGAATAAATTACTCTATCCTTTTTATAATTCACCTAAATCCTAGATGATCCATTCTATTGTAGTACACTTTTCATCTTGCTACCATCATATCTATTCTTACCTACATGACCATAATTCTGCACAATCTAACTTGGAATGTAAAATGGCACCTAATTCACATTGCATCATGATATGTTATTATTGTTGATGAATTGTTCAAGAGAAGTCTTGATGGAACATTCCTTAGGTGTCTAGAATCTGATGAATCCAAATGCACATTAATCAATGTACACGAAGGCATTTTCTTATCTCACTCTAATGGCTTGACACTTGCTCATAAACTTATTAGAGCTGGTCACTATTGGCCAAATGTGGAGCAAGAGGCAATTAAATACACCAAGTCTTGCAAAAAATGCCAACTATGTGGAAATCTTATTCATGCTCCAGTTAGGGAGCTAATTCCATCTGTCATGCATTAGCTATTTCAACAATGGGCCTTTGATCTAGTGGGTTAGATTTATCCATCTTCTTTAAATGGACACAAGTTCGTTATTAGAAATATATAATAATTCACTAAATCGGTTGAAGTAATCCCTCTTTCTAAGGAAAATGGAAAAATTATAGCTCTATTCATTCTTAACTACATCATATGTAGGTATGGTGCACCATCCTCCATCATTACTGGCAATGGGGGACAATTTAAAGACAAGGATCTCAAAGAGTTGTGCTCAAAGTTTAGAATCAAGTAGCATTGGTCTTGTATTTACTACCCCCAAGGTAATGGAGAAGTAGAAGCATTTGACAAGGCTATCTTTAAGATCTTATATCACAGAATCAAAAAATATGGAAGGGACTAGAACATTTAGATTAATCCAGCTTTATGGGTTTACAGAACTAGCATCAAAACTCCAGTGGGAACAACACCCTTTGCTTTGGTATATGGAGTGGATGTTGTGCTTTATATTAAGGTCAAGATTCCTACTTTAAGAATCTCTATGAAAGGCCTCATTAATGATGATTATTATAGAATATCTTGACTTCAAGAACTAGAATCGCTACATGAATGTCAACAAGTGGCGTGTGATCATCTTCGAGCTTATCAAAAGAGTGTCTAAAAGCTACAACAAGAAAGTCAAGCCACGTGACTTCCAAGTGGGTGACCTCATCTTGAGGGAAAGCCCTAAGAATAAAAAAAAATGGATACAGAAAGGGGAGTTTGAGCCTAACTAGTTTGGTCCATACATAGTTACTGCAGTGTTTGGATCTAGTGCTTATCAACTTTCAACTATTGAGGGAGAATCTCTCAAAGAGTCGATTGACACTCTCCATCTAAAGTAGTTCTACAGTTGAAATACTTTCAAAATCTCTTTTTACATACTTAAATGTCTTGTAAAAATTATTATCTTGGTGAAAACCTAGCAATAAACACCTTGGTAATACCAAAAAAATTGAAAAAGAAGAAAAGTGTCATTGATGAAAACATGGAAAATATAATCTCTACCAAGAAGGTGAAAACCTGGTAAATAGGTGCCTCTTGTTTCAAATGCTACATCTTGTGGCACATCTTCTAGCTCTTGTACAATTTCTTTCCTACTTTCATTTGTTGCTTTCGCTCATGCATCCATGGATTTAATCTTGTCATAGTCTCAGGGGCAACACCTTATAGTGTCATAAAAGATCTCTTAAGCTTTAGTCACCAGTTATTCTACTTGCGTCTATCTATTGTCACTTACTTTACTATTGAGATTCCTCTAAGAGAAGATCACTCTCATGTCAGTCACCAATTTTTCTAACTATGTTTTTCTACTATCACTTGCTTCACCACCAAGATTCATCTCAAGGAGGATCTCTTTCGTGTTAGTGACCAATTGTTCTAACTATGTCTATCTACTGTCACTTACTTTCTTATTGAGATTCCTCTCAAAGAAAATATCTCTAGCATCATTCATTAGTTGTTCTAACTATGTTTGTCTACTCTCATTTGCTTCACCATCAAGATTCATCTCAAGGAGGATCTCTTTCGCATTAGTTATCAATTGTTCTAACTATGTCTATCTACTATTGCTTGGTTCACTATAGAGATTCCTCTCAAAGAAGACCTCTTAAGTTTCAACCTTCTAACTGTGTTTATCTATTGTTGCTTAGTTTCCTACTAAGGTTCTTTTCAATGAGGACTTCTCTTTGACGCTAGTCACCAGTTGTCCTAACTAAGTTTGTCTATTGTCATCCCCCTACTGAAGAGATTTCTTTCACATATATTCTGAACTTTGACACTTGACATCAACCTTATGAAACTAATAATGAAATGGAAATATTGACATGGTTGTGTTATGCTAAGATTTTTTTTCTTGCTTTTCTTTCTTTCTTTATCATTTCCCTTTGAGCAACTCGAGGATGTGTCTTTTGACCAGAGAAGCAAGGATAGGGGGCATGATCTTTTCTTTGCTTTCTATTTGATGGTTTAGTTCCAATGATCTAAAGCATCCATATCAAAGGGGTTTCCACTATAAGAGCCTCTATCTTGTATTGGATGGCTATGTGTATCTCAACTCATTTTATATGGATACTTCAGTGAGGTTGGTTATTTTCCTTGCTTGTTTGAGTGAATTCTCTATGTTATAGTAAATACTGATACTTGTCCAGCTAAGTGAATGTATGGGTCATTGTGAGTATACTTAACAAAATTCTGTCTTAGATTACGAATGCTAGGGTCATTGTAGACATAATCTTTACTGAATACTTAGCATAAGAAGGATCTCTTGTGTGTTTTTGGTGTTTTCATGCAAGAAAAATTCTTTTAATCCTAGTTTTTATGCTCTGATGCTTATGTTAGCTTGTTATATTAAAAGGGACAATTGTTCTAGTCATTTTACTTGTTGTACCTTAATGCTTACATTTAATCCCAACAAAACTAAGACACATGTCATATTCATATTCTCATGATTGCAATGTCAGAGTGAATTGTATGGCATTTGTGGGTTTAACTAAACACTCGATGATGCTAATCTTATGAGTTCAATAACCAAACCTAGGGATACATCTAGTACAGGGTTGCATTTCATACTTCACTTGCATAAGGGAACATTTTGATCACTACTTGACTTTCATATTTCAAGATGAGAGTTTTTTGGTTTCTTCAAAGTATCATGTTTCTTCATGACTATACAAGCATTTAGCTCCTTGGTTCATCTTTTTGATTTTCACAAGAAACCTGTCATTCAAAAAAAACTTGAAATATGCATGAGATGTTAGTTCATTCACATTTGGAATTTCATATACATATTTTCATATCCATCTCATCTACACTACATTCATACATTATATCAATTTGCATTCATCACAATCATATCATTAACATCTCATGTATGACGAACTATAAGAGAAAATGGTGAAACATGGAAAGATACTCAAATATATAAATCTCTCTAATGGAATCAAGTGTACATCGATACAAAAATGAGTGCTACTAAAGTAGTAACAATCTCAAAATGATGCAAAATGATGTTGGTACACCAATTGATACATAACTAGAACAAAAGTAGAAGAGAACAACTAACTCTATGCCTCTCCTCCATACCCTAGTGGAGGAGGAGGGGGAGGAACATTTACTCTAGTCGAAGGATGTGCACCTATTGACTCCCTCATATACTCCAAGAATCACAACACCTACTCTATTGGATTTTCCACTACCCCAACATAAGCTGCATAATAGTATGTTATTCTCACTGATTGAAGCCCAGCCTCATCCTAATGTTGCTCCATCTGCTCTTGTAGCTCACGGTTCTCCTGCTCCTACTCTAATATATGGGTATATCTCACTGCAACATAGATCTAAAGGTCTCCTAGCTAATTCTGTGCTTCCCAAACTCAATCTCTCAATCTCCTGAGGGTATCCTAGGTCTATGCCAGGATATCTCTACCCTATGACTCAGCAATAGACTGATCTTGCATCTCATCATTACCTACTCTAGGCTTGACCTACTAAGTTGGCTACTGCTCTACACATGGCCTCTTTGCCTCTCCACCAAAAGCACCCAAGGTGCCCATCTAACCACGAGCATGTCTATGCCCAAACCCACTACCACGAGCACCTAGATCAATTCTCATCAGATGAGGAGGGATCTAAACCTGTGTCATCCAGGTTCATGGACCCTACTGTTGTGGCTGATGTGGTTGTCACTGTGGTGCCTACATGGGTTGTATAGGCACTACCATACCCACTAGATCTATGAACCAAGGGAAGGGATGACTCACAAAATGCTCCTAGTAATGTTGAAGTCATCCCCCCATCTACAAATGTGGTGATATAATCCCAATGCACCATGGTGATGGAGCGTATATCAATTATCGACCTCCCAGTGTCCAATCTAATAGACCACCCATTCTCCACCTCCATGGCAAAGTGGGAAAAGGTGCAATACTCTTGGGATATGTCCCATGGTTAGCTGCACTACTTCCATAAATGTGTCAAGGGAAATCTCTCAATCACCTGGATCGAGCAATCAATCAGTGGCCGACAGGAAAATATGTATCCAAGCTCCACTCACGCATCATTCCTCACTCTATCTCTCTCCATGACTGCCATACTACTACCACTAGATCGTCAAGCTGACCTCACCACTGCTAAATATTACCCATAGCCGTTTGGATCATTTATCCTTAGAATCTGCAGATATAAGGCTCATGATCATGCCTTATGTCATCATAAATTGGCCTCATAATGGGAAAGTTCTTCAATACCGATACTTGTAGAACATAGATTGTTGCAGCCATGCTCTTTGCCCCTCTATAGGTGATCTCATGCATCTCATGGAACATATGGACCATCATACACTAACCCCATATAAAATATGTTGGCTACTCCAACATCCTCTGTAGCATCTACCCCCATCCACACTCTAGCCCATGTTGACCTCTGGTTGACATCAAGTAATAGCTAAGGAATATACCATGCACCAAAGCCAATCTATGGGTAGGACCATATGTCTACACTAACTCCTCCTAGGGGATAGCTCTACCCATAATGAGATCCTCTTGAAAAATAGACCTTAGTGCCAATGTACCTATCTGCGACTGTATGTGATACTCAACCCATGGTCTGTGCAAAGGTATCCATAGAATCCTATATATCTCCTCGAAGGTGATAGTCATCTCTCAAAGGGGCAACTGGAAGGTGTTCTTCTCTAGGTGGAAATGCTCTACCAATGTTGTCAATATCTCGTGATTTACCCACAAATCGGGGATATCACAAAGATGTGAGAGATCGAGGGTATCAATATGTGCCACCTTTATGACATCTAATTGATGAATCAACGTCCCTATAGTGGGATAGTGAGATTTGAATTAGACATTTAGAAAGCTAACTTGAAAACATGATGAATACTCAATCTCCATACAAACATGCTACTATTAATACAATCAAAACATCATGAAAACATACTCTAAAGACTAGTGATGATGCAAAATGGAAGACAAAATGACATTTTGAACATCAAATTCATTGACAATTGTCTAAAATCTTGCATGAGGAAGTGAATTCGTCATGTGAGGAAACTCCACAAGCCGCATGAGAAAATAGGTTTACGTGAGCTCACAGAGACTTTACACAAAAACATGACCTAAAATAGGGTTTATTATACAAGAGATGAGTATCTCCCATGCTAGGATACCCTGCATATTATGTGAAAAAGTGACTTGATGACACTTCCTCACATGAGCTTTCCTATAGGCTTGCATAAGAAAATGGGTTCTTGCATGAGGCCCAATGACAACAAACTTCAAAATGTTCAAAAAATGTTGAAGACTGAACAAACTGCTTGAAAATCAAAATCTAAAGGTAGATAATTGAATACTCACCATAGTTCTGTAGTTTGTTGGTTGACTATGTCACCTCAAACACTCAAATTGATTAGAATGCACAGGAACCGCCATGTTTTCTCCTCAGAGCTCTTTTCTCCACAAAAGTCGAATGCACAAATAATTTGAAAATGACCTTTTGGGCCCTTATATAGGTTTTGACCTAGTTTTTCAAAGTGCTCCGATTGATGTGAAAATTACCTCATTAGCTAATTTGGCTGCTCTGAACTCATTTTCGAGATCAAATTCAAAATTTGACACATGAAAATATAACAATTAATTTTTTTTTGGCACTAATCTAATCAAACACTTATGTAGTCCATTTTATTGATACTTTGCAAATCATGGAATATTACCAAAACATCATTTCTTCAAATTATTCCATTTTTTTGGAAAAGTCAACTCAAGTCAATTCTAGTCAAATTTGGTCAACCATGGTCAACTAGACCTTCAAAATGCTTCAAATCAATTTCATTCTCATGTGTCATCTTTCAACTTTGTTTTTGAGGGGGCAGGATGATGATTACATCATTGAACATCTCTTAACCTGTCAAAATTGGCTTCAACTTAATCTAAATATGATGTCTTGATCGCTAGGGGCATCTCATCATTTGGGGCATTTTTGTTCCCCAATCTAGCATCATATTTTGTTCAACTAATCAATTTTATAATAGTCCTTGTCATTGTTTGATGGATAGGTATCGAGTCATTCTAACCTTGAATCTTTAGAATTAAGCCTCATTCGAGGGATGATTCTATGACTCATGATTAGGTATTATTAGCTTTTTATGGACTAGTATTTAGGTGTTCTATCTAGACTCTGGAGCATTAAGCTCTATTTTGGAGATAATTCTATTTCTTACTGAGAATTAAGCTTCATTCTGGAGATAATTATAAATTCTTGCTTTCAATCACTTTTTAATGGACAAGTATTGAGGCAATCTAACCTTGACTCCTAAGAATTAAGCCTCATTCTGGGGATAATTCTATAAATCTTGATTAATCTTGTCATCTTCTAATGGATAGCTATTGGGGAAATCTAACCTTCACTCCTTAGAATTGAGTCTCATTCTGGGAACAATTCTATGAAGTTTGCTAATCTTTTTTCTTTCGTATTAGTATCTAGGTGTTCTATCTAGATTCCTTAAGGCTAAGCTTCATACTTGAGATAACTTGTAATGCATACCCCTAGATGAATTTTCTATTGTATTGCCAGATTCTTGTAGGCTAGTTTTTTGATTATGTTTTATGATTATTGGTACTTGGTTTTCAGATTTGATTAAATGTTATTTCATACTCAGTTCCTTTATGTGATGAGCTACTTGAGTTATTTAGTTATTTCATATGTTCATGATTATTTTGATGATGATATATGTATGTTCATACAATGATTTCAGCTATTTCATGATGTTAGATAAATGGACTAATTTTATGTAGTTTCTATGGTTACTTATCCCATACTTGCATGTGTATGGTGTACATGTCAGTTTTACTTTATGTATGGCATTCCTGATGTAGTTGAGGGAGGGAGTCATAGTCACCTACTAGTTAGGATCTACATGGTGTACCACTCCCCACCATTTCCTATTTAGTTTAGAATATATGAGTATCTACATGCATGGACTTTATGTAGATCGTAGGTACCAGGTATGGACTTCCCTGAATTGATAGGATGAGTGTACCCTATCGTAGTATCTCAATGGTATAAGTGGGGAGATAATTCTTGAGTCGAAATCCTAACAAAGTCAATTGTGCTAGAAAGTAGGACAAGTATCTAAGTTGTTTATTTGTCCGAATTTGTCAAGTGACATGAATTCGTGAATCTGACCCTAGAGTTTGACTATGTTCTTTGTCTTTCAATTGAGTTTTTGTATTTGATCGTGTGGGTCTGTGATATTTTTTTGTTATAATTATATCAAATTAAAAGATAATTTAATGAAAATTTAATAAAGAATATTCAATATTTAATTATTTTTAATTAATTAAGAAATTAATTAAATAATAGAATTAAATTTAAAAGGTTTTATTAAAGTTGTAATTTTAGCATATTTATATTTATTTAATTTAATAATTATTATTTAGGAGTTTTATTGTAATAATAAAATCTAAATAATATCATTAGTTAAATTAATAAATATATTATTAAAATATCTCATGATTTAATTTAATAAGAGAAAAATAAATTGATTTAATAAAGTTTATTTTAATTAAATTGCATAAAGCTTGTGCATGAAATAAAAATAATAAAATAAAAATGGGGCTTTTCACATGATTACACAATCAAAGCTCTAAATTTAGGGAAAATTTCTTTATTAGAGATTTAGAGTTCATTTCTCAAGAACCAAGTTTTGGAGAAGCAATTTCCAAGAAGAAGGGTTTCAGAACAAGGGGAATTACTTGCATGCTCCATGCGGTTGTTGTATTAGCATCATATTCAGGTAGAATCTTGTGGGTTTATCTGCACAGTAGTTTTCCATTCTTCGAATTTCTGTCTTCTTTGTGTTTGGATGAATCTGTTTTTAGAATTTATTCATTTGTTCTTCATTTTGAGATTATCTGTATATGAATTGGAAATTAGAAACCCTTCTTAAGAATTTATTGTTCTTCATTTTTGAAGGCATCTATGAATGAATTTCATTCTTTTGAAATCATTGTTTGTTAATTTAGAATTGAAACCCTTATTTGTGAATCAATTGTTCCTTGTTTTTGAAGATGACTGTGAATGAATTCCAGGTTTTGAAAACTCGTGATTGTTAATTTTTGGAACTCGTATTTAGTTGTTTGTATTCGGGTTGGGGTTTGGAAAACAAAAGAAATATCAAAGATTAATTTTAATTTTTACAAATGTAATTAGTTGTTTAAATATAAATATCCTTTCATATATAATATGTGAATTGATAAAAGAAAATATATATTATATATATAAAAAATGCTAATGAAAATTACCTTTTAAAGTACAGACTACAATTTTGTATTGAGAAAGGGCTTCTATCTTATTTTATGGTTTTTTTAATAAATCATATTTAAAAAATCATAATAATATAAAGTTTGGAGGGGGGGAGGGGGGTTAGTTGCCATTGGCAGCAACTATCCAAAGGACAAGTGTGCTGCCAAGGCCATGTACATTGCCTTGGGTAGCGTGGCTTTGGCCACATCCTGATTTTTGGGCATGTGATATGAGAAATCGCATTTTGTTTTTTTTTAAAGTTTTTTTATATATTTAAAATTATTGCATATTTAATAATTTAATAAATATTATACAATATATTTAATTTAATTTATATAATAAATGATGCTATTATTTTTATTATTATTATTTTAATATATAATTATTATATTATGTAGTTTTAATATTTATTATTAATAATATAATATAAATATATTATTTTATTAATAAGATAATAAATATTTTAATTAGTAATTAATAGTTCTTATTGAATGATGATGATAATATTTAATTTCATGAAGGGTTTAATATTAGCTTTCTTCATTAAACACATTGTGAATTTCTTTATTAATAATATTTTAATAAGGTAAAATTGATCATTGTAAATTGGGAAAAATGGTTATCTTTAGTAAACTTGGGTTGTGCTTGATGATTCAATTTACATATGAAAATGATTTCTACTATTAAAGGAAATTTATTACATCTTTTGATAACTCGAAAAACCTTAGCTATGGTGACACTTTGTATATGAGAAAACTTGAACCTATTTGTGAAGGTCAAACTTGTGTGTTTTCAAACCAATTTTTTAAATTAATCTATACTTGTTATGGTATATGATTTCTTTGGTTTTAGATTTGGGGTTGTAACTAAAACCTTATCAAACTACAATACTTGAAAAGGAAAACAAAAACTTGAAATTTTTTTAGTGAAAATTGAATTGTTGTGTTTTCAAAAGGTAACGTGTTATGAAAATTACTTTTGTATGTACATTATGTAACATGTGGATTATTGTTGTTGGGTTTGGGTTGATTTAGTGTTTGAACATTCAGGTTTAATTACTAGAGGCTTAGGAGTTTTGCTCTATGATGATGTTATGTATATGATCTTTTATACTTGACCATTGTGATGTAGTCACATGTTTTCTTTGATGAGTTTGATATGTTGGTTGTTATTGCCTTCCAGTTTCTCTTGTGTCGAACTAAATTGAATGGTGTGGCTTTTCTAGTGTAACCTTTGAGTCTTCGATCAGTTATCTTTCAATTGCTTCCCAATTGCTAGTATAAGATTAACCTGATTATGTGATTTGTTTTTTATGATGTCATGTTATGACATGGGTTGCTATATGTGTACTCAATTTTGAATCAATCCTATTGAGATGATTGTACTGGTGAAATGTGTGATTTTGGTTATTGATATTTTGGTACCTTCCAGTTGCTTGTTTAAGAACTAATGTGTGGTTTATGGTCATATGAGACCTTATGCTTTTGCTAAGCTTAGGGTAGGTTATTTGTATGTTATGTTGGGAAGTCACTTGCAATGGAGGCCGAATCCCTAAAGAGGCTACCTAGGTAACCCATTGTATGTTGTTTTAATAAGTGAAAACATTTCATTAAATGGGTTTAAAATGAATAAATAAGATATCCAGTGCCACATAAAGGCACTAGGGGGCCGAAGTCATGTGAGGCTGCCAGGGTCACCCTAGAGTTGACTCTTTAGTATGCCTTGTATGTATTAAAGGATACAGATGCCGCATAGAGACACTAGGGGGCCAGAGTCCAGCAAGGCTGCTAGGGTAACCTTAGATTTGGATCATGTGATGACACTTGCCCACTTGCATATTTGATATCCTACATGCCTATGTTGCCTCTAGGATTATTTGATACTTGTGTCTTGGTACCCCTTTGAGATAGTTTTCTTTCAAGTGTTTCCTTGACCTAGATGTTGGTTATAACTTGTGTTTTGATATATATATGAGATTTGAGTTTATCTCCTCAGTGCGTTGGGAGTGGGCCATTTAGGTTCCACGAGGTTAGGTGGTAGTGCATTTTTGTTATGCCATTGAGATCCGATTGTTGGATGTCGTTGTTTGATGTATCTCTACAATCAATCCTTTCTTTTTGATCTTACATTTATTTTGGATGGTTATATCTTATTATAGTATGCTTGATTTGTCATAGATCATATAATATGATGTATTTTATACCTGTTGTTTATTCCTTGAGCTTATCATACCTTGTGACTTGTACATTAGATGATTAAGCATTTATGATTATTCCTATGTGATATATAATTGTATATTGTTTAAGTGGATTTGTACTTGTGATTATTCTTTAATGTGGATTTTGGTTATGTGTTAGATTTAATATTATTAAAATTAAATGTGATTCAACATCATGTAACCTTAAGAGATGTAATCTGTTTATGATGGTTGTATGTATGTGAGTTATTGCTTCCACTATATTCTATTTGATGTTGTTAAGTTATTATCTTTAACAATTTTTTAAAAGAAAACTTACTAAAAGTTTAGGTTAATTTCTTTTGGGTTCCATGGGGGGGCATTACATAACTTTAAAAATCTCATCAACTGGTCTCTGCATCATCAATCTCAGAACCAATCTCACTTATTGGTCTATATTTTGAGACTTTTGATTTCTTTGAATCAACATGTTGCTCACACAATCATTCAAAGAGGGGAAAATGTAATACCCCTATATTGGCACATTGGTATGTTGAACCAATTTTGGTTTATCTATCTTACTTAAAGTCCTATTGTACTAGGCAATTCTAATTTCGATAATCTCTTTTCAACCTAAGTGGCAAACGTAGAAAATCCCTAATTTTTTTTAATCACATGCTTTATTTAATTCCTAAATATTAATTGAATTAGCTAAATTAAACCTATTAATTTAATTAATTTAATTAATTTAATTATAAGTCCTAGTACTTTCATTAAATTAAATCCACCCCTTTAGCTAATACACTGAGGAATTAAATATATTTGATTTAATTAATACACCCTCATTCTAATTATTGAATTTAATTATTCAATTAATTAGACTATTCAATTGAGGTCATATTTAATTTTCTTAAATCAAATATCTTCTCCAATGTTCTCTCTTCAGTTCAGAATTGGAAACATTGAGTGGACTGAAATCAGACAAGGAATTAAATCGGTTAACTCCTTATTCCACCTAAAAGAAATTCATTAACTTCCTTTTCATAAAGAAACTTTCTATTCTGACTGAATCTTCTTCAAAATCTCAACCGTTCATTCAATTTGATCTCAACAATTGATCAAATTGCAGGATTCTATATAAGAAACCTTCTTCTTCTTATTTCGGGGGATGAACATGAATAATATCAAATTAATGGAAATTTGATTACTCAATCGTCTTGCATTCAAATTTTCTCTTGCTTTCATATGCTCATTATTTAGATTAAAATGCATTCATCTAGTTCTATTTTCAATATTTCTTAGATTAGTTCCAATTTCATTTAGATTATATTGAATTTGCATTGCTTCTAAATCCTTCGTTCATTCGATTTGATCTCAACCATTCATCAAATTCCAGGATTCTATATAAGAAAGCTTCTTCTTCTCATTTTGGGGGATGCACATGAATAATATCGAATTGATGGCAATTTGATTTCTCAATTGTCTTGCATTCAAATTTTCTCTTGTTTTCATATGCTTATTATTTAGATTTAAAAGAATTCATCTAGTTCAATTTTAAATTTTTCTTAGATTAGTTTCAATTTCATTTAGATTATATTGAATTTGCATTGCTTACAAATCCTTCGTACTAGTTCTGGTTGCTGATCTCTCAATTCTGAGAGTGAATAGAATTTTTTTGTCTAGTTAGAAGGCAACATGTCGCTTTATTGGGTCATACTGAATGGACAATCCCATGGTCATTTTAGGATGTTTCTAGCATGTAAAGATCATGTTGAAGTGTGTGTGGATATAGAGGCCCATAATCAGCACATACATAACTTAGTTAACACTGCTTGGTTAATAGTGAAACTTGACTAACAATAAAACTTGGTTAACACTGCTTGGTTAACACTAAAATCAGTTAACACTAAAACTTGGCTAACACTACTTGGTTAACACTAAAATTAGTTAACACTGAACTTGGTGATAACTACCATAATGAACAAAAAATGAGCAGGATTACAAGGCAACCAAGGATGCTCTTGCATCACCTCTGCAACTAGAAAACTACAAAATTTTCTAGATGCAGGATGAAATAGCTATGCTTGTGTGCTTCCCTGAAAGCAAAGAAAACACCTACTCTAATATGTATAGTCAGTTAAAAAATGGAAATCAAAACAATCCATTGACTAGCTTGTTCAAGTAGCTACCCCTCTTCACAAGTTGGTTTCTCCTTTCATGCATGTGGGCAACTAAATGAATCAACAAGTATGACAAGCATACTACTACATGAAATACCTTCTTCCCAATGATGAAAATAATGAAGCTTTCCAACATTGAGACACCTTGATCTTGAGCAAGACCAACTTGCCCACCCTTGTAGAACTCCTCCTCATACTCAAAAATGAGCATGACAAGGGGCAAATTGCATTATTGTAGAGCTAGATACCTTATGGAGCATTGTCTTAATGGCACTGGGTCTAAGTATTTAGCCTTGACTGTTCTATTCTCTACAACCATGGTGTCTAGCTGGTTTGGAGGTGTCTCCTCCTCTTGTGAAGAAATAACCTCCACCTTTTCCTCATGATGCTCATGAGCCACCTCATGTGGAGCTACTAGTATGGTGTGGATTTGCACTTGCTGCTATTATAGAACATGCTCTTCATATATGGGAGATGATGGCTCAAAATATATGGAAGAGAAAATAGCATGAAATTCATCCAAAAGGTCATCCTCATCGTCAATCGACTCTATTATAGCTATAAAAATATGAATAGGTTGATGGAAAACCTCATGCATATTAGCATGTTCCTCCTCAAGGACAAAGCTATCCTTGAGGTCCTCTTTCTCATGTACTCCAAATCATGGAGGATTGTTTGTTACAACAAATGATTTTCCTCCTTCTCTAGCAATAGATCCTAATTTTCTTTTAAAGGCTCAAAATCCATAATTTGTTCCTTAAGAGAAGTGTAAGAATTTGGAATAGCTCTGATACCATATAAGAATTTTCCTTAGGGAAAGATTCACCAAAGATCATAGAATTTGAACACAAGCACAACTGTAGACCAAAAAGGAGTATGATCAATATATTAGAGTATGTCCTCATACATTGCTATGTATTGTATGTCCAAACACACTAGGAGTGCCTATATATAAAGGCCTCTCAAGAAGCACCTAAAATGTCTCTAGAAAGAACTAGGAGATAAGATAAGAATGAAAACTAAGCACATGTCTTATCCACTATTCTAGATGATAGGATAAGAATGACAAGGTGTATCTCAAGTGGAGATGTTGTAAAAACCATGTGCTTCATTAGTGTGCTAACTCCTATGTTGTAGACACCATGTACATAAAAGAGTTGTGAACTCCTATGTTATCAACATGACAACTCACAAGAGTGCACATACTCCTAGCTGACTAATAAATAAATATTAAAAAAATGCATTACCCTAAGTAAACTTAAGTAAGTGTAAATAGTGAATACTTATATACACCGAAACTCCCTCTTAAGTGCGACTTAGGGGAATGCACTTAAGTTCACAAGGACTAGGATGAAATGCATAATGGGTCCTAGCTACTAGGCCATGTTAGGTACCCATGTACATAAAGAAATGCAATCTCTCATAAAGTGGAGAAAGAGGGAAAACCTCATGGGAAAAACCCTCCCCCAAAAAGAGAGATGAAAAGAAAGATGCATGGATGGATGGAGTAATCCAGACCCCCCCATTATGACATACATCAAGTATATAAAAAAGAGAAATGGAAGAAGGACAAAACCCCCTAAGAGGAAAAAGTCCTCCCAATGAAGGAGAAGAAAGAGACTAGGTAGTCCCCCCCTGAAAGTAAGGTGTTGACCAATGAGAAATGCTCCAATGTAGAAGCTAATCCGTGCCCGTTGAATGATGTTCCTCCCCTTTGGAAGAAACAATGGTAGAGCTACTGTTGAAACACTTCCCCTAGTTGTGGAAAGAATCTCAATTATGAAAGGTGAATCTGAATCCTGTTCAAGTGTCCCTGTGTCGATACTGATAGTGGCTCCTTCCAAATTTGTTGAGAAGAAGTACAGATCTAACAAGGATTGTTGTAGAACCTATTTCAATTAAACTAAAAATCTCCTCAAATGATAGAGAGACCTTCTGTAACTGTTGTAAATAAGGATCACAATCATGTAGAGAATGGACATGAGGGTCATAGTGAGCCCTCACAACAATTGTAGAAGGATCATCCTCATCAAAGAGAAGCAATATATCATCGTAGAATTCCTCCAAATCTACTGTGTGTGACTCCACGAAAAAACCTAAAATATCAGTCAAGAAGTCATCACTTGAGGCTGGAACTAGAAGACAAAGTGTACCCTACTTTTTTGAAGTACATAAATCTATCACTATGGAAACAAATGAAGAATTTGCCTCAAAGAGAAGATATATCATCTAGGATGTCTCCCACATATTCAATGTAAGAATCCATGAATAGGCCTATACTGGCAGAAAGGAAGTTGTCTCATGAAGGTAAAGTAGGAAGACATAAAGTGTCCTATTGCACTGAATCTAAAGCATCTCTGGCTAAAACAGGATTAGTAGGAGCAACAAGAGCATATGGAGGTGTGATCACATCTGGAGTTGAAGAAACCATAGTTGGAGTGACTAGATGTAGAATGTCCTCTAGAGATGGAGGAACACATGGATCTCTATATCCTTCCCAAATAGACATCCAAAATATCATAAGGAAAACTTGCCACTCTAAGAGGAGCAAAAGATTTCATACTCATTGTATTATACAAAAAGTTGCACAAGATGTGTCCAATTAAAATGTGGTGGTAATGAATAGAGATAAGGAAGCAATTTTTAATGCTCTCTTAGATGACCATGTATCAAAGCACCCCATCTGTGATAGTTCCTTTTTGTCAACTATGGTCTAATACTAGACTAACATATCTGACAAGACTCCATGAGATCAATCAATGAACCTCCCAAAATGTAAAAGAAATCAAAGAATCCCCCCTCGAATGTATGATTTGGCACTTAATGTGATAGCCACATGCCAATTTAGGGCCTACTTTTGAAAGTAGTATTTCTATTCACAAAACCTATATTTTGATTGCAGATCTAGAAAGTAGACCCAAAAAAATGTACTTTAACAAAAAATGGAACCTAATTATGTGTCCAGATGAGCCCATACTAAGTATTTGAAGTGGCAAAATCAGGATTTGCGAGTTGCAAAAAAATTTAGGAACAGAGATCTCAAACCACCTGCACCAATGTGTAGATCATGAAATTCTACCCCAAAATTTAAAAAAATTGCTTGCAAATAGGAGTCTGTATGAGGAAGATATTGTTGTTTGAAAATTGTTGCTACTATTATTTTTCCTGAATCGTCGTCCTCACTCCTTCGAAAATCAAATGACTCTAGATTTTGGCTCAAATGTCTGATTTGGATGAAACAAAATCTGATTTGGGGTTTTCTTGACCTTTTGAATGTGATGTAAATATCTGATTTCCACTAGCAAGCACCAATCTTCACTTACAAAAGATCTCTCCTATGGCCCAAAGGCCAATTTTTTTTTGGAAAATAATGAAAATCCAAAAAAATTGCAAAGATATAGATGAATAAAGATGCAAATCTAAAAATTAAATGTACTGATCTGAAATGATCATGCGAATTTTACAAATTGGTCCTTTGGGTGCCAGTTTGCAAAAAAAATTGCCTCAATTTTGACTATGGCTAGGGTAGGAAAAATTATAGTAAAATTTTCATCAAATTTGCATTCTAGATGTAATGGCATGGTCAGATCTAGCTCTAGATGCTTCTAATGACTATGATACTCTAGATTCAGGCCCAGGTGTTGAAGCAAGAAGATGGTCTCGAATGGCTATGTGAAGAGAAATTCCCCAAGAGCTTTGATACCATGTAAGAATTTGGTATAGCTCTGATACCATGTAAGAATTTTCCTTAGGGAAAGATTCACCGAAGATCATAGAACTCATACACAAGCACAACTATAGACCAAAAAGGAGTATGATCAATATATCAGAGAATGCCCTCGTACATTTCTCTGTATTGTATTTACGAACACACTAGGAGTGCCTGTATATCAAGGCCTCTCAGGAAGCACCTAAAATGTCTCTAGAAAGAACCAAGAGATAAGATAAGCATGACAACTAAGCACATGTCATATCCATCATTCTAGATGATAGGATAAGAATGACAAGGTGTATCTCAAATGGAGATGTTTTAGACACCATGTGCATAAAAGAGTTGTGAACTCTTGTGTTGTCAACATGACAACTCACAAGAGTGCACATACTCCTAGGTGACTAATAAATAAATGTTAAAATAATGCATTAACCTAAGTTAACTTAAGTAAGTGTAAATAGTGGATACTTATTTACACCAACAAGAAGGAACAACCTTTCCTTCTTCTTCTTGCTCAATAAAGGAGGGGAGCTCTTCAAATAAGAGGATTGTATACTCTTCTCTATGCTGAATTGTTGCATCCACCTCATTGAGCTCCTTAGCAGGATGCAACAAATGTTCCTCTGGGCTTGTAAGATAGACATGAGGCCTCAAGCTCATACAAATCAATCTTCCCTTTCCACAGTGGTGTCTCCATGTAACAATAGTCCCTATGATGGCTTGAAGAAGATATAAAATCTTCTTCCTGGATTGTCTTCTCTATTATGACATTGTATATAGGCTAAGGAGCAACCTCGTCCACATTATTGTGTTTTTCCTCAAAGACAAGGATGTCTTTGGGAAGCTCTTTCCCCTTAGCCTCCTATTGCATGACATGTTTTCCAATTGGCAGATGCTCCATTATTGTCTCTCATATGTGAAATGATCTATCCACCTCTTCATGAACCATAAAGAAGGGACAAAAATTAGTTGGGGGCTCACAATCATCAACATGGGAAAGTTTATGAAGCATAGGTTGAGTTTAAGGGTAGCTTGAAATAGAGGTTTGGGGAGGGCTTCTTCATCTAAAGCTCACAAATTTGCATCTTGGAGGTTCTTGTACTTTGGCCTCTTGCATTTGGGAAAGCTTGAACCTTGCTTCCTCCTCATATCTCTTCTATTTGAATTCTTCCTCTTGTTGCAAATGGAGGAGAGCCTCCTGAGCCTCTTTGAAAACACTGACTATCTTAGACACCACCTGACATGCATAAGGGTCAGATATCCACATCTCCTTATAACTACATTCACATAAATCCAAGAACTCATGAGGAGCATAATGAAGGAAAAGTTCCCATTTTTTGAAAACTCATAAGGATTATGAACTTCATTAAAAATCCTTCCCAAGTTAGAAAAGCCAAGTCACAATCCATCTATGTAGTTGTAAAGCTCCTCTAACCTAGCCTTGGGAGCAGTACAAGGCTCAATGGGAAACTAAGTGGGCTGATCATTTGATGTTTTAGGGGAGACCAAACCTAAGGAGGAATCAACATATGGGCTTGATTTTTTTTCCCTCTCACCATGCTCCTAGAACTCTTGTACTGATATGAACTTATACAAGGAAATATCAAAACATTTAAGGCCAAAAGTAATATGAAGGTTTGTGGTAAAAATGGCCTCTTCATCATATGGGGGAAAATGGGAGGAGTCTCAATGAAGTGGGTCCATGATAAAGCATCTCAAAAAATAACTTCATAGAAATCCCAAGGAAACATAAGAATTTGAAAATCATACCAGCACGAGGTCTATTAAAATAGGTAGATGTACTTAGATTCACCATGGGGTTTGATGGAATGCCTCCAAAGGTTGATGTCACTAATAAAACACCCAATTTCTTAATGCATAGATCACAACTAGTTGACCAACAAACTTATGTAGCTGAATGTGTCTATCCCACCGAGTGTGTTGAAAATTATTGACACAAAAGTCGATACCCTTTGTTGAGGTATGACCCTCAAGTGACCTTGTATAACATAGAAATGATATCCAAACATGGTACTTGGACTTTGAGGTTGAATCTATGGAGAAGGCCAGATTCCTTACTATCAAGGTGACCTAAACTATTGTTGGAAAGGAAACTAAAAGAAATTACAAAAAGGGAAAGGGGGGTGATGCATCAAGATAGAATGTGGTTACAACTCTAACCATAACTTCAGAAAACATCAATGAAATACTCTAATACACACATCTAAATTCTAATCTACCTTCAAAGAACTCACATACAGGTTGGAAACCAATTGGGTGCTAAAAGGAAGGAGAAACTTGACAACACAACACTTCACCATTGAATTGAAGACAACATGCAAACCTAAGAAACTAGAAAAGAAACATTCACTATAAGAAAAATAACATGCACAAGATAGTACAATGGAAAGAAGAGGTAAAACTAAGAAGTTTCATTAATGGAAAGGAAAAAGTTGAAGAGCATAATGCTGCTACAAAATACTAGAAGAGAAGAACCCTTAGGAAATATTTACAACTACCTCATAAAGAGTTTAGGTATAACTTTGATTTTAACTATGAGTTCAAACCCCAACCACAATGGAGCTAAGTGGTAGAGGAAAGAAATAACTAAATATCAGAATGAGATCTAATCATGAAGTGCAACTACTGCTAGAAGTGATAGGAAGAGCAAAAAATGAGTGCACCTAGTTGTAAGAGATCAAATCACAAAAAATCTAATCATTGCATGCATCAAAGAGGCATGCAGTGCAATGGCATAATGCAAACAAGACCCAAGAAGTCACTTAGCATTAAAGAACTGGCCTTGATAATGTGTTATGGCCACAAGAAGCTAATTAAAGCCACTAGAGAAAAAATGTGGGGAGGGAGAAAATGACATGTTATCTACCCACAAAATGTAGGGTTGACCATGAGGGGGGATGGGTGACACTGATTTCCCTAAAAATGAATGTTGGTCATTGATGTAGATCTTCCTTTTGAAATGGATGGCCTAAATGGTGAGGAAATCTCCCCAAAAAGAGATTAAGTCACCAGAATCAATCAACATCCTTCCTTCGAAATAGACGTCTGAGATGTTATAGGAAATATCCAAGATGCGCTTGATCCAATAGCTATCCCATCTTTGTAAGAGGTCGAGGCAAAGATGTGAAAACATGAGAGCCGACAAATTTGGTGATCTCAAAAAAGAAGAAAGAATGGATAACATGAAAGGTGGGACCCCCACTATGTGGCACAATTTTGAGCTTTGGAGTATCGAAGAAACATTGCAGCATGAAGAAACACTAGAATGAGGATGCATGGCAACATCTCATTTTTTCATGATCCCGAGCTAATACTCTATGAAAACGTGGGAGTTGTTGATGCATTTTTTGTTTGATAGGATGAACAATGATCTTTCAATATTTCATTGATTCTCTGATGTCGATCTATGCATGTGCATATTGGGTTGACTTAAATGCCAGAGATTGGACACATGGCAACATCTCGTATCTTTGTGAAACCCCACTATAAACAAAAAGACACAACAACCATTGATCTCATTTGCATGTGTATGAAACCCTAGACCCTGCTAACTACTGACATGGAAATATGTAGACCAATGATAGACAATAAAACTATTTCACCCCAGGACTAACATAAGTTGAGTTGGCACATATGGATGAATCAACATTGACATAACTCTTCTAATCATAGACCCATTGGAGCAAACTTGTTTGGACCAATCATCATATATGGCACAATCTTGCATTTTCATGAGGATGAGTAGGTATCACACGAAAACACAAGAACCATTATATGCACACAAGCAATAGCCAACAAAGAGAAAGAAGATTGCATTAACACACAATGTTAACACCTGTCAAACATGATGTTAAAACCAAAAAATCTCATCTTATCCCTCTACAAAGAATATAGCTCATTGAAGGTTTCTTTGATAAGATATCAGTTATGGGGTGAATGGAGGCAAAAATAGAAAATAGTTACTATCAACATCACCTTTTACGAATCCCAAACTTATTTGATACTTATCCAATCTCATGTACTAGGATCTTGGCACTTATTTAAATCAATATAATGATTTCTTGTATTTGTAAACCATATCCACTTTATTTGTCAAAGGAAACCCATGAGGCTTCTCATTGAATACTCTTCCTCTAGTTCACCATTTAAAAAGGCTGATTTGAAATCCATTTGATATGCTTTGAGATTCTTGTTAGTTGCATATGCCAAAAACATTTTTACTACTTCTATTCTAGTAACAGGTACAAATGTTTCCTCAAAATCAATTCATTCTTGTTGTGAATAACCTTTACATACCAATCTTTCTTTGTTTCTCACAACCCACCTTGTTCATTCATCCTATTTCTAAATACCCATTTAGTTCTAATAACATTCTTATCCTTAGGTCTAGGAATCAATTCCTATGTATTATTTTTCTCAATATGCTCCAGTTCTTCTTTCATATCTTTAATCCAAAAATCATCTTTACTAGCTTCATCAAAAATTTTAGGTTCAACTTGAGATTTTTAACATAGGTCTTCTTGTACCTTGTTTCTTGTCATAACTCCTTTAGCTTTACTTCCAATGATTTGTTCAGCAGGGTGACTCTTTCTCAAATTTATGTTAGGTGTCACTTCTTCCACTTTGATTTTAGTTCTAGGTTTAGATCTTAGTTCTCCTCTTTTTTCTTCTCTCTTTGATTCTCTAGAAAGCATATTGAACATGAATATATCCTTCTAATTTTCTCCACAACCTTTAATCTTGTCTTCTTCAGTCACATCCTTCTAATGTGTAGTAATTGTTAACCATTCCCCCCCCCCTTCCAAATATCCAGTTAAACCAAGGTGATAACTATGTAACTTTATTTATTTCCATAAAAAATTTAGAGGGATATGTAAAAGCATGGTCAAAATGTATTTTATTTATATCCCTAGTCTTAACCATTTTCTTCATATTGCATGGTATGATTTTATGTTAACTCAAGTCGTGACCATGCGACTACCTTTTTTCATTTGGTCACTGTAGTTATGGATTAATCATCATAGAGGCGTGACATAACTTAGTTAACTATTAGAATGGATTCACCATGATCTATGCTAGCATCCAATTCTAGATTGTGATGGTGCGATAACATTCAGTTTGAAGAGAGACATAGCTTCACATGTAGTAAAGGGTAAACCATGGTTAAAGTGGTGATGTTGCAAAATACTCTTGATCGCTTGGTTATAGAAGGTTAGGTCTAACTCAAGGTTAGTGTTGTGAAGTAGTGATTGCCTTGTTTATGGATTCATAGGGTTAAAAGATAGGTAACTATTTACAGTTGCGACTAGGCGATCATGGTTGAGGGCAGTCTTCGCAAGGTTGCAGGCATTTGATGCCAACCTCAATTCCAAGTTGCAAAAGGGTGAAAAAGGCCGGATAACTAATTTCATGATTTCATAGGTAAAATGAATGTTAAAGCCCTAACCATGATGATGTTGCAAAGGGTCAATTTCATGCTGATCACATGGTCGAGTCATTCCTCTTAACTGTAATACCTTATGGTGTGACCCAATGAAGAGCCTATTTTTTCTTTTTTTTTTCAAGTTGTAGCAGTTAAGTGCCTAGATTCTTTTTATATTGTGACTAAGCAAAAATGTTAGCATGGCCTTAGTCATTCAGTCATCTAAGCGGAAAGGATGCTTCAAAATGTTATGTTCGCATAGTTGGGGCCTTAAAGACTGAAGGGTTTGAGATAGCTACGACTGGGCGAAAGTAATAAAGAAAAACTAAGGCAATGCTTGTTTGCCTTGTCACTAGTTTTAGATGTTAATGCATAAATTGATTGTGAAGTGGTGATCATGGTAGTTTTTAGGTCACTATAGTTAAAAAGATATAGTGGGAGCACGTTGTGACGTATTGATCAAGCATAGATAAAGGCTAGTTGTAGTTTTGTAGAGCTAAATGGTTAAGTTGGAAAGCAGGCTATGAAGCCACAAGCACCAGAAAAGGAATAGGTCAATAAAAGATAGAACATTGGGTAGGTGACATAATACTTAGAGGACATTGGCTCATGTGGCAAGGGTAGGTGGATTGACTTCATTTGACCATCTAACATGGCTGGTTTGGCATCAAAAACATGAGCAAACATAGTTCTTTAAAGGCAATAAAATCTATTTGATCATCTACAACCACTTCTAAGTGTTCTCTATGCATGTTGGTTGTAGATTTCTTCCAACCAAGTGATAATGGCCACTACTTCTATCTGCTAAAAGCTAGATATTGACTTAAAAGGTTAGATTTCTTGTATGGGGATGTGCATCTAATCATGATATCTTTTAATTAGTAGTTTTTTCTCCTTCGCAATCTCATCTCTATCAAGTTAGAGTTTCAACTCAATGTAATATCTCAATTATGCTTGAACTATAAATGCAAGTTTTGTAACCCTTCTAGGGGTTGATCTTTTCTCTGATACTATGGTTGTAGCATTCTATGCTCTATTATTGTAATTCCCCTTTTCCCTATGAATGAATATAACTCTCAATTGTATCTCCTTCTTGCATTAATATATCATGCAACATCTTTTTCCTTATATTGATGTATTGCTTTCATTCTTTGGTTATATGTTGTGTCTTTTTGTCTTTGAATATAGAGTGAAGTCTCCTCATACCATTTCATTGATTTTAGATCTGTGCATGATTGTTGAGTCAAACCTAGGATAGAATCTGTGTATCTAAGGATTATATTGATGAAATTATGCTTCCTTGGGCAAGGATAAGATTGAACAATACTATTTGGTGTGTCACCCCTCATAGATTAGAATAGGTAGTTTTCTTTCATGCAATCCTTCTCCCTTTTCCTCTCAAGAAATAGTTAGGTACACCTTGATAGTAAGGAAGTTGGCCTTCTCTAGAGACTCAATCTCTAATTACAAAGTCCCACACTTTTGAGATTGTTTCCATGTTACACAAGGTTTCTTGAGGGTCATACCTCTACCAAGGGTGTACACTTTTGTATCAAAAATAATCAACCAATAACTCGAACCCAGGCATAGAAAATGTGTCTTCATCTTTTCCTTCCAACTTTCATAGTTCACTTTATCAAACTTAGGAGTTTCTTTCCTAAAATTCACCATAGATGTCCTTAAGTTGTTAAGCTTTTCCTTCAAGGGTGTGATTCTATAATACCGATTGTTAGAAAGTAAAGTCCACCAAGATAATTGTGTGTGTGTGTGGGGGGTGGGGGGGGGGGGGGGGGTTGTGAATTAGTTATACAACTAAAAAAACTCTCAATATCCTTATTAATTCCAAAACATGGAAACAATAGATGCAATATCCACAAAAAGATAACCATACACAATAACACCAGATCTATTAACTAGGGAAACCCTTGATCAAAGCAAAAACCCTAGTGGGGATAGCACACACAAACTACAACATTTGAACTTGAATTGTGGTGGTAGGCCATCACAATTATGACGCCCTCCCATTGCCCAAATGATAATACCAAGAATTGGCTCCTGACGGATGGGCGTCAAACTTCTGGCATCTCAAATTATGACAAAAAGCTCATCCATCGTAATTTTCATGCCAAAAGTCATTGCAATTTGGCAGAAGCCAAGGCCAAGAGTTTATCATCATGTTGTCATAATTGTGATAGGTCACCATCGCAATTATGACAGATGACAATCTTTCTATGTTGTCGCAATAGTGATGCCTATGCTAAAAGGTCAACAGTCATCTTTTAGGGTTGGCATTGTAACTGTGACAACAATGCCATGTGTGTGATGCACATCCATCAAATTTAATCATCACAATGGTACCAACCATGTGATGGAGATGTTGTTCATCCAATGTTGTTACATTGGATCAAGCCATCACAATTACGATAGCCTGTGGAAATATTTTTAAAAAAAATTATTTCTTGAAGAGGAATAGGAGGAGAACCCTGTAAACAATGATGTTGTAGACCAAAAAACTAAAATGTAAATGCCCACATTCAAGGTGAGCCCCACAGGTTTCAAACTCTTTTTCATTGTGGATCCAACAAACGTTAATTATATCTTCGAAACAAAAATTAATAACTATTTGAAGGTTAGTGTTATGAATTTTCTAAAATCTATGACTTATAGCAAAATTAGACTTATGTTTTAAACTTTTCTTTTTAAATTTTTTTAAAATTTTGCTAGCATAATGTTGCTCATGAGAATCAATGTCAATTTTTGGTTAGTATTATTTTTAAAACATACGGCCAAGTGTAGAGACTTCAACACAAATCTACAATTTTTACTTGGATCTTTTCATCAACATTTAAAATATCCTTACATAGATGTGTTTCATTTTATCTTCAACATGCATGAAGGTTGAAAAAAGGAACATTGGCCCTTTCCTTTAGATCAACTATTGTTGGTCTATTCTCCAAACACCAACTCTTACTCCATATAGGAACCAAAATCATGATTCCCAAAGACCCTTTTCATCAAGAGAATCAATCAATTTTTGTTGAAAAACAAAAAACAAAATGATTTGGTTTAGAATTTTTGGTCTACAATCAAGACTATGCACAAAATGTTTGAACACGCAAGCTAAAAATATCACCCAAACTATGAGAATGGATAGGCACATCAGGGACTTTGATGATCATGTTTTTCATTGGAAGACTTTATGCTGGTGAAAAAAATCCAAAGATGTCATACATGAATGATTAAAGTAGAATTTTAGGTCAGAGTGACTTTACATGAAAGGAAACCCTTGTTTACTATTTTCTTGTATTCATGCTTGCACAAAAGGACACACTTTATAGCCAAAAAAAGAAATTTAATTCTAAAATCAACAAAACAACAAATCTTTCCCTTCTTGTAATTACATGTAAATAAATCAAAACTAGAAGAAAAATAAGTACATCAAAGTAATAATTGAATAAACTAACTTTTCCTTTTGCTTTTAGGACAAAAAATGAAGGCTTTTATATTACAATTTGTTTGCTACTTGTTGATGTTGATTTTAGTGCTTTGATGAGGGAATTTTTTAAAAAACTCCTTAGTTCTCTTGCATTCAAATAAAAAAAAAATTATTTATACAATTATATTTTAAAATTATTAAACATTGCAACACATTTTCAAAGCAATTGAATTAGCAACAAATGTAGATGACAAAAAAATAGTCTTTAAGAAGAAAAGAAAATTAGAATCATTGGGAGCTTTAAAAGATAATAAAATGTGAAGCCTAGAAAGCCTAATAATTTCTTCTAGTAGTTTCTTATAAATCTATTCTTAAACTTAGCTTTCGTAGGCTACAACATTCAAGATGGCATGATATGCTTGTTTCAGTGGAAGGATGTCTTGTAATCATATTGAGGGGTTTCAATCAAAGAGAAGGTGACGAATGTACATTCATGTAGATGATCAGTTGAAGGGTGGGAAATTAATTGACTAGAAACAAGTCACGATGAGATCTTGGTTTAAATTAAAAAGAAACTAGTAATCATTCTCAATGTTAGATCTGACAAGACATTAACAACTATTTAAAAATTTATTTACGAGTGACTTTAATATGCATATTGGAAATCTCTCTCTCTCTTTCTCTCTACAATTTATTATTATTATTATCTATATAATGTTTGAATATAGAAATGATCACATTCATTAAATTTCTGCATCTATATAAATCTTGTAATAACTATTAGGTAAAAAAAAGTGAATATTTCTTTTGTTTGGAATTAAAAAATATTTTTCTATACTTCTATCAATTTCCTTATTTTAATGTTGTCCCTTACCATCCTCCTCAGCCCAAAAACTTGGGGGATAAAAGGAAATATTGGATCAAGGTTTGTGTAAGATCAAAGCTGCAATTTTTTTTACAATGGCAACAACACACAGAGTTATTTCTTGTTCTTGTAAACATATTACTCCACAAAATACAAATCCTTTGTCTAAAAAATGATTTCACCCTATGCTAAAAGGATGCATTTTAGATGAGAACAAATAGACAATTGGGTAGAAACAAAGAAAGAATGATGTGAAAACATAGGAAGAAAATTGGAAAAGATAATGGTGAGCAATCAATAGAAAAATAAAAATAAGTCCCAGTGAGAATGTAAATACAAGATGAAGAATCCAGTGATTAATTTATACCAGAATTTAATGAAAGTTGGACCAGATTACAAGTATATCAGTAACACTTCTCAGATAACACTTCTCCTTATGTCATACAACATAATATAAAGGTTTTAACCAACAATGAAAATATATAAAAAATCATACCATCAAGGGTATAGGATTTTGTCCTTAGTAAAAGAGATATCTAGTGAATATTTTTAATATTAAATTATATAGCGAGTTGGTCCTAAATCTACAAATCAGGCCTAATCTTGCTCAATCTAGGTATAGGGAGCTAGGATAAAAAACAAATTCCCATTCTTTGATACTATTTCATAGCTTGAAAAGAGTTTCTAAGTATACAATTTAATTTGGGGGTCATTTAGGATTTGTAGGAGAAAAAACTCAAATACCTCATTAGGAGGGCTAATTTTATCATGTCTCTTTTAACCCTTACTATAGAAAATTAGATTGTGGGTTTTTTTGTGGACAAGAACCAAAGTATCTTTGATTATATCCTAGTTAGTAAAGTGCTTGTGGAAAGGTAGTCCTTGAGAAGGAATACGATTCAAAGTTTTTTTGGTTGGAGAGTTTGTAACTTTACCAAGAATTGTTGGATTGTCTTGTTAGATACCTTAGGAAGGTGGAGGACAAGTCCTGAGTGATTCTTTCGGAAGGCCACTAATGAGTAGATTATTGGATGGTCATTACGACCTTGTTAAGAATTTTTTTTTTTGGTTAGTTAAAGTAAAATCCCCTTTGCATCATAGTGGTATTGAATTCATTATTGTTGTGATCAATTTGGTATATATTAGTCACCAAAGAATCATTATTTCTAGAAATATCAGAAGCCAACACAATGACAAAATATCAAAATGCAGTACTCTTATTTTAGGACTTACCCAATGGTGAAAGTGGTATCCCAAGGACTAAAAATGTTTAAATTATCATATGGAAAGGGCACAAGTACAATTTTGGGCATCTCTTCTTCAAGCTTACACATATATGTTGTATGACAAAGTAGTAGGCAAAGCACCACTTTTTGTTTAGTCTTCTGCAATATGTGCCTAGAAATTTCTAGAAACTTCTATTGGTTGAGCATGGAATAAAAGATATTATTTTCTATTGTAATAGAGTTGTGTTGTGTTATATAATTATTTGTGTATTTTGTGTTTAAGATTAGTTTCTATTCTAATAGAGCTTCAACCACATTTATTTTTTAGACAAGTTCCATAAATGCAAGTTTGGGACAAGATCAAAATATTATTGATTGCTATGTTTTATTTCTAATAGATCGAGTAATGATATGATATTCATGCATAGAATTAGTCAAGAAAGGATCGAATGCAATAATGTTGATACATGAAAGGGATCGGGTATATTATCCATTCTTCTTCTATGCATATCAATATCCTAAGCTTATAATAATATTGGTTAAAGTTAACTAATCTAATATGGGCCATTGTTATGATTTGATTAGTTAATAGTGTTAATTCATGCCATGAATGGACATGGCTCCACATTGTGGAGACATGTCCTTTCATGACATGTATCCTTCATAACATATACCAATTTCTCAAAGTTGAGAGAGATATCAAAATCTATTAATATTCTCTCATTTTAGTGTTTAGTAATTTTAGAGTTGATGAATAATCAAAACTCTAATCTTAAATGGGATCTTTAACATGGTATTAGAGCCTAGTTAAGAGGAAGATAAGATTATTCAGAGAGATACCTCTCCTATGGTGGTAGGTTCTATGGAATTTGAAATAATATCTATTGATGTTTTTCGATACAAGCTCGACTATCTCAAGATTTTTCTAAAAACATTTATTATTGTCACAACATTCTTGTGATCAAGATGTGTAATGAGCATGAACAATAGAAAAATACTAGAATGGCCTTCAAATTGACCAATAGAAAAGCATGAAATATCATAAAATATTAAAATGAAAAGGTGAACTTGGCATTCAGAAATAGTAATTGAATTATTCATGTATAAACTATAATTTAACCAAATTATTTTGAAAGCAAAATTCAAAATTCAATTCAGTAGATATCATATATAAACCTAGCTAGAGATGTAGCCAATGAAGTTTGACTTTTACATATTGTAACTTGCAACAAGGATTATAAATTGTGAAATTATAAAAGTTACCTACTTTCTCCATTAAGTGTTGCATGTCGTATAGAACACATAGTGGGAGTCCATTCTAAAGGAACTAGTGTTTTCCATTATCAAAAAAATGAAACATACGTTCAAGTACACAACGTATTGTGGTGACCTCCTTTTCTTAACTAGCCATGTTTTGAAGACAAATCTTTGACCAAACTTTAGGATCCTCTACTTCCTCCTTGTAATATTATTCAACATATCACCACACTCAAAAGAAATAATGAGAATAGTTCATGAATCAATGTATACTTTAGAATGATCTAATATTATTTGTTTCCATTATTCAAATTCTTCTTCATGTCTTGCAATTTACAACAAAAGTTATCAAATGCAATTAAACATGATTGCAGATAAATAGAAATAATAGAATACCTTAGAAAGGAAATCCCACAGTAATCCATTCTTTTGAATACTTCATACACAACAACTAAATTTCATAAAGAAATGAGTTTGACTATGGCATCCTTTTGCATTTCTCGAAACCAAGAGATTCACACAATTAGTTGTCATGTAATCATTGGTTAATGTTGAGTTGCACTTGGTTTTGAGAATAGTTTAATATTCTCTACTAATCAGGGCCAACTACCAAAAGGTCATCATCACCTCTTGTGTAAAATGAATCCAATATCACAAAAAGCCCTCCAAGAAATAAAAATTCAAATGAAATAAACGCATGAAAAAGGAGAGATAAAAAGAGGAATCGACTTACCAATAGGCAGTGCCACCGCATCTATCACTGATCTATGTGTTGCCAAATTTATAGTTGGTAGTGCCTCTTTTGTTTTTTTCCTTGTAGCAAGCAACATAGTGAATAGATGATGAATGGGAGGAGCTAAAAATTGACATTGTTAGAGCACAATAAAAAAAATTGTTAGGCCTATTAAAAAAAATATTGTCAAGAAAAACACAAGTGTAGGATAGAACATACAATGTACTTGAACCACCTAAAGTATCATCCTCTTGGGGATCACCCTTGAATGCCCTTAACATCCTCTAAAAAAATAAAACATGCATTTTAGTTAATAACATAAATAAAGAGTATACTATAAAAACTGTTATTGAACTTTTGTTATAAATAAAAACTACATTAATACTTATTGTATATGTGTGAACTAGGTTTACCAACTTATCAATCATATCATCTGATGTAGGAGTCTAAGGTTGATTTAATGCTAATTGTGATAAAAAAATTCCTATATCATTAATCAACTTTTTCAATGCAACTAGAAGATCAGGGGCTAAACCAAAATCAATAATAAATTCGGCTAGATAATCATGTGACTTCTCATCCTCATGGACTACTTTTTCCTTTTCCTTGTCCTAATCAACACTCATTTGTGCGAGAAATATTATTAGCTCTATATTTAAAATCAATCCAAAATAGTAGTGAGGAATAAAATATAATAAAAAATACACATTAACATATTTATTGTATCTAATTTGTATAACAACAATGAGTTTTACCTATTGAGAAGAAGAGCCACCATTGTTGTGGGTATCCTATGGTTGTTGATCCATATTGTAGCCCTGCATTTCAAAAAAAGATCATTGAGACATGTTAAAACACATGTGTTATTATTCTAAGTTAGCAAAACAAATATACAAATTTAATGGTGTGTTTAGCTTC
Source organism: Cupressus sempervirens (assembly GCA_028749045.1). Taxonomy (NCBI): domain Eukaryota; kingdom Viridiplantae; phylum Streptophyta; class Pinopsida; order Cupressales; family Cupressaceae; genus Cupressus; species Cupressus sempervirens. The sequence continues at coordinate 712,030,106 of CM053792.1, forward strand.
ATTGCTTAGAGTTGATTTTAAATGTGCATAATATGTACCACCTTACCCATGATAGTGTCGTTGATTGAATCTATGGGACTCAAATTGTAGTCAATAAGAAGATCTTCACCTCCACATATTGATTTTACCACACATACAAATACATGATTTCTCTCGCATGCCTCAAATATGCAATCGGGTCACTTCTTAGTTGACACAGGTTATGTATTATTTATAAAACTTGCAATATTCCCTGATGCTTTTGGCCTTCTGTCAATGTATATAGCTACTATTTTACTTTGTTCACTAAATTTTTGTTATATATAATTTTTTGCGAATGCATACATATACATACTTTTTTTTTATCTAAAAGTCTACATCCAACTACTATAATCATAGCAAGGTCTAACATACTCCATCAATTCAATAATGTTATTGTAAGAGAACTTTATGCCATCATGGAAAATAGGACCAAACCATGTGTTGGATAGTGTTGTCCTTGATGTCACACAAAATGTCATATCAGTCTTTAATCTCAGTTAACCGAGTTCAGACAATGATAACCAAGCTCACTCGGTCATCGAAGAAAATAAAATAGACAGTGATAACCGAGTCATCGAAGAAAATAAAATAGACAGTAATAACCGAGCTCACTTGGTCATCGAAGGAAAGATGGTGCAGTCAGTTTTCACCGAGCTCACTCGATCATCGAAGGAAAGATGGAGAAGTCAGTTTTCACTGAGCTCACTCGGTCATCGAAGAAAAGATGGAGAAGTCAGTTTTCACTGAGCTCACTCAGTCATCAAAGTGGAGTCGGCTTCACCGAGCTCACTCAGTCATCACAGGGAACTCAATGCTTACCGAGTTCACTCGGCGACTGAAGGATTTCACGAAATTCTCTGTATTAACCGGGCTCAGTTGGTTAACATAGGAATTATTTTTGAACAGAGTTTACCGTGCTGGGTCAGCCAGTAAAGGGATTTGTTAAATCTTGCAATTCAGCCGACTGTTGAAATAATTGTTTTCCAAGTTATTTGAGCCGACTTGATAATCTGAAATATATATATATATATATATATATATATATAGAGTTATTCAAGTCGTAAAAGTGTGTGAGAAAAAAGGGTGTAAAAACAAGTGAAGAACAAGAGAAGCAAGGATGTGAAAGAAAATACTTGGATAAGAGGAGACTGAGCGAATCTTGATGAAGGATTAAAGGAGCTGTAAAGTTGTATTTGATCAGTAAGGATCCAATCAAGCCGAACAAAGATCTGTAATCAGCAAAAGATAAGTTGCATATTATTCAGGTCACTTCATTGTTGCTTTATAACCTTTGCAGCAGTGAATCCAAATCTCTTAACAGAGTTTGTTTAACAACCATTTTGTAAATCCTCTAACAAGGTGACAATTCAGTTGAATTGTTCTAAAGACCTCTAGCAAGGCCACTTCTAACAGAGTGTTTAAATCCTCTAACAGGGTCACACCTAACAGTGTGTTTTTGTAACCTTTAACAGGGTTGGCTCCTAACAGGGCTCACTTCAGAAGAGTGAAAAACAGTAACTAGTTACATTGGTGGTTTTTCCCATATTGGGTTTCCATGTTAAATCTAGTGTCTCTAGTGTTTGAGTTTGCTGAATTGTTTTGATATCAGTTCTTAATGATTGTTATTATTTGCTGCAATATCAAGTTTCAGTAATCTGTAAAATAGATCAAACTTTTAGACATCTAAGGGACTGTGAAATGTTTTTGTAGCAACTGATTCACCCCCTCCCCCTCTCAGTTACTTCATTCTCATTTCCAACAATTGGTATCAGAGCATTTGGTACTTTCAGGAGAAGATTTCAAGGATCTAAGCAAAAGATCAGGATGTCTTACAAAAGAGAAATTCCAAAACTTAATAGAAATAACTTCTCAGCATGGCAAGAACTGATGAAACTTCATCTGGCTACTGTTGGTGATACTGGACTGAAATACCTTGAAGAAAAATATGAAGAACCTTCTGGCACACTGTCAGTCAATGATATTGCTGAAAAGAAAACTCACAACAACATGATGATAGACATAGCATCTGCTCTCAGCTATGAAGAATTTGATGACATTAAGGACTGAAAAACCACCTTTGACATGTGGAACAAGCTAAAAGAAATCTATGGAGTGGATGACAATGTGAGAAGAGAAAAAGCAGAAAGTCTAAGAGGACAATTTGATCAAATGAGGATGAGAGAGGATGAAAACATTGCAAAGTATGTTGAAACAGTTAAAGCATGTGTAAGTGCAATCAGGGCAGCTGGTGGTGACATCAAAGGAGAAACAGTTGTAAGAAAAGTTCTCAGAACCTTGCTTCCCGTTTATGCAATCAGAGTGTCTGCAATTCAGGAAAGAAGATGTGAAGCAAATCATCAAATAAATCTTGAGGCCATAGTTGGGAGATTAACTGCATTTGAACTAGATAACTTTGACAACTATGTTCCAGCTTCCAAGAACATGGAATCAGCATTTGAGGCCAAAATTTCACTCAAGGAGAAAAGCAAAAAGAAACTTCAGTCAGAAAGTGAAGATGAATTAGATCTAAGCTTAGACAGTAATCTTGAAGTAATTGAAGCTCTTCTAGCAAGAAAATACTCTAGAGGCAGAGGAAAATATAAAGGTAAAGTTCCTCTAATATGTTTTTCATGTGAAGAAATTGGTCATATTGCAGCTAGGTGCCCGAACAAGCAGAACAATGATGAAAAGAAGGATCATAAATTGAATGGCAAGAAAGATTTCAAATCATTCAAAAACAAAGGTAAGAAATCATGTTTCATGGCGTAAAATTCTAAAGATTATGATAATAGTGAGGATGAAATTGTTTATATTGTTGTTAAAGATGATTCTGACAATGATGAGGAAGATAAAATTGCTCTTATCTCTCATATAAGTAAGAATGATACATGGATTATAGACAGTGGTTGCTCACATCATATGACTGGTGATCAAACTAAGTTTGATCAGTTTGAAGATTATGATGGTGGCACTGTAAGGTTTGGTAATAATGAACCTCATTTCATAAAAGGAAGAGGAAGAATCTGTCTAACCAAAGAACTTGTTTGTAATAATGCCTATTGGGTTGAAGGTCTCAAACATAATTTGCTAAGTGTGGCATAGTTACTCAATATTGGATTCAAGGTGGAATTCATGCATGGAAAGGCAAGACTGTTGAATGAGCAAGGAAAGCTGATAGGATCTGGCACCCAAACTAAAGGTAACTTATTCTATCTAGAACTTGGTAAATGCTCATGTTTTATTGCTCAAATTGAAGAGAGTTGGTTATGGCATTAAAACTTGTGTCATGTCAATTTTGATAATTTGATAAAAATAAGCAAATTCAAGAAAGTAAGAGGCATTCCTAACATTAAGAAACCTGAGGTTGGTCTATGCAAGAACTATCAGATTGGTAAAATGGGAAGGACTAGTTTTAAAGGTAAAAACTATCAATCTGAAGATATATTAGAAATTGTGCATATTGATTTATGTGGACCTATTGGAATAGAAAGCTATACTGGAGAGAATTTTTTCATTCTCTTTGTTGATGATTACTTAAGAATGATGACTGTCATGTATCTAAGAAATAAATCAGAAGCATTTGAGAAATTCAAATGGTATTTGGCAAGAGTAGAAAAAGAAATAGGGAAAAGACTGAAATGTTTAAGGTCAGACAGAGGTGGTGAATTCATTTCACATGAATTCAATAACTTCTGCATTGAAAGAGGTATTAAAAGACAGGTTTCAGCACCAGGAACTCCAGAACAAAATGGAATAGCTGAAAGAAGAAATAGATCCATTATGGATTGTGCAAGAACCCTGATGATAGAAAAGAACATTGCTATCAAATACTGGAAGGAAGCCATCAGCACTGCAGTTCATACATTAAATCGAGTACAGCTAAAAAAGGACTCATTCAAGACTCCCTATGAATTATGGTATGGCCACAAACCCAATGTAAGTTATCTGAAAGTATATGGAAGCAAATGTTATATTTTGAAAGAATCTAGAAAAGGAAAATTTGATGTAAAAGGTGATGAAGGAATATTTTTGGGATATTCTTGCAAAAGCAAAGCATATAGATGTTTAAATCTATCCACTCAAAAGGTCATAGAAAGTGCACATGTGAAAATTGATGAGTTTGCAGACAAATCAGAAGAAGAAAGCAAAAAGGTACCTGAAGACTACAAGAGATTTGTTTACATTGAACTAGATACTATGCCAAGTATACCGTTCACTCAAGAATCCTCAACTCCTGAGTCTTCAGTAACCGAGTTGCAAATAGTTCAAACCGAGCCTCAGCAACTTTCAGACACCACCGAGCAAGTGTCTACCGAGTCTGAATCAATCGAGCCAGAACAGCAAGAATCTGAAGTACAGAAGGATAACAATGAAATTCATTCAAGAGGCAACGAACCTGTATTAGCAAAATATGTCAGAAGACATCATGCACCAGATCAGATCATTGGAGAAAAATCTGAAGGAACCCTGACAAGAAGTAAGTTGAAAAATACTTGTTCACTTGCTGATTTTGAACTTAGAAGTATGAAGGATGCACTAGCAAATGATAGTTGGATTGAGGCAATGAATGAGGAAATAGAACAGATAGATAAAAACAAGACATGGACTCTTGTACCCAGGCCTAAAGACAAGAATATAATTGAAACCAAGTGGGTATTTAGAAACAAGTTGACTGAAGATGGTAAGGTATCCAGAAACAAAGCTAGATTGGTATGCAAAGGATACTCACAAGAAGAAGGTATAGATTATGGAGAAACTTTTGCTCCTGTTGCAAGATTGGAAGGAGTCAGAACCTTACTTGCATATGCTGCTCACAAAGGATTCAAAGTTTATCAGATGGATGTCAAGTAAGCATTCCTCAATGGAATACTTAATGAAGAAGTTTATATTGAACAACCTGAAGGTTTTGTTGATCCAAATAAAAGGAACATGGTCTGCAAATTACACAAGGCACTGTATGGTCTGAAACAAGCTTCTAGAGAATGGTATGAAAGATTGCATAATTATCTTATTCAAATTGGTTTTCAAAGAGCTAATGATAATAGTAGCTTGTATATAAAGGAAGGTCCAGATAATAAGATTTTCTTGGCAGAAATATTTGTAGATGATACTATTTTCACAGGGCATGATGATCTTTGCAAAGAATTTTCAGAACAAATGAACAAGGAGTTTGAAATGTCTATGTTTGGTGAGATAAAATTCTTTGTTGGTCTTCAAATCCAACAAAATAAGAATGGCATCTTCATCACTCAGTCAAAATACATCAAGGAGATATTGAAAAAGTTTGGTATGGAGGACTGTAAACCTGTTGGAACTCCTATGTGTACTGGATTGAAACTTACAAAAGATGATGAATCCAAAGAAGTAGATCAAACATTGTATAGATCTATGATTGGAAAATTGCAGTATGTAGTTCATACCAGTTTAGATATTGCTCTCGCAGTTGGTATTGTTGCAAGATTTTCAGCAAAACCAAGAGAAACTCACCTGATGGAAATCAAGAGAATAATGAGATATTTGAAAGGAACTGAAGATTATGGGCTATGGTACAAATTTGGAGGTAATTTGGATTTGAAAGTTTTTACTGATGCTGATTGGGCAGGGAACCTTGATGATAGAAAAAGCACAAGTGGAGGAGCATTCTTTCTTGGAAAGAGATTGGTTTCTTGGACAAGCAAAAAGAAAAATTGTACATCCCAATCTACAGCAAAGGCAGAGTATGTTGCTGCAACAGTAAACTGTTCTAATATTGTTTGGTTTAAACAACTATTGTAAGGAATGAAGATGGAAATCAAAGAACCAGTTGTTATGTTCTGTGATAATACAAGTGCAATCAATATATCCAAGAATCCAGTGATGCATTCCAAGACCAAGCATATTGCAATCAAATATCATTTTGTCAGAGAATTGGTGCAAGACAAGGAGATCAGATTGGAATATGTCCACACAAAGGAACAAATTGCTGATATATTCACAAAGCCCTTGTCTAAGGATGCATTTTTATATCTTAGAGGTAAGTTAGGGGTCATTCCCCTATCTGAAGTTCACTAAAGGAAACTTTAGTGATGCATCAACGCATACCAGATTGAAGATCTATTTGTTGATGCAGTTTAATCAGAAATCATTGCATATGAATCAGTACTATAGGTACATTGCAATTCACTTTACTTCTATTGTCTTTGGCATGTGTTGTCAAAGAGGGAGAGATTTACTGTCATATCCTTCTGAAATTTATGAGACTTAAAAAATCTGCTATGAAGCTCCTTAAAAGAAGGAGACTAGTGAAAGAGGGAGAAGTTTGTTATCTTGTTTTCAAAATTTCATTCTGTTATGACATGTTGTGTTGCCATCAATGCCAAAGAGGGATATTGTTGGATAGTTTTGTCCTTGATGTCACACAAAATGTCATATCAGTCTTTAATCTCAGTTAACCAAGTTCAGACAATGATAACCGAGCTCACTCAGTCATCGAAGAAAATAAAAGAGATAGTGATAATCGAGTCATCGAAGAAAATAAAATAGACAGTAATAACCGAGCTCACTCGGTCATCGAAGGAAAGATGGAGAAGTCAGTTTTCACCGAGCTCACTCGGTCATTGAAGGAAAGATGGAGAAGTCAATTTTCACCGAGCTCACTCGATCATCGAAGAAAAGATGGAGAAGTCAGTTTTCACCGAGCTCACTCGGTCATCAAAGTGGAGTCGGTTTCACCGAGCTCACTCGGTCATCACAGGGAACTCAGTGCTTACCGAGTTCACTCGACGACTGAAGGATTTCATGAAATTCTCTGTATTAACCGGGCTCAGTTGGTTAACACAGGAATTATTTTTGAACAGAGTTTACCGTGCTGGGTCGGCCAGTAAAGGGATTTGTTAAATCTTGCAATTCAGCCAACCGTTGGAATAATTGTTTTCCAAGTTATTTGAGTTGACTTGATAATCTGATATATATATATATATATATATATATATATATATATATATATATATATATATATATAGAGTTATTCAAGTCGTAAAAGTGTGTGAGAAAAAAGGGTGTAAAAACAAGTGAAGAACAAGAGAAGCAAGGATGCGAAAGCAAATACTTGGATAAGAGGAGACTGAGGGAATCCTGATGAAGGATTAAAGGAGCTATAAAGTTGTATTTGATCAGTAAGGATCCAATCAAGCCGAATAGAGATCTGTAATCAGCAAAAGATAAGTTGCATATTATTCAGGTCACTTCATTGTTGCTTTATAACCTTTGCAGCAGTGAATCCAAATCTCTTAGCAGAGTTGGTTTAGCAGCCATTTTGTAAATCCTCTAACAAGGTCACAATTCAGTTGAATCATTCTAAAGACCTCTAGCATGGCCACTTCTAACAGAGTGTTTAAATCCTCTAACAGGGTCACACCTAACAATGTGTTTTTGTAACCTTTAACAGGGTTGGCTCCTAATAGGGCTCACTTCAGAAGAGTGAAAAATAGTAACTAGTTACATTGGTGGTTTTTCCCATATTGGGTTTCCATGTTAAATCTGGTGTCTCTAGTGTTTGAGTTTGCTGAATTGTTTTGATATCAGTTCTTAATGATTGTTATTATTTGCTGCAATATCAAGTTTCAGTAATCTGTAAAATAGATCAAACTTTTAGACATCTAAGGGACTGTGAAATGTTTTTGTAGCAACTGATTCACCCCCTCCCCCTCTCAGTTACTTCATTCTCATTTCCAACACCATGTAATGAGGATGGTGTTATGCAATATATCCTCTCTCTAACAGAAAAATCATTGTTTATTGGAGGGAGTTCATTGGGGACCCATTGTTTCTATAGATGTTTGTACCTAAAGGGCACATTGGAGTTGCATTTACTCTCATCATCAAAACAACATGACGCCCCTTGAGAAAGGAAAAATTTCACGCACTTATTGAATTTCTTTCTGATATTTTGACCTCGAGTCCATCTCCTTGATTTAAACATATTAAATGTCTCACTTTCTTCTTCCGTTCCTACATTTTCCTTTCTCGAGGAAGAAAAATCTGACAAATACATATTCATTGGTACATGCACTCAATGAAATAAGAGAGATAGGTGGAAATGAGAGAGATATTTTACAAATGGTAAAAGACATTAATCTATATGGGGTGTACTAACTTATACCTGATGATCCATGAGACTATGTGGGATGCTCATGAAAGGGCTTCATTCTTATGCAATAGTAAATCAATTGTCTTATGTTAGCTAAAAACTCATGATACATATACTCAAAATTACATCAAATATTAGCATCACAGGTGAATTATAAATAGTAAAAGGTTATAATAATAATCATCATCATCATCATCCTCATCATCCTCCTCCTCCTCCTTCTTGTTAGGATAAAACCACGGACATAAATAAAAACTACATGCAAATATAACCAATAACAAAAAATAATAGATCACACAAAAATGAACACAAGGCACCGAGATTTAACGTGGTTCACCCAATCCCTGGGCTATATCCACAAAACTACAAGTCCGATATTATTACAATCTAGTGATTATAACCTAATTACAATCCATAATCCCTTAAAGAGCTATACCACCACAAGAAGCAATTTTGCATCACAACATAATGAAAATATGTAATCGTAAACCCTTTTATATAAGTATTTTATGCTATTTTAGGGTTACAACATGTCAAAATTTATGAAGTATGTATAGTACTTTCCTGATCAGTCACCACAATCTAACAATCTCCCACTTGGGGACTGATCAGGCTCCACATTGCACAACAATCTGCCACTTAAAGATTGATCCTATATATATACCACTACGACATGGGGCTCCCACTGGATCAAACCACCCTCGACTCTGCAATTCTTTTATTCATGTTCAATCTAGAAGACCAATTGAAGGTAAAGAGGAGTTTAGCTTCTCCCTTGTTACAACCTTTGTCAACATATCTGTTGGATTGTCATTTGTATTTATCTTCTCCATCTTTGACTATCCATCCTCCAAAATTGACTGAATGAAATGGTAGCGCAACTGTATGTGTTTGATCTTAGAATGCAGAGTTGAATTCTTTGCAAGAATGGCACTTTGATTATCTATGAACAAATAATTATCCTTTTGAGGATGTCCTAATTCTTCCAAGAAGAACTGAAGCCATATCATCTCCTTGGCTACCTCTGTAGCAGCAACATACTCTACCTCTGTATTGGATAGAGCATTAATCTTTTGTAACCTAGAAACCTAGCTCATGGCTGCCCCACCAATAGTAAAGACATGACATGTAGTACTCCACCTAGTATCTATTGGTCTAATTTTTCACAATGTAGAAATTTTAAAACTTTTTGTGAAAAATCATGTGTCTTTGTGTCTTGCAAATTAGGGTTTTGTTCCTTGTATTTTTCAAACCCTTAGATTGCCCTAGTTCATAGCCTGGTCTCTGTGTTATTAAAATCCTATTAAATTATCAAGGTTTGTCTTCAAAGAATTTCTCAGAAACCCTAGTGCCCTGTCTTATTTTACCCTATTTTTGAAAAACCCTCGAAATATTTTCAAAAAAATGTTTTTAATGGTATATCATTTTATCGAAGGTTGGGCTTGTGCAAGCATAATTTCATCAAATATTGTTTAAACCTTTATTAGCCATTTTTTTTTGCATCAAGCTCGATTATTTTATTGAGAAAAGGTCCTATGTAACACAGATTTTGTGTGATCGTTGATCTTGATCATATCAACGGGCATCACATTCCCATAATAACAAGATGCAGGGTTTTTAAACAATGCAAGCATGCACTATGATGACACATAGCCCTTCCTGATCTTCCAGCCTCAACGTGTCGCAAAAGAATTTATGATCATTGATCTTGCAAGAATCAAGGGCTATCGCATTCCCACAATAACAAAGTGCACGAATGTTATACATTGTGGGGAAGTGCTAATGCAATGTGAGGCATAGTGTAACATCATGGGCCCGCTTTTCTCAAAAGGTAATAATAACTTGTCTTATGTGGTACTTGTCAGATGAGCTGGAGTATAGAGAAAGTGTCTCATTGGTCTGACTAAGCTGACTAGATATTATAGCCATGCAAGATTTTTAATCATCAGATCAAGCATAGATGAATGGCTGGCACAATCCTATAATATGGAGATGCTTGTTCAATAAGGAATTTTGGAATGTGCCAGCTTGACATGTGGAAAGAATAACATCAAGTAATCATTTTTTCAGGAAGTGATATGGGACTCGCTTGCGTGGGAGTTTTTAGGAGGTATAAATTCACATGGAGCTTTCCCATTGGTCAATATAGCTGACCGAGCATTATTCATTTCAAATTTGGTATGATCGTTGATTTTTTCTTGATCAACGATTGGTGCTTACTCGCTATTTTAAGATGCAAGAAATTTAAGGAATGCAGGTAAGTGGTAATGCGACACGTGGCCCTGCTCCTAAGGGCGTAGGGCTTATTTCTTTTTTGAATTAAGGTCGTTCGATCTAATGAAATTGATGGATGAGATTTGAAATTCTAATGCAACTTTAGAAAAAGTGACTAATGGAAGTTAATTTGGTTTAGAGCTCATTTGTTTGATTTCAATGCTCGAATATAATTCATGATCTCACCATTTATTGAACCGTCAAATTGCAAAAGGCTATCAGAATGCAAAAAAAATTCAGAGCTAGGGCACATAATTTCATAGGGAAATCCAACGAATTGCTACAAAGAATTTCATAGAGCAAAGTAGATTTTTGGGGGCTTCTCAGTGAAAATTGCAAATTTAATGTTGCAGATGAAATTGCAATCAGATTTAGATATTTTTTCATCTAATTTGACTTCTCCAGCAATTATAAGGATGAATTGAATGTTTATGGAGGTGGTTGAAGTAATTGTTTTTTTTTGGTAACAAGCACCAGTAAATTTCACGGACAAGCAAATGTAGCATGTTGAGATTAGATTTTTGGAACCTCAGTACAAATTGTGATGATTTCTTGATATTCCTTCATGAGATATTTTCATATTTTTAAGTGGGTGTATACCAAATATTTTGGCATCATTTATGGTTTTCAAAGTGCAGGTAGATGAGGAAGTTTAGCTTCAAAAACTCTAGATTGAAGACTCTTTCAGTGGGACAGATGTTAGGTTCAGATTGCCATTCCACAAAGATCAAATTCTTGGAAATTACCAAGAAGCAGTTGGCATCTATTCCTAAAGATGATGATGGATCTAATGATGGAAATTAGAATACTACTAAGGTACCTATTTCTTTCTTATCTTCATCTTCACTAAAAGTAGATCTTAACAAATCTGTTGGTGATGCTAGTACTAGTAATAATATGAATAATACTAAGAAAGACAACGCTAATCACCTCAAGATTGATTTACAAAGAACACCTGTTAAATTAGAAGGCTATAGGAAAATATGTTTTGATGGAATCCCTAGTTTTCCAAATCCTATCCCACAAGAAATGAGGAAAACATTGCCTAAATTTGATGGAAATAATGTTATTTCTTGTGAGGACCATTTGAGTAGTTGTCTTGATAGGATGAGTGATTATGAGGTTGAAGCTGAAGATGTCATTATGAAGTTGTTTGTGCAGTCATTAACTGAAGATGCTAGAGAGTGGTTCAAGAGACTTCTTGAATTGTTTATTGTTGATTGGAAAGATATAGCGTATTGTTTCAAAGAGCAATATGGTGACAAGAAAAATTAGATCTATATCTTGAGTGAATTCAATAATATCAAGAGGTTGCCTAATGAATATGTTACTGAATTTAACTCTAGATTTCAGAAAAGGATGTACAAGCTAATGCAGGCCATGTGAATTGATGACAAGGTATGTTTGATAGCTTATCTGAATGCTTTTGACGGTAAAATGGCATACCAACTTAGGGATAAAGAGCCTAGGACCTTAAGAGATGCTTTCAAGATTTCCATTAATATATAAAATAATTTGAGGATTTCAGGGAGATTAGAAAGAAAAAGAGATGATCCTAGGTTATTTGGGAACAAGGGAAATAGAAAGGAAGAAAATAAAGCCATAGGAGGAAAAAAGCAAGAGCCTAGTGAAATGAGTCAGGTTCTAAATGCTATAAAAGGTCTAAACCTTCTTTAGATGAAGAATTATAGGAACCCCACTGATAATAGGCCCCCCTATCAATCAAATTTCAATAGACAAAATAGGCTACAAAATTTCCCTTATAACACTACTTGAAAGGATGGTTAGCCTAGTATCCCTCCTCCCAAGAACAAAAACAACAAGGTGACCCATGATCCTTTGTCAAAAAATTCTATCAATTTGGTAGATGATCCTGAATTTTTTGCTAAACCTACTTGGTGTTTTGCTTGTCAATTACCCCATTCCCCTGAATCTTGTGTAGTAGCATTGTCATTCCCAGGAAATCAAACTATAGTAGAAAAGTGTCATGAGCAAGAAGAAAATAATGATGATGTAGGATGCAATATGTTTGAATCACATTATTCTAACTGTGAAGGTGATGATAGAGATGTGTATGACCAAAGAAAGTTTCAGAATGTCATACAATAGTAAGTATTTTCTAATGAAAATGATGTGGAGGACAATATGTGTAACATGGTAAATACAAAGGAAGAAGTAACATTGAGAAAACCTTCTAGGGAAGAGATTGATCAAATTACTACTAATATGATAGCTCAGGTTTAGACTAGAAACATGACTCAGAGAGATGAAAGCAATAAGGTAGCTAGTATCTTCATAAAAGGGGCTGATCCTAAGAAGGGGGAAATTGTGAAACCTAAAGAAGCTCCTACTGTGAAGGTTAAAATTACTAATAGAAGGTGGGAACAAAAGAAAGGAGGAAATCCTAAAGATATGAAGTTTTCAAATAACGTCCCCAGAAAAACAAATGAGAAGGTATCAAAGATCATCACAAAACATGATAAGAATCATCAAAATGCTTTGAACATTTTGGATAAATAAGATGAGAAAAGGAATGTGACTAATGATGATCCACTCGGTTCTCCATAGATATGCTTGTTGTTTTGTCTCATATTACTATTAAGGTTCCATTGTCTGAATTTCTAAGAATCCCTGAACACCAAAATAAAGCTATAGCATGGTTGGGAAATATTGATGCAAGGGTAAGTCAGGATTGTAATGAAAATCACAATTCCAAAGAAAGTAGTAAAGAAGAAGTAAAGAACAATGAAGCTGAAGGAGTTGTCTCTCAAATTCCTCAAATTTTTTTAGATAACTCTATAAATCAGTGTTTGGGAAATGTTGAACAATTTTGATTGAGCATTTTAGTAAATGGTAAAACATTACAAAATTGCATGATTGATTCTGGTGCTTCCAACACTGTGATGCCTTTCCAAATAATGAAGAAATTAGGCTTAAAAGTGGATACTACTCAAGGAAGATGTTGTGCTATGGATAAAAGAGAAGTGATAGTCATAGGCACTATAAACTCTTTGCCATATAGATTAACAGCCTGCCCTAACAAAGAACTTACTATGAGTGTATTGGTTGTTGATATTCCACCTCAGTATGGCATGTTATTATCAAGAAAGTGGAGTGCTACTATAGGTGGGAGTCTACAATGTGATTTGTCATTTGCTACTTTTAATATTGAGGGGAATTTGATAAAGGTCAATAGGGAGCCTAAGAGTATATACATGATAGAGGAAGATGTAGGAGAAAACATGACAAATTTTGTGGATATAGATATTAATGCATTCAGAGCTGAGCTCCTGACTTTGAAAAATCTAAGCATAAATCTCAAATGTAAATGGAAGTTGACACAAAAATAGACAAGAGTGATTTGTGGACTATGTTTTTTGATGGTACATGCTACAAAGATGGATCTGGTGCAAGCATTTCGTTGATATCTCCAGCAAGAGTAACATACAAATTTTCCTTTACTTTAAGTTTCCCTTGTACTAACAATATAACAGAATATGAGGCTTTTTTGTTAGTTCTTAGATTAGCTCATAAGCATGGGATAAAGTGTTTACATGTTGTAGGAGATTCTGAATTGGTGGTATCCCAAGTAAGAAATACTTATGTGTCAAAGAATAAAAGATTGAAATAGTATAGAAATGCAGTGTGGGACATGATTGAATGTTTTGATGCATTTGGGGTTATTTGGAAAGATAGGATAAATAATAAAATGGTAGATTTACTAGAAAACATAGCAATGAAACCAAATGATATCACATTTTCTAGTGTGTCTAAAATTGAGATTCAAACTAGACCTTTTGTCCCTGATAATATTCAAAATTGGCAAGTGTTTCAAGATGACAAGGATATTCTAAGATTTTTGAACTATGAGCATATGTTGTCAGGACAAGAAATTGATTGTGTAGCTTATGTAGAAAATTTAGATGGAAACAATACAATTTTTGAGCAAGAAATTGTACAATTGAAGACAAAGAAAATTCCAAAGGGTCTAGTTGTTTTAGAAACTATTTTTGACAACCAAGATAGGTCACAAATGGATACTAATGGGTATAATGCCAAGGATTTAGAGGAGGTGAACTTGGGAACTCAGGAAACACCTAAAAAGGTATATATTGGTAAGAAATTGCCTCCTAAAATTAGGAAAGATCTAATAGACCTGTTAAGGAAGTATAGAGATGTGTTTGCATGGTCATATGAAAATCTAAAGGCCTATAGGGAAGATCTTTTTCAACATGAAATCCCTTTGAAAATAGATGCTAAGCCTTTTAGAAAAAAACAAAGGCCAATAAATCCAACCTTGGCTCCCAAAATGCAAGAAGAATTGATCAAGTTGAGAGATGTTGGGATTATAAAGCCTATTAGACATTCTTCTTAGGTATCCAATCTAGTACCAGTAAGAAAGAAAAATGGAGATATAAGGTTATGTGTTGATTTCAGGAATCTCAACATATCTTCATTAAAGGATAATTATGGTTTACCCAATATGGAAGCCATGTTGCAAAGGGTCACTGGTTCAGAATTGATGGCCATGATGGATGGGTTTTTGGGATATAATCAAGTAGTTGTGAAAGAATCAGAATAGTTTAAGACTGCTTTCACTACTCCGCAGCGTACTTATGTTTATGTCAGGATGCCATTTGGGCTTACCAATGCTGGGGCTACTTTTCAAAGGGCCATGCATGTAGCTTTTGCTGATATTATTGAAATTTTTTTGGTTGTGTATCAAGATGACCTTACTACTTACTCCAAGGATGAAAATGATCATTGTATGCACTTAGAAAACGTATTCATCAGAGCCATTAAATATGGAATATCTTTAAATCCAAGGAAATGTAACTTTGATGTCACTGAAGGAAAATTTTTAGGACATCTAGCTGGCAAGCATGGAGTGAGGATTGACCCTAAAAGGGTAGAGGCAATAGATAAGATTCAGAAACCCAATAGTGTTAAAGGCATCCGGTCATTCTTTGGATGGATCAATTTTCTTAGGAGATTTGTGAGAAATTTTGCAAAGATTAGTAGGCCTATATTAAGAATGCTAAAGAAAGGATCTGAGATAAAATAGGATGGTGAACCCAGTATTGCATTTCAAAAGATTAAGCAAGATATTAAAGATGCCCCTGTTCTCAGAGCTCCTAATTATGACAAACCAATGCATATATTTTCCTTTGCCTAATTTCACACTGTTGTTGTAGTACTGTTACAAAAAATTGAAGAAGGTTATGAGCAACCTATTGCATTCTTCAGCAAGTCTTTGCAAGCAACAAAACTCAAGTATGACACCAATGAAAAATAGGCATATGCACTAGTAAAAGTGATGAAAGCTTTTAGATGTTACTTAATGGGAGCTACTGTGATTGCTTTTGTTCCTACTACTACTATGTGTAGACACCTAAAAATCCTTTAGAAAATAAAGTATTTTTATTTTCTGAAAAATTCCCGATGACATCATCATTTATTAATTAATTAATTAATTAATTAATTAATTAATTAATTTTTATGCCATTAAATCCTTTTATCTTAATTAAAAATATTTAATTAAGGAATCCCTCCCAAAAATGTTTAAATCTTATTTAAACATTATTTCCTTATTTATTAATTATTTAATTAATAAATTGACCAAAAATCCTAAAATAAATAAAAAAATTATTTTTTTTCCAAAAGTTGGCCAATTTCCTTATGACCAATAACCTCTTCCAAAATCTTCTAATCTTTCTTTAATTTTGATTAAAGGCTAATCCCATCATTTCCTACCCCTAATCCCAACTCAAAATATTTAATTAAAATTAAATATTAATCCTCATGTTTATTAAAAAAGTTTTAATAAATATCTCCTCAACCCAAACCCTTGAAATAAATAAAACTTTATTTATTTCCTAAAAATCTAATTTATCCTCATCCTAAGAAGTTCTAGACTCTTCTAGAAAGTCTTCATCCTCATCCTAGGAAATTCTAGACTATTCTAGAAAGTCTTTATCCTCCTCCAAAATCTAGACTCTTCTAGAAGATGTCTTTAAACCTAATCCTAATCCCCTCCTAACCTTGTCACATTCCCTAAACATGGGTTAAGACTTACTAACCCAAGCCAAAGTTAACAAATATCTCCTCCTTCACCCACCCTCATTAAATGCCATCCACTTGCCTATCCCTAAGCTAATCCTAAACCATCCTAATCCATCCTCTAATCATTTGCACAAGCCTAAGCAAGCTTAAAACCTTCCTAATCAAGTCCAAGTCGAATTTGCTCTCATCACCCTCAAAATATCTCAACCATAAAACTTTATGAAGTCCACTAGGTCATAAATGACTCTTACAAGCCCTTTTATTGCTCTTACAAGTCATTATGAGGGTCTTTATGAAGATTTTATCTCTTGAGCCTCCTTTGTTGACTCATCCTTGCCCTTTCCTCCATCCTCTCACCATGTGACATGTGTCACTCCTTGATTGGCTATAAGGAAGCACAATCCATGTGCTCTCCTCTCATGCAATCTGAGCCTTCCATAAGCTTTTTCCCATCCTTGCATCTTAGCCCTCAATCCCTCAAGCCTCTTGCCTATAAATTGGATCCTTCCCCTTTGCAAAATAACACAATCCATGAAGTAAAGTTATAATGCTATTTTGAGAGCCAAATCCATTCTAAAGCCATCTATCCACACCAAAAATCCACAATCATCCATTGAAGCCTTTGGAAGCATATTGAGCATACATCCTATCCATTTAGATAAAGCTACTCAACAAGAGAGCTTCTTATTGAGAGAGTCCATTAATGGCTCATATTCTCAATTAAGAGCTCATCTTAGTCTATCTTGAAGTTTATGAATTTTGTTTAGTTTTTAGAAGCTTTATTTAAATTTGGTTTCTATTAGCATACTAACATTGCTCATATACATTTTGGCACGCCCGGTGGGACCCCGCATGGGTCATCTTCATTAGCTTTTTTAGTCAAGTTTTGTATATCATTTGCTGATTTTGGCTCATTTTTCTTGTTTTTGTGATTGGTAGGATTGTATAAATTGGTTTTGTAGGTCCACATGAGCATGAAGAAGACAAAGGAACTCATAATCTATCTCATAGTGTTTGCAGATTTTTCAAGCTTATAGGTGGACAAAGAACTTGAAATTCTTCTTCTTCTTCTTGTCTATATTCTTCTTATTCCATCTACTTCTTCTTCTTCTTCTTGTGGGAGATCTTGGCCATTTTTTTTTTTTAAGAAAGCAAAATCATACACACTTCTTTTTAGTGCTTAAAATGAACCCCCAAATCATACTTAAATCCATTGAAAAATTAAAAATTTGCAAAAAAGAAAAAATCTTTTAACAAGTGAAATTAAACCAATCTAATCATTTGCATCCTTGCAACATCAAGGTTTTAGATACATTCATGCAAAATTAGGAACACTTCATTTTTGGGAATTTAAAAAGAACTTCAAGTTTCCATTTCAAAAGGTTCAAAATCAACACTAAGTGCACACTAAAGTTCTTTTAAAAAAAAATCTCATAAAAACTAAGAGTCCTAAATGGTTGCCAAAAATTGTCCTAAAATCTTTGTTATTTGTTCCAAACAAATGTCTTATTGCAAAATCTTGAATGTTTCTTAGGATTTTCATGCATCAAAACAATCTAGGAATATCATTTTTGGGCTTAAAATATGCAAACTAGAACACAAAATCTTGAATGAAAACCAAAGTCCAAAGAGTCATTTTCACTTTTGAGTCCAAAACAATCTTGAATGATCTAAGGTTAAAACAAAGCACTTCAAAGTTCTTAAAACAACACACAAAATCTCAATCTTGAATGCTCAAAAGAAAACACTTGAATGTTTAACCACTTTTCTTTGAATGCATGTTGCTAAAATCACTCTTGAATGCCATGGATTAAAATCAAATTTTCCTTGAATGCATGCTTAAAACAACAAATCCAATCTTGAATTCTAAGGATCAATTAACTATTTCAATATCAAACACTTCATTTGGAGCTTCTAAAAATTGAACAAAACAAATCTCTTTTCCACATGCAATCTAGGTAAAGTTTGATTTTTGGACATTTAAGAAACCTTGTTAAGTTAAAATACAAATTTGCAAAAATCAATTTGAGTAGTTCCTTGGACTCACCTCTTTTCTAATCACCCATCAAATATTAACCATTGGTTGCAATCTCAGCGCCATTTATGGGGATGGGTCTACTTGAAAAAGGTGTTAAATGTTCCACAATCTAACTCACTCACTTGGTCTTTGAATTTTTGCTTTAACTTTATCAAAATTCTTAAATGATCAAAACTCTAGATTAAATCGATCACACTTCAAGTTTGGGCACTAAAATTGAACAACAACTGACGTGGAGAGCCTCCGGGCGCGCGCTTGAAATTGAATCTCACACACTTTTGTTTTAGGCTTAAAACAAACTCACACTCAATCTTGAATGCCTTAAAGAAAATTAATCAATACTTGACGTGAAGGGCCTCTGGGCGCGCGAGTTTGCTTTTGTTGACCCTAACTCTTCTTATTGTTTTCATTCTTCGATCGATTTACTTTTGTTGGCGCTTCAAGTTGGAATAAACATTGTATCTTAAACATGAGTGCTTGCAAAGTCTAGATCAGAAAACTTAAGCGTCAGTTGGTAAAAGAACAAATGTGTTTTTTAGCCCAAGGTCATCCAAGTCTTCTCTCCCCTTGTCGTCTTTCGAGGCCATCTTGGGTGCATAAGATTAGGATCCAAAACCTTGTTTCTTTTTAGGAGGCCTGCTTGGGGATTTCATCACCCCTTGGACGACCTCAACTCCAGCGTTCTGGCGGAGTATAAGAATCGGAAGGTGAATCGAAAGACACCTCTCTTGGGATCAAGATTTTGTCACTCGGGCTAAGCCTCAAGGAACTTTATACCCTTGAGAAGTGAAAGAGGAGAAGTGGGTTACCACTCCTCTCGGCTGTGTGACATCTTTTTGGTCTCATCTACGGATTTGGGCCTCACGTACCTTGGGTATATCGAGGACTCCTTAGCTAAACCAACTGTCAGCCTTATAGACAACCATCTAGGATGTTAATGTGTTTGAGGTGACTGATCGAAACATTTGTAGAACATACACACTCCTTGGCGCAAGTATCACTTTCTGAGAATCAAAAACTTCTATCTGGTTGTTTCTATCTATTGCTTGATCTTTTATTTGTTGAATGAATGTTTGCCAAACTTGGTCAATCCTAGCTTAGGGCATACTTAGTGTAGTCACTGCCTATTCCAGAAGTTGAATGAGTTGAAGCAAAACAACCAATATCTCTCAAAGCCAAGCAAATTCAGAAATTGATGTCAGAGCAACCCAAACCCAAACAGAAGTTCCACAAAGTTAAACTCAAACCATCTCTAGCATACCAAGAACTTTCAGCCAAAAGAAAAGAAATAACACCAAGCCCACGAATTGCCAAACTCCACAAAGTAGAGGCAAAAGCTACTGACGAAGCACTTCAAGAGGCCTGGTTAGAGCGCACCATCAAATTTAGCCAACATCCAGGAGTTAATCCTGCTTATGCCTTACCAACTAGGCATGATTTCTATGATTAGACACCCTTGTTTCTCCACATCTTCTTGGATAAGCTTCACTTTAGAGTCATTTTTGTAGAAAAGCCAGCCATCTTAGGTTATCCCCTTAAGCATTATTAGCTCATCCATCTCATTTAGAATCAAACCATCTAGCCAGCAACCAAAACCTCACATCCAAGCCTTCACAATTGTTGTCACTTTTGCCAAAAGTTTGCCACTCCTAAAATCTTCCAAATCCATCAATCTCACCAAGGTTATCCCTTTGACAGAGCTTTGTCTAGGGTGATCCAGCTTTGTCACTTGTTATCCCTCATCACCTTGAGCTAAAGGTTGGGATCCACAAGTGGTCAATCTCGTGTTCTTCCTAAAGGATCATCAGTCTATCCTTAAGTTGACACAATCACCACCAAGCTTACACATAGGAAAGCAGACCTTTCGTGCTTTGGCAACATATCTTTGAAGTTAGAATCTCCAACCCAATCCTCCTTAGGTTTTGTCGTATAGCTTTTCCTTAACCTAGGAAATCATTTGCATAGAGAAGCCTTCCCCCTTTTGCATCCATCAGCATTATTGCATCTCATCCCTAAGAGCATTTTTCATGCCACCCGTCACTCGCTTAGCCAAGAAGAAAGAAACAATGGAGCCCTATCATTTGGATCGAACAACCTCACCCCCCTTGAGCACTCAGCCATCCTTCAGCGCAGAGAAAGCTATGCCATCACGTATTGACATTGAAGCTTTCATGAACCAACCAGGAAATGCAGTATTGGTAAATGCCATTATAGACAAGAACAAAGAGACAATCATGGCTAATTTTTGAAGGGAAAATGTAGGAACCTTTGACTTTGGAAGACCCCCTCCATTATCAGATCCATCTCACCCATTGTTTGGGAAGCTACCACCACCCATAGGCTCTTATGATCCAAATTATCCTCAATATATGCCAAAAGAAGAGCCTCCAGCCAATCCATATGATCCAACAGACCCAAACATACCATCATCCACCCAAGTTGAAATCTCCATGCCGCAAGCCAACCCAGCCACCACCACTCCATCCTTGGTTCATACCTCTTCGCTCCAAACCCCCTTTACCCAAAATAGCTCACCGTTCACCCCCTTCACTATTGCTGCTGCTGCTCCCCAACCCAGCCTTCCAAATCCACCCATCTCCCAAATCAGTGCTAGCATCTTTGGCCAACCTCAGCAATATACAACAGGGATGCCACCCATGGGGCCAAGTAATCAACCTTTCATCACCCCCAGCTTGTTCACTGCAGCCCAACACACAATCCCATCATTTCCATTAGGTCTTGGGAGCTCAATACCATTAGCCACAAATCTACAAGCTACTACCCTCACTCCACAAAGCTATCAAATCCCACAAGCTACTACCAATTTTCTACCAAGCTCCCAAGTGACCCCAGCCCTTGCCACCACTCTACCAAGCTTCCAAATCCAACCACAAAGCTATCAAACCCCATCAGTTCCATTCCCAAGCTTTCAATTCCCACCACCTCCACCACCAACTAATCCATTACCTCCAATTACCAACTACTTTTCAATGCCACTTCTAGGAGGTAATCCACCACCCCAGCCAACCACCAATTATTTGCAGATACCATCCCAAATGGGGGCACAACCCACATATATTGGTCAAACCCCACAAGCCCCCCGATCCTTTCCCCAAGCCTCTCAACCATCTTATACCTTACCTCCACAAAGCAATCCATTTATCCCACAGCCAGCCTATGTTCCTCAATCCCAACCTCAAATCCCATATCAACAGCAAGCCTCGCAGCACATGCAGCAATATGTGCCACCTCCCCCTCAGCAACCTGTCATCCACCATGCAGCTGCCCAAACAATGTACAATCCCTATCAGCAAATCCCTCATAGCCATCCATATTCAGTGGCCCCATCCAGTACATACCTACCTCAAGGCACTCCTACATTGGGGGCACCCCAGCCATCACCTATCAATTCAGAATGGGAGCAAATGAAGATAGCTCTGAAAGCCATCCAAGAAGGGAATGATCCGAAGACATTCAGGTTTGAGAATGTGTTTCCTTACCCATTTGATAGAGCCATTACCATGACACCATTTTCCAAACACTTTGAGGTACCCAAATTTGACAAATTCAGAGGAAAAGGAGACCCTGTCACACATATCAAAGAATTTTACATGCACTACCAGGATGTAGCATACAATGATGTCTTCCTCTTGCGCCTTTTTCCCAAAAGCTTAGCTGGACCAGCTCTTGAATGGTTTTATAGAATCCCCTATGGTACAATTAAAAACTTTGCTGAATTATCTGAGGCATTTGTAGCCCAATATGCCCATCTTGTTGAAACAGAGCTATCAATAGTTGATCTTGTCCACACCAAGCAAAAAGGTGGAGAAAGCCTTGCCGAATACCTGCAAAGATGGCAAACCCTTACCACCCGCATATCCTGCACCTTGCCAGAACGCCATGTTGTGAAAATGTTTATTGATAATGCCCATCCTAGCTTGGCTCACCACATGACCATGAACTATTTGCAAACCTACAAAGATATCAAAGAGAAAGGAATGATCCTTGAGCAAGGACTCATTAAAGATGGTGTGGTCAAGCTTTACAAGGAAGCCAACCAAAATCAATCACATTCCAATGACAAGTCTAGGTATTGGAACAAAAACAAGCACGTTGCAGCAGATGGCGTCACTGACACCAGACATGTGAATATTGTTGGTCCTTCTCACAACCAGTCCAACCCACCATATCAACCAAAAAATCAACAAGCTATCAACTACCAACAACAGAATAACCAAAGCTATCAAAACCACACTCCAAGACCCAACTTTCAAGGGTCTAGCAATCAAGCTAATGCCATCAATGTAGCTGCAGGACAAAAGCCTAGATTCCAACCTACACCTAGAAACTATACACCCCTTGGTGAGCCATTGGATGTCATTTTTGAGAAATTAGTCAAAGAAAACCTCATCAAATTTCCTCCTACCCAGCAAATTGACCCAAGCCAATCCAAAGCTGCATGGTACAAAGATAATGAGTACTGCAAATTTCATAGGGTAAAAGGTCACACTACCCTCAGATGCATGAAACTGAAAGACTATGTGCAAGACCTCATTGATCGGAAGGAAATCACTGTTGGTGCCCAAACCTCTCCCAATGCAGGCTTACAGATCTATCAAAATGCTTTTCCTCCACACCACAACCAAAATCCTGGAAAAGCACCTATCCAAACCAACAACAACAACACCAACAACTGTCAGCCAAACCAACAGCATGGGAAGAACAATGACCACACTTCATCCTATATAGACTATGGTAGCCTTATAGGTTGTATATCCGAGAAAGAGCCTTCCGTCAATGTTATCAATATCCAAGGACCAAACAATGAGTGTGCAGTCACCACTCGAAGAGCGCAATTTAACATCGTAGGCCCACCTGTTACACCAACACCATCAGCTCCATCAAAAAGCTAGTACAATATCTTGGAACACCTTGGGAACATGCCAGCCCAGATCTCCATTTTAGACCTTCTTCGCACTAGTCCTGTGTACAAGAACATCCTTGACAGTGCTCTCATAGAATCTCGTGTCCCTTCTGATATCAATGCTACTAATTTTTGTAATCTTGTTGGACACCTCTCATCCTCATGTGCCCTATTGTTCAAATCCACCGACATACCTGTGGTCGACCCAGATCACACCCTTCCACTTCGCATAGCCATCATGGTATCCAACTTTGTTGTAAAAAGAGTAATGATAGATAATGGATCAGCCTTGAATATTTGCACCCTAAAATTCATAAAACAAGCTGGGTATACTGAGGCAGATATCATCAGTGAGGTTATCACCATCAAAGCTTATGACAACTTGGAAAGAACCACAGAAGGAACTATTTTGCTGCCAATCAAGGTTGGGCCAGTCATCCAAGAGACACTCTGCCATGTTATTGATCTAAACCTACCATTTAACATCCTCCTCGGTCGCCCATGGATTCATGCCATGAAAGCCGTTCCATCCACTTACCATCAGTGCATCAAATTTCCGCATCAAGGCACTGAGGTAACCATCCATGCCGATCTAGAACCCTTTGCTTACTGCAATGCGGTTGAAGCTTCATATACAAACCATTGCCCTGGAATTGATATCGGCACATCCATCGCCAGCTCATCCCACACTTATAATGACCCAGAAACCATCCTTGCCTCTACCCTGTCTACCGTGAAGATCAATAACAAAGGTTGTGGAGAGTATAGTCTGTCAGATGCATTTGCTGTCGGGGCACTCCCACTTGATCCACATGCCCATGGACGACCGACATATCACAAAGCTAAGGAAATTCCACCTCCTCGATACAAACAGTTTGGCCCAACAACCTTTGTATCCTCGAAAATCCCTCTGCATGAGGAGCTCACTCTAGATATCAACAAATGGTTACATAAGGATGCACCTCAAAGAAATCAAGCACGCCTTGATCACTTCAGCCAAAAGTATCCCCAAGAACATAAGCTCATCACTGACAAATGGAACTATCAAGGTGGTGGTCTAGGACCAGAAGAAAGAGGCATGCAGTGCCCCATCGACGCACACAAGTGGGAATCGAAGTCAGGTCTTGGCTTTGGCATACCCACAACTGGGGGCACCAATGAGAACAGTCACGCTTTTTCAAACATTCACCGCGACCTTGTTGAAATTGAAGACATTCCTGAGGAAGTTGAAAAGAGAGCCTACGATGATATCCTAGACCAAATCTCCCTCGGAGACTCTGTTCTCCAAGAACTATCCATCCACCTCATTGACCTACCACTCGCCCATCCACAACTCATAGATTGGGACCAACCAAGTGTCATACACATCGATGAGTTCACATCAGAGGAGGCACTTCTAAGATTCATGGGAGTTGAAACTCCTCACAAGAAAACAAAGCCAGATTCTGCCTATATCTACAAGCTAGATCCCAAGGGGTATTTTGGAGAAAATCCCCAACCTAGTTTCGATACACCCAAAACTGGAACTAAGGTGAATCTGAGACTAGCTAAGGCAACGAAGAGAACCCCTCAGCAAGAAAATCCAGAGCCACAAGAAGAACATGAGAATTTAGCATTGCCTCCTCAAGATAATCGACCAAAGGTGTCTTCTATTCTAATTGAGGATACTCGAGAAGTCAACATTGGTTCTTCAGAGATCCCCAGACTTGTTCACATTGCTGCATCCCTATCACAAGACCAAGCTGACCTCCTCTTTGAGGTCTTAAGAGAGAATATTGGCCGATTTGCATGGTCATATCAGGACATGCCAGGACTTGATCCAAAGCTTGTAGTTCATCATCTTGCAGTTGATCCAAAGATCAAGCCCGTCAGACAAAAGCTTAGAAAAATGCACCCCAAGGTGGCATTATTGGTCAAAGCTGAATTAGAAAGAATGTTAGCTGCTAAGGTTATCCGACCTATCGACTACTCAGAGTGGATCTCCAACATGGTCCCTGTCACTAAACCTTCAGGTGACATCAAAATCTGCACTGATTTTAGAGATCTTAACAAAGCTTGTCCAAAAGATGATTTTCCCTTGCCCAACATAGATATGATTGTAGATCTTACAGCTGGACATGAAATTTTGTCCCTCATGGATGGATTTTCTGGGTATAATCAAATCAAGATTGCAGAAGAGGATCAGCATAAGACAGCATTCACTACCCCTTGGGGAACCTTTTGCTACAACATGATGCCTTTTGGCCTAAAGAATGCTGGGGCTACCTATCAAAGAGCTATGACAGCCATTTTTCATGATCTCATCCATAGCATTTTGGAGGATTATGTGGATGATATCTTGGTCAAGTCTCATACCTTCATGGATCATCTTGCTAACTTGGAGAAAGTCTTTGATAGGTTAGCCAAATATCATCTCATGCTGAATCCCAAGAAATGTGTCTTTGGGGTCACATCTGGCAAGCTTCTAGGCTTCATAGTTTCTAAACGAGGTATAGAGATCGACCCCAAGAAGGTCAAGGCTATCTTAGACATGCCTCCTCCCCAGACACTGTGACAACTTCGCTCTCTTCAAGGAAAGCTCCAATCTGTTCGGCGCTTCATCTCCCAGCTTGCAGATAAGTGTACACCATTTTCACATTTACTAAAGAAGGATGAGAACTTCAAGTGGGATCCTTTATGTCAGCGCAGCTTCGACCATCTCAAGCAGTATCTCATCAATCCCCCTATCTTGGTTCCACCAATTCCTGGTCGTCCCCTAATTTTGTACATATCAGCAACACCTACTTCTCTAGGGGCACTTCTAGCACAGCTTGATGACTACAAAAGAGAAAGAGCCATCTACTACATCAGTAGAACCCTAGTTGGTTATGAACTCAATTACACTCCTATGGAAAAAGCTTGTTTGGCAGTTGTCTTCTCAACTCAAAAGCTTCGCCATTACATGCTAAGTCATACCATCCAACTAGTCTCCAAGATTGACCCTCTCAAGTATATGCTCTCTAGAACAGCACTTACAGGCCGTTTGGCCAAATGGGTTATGCTCCTTAGTGAATTTGACATCCAGTATGTGGATAGAAAGGCAATCAAAGGGCAAGCTATAGCAGATCACCTAGCTGATGCACCTCTAATAGATGCTTATCCGTTGATCACAGAATTTCCAGATGAGCATATCTGTCTAATTGAAGAACAACCCCCATGGAAACTTTATTTTGATGGCTCATACACATCTCATGGATCAGGGGCAGGAATATTGTTGGTCACACCTCAAGGAGATTACATTCCAAAAGCCTTCAAGATACAATTCCCTAGCACCAACAATATAGCTGAATATGAGGCCCTCATAGCAGGATTAAAGATAGCTGTAGAATGGAACATTGTTGAGCTACAAATCTTTGGCGATTCTCAGCTCATCATCAAGCAAGCCCTAAATGAATATCAAACCAAAGATGAAAAGCTATTACCCTACAAAGAGCTAGTTGATCAGCTAACCCAACATTTTACAAAGCTTCAGTTTACACAAGTGCCTCGAATACAGAACAAAGCAGCAGATGCTATGGCTACTATAGGCTCGCTCTTGGAAATTCCCCAAGCAGCTACACAGTATGAGTTTTTAGTGGAGCAGCTCCTCACACCCGCCTATGCGAATGAGGATTCAAACCGTGTTTGTATCTTGGTTGGTTCTCAATCCCCTTGGTACCATGAGATTCATGCTTACCTTAACGATGGTATCATATCCCCTCACCTCACACGTACCCAACGCCAGAACCTCATTCAAAAATCATCCCGCTATGTTATCATAGCCAATACCCTATATCGTCGGGGTTATCACGATACTCTCTCTCGATGTTTAGACCAAAATGAGGCCGCGATGGTGTTAAAGGAAGTACACTCTGGACTTTGCGGTGCCCACACGAGTGGTATTGTCCTAGCGCGACAAATCCTTAGAGCAGGCTACTATTGGCCTACCATTGAAGAAGACTCCTGTGACTTTGTCAGAAAGTGTCTCCCATGTCAGCAACATGCAAATCTTGTGCACGCTCCAGCACAGGATCTACAACCTATTGCACCACCTTGGCCTTTCTCTTGTTGGGGCCTTGATCTAGTTGGAACTATCACACCCCTCTCATCTGATGGACATAAATGGATAATAACAGCTACAGACTATTTCACTAAATGGGTGGAAGCAGTCCCCCTAGTCTCAGCTACAGGAGTTCAGGTCTCCAAGTTCATCTTGTACCACATTGTTTGCTGCTTCGGCATCCCATCCACCATCTTCACTGACCACGGAGGTAACTTTGAAAATCTCAACATGGAAGAATTATGCACTTCCCTCCACATCCATCACCGCTTTTCTAGCCCATATTTCCCACAAGGTAATGGCCAGGCAGAGGCAACTAACAAAACCCTCCTCAAAATTCTAAAGAAAGTTGTCAATGATTCCGGCCGTGATTGGCACCTACAAATAAATCCAGCCCTATGGGCCTATCGAACTTCCTTTCGTACATCCACAGGCACAACTCCATACTCCCTAGTCTATGGTGCCGAAGCAATACTACCTATAGAGGTTGAACTTCCCTCCTTGCGCATATCTTTGCAAGGGCAAATATCAGATGAAGAATATAGAGTAGCTCGGCTCACCCAGCTAGATCTCTTAGACGAGAAGCGACAACAAGCCTATGATCATCTCACAGTCTATCAAACTCGTCTCAAAAGGAATTTCAATAAGAAGGTGCTTCCACGAAACTTTCAGCCAGGTGACATGGTCCTTAAAGAAAACATGAAAGTCCAAGCAGATCGAGAAAAGAAAGGCAAGTTTGAACCTACATGGCTTGGTCCTTATGTTGTCACTGCTTCCTTTGGCTCTGGAGCTTATCAGCTATCTACACCAGAAGGAGAACTCTTGAATGATCCTACTAACATCATTCATCTCAAGAAGTTCTATGCTTGAAGATCCTTGGTATACCAGGCTTTTGAAAAATACAAAAGAAAAAAATAGTAAAGAGAAATAAGCGTCCAATGGTGAAAACTTTGCAATTCAAGCACCTTGGATAGGTACCTTGGTGAAAACCTGGTAATTCAGGCGCCTTGTGTACTAAATACTAATCCATTATCTATCACTATCCTATCCCTCATCCATTTACCCACCATCCCATAAGACACACTTGCTTGTTCCCTTGGTGTTCCAACCAAATATCCAAAATCTGATGAAGCTTGTAAATACCTCCTGTACAGCTTGTAAATCTTGTACCAAAGCTTGTATTATACCTTGTAAATCTTGTACCATACCTTGTCTATCCGAATCTTGTCCAAGGTTTGTACCATATTCCAGCCTATAAATAATCTTGTATCCTAGCTTGTATACTATCATGTGCACACACAAAACCCCATTTTCACTTAATCTTTTCGCAAACCATCTACCTATCCACCTATCACCTATTATAGACATCCCATCCTTCACAAACATTTCCATCTCACAAAAACCAAAACATGAAAAAACTTGTAGATTTGTAACATATCTTGGTCCATCAGCTTGTACATCCTCTTTAGCTTAGTACCATTGTATCTATGCAGGGTTCGTGTCAGTTCATCCTTGATCAGCATCTTGCACCCATCACACATCTTGGTTAGCTCTTCCAACGCATCCTTTAGCTAGATTTCCTGTCACCAAAGTGTTATCTTTCTTAGTTCAGCTTGCCAGATGCATCACTCATCCAAATCCACCAGCTTCGGTGCTCTCCAATAGGTCCTTGCAGGATATAGCTTTCCTCATGTCTGATCTTGGTTCGTTAGTGCCTTGTCCTACCCATCTCGTTGGCAAACGGCTCTCTTTTGGATTTTCACTTTCTTTTGATTTGGGATCTTCCCTTTTGGGTCTTGAAGTATCTTTTCCAAGCAATCTCCTTGTTCCCTCCTCAAGGTTGCCACGATCTTCCATATCATGGTATGCTGCGAATGGGGCAATTAGAGCGTAAGGTCTTGATCAGGTCTTTCGTTTGTTTTTCTTTTCTGCTTGTGGGTTCTCCAGTGTCGTTTCCACGCTGCTTCCTCTAGGATTCATGTGTGATGCTGGGGCAATCCTTGTGTGTTTGTTTTGAGTTAGTTTGTCAGTCCTTTGGACAGTTGGTGAAAAGGCCTTGATGTTCTTGGTAACCTTGGCAATTAACCAATAGTCCTATAGCAAATCTAGTGCTCAACTACATGGTGGTACTTCTCTTTGAAGTATCCCCCCGCTCAAAAAGCTTCAATGGTTTTCCTTCATCTCCATTATCCCCCATCCATATCCAGCATCCGTCTCTCCTACCCCAGCTGATGCATCAGTATCTCTTTGAATCACTCATCACTCTTAGCTTTATTGATCCACAATCCTAGTCTTAGGGATCCACCAATCCAAATCAACCCACCAAGCCTCATCTTTCGAGATCCACAATCCTAGTCCTAGGGATCTCCGAAACCCATCTTCCGCCAATCTAACTCTTTGAAATCCTGTTGCATCAGCTTTATAATCCCCTCATCCATCTCCCTATCCTAGATTCTTTTTTATAGCGCTCCGCTCCTTCATCCTCTACAATCCCTAAGATCTTAAGCTTGCTTCCTCTTGTGCCTCTGATTCTCCCTTTATCATTCTCTCATAGTAAGAGTTTGAGCTAACTAAACCTCTTCTCTTAATCCAATTTGAGTCTCCTTGCTCATCCTAGATTCTTGTATTTTTCAAGAAGCCACCAAGCCTCGCTTTCTCTCCCCGCTGCCTTCTTGAGGGGGCATCTCATAGTCCATTCTCTCCTCTTCTGCTCTAGCCTTGGGCATCTTATTTTCTTATCTTTGATGTCATGCCACTTGCGGCATCACATCAAAGAGGGGCAAAATGTAGACACCTAAAAATCCTTTAGAAAATAAAGTATTTTTATTTTCTGAAAAATTCCCGATGACATCATCATTTATTAATTAATTAATTAATTAATTTTTATGCCATTAAATCCTTTTATCTTAATTAATAATATTTAATTAAGGAATCCCTCCCAAAAATGTTTAAATCTTATTTAAACATTATTTCCTTATTTATTAATTATTTAATTAATAAATTGACCAAAAATCCTAAAATAAATAAAAAATTTATTTTTTTCCCAAAAGTTGGCCAATTTCCTTATGACCAATAACCTCTTCCAAAATCTTCTAATCCTTCTTTAATTTTGATTAAAGGCTAATCCCATCATTTCCTACCCCTAATCCCAACTCAAAATATTTAATTAAAATTAAATATTAATCCTCATGTTTATTAAAAAAGTTTTAATAAATATCTCCTCAACCCAAACCCTTGAAATAAATAAAACTTTATTTATTTCCTAAAAATCTAATTTATCCTCATCCTAAG
Source organism: Cupressus sempervirens (assembly GCA_028749045.1). Lineage (NCBI taxonomy): Eukaryota > Viridiplantae > Streptophyta > Pinopsida > Cupressales > Cupressaceae > Cupressus > Cupressus sempervirens. The sequence goes on from CM053792.1 coordinate 712,060,923, forward strand.
AAGTTCTAGACTCTTCTAGAAAGTCTTCATCCTCATCCTAGGAAATTCTAGACTATTCTAGAAAGTCTTTATCCTCCTCCAAAATCTAGACTCTTCTAGAAGATGTCTTTAAACCTAATCCTAATCCCCTCCTAACCTTGTCACATTCCCTAAACATGGGTTAAGACTTACTAACCCAAGCCAAAGTTAACAAATATCTCCTCCTTCACCCACCCTCATTAAATGCCATCCACTTGCCTATCCCTAAGCTAATCCTAAACCATCCTAATCCATCCTCTAATCATTTGCACAAGCCTAAGCAAGCTTAAAACCTTCCTAATCAAGTCCAAGTCGAATTTTCTCTCATCACCCTCAAAATATCTCAACCATAAAACTTTATGAAGTCCACTAGGTCATAAATGACTCTTACAAGCCCTTTTATTGCTCTTACAAGTCATTATGAGGGTCTTTATGAAGATTTTATCTCTTGAGCCTCCTTTGTTGACTCATCCTTGCCCTTTCCTCCATCCTCTCACCATGTGACATGTGTCACTCCTTGATTGGCTATAAGGAAGCACAATCCATGTGCTCTCCTCTCATGCAATCTGAGCCTTCCATAAGCTTTTTCCCATCCTTGCATCTTAGCCCTCAATCCCTCAAGCCTCTTTCCTATAAATTGGATCCTTCCCCTTTGCAAAATAACACAATCCATGAAGTAAAGTTATAATGCTATTTTGAGAGCCAAATCCATTCTAAAGCCATCTATCCACACCAAAAATCCACAATCATCCATTGAAGCCTTTGGAAGCATATTGAGCATACATCCTATCCATTTAGATAAAGCTACTCAACAAGAGAGCTTCTTATTGAGAGAGTCCATTAATGGCTCATATTCTCAATTAAGAGCTCATCTTAGTCTATCTTGAAGTTTATGAATTTTGTTTAGTTTGTAGAAGCTTTATTTAAATTTGGTTTCTATTAGCATACTAACATTGCTCATATACACTATGAAGGACATCTTTTCACAACAAGAGGTATCTCATAGGATATGTAGGTGGATTAATAGGATACAAAAATTTAATATTGATATTCAGATTACCAAACTGGTCAGGGGTCAAGGTTTGGCTAAATTGATGACAGAGGTTAATTTAGAGGCAAACCAAATCAATCAATTTGATCATAGTTGTAGGGATAATCTTTGTGATATGGATACCTCTGATTGGTACAAAGATATAATTTATTATTTGCAAAGTATGAAATCTCCTCTAGGGCTAACAAATAACCAAGAAAGATCCCTCAAGTTGTAGGCTATAAGGTATGTTATAGTGTAGGATCAATTATGGTGGAGAAAAATGGAAGGGGTACTTTTGAAGTGCGTGGATGAGATTGAGTCTAAAAGAATTTTGAAAGACATGCATGAAGGTGTGTGTAGAGGACATTATATGGCTAAAACTACTGCTCATAAAATTCTTAGGGCTAGTTTTTGGTGGCCTAGACTCTTCAGAGATACTCATGAGTTTGTAAAAGTTTGTGATGCTTGTCAAAGGTTTAGTGGAAAGTTAAATTTTTTTGGGAATTTTCCATTAAGACCAGTTGAAGTGTAGGCACCTTTTCAATAGTGGGGAATTGATTTTATAGGTGAGATCACAAATAAGTCTAGTGGTGGTAATTCATGGATCTTAGTATCCATTGATTATTTCACCAAGTGGGTTGAGGCAATCCCTACTAAGAATGTAATAAGTAAGGTGGTGATTAATTTCATTTTAAATAATATTGTGACCAAATTTGGATTCCCACAAAATATTGTAATAGATAATGCTATGTGTTTTAGATCAAAGGAATATAATTTTTTTTGCAAGAAATGTGGCATTATCGAGTACACATCATCACCCTATTATCCTTAAGGGAATGGTCAGGCAGAATCAAGCAATAAGAGTATACTAAAGGTTATCAAAAGAATTCGAGGGGAAAACAAGAAGGCATGGGATTCAAAGTTGCCATTAGCTCTATGGGCTGATAGGGTTACTATGAAAAAGGCCATTGGATGTGCCCCATTTGATCTAGTTTATGGCATACATGCTAGACTTCCACAAAATAACCTAAAGGAGATGTATAAATTTGTTCAACTATATGAAGATGACATCATTGATGAGATGCAACTCAGAATGGATGATATTTTGCAACTAGAAGAAACAACGAGAGAGTCTTTTGTTCAAAATGTCAAGTTACAATCACAAATGATGCACTTATATGATAAAAGAGCCACTAAGAGGAACTTTGAAATAGGTGACATGGTACTGATGTGGAATGCTAGATTGGAAGATAAAGGAAAGCATGGTAAATTTGACCCAATTTAGCTTGGCCCATATAATATTTGTGATAAAAATGGAGAAGATTCATATTTTATAAAGGATTTAATTAGAGGTATTCTATAATTGCCAGTTCATGGACAATTCTTGAAGAGGTACTTTTCTTAAAAGTATCTATCTTCCATGAACAATAGTTTTAGGGTTCTTGGTTTTCTTGTACATTCTGTATATTTTGTAAATCCCTGTAAATAGTCTCTCTGTACATTTTGGTTTCTTGTTTCTTGTTTCTGTGTGTTGCTCAGTGCTCCCTGAAAAATTTGTCATTCCTATACCAAGTATGTGGTTTTCTCTCCTAAAGATTCTAAATTCTTGCACAGACTCAAGTAGTCTATCATCCCCAGATAGAGCCACTATTGGTCTGATTTTTCACAATGCAGAAATTCTAAAAAATTTAGTGAAAAATCATGTGAGTCTTTATGTCTTACAAATTAGGGTCTTGTTCCTTGTATTTTTCAAACCCTTAGATTGCCCTAGTTCATAGCCTGGTCTCTTTGTCATTAAAATCCTATTAAATTATCAAGGTTTGTCTTCAAAGAATTTCGCAGAAACCCTAGTGCCCTATCTTGTTTTATAGTAGTTTTGAAAAACCCTTGAAATATTTTTAGAATTTTTTTTTTAATGGTATATCATTTTACCTAAGGTTGGGCTTGTGCAAGAATAATTTCATCAAATATTGTTTAAACCTTTATTAGTCGTGTTTTGTTTGCATTGGGCTTGATTATTTTATTGAGAAAAGGTCCTCTGTCACACAAATTTTGTGTGACCGTTGATCTTGATCAGATCAACAGGCATCACATTCTTGCAATAACAAGATGCAAGGCTTTTAAACAATGCACGCATGTGCTATGATGACACATAGCCCTTCCTGATGTTCTAGCCTCAATGTGTCGCAAAAGAATTTCTAATCATCAATCTTGCAAGAATCAAGGGCTATCACATTCCCACAATAAAAAAGTGCATGAATGTTATACATTGCGGGGAAGCGCCAATGCAACGTGTGGCATAGTGTGACATCATGGGCCCACCTTTCTCAAAAGGTAATAACAACTTGTCTTATGTGTTTTTGTTAAAAAATTTGTGAACTCTGCCCATTTTTTGTGGTCTACATTATTTTTGTGTAGGATCTTGAGGTAAGTCACTTAGCATGAGTTGAGTGAGTTTTATTGTTTTATTATTTGGATTCTAGAATATGAATGCAGTTGGATCATTTTTGGTAAAGCTAATTGTTCATTTTATTGTACCTAATCTGATGACAGTTCTACAGCAATTTGTAATCAATCTAGCTAATCAACAACTAGACCAATTTAATTGGTTTATGGCTTGTTTCTTTCTAAAAATATCTGCTATGATATATTTTTGTAAAATTTCTTGTGAACTTTGCCCATTTTTTGTGGTCTGCATTATTTTTGTGCAGGATCTTGAGGTATGTCACTTAGCATAGGTTGAGTGAATTTTATTGTTTTATTATTTGGATTTTGGAATATGTATGTAGTTGGATCATTTTTGGTAAAGCTAATTATTCATTTTATTGTACCTAATCTGATGATAGTTCTACAGGAATTTGTAATCAACCCAGCTAATCAATAACTAGACCAATTTAACTAGGTTATGACTTGGTTCTTTCTAAAAATATCTACTATGATATGTTTTTGAAAAATTTCTTGTGAACTTTTCCCATTTTTCATGTCTGCATTATTTTTGTGTAGGATCTTGAGGTAAGTCACTTAGCAGAGGTCGAGTAAGTTTTATTGTTTTATTATTTGGATTCTAGAATATGTATACAACTAGATCATTTTTGGTATAGATGATTGTTTGTTTTATTGTACCTAATTTGATGACAGTTCTATAAGAATTTGTAATCTCTAGAACAATTTAAATAGATTATGGCTTGTTTCTTTATAAAAATATCTGCTATGATAAGTTTTTGTAAAACTTCTTGTGAACTCTGCCCATTTTTTGTGGTCTACATTATTTTTGTGCAGGATCTTAAGGTAAGTAACTTAGAATGGGTTGAGTGAGTTCTATTGTTTTATTATTTGAGTTCTGGAATATGTATGCAACTGGATCATTTTGGTAAATTTGATTGTTCATTTTATTGTAGGTAATTTCATGACAGTTTTACAAGAATTTGTAATCAACCTAGCTAATCAGCAACTAGACCAATTTAATTGGGTTATGGCTTGCTTCTTTCTAAAAATATCTTCTATGATATGTTTTGTAAAATTTCTTGCAAACTCTGCCTATTTTTCATGGTTTGTATTTTTTGTGTGCAAGATCTTGAGGTAAGTCACTTAGCACAGATTGAGTGAGTTTTTTGTTTTTTTTTTGGATTCTGGAATATGTGTGCAATTGGATCATTTTTGGTAAAACTGATTGTTCATTTTATTGTACCTAATCCTATGACAATTCTACATGAATTTCTAATCAACCTAGCTAATCAACAACTAGACCAATTTAATTGATTTATGACTTGTTTCTTTCTAAAATTATATGCTATGGTATGTTTTTGTAAAATTTCTTGCGAACTCTACCCATTTTTTATGGTCTGCATTATTTTTGTGCAAGATCTTGGAGTAAGTCACTTAGCACGAGTTGAATGAGTTTTATTGTTTTATTATTTGGATCCTAGAATATGTATGCAATAGGATCTTTTCTTCTATTGTGAGATAATATGTAATAATCACCCTAAAAGATATCTCTCCGACTATATAAACAAATACATGTTTAGAAGGAAATATAAAGACATACATGTTTAAAGGAAAATAATTTTTTTAAAACATATGTACCTCATTTTCCCCCTGAAGAAAATCACAAACCAAGGGCATGCAAATCACAAGGGCATGACACAACAATGAAATCACAAAGCAAGGGAATAAAAAAGAAATGGAAGGAAATGTTGATCTTAGATTAGTTTTGACATATGAGTGTCTATACACTTAAGTCATTTCCAAATTAGAACTTAGTTCATGTCGAACAAGTAATGCATGTCGAGCATAACATGTCAAATAGTGCATACCAAGTGTGATACTCAGTTAGTGCAAAGTCACTCAAGTGTTGAGCAGTCAATATGTACCAAGTCATTCAAACGTTGAGTGACAATATTGATGTTGTAGTTGATGATGAGCATCAGGAAATTTGGATGTCAAGTAAAATAGTTTTGACATAGTTGTGTGCAATGGCACAAACTACTATGTAAACCATTTTGGAGCTGACTTTAGGATTTTTTTGCGATCCTAGATAATAAGAATGAATCTTAATTGAGAATCCCTATGCAGTACATGCAGAAAATCAATTAAAGGGATTAATTGAGCAACTAGATGGATGAATTAAAATCATTGATTCATACCTAACCCTAGTCACCTAGATATTTTTAAGGAAGATAAACCTTAAAACATGGTGTGAGTGAAGAGAGAATTTTGTATGTGCAAATAGAGCATTCAGGTGTGACTAAGGAAGACTGATCATTGTTTGTGAATTGTAGAATTAGTTAGAGGAGAATAGTGGAAAGGAATTAGATGATAGAAGAGATACATTTGATTAGAGGAGGATCAAGGATACATGAAAAGAGCTGATTTGTTATCTAGCAGTAGAGTGCTAATCGTAGGATCATTGTTGATCCTTTAAAAGAATAGTTTTAATAGGCTATTGTAAATCATTTAATAGGGTGTTGAAATCCTTTAACAAGGTAAGATCTAACAATCTTGTAAGCCTTTAATAGGGCATACCTTTCATAGGGTAGATCATATTTCATGATCAAACACTGTAACCTTCATTAGATACACTTTACAACTATAGTAGTGAAGATTTGTGGGTGTCATCCCTGTTGGAATAAGTGATTAATTGTGTATTGTCTTTGATGTTACAGAAAATGTCATGTCATTGTCAATAAGTGTATGCCAAGCTCACTTGAGCATTGAAGACAATTTTTTGTGTGTTCTGAGCATTCCAAATTTTGCCTAGTTCAAAAGACAACATCTACCGAGTTCACTTGGATGACAAAGGAAAGTTTGCAGAAGTTCAGTGTTAACCGAGCTTAGTTGGTTAATGAAGGAAATGTTGGATGGAACCAATGGTAAGTGAGATCACTTAGTTACCAAAGGAAATTTTTGAATGTGTAGTGTTAACTGAGTTCACTTGGTTAACACAGGAAAATTGCTTTGAGTTAGTATCTATCGAGCAGGGTCGATTAACAAAGGATTTTCTTATTTTGGCATATTGAGTTCAATTGAATTGCCTATTGGTTCTAGTTGATTGAGAAGATTAATATTAATTATTATAAGTTGTATTCAAGCCAACTTGACATTATGTAAGATATAAATATAAGGTCAAGTTGCAAATTAGAAGTAGTAGTATGAGTCGAACATAATTGAAGGCTGGATGATGGTAAGATGAAGTGAATTAGAAGGATAAGCTAGAATATCCTTATTAAGATGCAAAGACACATTCAATCAGGAAGGACCAAGTATACAAGCCAAAATTAAGAACTGTAATCAGCAATTCAATTGCATCAAAAATTAGGTCATCTCATTGTTACTCTCTAACCATTGTAGCAATGATCTAAATCTCTTAACAAAGTTGGCTTAACAACTATTTGTAAATCCTTTAACAAGGTGGCATTTCTATTGAATTTTCTAATAGGGTCACACCTAGCAGTGTGTTTTGTAACTTTTAATAGGGTTGACTCCTAATAGGGCTCACTTTAGAAGAGTGAAAATTAGTAACTAGTTACAATTAGTGGTTTTTCACAAATTGGGTTTTCACATTAAATATTGGTGTCAAATGTGTTCATGTTGTTTCTCTTATGTGTTTGCAATTAAGTTAAGTAATATTAACTATAGATAATATCTTGAAGATTTTCATGTTAAGAATTTTCTGAGCTCTTTTAGTGTTTACCAAATTATAGCATTTTTCTTGTGTGTTTACTGAGTTACATCAGAGTTTAGTTTTGATTTGTACTGACATCTAAGGACTATAAGATTTATTTTTGTGGTAACTGATTCACCCCTCCCCTCTCAATTAATTCTCTTATATTTCCAACAATCGATCTTAGAGCTTTTGGTGCTTACAAAGAAGGTTTTAAGGACCAAAGCTAAAGATTAGGATGTCTTGCAAAAGAGAGATTCCCAAATTGAACTGAGACAACTTTGTAGAATGGAAAGGACTTATGAGGTTACATTTGGAAACTATCCATGATTTAGGTTTATCTTGATAGTGAATAGAAGACTTCTATTGTAATATTATCAATTAAAGATATTATTGAAAAGAAAAATCATGACATCATGATGATTGACATTGCTTCTGATGTTAATTGTGTTGAATTTGATGAAGTCGAAAGTTGCACTATAGCTTATGATATGTGGATGAAACTGAAAGACATTTATGGAGGAGATGATAATGTAAGAAGAGCTCAAGCTGAAAGTCTCTGAGGACAATTTGATCAGATAAAGATGAGAGAAGATGAAAACATTGCAAAATATGTTGAAAGAATTAAAGTGTGGGCATAATCAAAGCATCTAGAGGAAACATTGATGAAAAAATAGTTATAAACAAGGTACTCATAACCCTTCTTCCTATCTATAAAATTAGAGTATTTTCTATTCAAGAAATGAGATGTGATCCAAATAGAAAAATAGCTTTGGATGCTCTAGTTGAAAGATTGAGAGCTTTTGAGTTGGATAACTATGATAACTATGTCCCTAATTCCAAAGGTATTGAGTATGCATTTGAAGCCAAGATTTCACTCAAGAAAAAGGGTAAGAAATCAAAAGCCAGTCAATTAGAAAGTGAAGAAGATGAAGAAATTTTAGACAACGATCTTGAAGTTGTTGAAGCCCTACTTGCAAGGAAATATTCCAAAGGAATAGGAAAGTACAAAGGTAAGATTGCTCTAATCTATTTTTCTTTTGAAGAAGTTGGTCACATTGTTGCAAGGTGCCCAAATAGAGAAGACACAGATGAAAAGAAAAATAATAAGTACAAAGGCAAGAAGGAATTCAAAAACTATAAAGACTATAAGGAAAAAGGTAAGAAATCTTGTTTTATGGCTAAAGTTTCTGATAACAGTGAAGATGAAATGTTATATATTGTTGTAAAAAATGAATTTGATGATGAAGGAGATAAAATAGCACTTATCTCTCATATTAGTAAAAATGATACATGGATTATTGAAAGTGGCTACTTGACTGGAGACAAAACAAAGTTTGAGCACATGGAATATTATGATGGTGGTAGTGTGAGATTTGGAAACAATAAACCTTGTTGCATAAAGGGAAAAGGGTGTATCTCATTAACCAATGGACTTAGATGTGGTAATTCTTATTGGGTTAAAGGACTGAAACATAATTTGCTAAGTGTGGCACAGTTGAATAACATTGGATTCAAGGTAGAATTTATGAATGGGAATTCCAAACTACTAGATGGAAAAGGAAATCTAGTTGGATCTAGCAAACAAACAAAAGGTAATTTATTCTATCTTGATCTCATTGAAAGTTAATGTTTTATTGCTCAAGTAGAAGAAAGCTGGTTATGGCACAAAATATTATGTCATGTGAACTTTGATAACCTGGTCAAGATAAGGAAAAACAAATGAGTAAGAGGTATTCCTAGCTTGAGGAAACCTGATATGGGTCTATGCAAAAATTGTCCAATTGGTAAGATGGGAAAAACTAGTTTCAAAAGAAAGAACTATCATTCTAAAGAAGTTTTAGAGCTTGTACATACAGACTTATGTGGACCTATTGGAATATAGAGTTACAGTGGAGATACATTTTTCATTTTTTTTAATGATTATTCCAGAATGATGACTATAATCTATCTAAAAGAAAAAGCTGAAGCTTTTTAAAAATTTAAGTGGTATTTGGAAAGAGTAGAAAAAGAAATTGGAAAGAAGCTGAGATGTTTGAGATCAAATAGAGGTAGTGAATTCATTTCAAATGAGTTTAATGAATTCTACATTAGAAAAGGAATTAAGAGATAGGTATTGGCCCCTGGTACACCTCAGTAGAATGGTATAGCTGAAACATGGAACAAATCCATCATGGATTGTGCAAGAACACTGATGATAGAAAAGAATGTTGCAATCAAATACTGGAAGGAAGCAATAAGTAATGTAGGGCATACCTTGGACAGAGTACAGTTGAAGAAATACTCAAATCAAACTCCTTATAAACTATGGTATGGCTACAAACCTAATGTAAGTTACTTGAAAGTATTTGGCAGCAATGTTATATCTTGAAAGAATCTAAGAAAGGTAAATTTGACATAAAAGGTGATGAAGGAATATTCCTAGGATACTCCTATAGAAGTAAAGCATAAAAATGTTTGAATTTTTCTAAAAATAAAATCATAGAAAGTGCACTTGTGAGAATTGATGAGTTTGTAGAAAAGAGTGAAGAAGAAAGTAACAAAGAGCTTGAGGATTACAGAAGATTTGTTTACTATGAACTTGATACTTTGAAAAATCTATCTAGAAGACAAGAGGCCTCACCTCTAGAGTCCCCAAAATCTCCAAAAGCTACCAAGTTGAAATCAATGCAACTCGAGTCACAATCTAAAGGACCCAAGTCGCAGTCAAAAGCTACTAAGATGTTGCTAGAGAAAACTGATTCTAATGGACCTGAGTCACAGACAGTGGGACTCGAGCTTAATAAAAAAGATCATGAAGAAACCAATAAAACTAACTCCAAATCCAAATTACCTAAGTTATCAATATATGTTAGAAGGCATCATGCACCTCATCAAATTAGATGGAACAATGATAAGAAACAAATTGAAAGATACATGTTTTCTTGTTGAATTTGAACCTAGAAATGTTAAAGGTGCTTTGGATAATGAAAGTTGGATTGAAGCAATGAATGAAGAAATAGAACAAATAGATAAGAATAAAAATTGGACTCTTGTTCCTAGACCCAAGGATAAAAATTTAATTGCACAAGTGGGTATTCAGAAATAATGAAGATGGAGAAGTTTCTAGAAATAAAATCAAGGTTAGTATGTAAAGGTTATTCTCAAGAAGAAGGTATTAATTATGGTGTAAATTTTTCTCTTATTGCAAGATTAGAAGGTGTTAGAACTTTACTAGCATATGTAGCTCACAAAGGATTTAAATTTTATCAAATGAATGTAATATATGCATTCTTGAATGAAATTATTGATGAGGAAGTCTACATAGAAAAAATTGAAGGTTTTGTAGATCCTAGCAAAATATGTATGGTCTACAAAATACAAAAATTATTATATGGTCTGAAGAAAGCTCCCAGAGCTTGGTATGAAAGATTTCATAACTACTTGATACAGTTTGGTTTTTAAAGAATAAATGATAACAATATTTTGTATATCAGGGAAGGACAAGACGAAGATTGTGTTGGCAAAAATATTTGTGGATGACACTTTATTTATAAGAAATGATGACTTGTGTAAGGAATTTTTGGAAGAAATGAGTAAAGAATTTGAGATGTCTATGTTTGGAGAGATAAAATTATTTGTTGGATTATAGATCCAGGAGAAGAAAGATGGTATGTACATTATTTAATCTAAATATATCAAGGAGATATTAAAGAAATTTGGAATCGAAGACTCAAGACTAGTTGGAACTCCTAAGTCTACTAGACATAAGCTTTCTAAAAATGATGATTCCAAGGAGGTAGATCAGACCACATACAAATTAATCATTGAAAAAATGCAGTACGTAGTGCTTACAAGGCCTGATATTGCATTAGCAATCAATATGGTGGCAATATTCTTAGCCAATCCCAAAGAAAATCACATGATGGCAATCAAAAAAATCATGAGATATCTAAAAGGTACTAAAGACTATGGTTTATGATACAAAATAGGAAGCAATTTGAATTTAAAAGTATTCACAAATGTTGATTGGGCATGAATTATTGATGACAGAAAGAGCACTAGTGGCGGAGCATTCTTTCTTAATAAAAGACTAGTGTCTTGGACAAACAAGAAATAGAATTGTATTTCTTAGTCCACAACAAAGGCAGAATATGTGGCAACAATAGTTAATTGTTCCAATATTGTTTGGTTCAAACAACTATTGGCAAGTATGAAGATAGAGAATAAGGATCCAATGTTATATACTATGTTAAGACTTGTGCAATTAATTTATCAAAGAATCTAGTGATGCATACCAAAACAAAACAAATTGCTATAAAATATCATTTTTTGAGAGAATTTGTACAAGATAAAAAGGTAAGATTGGAATATGTGAATACTAAAGAAAAAATTGTAGACATATTCACTAAGCCATTACCTAATGATGCATTTATGTATCTAAGAGGTAAGCTAGGGGTCATTCCCCTATCTAGAGCTCACTAAATGAAGTTTAGTGATGCATCAACTAGAGCATGTTAAAGATCAATCAGTTGATGCACTATTGACAAAGGTATATTGCAAATGAATCAATACATAAGGTACATTGATATATACTAAATATTGTCTTTGGCATGAGATGTCAAAGAGGGAGAAGTTTGTTGTCATATCTCACAAAAATTTTATCACTTCAAGAGATGACAAAGAGGGAAATATAAAAGGCATAAGTTTGCAGTCAGAAGGATAAATTGAAGTGAGAGGGAGTTCACAGTGATAGAGGGATTTCTCATGGATGAGAATTTAGAATCAAACTAATGATATGTTCCTTACTTTATTATTTCTCTAAAATCTCATTGCATTATGACATGTTGTGTTGCCATCAATGCCAAAGAGGGATATTGTTGGAAACAATTGATTAATTGTGTATTGTCTTTGATGTTACAAAAAATATCATATCATTGCTAGTGATTGTATATCACATTCACTTGGGCATTGAAGATAGTTTTCTGTGTCTGCCGAGCATTCCAAAGTTTTCCTAGTTCAGAAGATAGTGTCTATCAAGTTCACTTGGGCGACAAAGGAAAGTTTGTAGAAGTTGAGTGTTAATCGAGTTCACTCAGTTAATGAAAGAAATATTGGATGGAACCAGCGTTAACCAAGCTCACTCAGTTACCAAAGGAACTTTGTGAATATGTAGTGTTAACCGGGTTCACTTGGTTAGGAAAACTACTTTGAGTTAGTATCTACCAAGCAGAGTTAGCTAATGAAGGATTTTTTTGTTTTGGCATATTGAGTTCAATTGAATTGTCTATTGGTTCTAGCTGACTGAGAAGTTGAATATTAATTATTATAAGTTGTACTCAAGCTGAATTGACATTGTGTAAGATATAAATATAAGGTTAAGTTGAGGATTAGAAGTAGTAGCATGAGTGGAACATAATTGAAGAGTTGATGTTGCTAAGAGGAAAAAAATTAGAAGGATAAGTAGAATATCCTTGTTGAGATGCAAACATACATTCAATCAAGAAGGATCAAGTATACAAGCCAAAATTGAGATCTATAATCAGCAATTCAATTGCATTAGAAATCTGGTCATCTCATTCTTACTCTCTAACCTTGTAACAGTGATCTAAATCTCTTAACAAAGTCGGCTTAACAACTATTTGTAAATCATTTAACAAGGTGGCATTTCTATTGAATTTTCTAAAGACCTCTAACAAGGCCACTCCTAACAGGGTGATTAAATCCTCTAATAGGGTCACACCTAATAGTGTGTTTTGTAACCTTTAAAAGGGTTGGTTCTTAATAGGGCACACTTCAAAAGAGTGAAAATCAATAACTAGTTGCAATTAGTGGTTTTTCCCTAATTGGGATTCCACATTAAATCTTGATGTCAATTGTGATAATGCCATTTCTCTTATTTGTTTGTAATTAAGTTAAGTAAGATTAACCATAGATAATATCTTGAATATTTTCATGTTAAGAGTTTGCCGAGCTAGTTCAGTTTTTACCAAGTTTAACCATTTTTCTTGTGTGTTTACCGAGTTACATTAGAGTTCAGTTTTGATTTGTACTGACATCTAAGGGATCTAAGATTTATTTTTGTGGTAACTAATTCATCCCTCCCCTCTCAGTTACTCCTTATATTTCCAACAATCCTCATCCGATTTTTACCTTCTCATTGGACGGTTTCTAGGTAATCATATCTTGTGTCATATGTTTTGAATGTTATTTGCTTTCATGTTATACATGCAAGTTGTGAGATGGATGTGTGGTGAACGAATTTATGGTTAATTTTTTGAAGGACTTATTCAACCCCCCATGTCGCCCCCACGAGACCCCCCCCCCCCGCCCCCAACCTTCCCTACTGTATTCCCAATAGGAAATATAAAGACATACATGTATACAAAGAAAAGAAAAAAAAACATTTACATACGTACCTCTTCCTGCCCCTTGATGAATATCATAGAGCAAGGGCATGACATGAAAATGAAATTATAGAGCAAGGGTAGGGAAATGAAATACATAGATCACGAGGGCACGTAATCCAAATACACTGATTACAAGGGTATGACAAAAATGAAATTGTAGAGAAAGGGTAGGGAAATGAAATATAGAGATGACGAGGGTATGACAATGTTCATACCTCTCCACCCTCATTTAGAGCTCTCCACCTCTTTTGCGTGCAACTCTCAACAATCAAAAAAATGTAAAATTCTTTGTCATGTTTTTTTATTTTTTATGCTCACGGGGGTGTCACAATTGTGATGCCAATGTCAGTATTGTGATGGCATCAGGGAGAATTGCAAAAAATAAAATGAAAATCACCACAAACTACACATCCGCCATAAATTTTTATCACAATTTGACCCCAAATTTTTTAGTGACAAGATGATATACCTTGTTGGGAGTTAATGTGATGCAGGAGTATCCTGGGTTGTCTTGTTATCTTGCTCATATTTGTTCATTCTACCTATTTTTGTCGAGTTCCAATGGTTGCCAATTTCCTGTATGTGTCAAGCTATCCAGTTTGTTGGCTCTTGATATGACAAGATTTTAACTACCTATTGTAAATGAAAAGAATACCTAGGAGACAACCAATAACCATAATGGGTATTCCTAAAATAATTCAATAGGGCCAACTATTAAGATTGCTTTAGTCTTCTTCCCTTTGAGCTCTATGAAATTTTGGCGAGTATACCTAGAAATTCATGAGTCTTCAACATATCTATCATTTCTTATAATAAATTTCATAATAATAGATTAATTCCTTTGATTCTTTTGTTCTAAGGAGTAAAAAAGGGATGCAAGATGGAAAACTCCCCAAACCCCAATACTCCTTAAAATAAGTGCAGGCTATATTTTCAAGCTTACAACAATGAATTTAAAATATTTTGTTTGAATAATTTTATACTATATAGTCTATCGAGACTTTACCAATTTCAAAATATGATGAATGCCTTGTCCATTGGGCTAATACTCATAGAATTTTGACACATAGAACTAGATCTACTCTATCACTTCGTGAAAAGGAAAAGAATACTCAATATAAATTATGATTCTTATCATGATCTTCTTTTTGACAACTTTCAATTCTCCTAAATTCATATCAAGATTTTACATAACCAATTATAATATCAGCATAACATGAATTAAGATATAATTCAAAGTGAATTATAAATGAAATTCAATTGACATTATCATCAAATTCTAGAAAATTATAAGCAACACAAGAAGAGACAAGATCTAGATTGGGTGACCAGACTGTAAATACTTTTATATTATCTTCTTTGAAAATATACAACTCTGTATTAATTTCAATGAGAAAAACTCAAAATAGACTCAACCATCTAACTTTGCACTTGCATTAATGGGATTTTTGGAGACAAAAAAACTATACAACTTTGGACCAACTCAAAATATGAAAGTGTATCTTCATTCACTAATGAAAACTCAGACCCTCCTCTACCATTAGGAACCCACTATATAGGATGAGTTCCAACAAGATTCCAGCATCGAGGGAAAAGGATAACTATCCTTTGAAAAAAAAATAGTTATAAGAAGGAAAAAATGTCAGTTTCTTCAAACCACGGGATATCTAAATTAATCATATGTGACACCTTTCCTTCAATTACAAAATAAGTTTCATAATTTGTTAAGAAAGTATACCCATAGTGGATGAACCACATTTGTTATGCACTCCAGGTGTCTGTGCTCTGGAGTAGGGAAGGGCTTCTTTAGTTTTGTCTTCTTTATGCTCTGCAACAATCTGTGGTAGTTTATCTTTAGCTTCTTGTGTAGGTTGTGGGGCCACTCCTTCTATTTCCTTAGTTTTTAGTTGAATGCCTCTGTCAACTAATCTTCATTCCTCATTGGCAATTTTTTTTGTCTTGTAATTCATCTTCTGATGCCATCTATGAAGATTCTACTCTTGAGGTATATTTTATCGCCCATTCATTATAAACTGAGTCATCAGGCCAATTAAAATTGAGTATTTCTTTCTCTTTGGCCAAGACACCCTTGCCTATCTTCTTTAATTCTTCAAACTCAGTCCAAAAAGAATCAAAGAATATTAGGAAATTTACTATCTCCTCCACTATTATATCAAACCAAATATTTATCTTTCTTATTTATAATATCATTCATTCTCAAACTCATGATTTCTTTCAATTTCTTTCCCCACACTTCTTTTAATTTGAAATTGATTGAGTTTCTTAAAACACGGGGAAAGAGATCAAAAATCTTATTTACATACCTGGAAAAGAATACCTTCATTTTTCTATGGAAGATATTCTTTTTTTTATCAAAATCTAGTAGGTCAATGGTTTGATCAAATGTTTTTTCAATCAATGTATTTGTGTCAATTTTATCAATGATATTGATACACCAATTAGTTAGATCTTGTACCCTACTGATCCATTAATCCAAAATTTCTCTCAAAACTAGTTCATTCTTTTAAAACTCAATCCACATGTCTACTAGTTTGGAAATCTCAAAGTGGACCATGGGCCAGTTAACACGGTCAACTAAAAACATAATAGCATCCTTGATTTTATCTTCATATCTTTGTAATGCTTCCACTTGGGCAGCCCTAAGCTAAGCCTTTTCTTCTTCTAACTCCTCCAAGAATACTGTCTATGATATGAATGATAGGTCCAATAGGAGGAGGTGGAGAAGGGGAGGCTACTATCATTACTCGAGCTGGTTCTTTCACCATCTTCCTCTTTCTTTGTTTCTTTTCTAAGTTAGCAATAATCCTCTCCATTTCATTGATTTTCCTTCCTCTTTCATCATAGGCATCCAAAACCTTTTTAAACCTAACATTTAAATCAATGAATTTTTGTTTGTCCTTTCTGGCTACATCCACATTGAAATCAACTACTTCTTTACTCATTAGTGTTGATTTCTCACTATTAGTTTACGACACTCTATATACCATTAAGCTCCTTGTCTATTTTGAATCTGAAATTTCCTAAAGTTCGGACTCACTCTTCTTTTGAATTGACCATATCATCAATTCTTGGTGGTCTCCACTATATTTCACTCCTGTATGGGCCTCTTTATCTTCCTACTCTATCTTAAACTTGGTTTCCTTTGCCTTCCTAATGGCATAAAAAATCATAGCATTGGCAATGCCCAGTTAGGGAGTACCATAACACCCACATCTTTCAACAATTGCCTCCCAACCTCTAGAGTTATTTGATCAAAAAAATTCATCAATTCTTCCTTGACTTTCTCTTCAATGGCAGAGTCCTCTCTATTAGGTAGCTTTGCTTTTATTTTCTTGCATTTGGCCTCAAAATTCAAAATATTTACTCTCTTCAAGAATTTAATGAATGCCCTAGATTTAACAAAATCATCATAAGAAATAATTTTATAGAGGCCTTTTCTATGATGGGATCCATCTCCCTCCCCTTGAAATCCTCAACTATGAGGTCAAAAACTAGCATTGGGGGCTCTTGGGACATTCCTTGCTCTAGTTCTGATGTTATTATTAAAATATCATCCTAGCCTCCCATCTACCTCAATTCCTCCATTAATGTGTTTTTACTATCAAAATACATAGGATTTCGAGAAGGTGAATACTCTTCAATCCTTGATGAAGTCCCCACTTCTAATTTTTGTCTCTTTGAAGGTGGCTCCAAGGGAGGACTTTTAGAATATTTACTTTGGTACACTGGGACAGGATGTGCTTCTATATTATTGGTCATAGTATATCTAGCTCTTCTTTGGAGGGTGTACTATCCTAGATTTATGACAAATTTACTTGCTAGTTTCTTCTCCACCTCCTTTGATTGATCTGGATATGTTTTTATTAAAATCTCCTTTTTCTTTTTCAATCTTTGCATGATTTTCACAAAATGTGACATCAATTTATTTATCTTCCATCACCCCAAAACTTTATATCCTTCAATGAGTCATAATTGTTATCTAGGACATTAATAAACTTAAGAACATTGCTAAAAAATTGTCATTTCTCTTTAATAACCTCTTTCTCTTGTAAAGAGAATTTATTCCTTATTACATCCCTAGGGTAATAGAAAATATGGCTATAGGTTTTAGCCTTAATTATTTATTTGAACATTTCATAGAAGCCCTAAAGATCTGTAAACCAAGGGTGTGAGTGAGCCATTTGATATCTATCCAAAAATTTACTCAAGTGCTTCCAACCACCTATTTTTTATTATGAATTGGTGATCCACTATAAAAGTAGGGAAAAGGGTTCGTCTTGATCTTCCCACCAATTCTCTTTCTTCAAGCCCTCTAACTTGCCATAGGAACTTTGCAACACCTACCTTAAGAGAAAATTGGTAGGGTAGTACATGAGGTTTTCCTTGAAAACCATAAACTCTAAAAATAGTAGAAACAAGGTAAGGGATAATGTACTTCCAGTTGTGGTTTACCTTCAACCATGTACCATGGTCCTTTGGCCTGATTAGCTCCAACAAGGGTTTAGAAATTTGAGGGTTGTCTTCAAGTATAAGTGCCCTAATTTTCTTATGTGAAATATTTATCAAACTAACAAAACTTGCATTTGTTACTTCCCAAGTCATATCAACACTCCATAATTGTACAATCAACTTCTAACCATCTCTTTCCCTTTCTAACTTCATTTATTTTTCAAAAATAAAGAAACCCTTGAACAAACACATATACATTAGCATGGAGTACCAACCAAAAGGCTTATCAACTTTACCCTTGCTTATTCAATTAATCCATTATGGATCTTTTGAGACAGGAAAGTAGCAAAATAAAAAATTGAACTCATCCCATTTTGCATAATTTGGGCTATCATATACATTAAGCGAACGGGGATATACCCTTGCTCATCTATACCAAGAAATTCACAAAGAGAAACATACAATGTATGTGCCCTAGGATTGAAATATTTTTTAAATAGAGGTTTTGGAGTAGATGATGTAACTAGTGTTAAATTTCCCACCCTAGCGAAATTCTTTTCTAGGGGCTCGTTCCTGAGGTATATCCTTTGTGCATCATAATTGTCCTACAACTTACCAACATCAATTTCTTCATGAAAGGTAGTGTTAGGGTTTAACATGAAAACCTCCTTAATTACCTCCACTATCACCTTAATTAGGCCATCCCGAGAATGATTTCTTATCAGTCACAATACGAGATCATACCTCTTTGCCCATGGTTAATAGGTCCACACCCATGAATGCACTAGGTACAACAAGTTTCCCTACATAAAATTCCAACTTATGTTATGAGGTGTGTCCTACTTCCTTTGAGAAAATATTTTCTTGAATTACTCCAGGCCACCCATGTATGTCTAAGCATCCCTTAGTAGATTTTTGTTATCACAAAAACCCTCATCGAATTTCAATCTATGGATTTTATGAATTAGCTCTTTGGCTTTAGTTGTTTGATTAGATGAAGTAAATAATTATTTCAAAAAATTATCATGGATGTTCTTATGCTAGTAATCTATTTTTCTAGAAAAATCCTTTCAAGGAGGCATCCTTACAAATTTGTGAAAATTTTAACACAAAAAACTTTTCTATCTAAAAGGTTGAGAACTTATTGAAATATCTCTACAATTTCATGATCATAAAAATTCACCTTCATCATGATAATTCACAATCTCTTGGCACTAAATTCTTTATTCTTTCCACTATGCTAATCAATCATTTATTTGTAGAATAGGAAAAAATATGTACATTATATTTTGAATTGCACTCACAAAATGAGGATTAACTTTTCCATTAATACCTTGCAGAGAATTGGTATGCATGCAATCGGAAAATGAATTTGAAAAAGGGTCATTTGTTTGTAACAAATTAGATGATCTCTATTGAATCAAATTGTTGACTCATCTTTCTTCATGTTGATGTTGGAGTCAAACCAATTATACCTCACTAGCTAGAAAGACACATCTCATGTCTAAATCCTTGTTGTATTGATCATGTAGCCTTGGACACATGGCACATTCTCACTTTGTCACTTTGGTTAAAAACATTGCATCTTCTAATAGTGACAACATGATAGCCATGGATTAACTCATGATCTAACGGCCATGAAGAATCTACTTTCCTTTCTTTCTATGACCCACAAAGTCTTGTGGCACTCAGTCACTTCATCACATTTGCTAAACCACAAGCAATTTCTCATTATGATGATGAGACAAAATTTAATCTTAGCAAGATCAACAATGGAAAAAATATTACCTTTACTTTGAGCTAAGGCCCACTAGGACACATGTCCTTTTCTCACTTTGTCACATTTCTTAAAGATTGAGAATCTCTTCATAGTGACTATGCAATATGCATAAATCTTCAACTTGATCAATGGTGGGGATGAAACTTGAAGCTTTCTTACCCTAAGCTTTAAACAAATCACAATGTGACACCTATGCTTCTAATGACACTATCACTTGTAAAACTCATTAACCTTCTGACCACACTATATCTACGTGTCATCTTCTTGCTACGTCATATTGGTTAAACATAGAACATCTTCATATAGTAAATAATGTGAATGTCATCACTACAACATTTGGGGTCAAATTGTGATGATAATTTGTGGTGATTTTCATGTTTTTTTTTGTAATTTCCCCGATTCAATCGCAATACCAACATAAGCATTGTAATTGTGATGCCCACATATATATATATATATATATATATGACATAAATAATTCCCCATTTATTATGATTTTGGAGAGTTGCACACGAAAGAAGGTGGAGAGCTCTGAACGAGGGTGAAGAGCTCTGAATGATGTTGTGCCCTTGCTCTACGATTTTGTTGCTATGATCTCTACATTTCATTATTGTTCCTTTTCTCTATGATTTGGTTGTCATGCCCTTGTGATATCTAAATTTCATTGTTGTGTTCTTGCTCTATGATTTGGTTGGCATGCCCTTGTCATCTTTGTGCTTTGTTGTTGTGCTCTTGCTCTTCAATTTCAATGTAGTGCCCTTTCTCTACAATTTTGTTGTCGTGTCATGCCCTTGTTCTATGACTTTGTTGTCATGTTGTGCCCTTGCTTTGAGATTTTTTTGTCATGACCTAGCCCAACGATTTTCTTCAAGGGTATGTAAATTTTGGTTTCTTTTCCTTCTAAACATGTATCTCTTTATATCTCCTCCTGAACATGTGTATTTAGAGATCTTTTTTAAGGTGCTTATTACATCTTAGCACAATAGAAAAAGTGATCCAACTGCGTACATATTCTAGAATCCAAATAATAAAAAATAAAACTCCCTCCACCCATGCTAAGTGACTTACCTTAAGAGCCTCCCCAAAAATAATACAAACAAGGAAAAATGGGAAGAGTTTATAAGAAATTTTACAAAAACATATCATAGAAAATATTTTTAGAAAGAAACGAGTCATAACCAGTTAAATGGATCTAGTTGTTGATTAGCTGGGTTGATTACAAATTCCTATAGAACTATCATTAGATTAGGTACACTTAAATGAACAATCAGTTGTTCCTAGTTGGAAGGATAACTTTAGTGAAGAGTTGAGTGTAAGGAGTTGAAGAAGCAACTTCTACTTCTATGTAAATGCCATAATCATGAGGTCCATTCCCTTGTAGAAGCCTCTTCCACAATGACATTACCTCTAAACCATGAAAAGGGTGTTGAAGTGGTTCCTAGCCTTGAAACACTCTTATAAGCATTTGATACTTGGGATCATCATAGGGAGACTATACCAATACTTGAAAAACTCTTATAATCATTTGATATTTGGAATGTAAATTCTCAAAGAAAGTTGCAGGTGATTCCAATGTCATAGTACCTACCGCAACACTTTCCTAGATTCTATCCAATGTCTCCCATTATATCCTCTATGTTGTCTAGTTGTTGTTTCCACCGTACAGTCTCTTTCTAAATTCATTGCTTCTCCTTCACTCTCATGCCTTAACTTTTGATTATTAAACTTTTGAATATGTTCCTTTACCTTATCTAAAATCAACTTCACATTATGTTGTAACTTTGACATAGATGTTTGATCATCGATAACTTTCATTTCAACTTTCAAGTTTCAAGATTGGTCAACACCCTCACTTGTGGACCTCTCATGTCAAGAACTTTTTATATTGTTTCAACACCATGTTCTTACTTATGAGCTAATAGTCATTTAGGTGCATTTTCTTGTAAAACCTTAATTTTGTTGAAACATTGTAAACTCTTAGAAAGTGCATTGTTGTTTTCATGTATGTATGTATATATAATAATGAATAATAATAATGTTTTCATGTATGTCAAAATAATAGCTAACATTACCATTGGATCATATAATAATGAAGTAATCAACCTAGTTAATCAGCAACTACACTGATTTAATTGTTATTTCCAATGTCATAGTACCTACTGCAACACTTTCCTAGATTCTATCCAATGGCTTCCATAACATTCTCTATGTTGTCTAGTTGTTGTTTCTATCATGCAACCTCTTTCTAAAGTCACTCCTTCTCATTCACTCTCATGCCTTAAATTTTGATTATTAAACTTCTGAATATCTACCTCTACCTTATCTAAAATCAACTTCACAGTGTGCTGTAACTCTGGCATAGGTGTTTGATCATCGATAGCTTTCATTTGAACATTCAAGTTTTCAAGATTGGTCAACACCCTTACTATTAAGATTAGATTGAAAATATCATTCTTTAGAGAGATTGTTGAAGAAGAATGTGTGTTTCAATCATTTTTTTGTCATTGATGTCAAACCTTCTATTTGCTAGTAAGACAACTACTTATAAGATTCGAGTACTATCACTTATTTGATTGATGAAGAAGATTTGATCAAAAGACATAACAATAGCACCTAGAGGAAAGGTTGATTTATGATTATGTAATGAAGTACAAGGATCAATTAAGATAGTGATGACATGATGTATTGATAATCTACTTAAGGTTACAAAGCCTAGCTAAACTAAGAAATATTAGAAGAACAAGTTACACAAAGTTTTTCTGCTAAGCTTGACCAAGTGGATAGTAGGTGCTGAGAAAAGTTAGTAAAAAATGAGCAAAAAATTAGTTGGAGCTAAGTAAAAGTTCATTCTAGTGTATGCCGAGCAAAACAATAGATGCCAAGTAAAGTTTAGTTGATGTCAAGCACTAGTAAACTTTATTTTGTGTTGAGTAATTTCATAATGGATGTCGGGAAACACCGTATGTGTCAAGCATCAAAAGCTTGATAATGCCAAGATGCTACATTATTTAAAAGATCATGGATTCAATGAATCTACATTGAAAAGTTTTTTTTTCTTAGATTGCATGAACTAGGTGGAAGATAAGGTTGATGAGTTGGTGGGACAGAATTCAAGGTAAACTATTTTAGGGAAATTCAAATTAGATTCTAGGAGAAGTTTCTAGAAGAGATATGAGATATGGGGTAGATATATTATATCCTACCTAATCTATTTGAACCATAAATTGGACGGTGGAGAATGAGTGACAAAATATCTTAATTTCCTATTTATAGGGATGATTGGTCATGAAGCAAGATTTTTATATGTGAGAACCAAAGGGACACAAGGAGTCAAGGGTTTTGCTTCATCTAGTGACCTAAGAGAAGAGTCTAAAATGGCATGTTAAGCAAGAAGGCTTAAGGAGATAAATTCTTGAAAGGTGAACAAGCTATAAAAGCTACAAAGTATGAAGGCCAAGAAAAATTGAGGACTAAATAGAGATCTATAATTTGCAAGTGAAGTTGTAAGTTGTATCAAATCAAAGCCTTACTATTACTATCTAACAATTGTATCAGTCTAGGGTAAATCCTTTGGATTAAGGTTGACCTAACAGTCATTTGTAAATCCTTTAACCAAGTGACATTCCAAGTGAATGGTCTAAAGTCCTCTAACAAGGATCACTCCTAACAGGGTGATTGAAATCCTTTAACTAGATCACATTTATCATTGTGTATTGTAACCTTTAACAGGGTTGGCCTTTCATAGGACATCACTTCAAAAGGGTGAAAAGAGTAGCATGTTATTGGTGGTGTTTTCCAAATTGGGTTTCCACATAAATCATTCTATCGAGTGTGTTGATGAATCTATTATTTTTCATGCTTTACATTTTTGCAAGTTGATTTGACAATAACCTACAAGTTTTAAGTGATTGCATAATCTTATGGATGCATGCATAAGTATAAATGTTTTATGGGTTCACTGAGCTGTGAAAAGTTTTATTTATACATCTAGACCTTGGATAACTCATTCACCTCCCCCCCCCCCCCCCCAGTTATTCTAAAGTATTCTAACAATTGGTATAAGAGCCATCTGCTTAAGATAACTAGTTTGAAGGTACTAGAAGCATAAAGATCAAGATGTCTAAAAGAGAAGTACCCAAGCTCAATAGAGATAGCTTTCTTGCATGGAAAATTTTGATGAAGCTACACCATAGACGACTTGGAGATCATGCACAATCTACCCTTTCTATGGAGCATGTTGATCCTATTGCTGCCCCAACTACTGAAGATATGAGGAAGAAGAAAGAACACAACCAAGAAATGTTGGAGATTGCCTCTGCCCTAAGTTATGCTGAATTTGATGATATCAAGGGTCTTGATAGTGCAAAGAAAATGTGGGATGCCCTAACCATTATCTATGGAGAAGATGCAAATGTTCTTAGAGCCAAAGCTAAAAGTCTCAGAGGTAAGTTTGATGATATGAGAATGGAAAAAGGTGAGAATATTACTTAATATATTGAAAGGATAAAAGAAGTTGTCAATGCAGTAAAAGGAGCTACTAGTAATATAGATGATGATACTATTTTAAGAAATTTTTTGAGAACACTATTACCTGTTTATGCTATTAGAGTCTCTGCAATTCAAGAACTAAGATGTATTCTAGGGAATAAGCTATCACTTGAAGTTCTAGTAGGTAGGCTCACTGCTTTTGAGCTAACTAACTTTGATAATTACAAACCTGAAAATATTGAATTTTCTTTCAAAGCTAAGGTGTCATTGAAGGAACTTGATGAGAGGAAGAAGAAGAAAAAGAAGTATGTATCTAGTGACAATGATATAGATGAGGAGGATGTCGAACAACTTGGAGCACTACTAGAAACAAGATTCCATAAAGGTAAAGGCAAGTTCAAAGGTAAGTTACCCATCATTTATTTCAATTGCAATGAGGTTGGTCATATTGTTGCTAGATGTCTAGAGAAGAAGAACTACAAAGGTGGCGGAAAGTACAAGAGTAGAAGAGATTAAGACAACAAAGATTACAAAGACAAAGGCAAGAATTCTTGCTACATTGTTGAAAAGGAAACAAAGGATGATTCTGACAAACATGATGATGAGGTGGTGTATGTTGTGATGAAGGATGAATCTGATGAAGATGAGGCAACTACACTTGTGACTTGTGTGAACAAAAATGATAGATGGATAATTGATAGTGGATGTGGACATCACATTACTAGAGACAAAAGTAAGTTCATTACCCTAAATTGTTATGATGGAAATAGTGTAAGATTTGGTAATGATGCACATTGTTTGATAAAAGGAAAAGGTTCTATCAAACTCACAGATAAGTTTTTATGTGACAATGCTTACTATGTTGAAGAACTTAACTATAATTTTTTGAGTGTTTCACAACTGAATAATTTGGGATGTAAGGTTGAGTTTGAAAGCAAGATTGCTAAGATATATGACACAAATGAGAAACTAACTAGAAAGGGTGGTCAAACTAGAAGTAATCTATTCTGACTTAACATAGAGGATGCTACTTGTCTTGTTGTAAAATTTGATGATGTATGGCTATGGCACAAGAGGTTATGCATGTTAACTTTGATAACTTGTTTAGTATTAGTAACATGAAGAAAGTTAGAGGTTTTCCTATGTTAAAGAAGCTTAATAACATAATGTGAAAACAATGTCAGTTAGGCAAAATGACAAAGTCAAGTTTTAAGAGTAAAACATATACCTCTAAAGGAATAATACAGACTATTCATGCTGACTTGTGTGGACCAACTTATTTGCAAAGCTACAAGGGAGATACGTACATAATGCTATTTGTTGATGACTATTTTAGGCTGATGACAGTTATGTTTCTGAAATAGAAATCTAATGCTTTCCAAATGTTTAAGTGGTACTTGGCAAGAGTTGGCATATTCTTCTTTCCATTACACCAGTCTCCAAACTTTATCTCCTATATGCAAGATAGTAAGCTTTATAGTTTTCCTCATAGGCTACCATACTTTTCTATCTACCATAGGGAACCATTACAAGTACATTTCTAAGCCCAGACTTCTGCCAAAATTGGGCAACATTTGACTTGACAAACATTAACCATTGAACAAAACACACATTTGATGACACCTTGATGCTAATTATTCCAGCCATTTCTTCTACATCTCCTCCTTGCTAAACAGGTATCTCTTTATATTTCTTTCTAAGCATGTATTTTAGAAAAAAAAAATAAGGTGCTTATTACATCTTAGCACAACAAAAAATTGATCTAGTTGCATACATATTGTAGAATCCAAATAATAAAACAATAAAAATCACTCAACCTATGCTAAGTGACTTACCTCAAGATCCTCCACAAAAAAAATGCAGACTAGGAAAAATGGATAGAGTTCCCAAGAAATTTTTCAAAAACATATCATAGAAGATAATTTTAAAAAGAAACTAGCCATAACCTAGTAAATTGGGTCTAGTTTGTTATTAGCTAGGTTGATTACAAGTTCTTGTAGAACTATCATTAGATTAGGTACAATAAAATGAACAAATAGTTGTTCCCATCTAGCAAGATCAATTATAGTTTTCCATAGTGATAAAATTGCATATGCAAATGCATCATTTGAATGCCAAGGATGAAGCATATTCCCCAATTTATAATGAAAGGTTGGATATAAAAGCTCCGTACACTGGCCCAACAATGATAGCCAAGGATATAACCATGCATGTATTGGCACACTCTCCCTGCAAGGATCTTAAGTATCTACTATTGTTTTTAATTTGGGCATCACTATATGATCCAAACTATTATGTAGTATTGAAGCTAGTTGTAACTTATCCCATGTCTCCATAAAATGTAGCATAGGTTCAGGGTCCCTTAGCTCCTAGGAATTTGTAGCTTCTATTCTGACTGCTAGAAGAATAACTTCACTGAAGAATTGAGTGCAAGGAATTGAAGAAGCAAGTTCTGCCTCTATGTAAATGCCATAATCACAACGCTCATTCCCTTGTAGAAGCCTCTACCACAATGAAATTATCTCTAAACTATCTAAAGGATGTTGAAGTTATTCCCAACATTAACATTATTATAAGGATTTGATACTTGGGATCATCGCAGAGAGACTATGCCAATACTTGAAACACTCTTATAATCATTTGATATTTGGATTGTAAATTCTCAAAGACACTTTCAAGTTGTGATTCCAATTTCATATTACCTACCACAACACTTTCCTGGATTCTACCAGTGGCTCCCATTTGTTTTGATTGATTATGGAGAGTTGTGGATGAAAGAGGGTGAAGAGCCCCAAACAATGGTGGAGATCTCTAAACGTTGGTGGAGATTAGTGGAGATATAAGATTTTGTTGTCATTCCGTTATGATCATTGTATTTTTTTTTTGTCTTGTTCCCTTGTGATATCCATGCTCTTGTTCATATATAATGTGTGTGTGTGTGTGTGTGTGTGTGTAAATAGAGAGATCTTGGCACAATAGAAAAATAATAAAACTCATTCAACAGGTAGCATGATCATAGATACAATGGCAATGCCTATTGGTAAGTAGATTCCTCTTTCTCTCTCTCATTTTTTATGTGTTTATTTCACTTGAACTATTATTTCCTAGGGGCACTTTGTAATATTGGATCCATTTTATGAAGGAGGCGATGAGGACATTCTTGGATATACCCATGTGATGAATTGGTCATGAAAAATGAAGATGGACTTCCCCTGAGAGTAGCAGGAGGCAATGAGGACATTCTAGATACTTTAAAGGTTGATCTCATGACATTACAAGCAACTTACCATGCTTATATATATGTATGGACATTCAAGTAATCAACCTTACATTTAATAAAAGGAATATATGCTTTTAAACAAGATTTTGTGACATTGATTATAGTCACAAGCTTTTAAACATAACTATATAAGGAGTGTTTTGGTGTTTGAAAACATTACCGGTTTTCAATTACCCTAATGAGAACAAAACACATCTAGGGGCAGCTAACTCCCATTTTCAACATGCCCATTCAGACACCAGGCCAACTATAAGGCTAGACCCTTCTTCTTCTTAAGGCTCTGCAAAACCTAGGCGGGTAGACCTATAGATTCTTTATATGGTGCCAGTTATCAAAGCATACACTGAATCTAATGTAAAGCAGATAGAAACCCCTAAATCTTCTATACTCAACCAAGAATCGCAAGCATGAAATAGCTAGGAACATAACTCATGAAACTGGCAAGCTAAGTGTGGGTTAACATTGAATAGCTTTCAACATAAAAGGGAAAATTGATTTGATTGTTGATGTTGATTTTCAACAAATCCTCAAACATGCAGCAATATAGCAAGTGATCCTATAACTGACCAGTGCCTAATCCATTGGGCAATTTCATGAATTCAAAGCATACATTTGTGACATTAGGACAATATTACATATACCCAGACATCAGATCTATCTAATCACCTTGTGATTCAAACATTGGTCTTCATTAAGACCTCATTCTCACAAAATATCCTTCTCAACATAACCAATAACCCTGTCAAACACATCAAGCATCTACTTGGCACTTTGTTCCAACAGCAAGATATATCAGACATACAACTTGAAGGGGAAGCAAATGGATCTCAGCTCTTTGTTCCAAGACCACATAAGACTACAGATTACTGATATAGGAGATGAGAATCAGAATGAAACTAATGAAATTCTTGCTCATATGTATTCATTTCCTTGAAACAATACAATCAAATGCATGAAATTAAAATATGAAACAACCTAACATATCAGAACTATCTATATTAACTGCACTACTGATGTTCACATGAGATGAATTTGTTGAAGAATGTATGGTATCACAGTATGGGAACACATCAAAACTGGATCCAAAACCTAGTATCTCAGTAGTGACTGGTTTTCTCCAAAAGACTAGAACCAACTGGTTTCTCAGTAACAAAAAATTGGAACCCCCAGAAAGAAAGAAAAAAAGATAGATAGAAAGATATAGGAAAGGAAAGAATCTCGGATCTGATCTTCAAGTGACAAGTGTCCATTTGAAATGCAATCCTCTATAACTGAATAGCTTCTTCCTTCCATCTCCCATTCTGATCTGATCTTGTTTCATCATTTCTTTTACTGACTTGCAAAATATCTCTGTTGAAATGATGAAACCTTTTTGAGTCACCAAAATATTTGATCTGCCTTATAAAATGCTAGTGAAATTGAGTTTTTTATTGAATGAATTCTGAACAGATTTCGACCCAAACTGAAATTTTACTGCCTTTTAACCACATTCAAGTTATTTCTATGCTAGGAATTAGTTCTTAGCTTTGATACCTGAATTCGGTTGCACATTAGGAATCTGGAAGAAAACCTCTTGTAGTTCAAACAGGCTGCTACCTGTGTAAAAACTAACCTCAAAATCGGAAAATTCAGACTTCCACGATTCCATTGGTATATGATAAGGCATATCTAGCTTATCGAAAATGCCCAGAATCTCAAATTGAAAAATGCTCTCCTGGTAGAACACTCAGGTCTGCACATCTTTTGAATTTAAAAATTCAAAAGTTTTAAAACAATCTAATGTCTTAACTTTATATTTAAAGCCCTGTATGATTTTAAAAATTGACGTGCATCCTTAAAAATAATAATATTATTATTATTATTATTTTTCATTCTTCAGTATTGCCCTAACCCTTTTAATTCGGGGTCAACCTTCAGTTGACCAACTGCCACGTGGCATTATTTGATTCACTGAGCCCTCTGCATCATCTGACATGTCACCTCCACCGGGACCTGTGCCACATGTTGCAATCCTGCATTTCTATATTTTTTAAATCCCTCGCATCTCTATAATGCGAGATTGCACCATTTGTCAGATCGTGACACATGTCACGATCTGGCGCATCCTCTCAAGTTGCTCCTGATCTTTGCCAACTCATCATCGACTGGGACCCACCTACCACGTGGCAATAGCCCGCTTCCCTGCATTTTTTATCATCTGTGCAACTCCATATTGCAGGAATGTGGATACCATTGATCTTAGCCTCCTGTCAAAATTCGGAGCGTTCTAATTTTTGGTGCCATGTCATCACGGGGGCAGCTTCGATTAAAATATTGCACTTTAACTAGCTAACATCACCCTTAACCCTGTCCATCTGGTTGACCACAGGTCCAGCGTGCGAGCTTTGGCTTTTCAAAAGGCCTCTTTCTCAATTCATTACATATTGCTCACAAGATATTATTTAAAGACTTTAGAAGTCTTACCCATAGGCAATGTGGGATATATGCCATTGACTATTTTCCACTGCCTGTACTCTTAGCTGAATCATTTCTCCTAGCCATGGCTTAGTTCAAACAATGCGTGGATTCCCTTTTAGAATGTGTGGACTATGTTTCTTTTATGTGACATGCATTTTTTAAGACGCCTCTACCCTATTCACAGTGCGTGGGAGCTCCATTTGACTAGAGAGTGAACCATAAATATTTGTGTGCCTGATCCTTCTCAACACGTGCTAGTCTTTCTTAACACTTTTAATGGCCCCTTTGTATATGGTATGAATCTCCTTGTGGTTTAATTGCCAATGACTGGCATAATTCACCCTATCACCAGCTCTACTGCTATTCCAATGCAGAGCTCCTCCTTCTATATAAGTCGTGGGTGGCTTTAAATTGGTATGAAACTTTTGAGCCTTTTAAAACCATGGTGTTTCCCTTCCACGCATGGGCTATCCGCACATTACATGAGTTCTTTCTCATATGTCCCTTTTAATACCTTTGCCCGACTGATTTCTCTATTTGACTAGCGTATTGGAGGATGACTGTGGCTTAGTATATGCTTTGACTGCAATGCATTATACTTAACGAAACCAAAACTTTCTTTGTCAATCCATGGAGCTCCATTGTGCTAACCTACTCCCCTATTTTTCTCCCTGCCTGCAGCTTATCTTTCTAACAAAGTGGCTCTTCCCTCCAACGCGCCAGTTCCTCTCATCTCGGTGTGAAGCTTTGTTTTTATAATGGGTTCTTTCCTCTTTTAAAACATGTGTGGACTAAGTTTTCTTTGTCTTTTATCTCAATGTGAGGCATTTTCTTTGGAGGCGTGAGTTGCTTGCTTCCTTGCACATGGATTCTCCTACATTGACTCTTTAAAACTAGTGGATGATCCTTGGTTTTTTTTATGCGTGAGGCTCATGCCTTTTACTTGGAGTTGCTTTGGCACTGGTTCTGTCTTCATCAATGTGTGAAGGCCCTCTTTTCTAAGTGCCTACATGGAAATCTTCATTAACCACTTGTGGGGCTTCTAATAAAGACTACAGGTTTTCTTATGGCATAATGTGGCAGAGGATTACTTCCTCATGCCTCTTATTTTCCTTGCATGGGCCACGTGCTCTTTTCTCATCATACGAAAGGTTGATTTCAAACTTAGCACACAAACGATGGATCACGAGCCATTTAGATTTATATGAAAAAAGGGGGCACCCATATAAAACTGAATTCATTAAGTCCATGCTTCCATAGATCCATTTGGTCCCACCAAACCATATCCATACACTAAACGTTTATAACAACTAGATTCATTATGACCACTCTTCTCAAAGCATACCAGAACTTTACTAGTTGTCACAAACCTAATGAACTTAGCTGGGCCCCAAAGTGGGTCTGGCTAAAAAAAATTTGTTTCCAGACAATTGATCCTTCAGATTGATCTATTCACCACTTGATATTGACTGAAAACAAATTTTGACCACTGATTGATCATTCAAAAATGAATTTACCATTATTTTGCAAACTGAGAATTTAGCGCCAGGAGGTCCATTGATTGGCCTTAAAAACCAATCCAAACACCTGACTGACTTTTGAAAATTGGCATACTGAATCTCTGTCCCACACACTTGTACCCCATCAAATCTCATCTAATGAAGAATTCCTTGTCAAAAGATATTGACTATCAAAGTTGCCTTCTCAGATTTAGCTGTAAGAAAACATGTCAGAAAACAACAAATTGGGCTCAGAATTGGCTAGAAAAACTGGGCAAACAAGCACTTGAGGTTCTAAAAACTAGAACACTGGTACTTTACCATGAGGAAAATATGGATCTGCGATTTGGGCTCATGACGAATAACAAGTCGTAAATGGAAATTAGTCAAAGTGAGCTACTTGGATTTTGCAGATTGAAACACTGACAGAAAACATTTTTTGCAAATGGAATTGACCTGGAAAAGTGTGTAAATGGATTCATCAAAGCCTAAAAACTGGCACACGTGTAGTATTTTCAGAGGACAACATAGGGGTATGATCCATTTGACTTGACCAATCACTGATCGAAGATATGATGTCACAAACAGGGCTACCAATCAATCTGCAAATACCGACACTAGTAAAACTTTAGAAATTGCATTTTGAATCTTGTTTGAAAACTGATCAAATGGATTCATCATGAGCTGAGACTTGAAAAATAACAAGTCTCTAATGTATACAATACAGTGCAATAGGAATTTCAACATTTGGGTCAACTTTCAAAAGTTATAATACGTCAAACAGGGCTTCCCAGAAAAATGAACAATGTGCATCAACATCAAAACATTAAATGACCAACTTTGAGGGATTCAAAACCTAATCAAATGAACTTGAAATGACTCAAAATCTGAAACATAGGTTCTTGGGTACAGACACTAGACAGTCCCAAAGTGGTGAATCACAAAACATTTTTGGGTGTGAGATATTCAGTGGCAAACAGGGCCTCCTAACGTTGTTTGATACTTAGAGTAAAATGTTGATTAGACATTGGCTCAAAACAGGACTTGACGGATTGGCTCAGAATCTCAATCTATCTTCATGGAAAAATTGGATGGGCTAAATGGAGGGTGTTAGAAACATTAAACACCTCAGGGGCCTCATAGGTATAGCTGGGTACACATGCAATTATGGGCATTCATAGGGCTTGATTTGACTCAAAATTTTAAATGGTCGCTCAAAATGAGAACGCAATTTTGAGCACCAACAAAGTGAGTTAGGACGTATATAGGTTAAGCTTACATTAACTATAAACTACAACACAAAGGTTGCAACAGGGTATTATAATATTGTAATTATAGAAAACTACTTGATTTGCTTGAGTGGGTGTATGATGGTGAATAGTTGTATTAGGTGAGTAAATCTGACAAGTGGTTTTAGGAATACAACTACATCAAAAAAATTAGAAATCATAACTACATATTCGTTAGAGTGAGTAGTTCAAGGGTCTTGATCCCATGGATGTGGGTATGTAGGCAGCGTGGTAGGTGGAATATGCCTACAATGTGTAGACGCCTTGGACATAGTTAGGTAGCACTTAACTATTTTCAGTATGAGTTTGGTTTTATGAAGACTTTGGTAACAAAAATATTACAAGAGTGAGAACTAAATTGTAAAAAAAATATCTCAAGGAGCTTGCAGGCTCGTGCAAACATTCTTTGACATTAGTCATAGATTTTATGCCTTTGTTACTATGATTCATCAGTCTAGTTGCTGATTAGCTGGGTTGATTACAAATTCCTAATTTTCTATTAAATTCCCCAATTTATAATGAATGGTTTTATATAAAGGCTCCATATGTTGGCCCAACAATGGAAGCCAAGGATGTAATCGTGACTTTATTGGCACACTCTCCCTGTGAGGATCCCGAGTATCTATTGTTGTTGTTGATTTGGGCATCACTATATTATCTAGAATGTTATGAAAACTCCTCCCATGTGTCCAAAAAATGTAGCATAGGTTTAGGGTCCTTTGGCTCCCAAGAATTCATAGTAGCTATTCTCACTACTGGAAGAATAACTTCAACGAAGAGCATGTATGTGCAATCATAATAGAAAAAAATATGGAATGTGTGATGTTGGAGAGAGTGCTTTCCTAACAAATCTATTTCTAAAATTCAACTTTGGTTATGAATATTGTCAGGAGATTGCAATGCTCTTACCCCTATAACTAGTTTTCCTACTATTTTTATCTTTTGGGAGAGACCAAATGATTCTTATGACTATCAAATTCTACTCATTATAGGGAGGATTGAAGACTAATTGAAAAAAGTTGTCTGTGTCAAGCTTGAATGTAAAAATAACTTTTTCCATTAGCCTTCGATCCTCCCTACAATGGGTAGAATTTTATAGTCACAATAATCATCCAATCTCTCCAAAAAGATAAAAATAATAGGAAAACTAATTGTAGGGGTAAGAGTGTTGTAGTCTCCTAATGATGTTCATAACCAAATTCAAATTTGAGAAATAGATTTCTTAGGAAAGCACTCTCTCCAACATCACACATTCCATATTTTTTTCTATTATGATGTCAACGCAATTCCAACGAATAGCCATCAGACCCACAACATTGTTGTAGCATAAATGTCTCATATGCGATGTCATCTCAAATAGATAGTCATTGGACCCACAACATTGTTGTCCCATAAACATCACACTTGCGATGAAAAATTTGATAGATAGGCATCACAACTGTGACGGTGTATGGCCCCATTTAGCTCCAATTCATGATAGCTTTTGGTGTCACAATTGAGATAGAAGCTCTTGCTATCATAATTTGTGATAGCAAAAATTTGACGCTTGTCCAACCTTGTTGGTGTCACTTGGGCGATGGGTGGTCATCGTAATTGCGACGTCCAACCATCACAATTTAGGCCCAAATGTAGTTGTGCATTGATGTATTTGGCATTTGAGGGCTCCCATTAATCATTCAACTAACTATGTTGTATGGTCCCACTAGAGATGTGTCATCTTCTTGCTATGTCATAAAACTTTAAAAACTTGGTAGTTTCAAAAGCAACAAAGTGAGTGTTGTGGATCCAAATAAGATCTAATGGCTGTAAAATAGTTCTTTCCAAGGGTCCACCAAGGGTAGGATATAATGAGGAAATAAAATTTAATATCTTATCAAAACTAATCCATGTCAAAGGGGACACAAAATGTGAAAAAAACTTAGGATATAACCTTGTTTTAAAATATTATCACTTATCAAGGATAACCCTAAAAATGAAAGTCTTTTAAAATAACATGGATATACATATTTTTTTAGTAGCTAGGGATCCTCAGCACAATTTCCCACCATACAAAATATGAAAAAGATGTCGCTAATGATAGGATTTGAAAATTAAAATTTTAAAGAAGAAGCAACTCCTAAGAAGGACTAACATAGTGTTGGCCAAGCAATCCTTCATATGCGGAGTGAACCTAATGTTTGTTGATGCTTAGTTTCTTCTTTGACTAAGTTTTTCTATGATTGGTTCCTAATGTGAGCAGACTTATTTATTTAATTTGGATCATGAATTAATGTATGGATCTTGTCTTGGGATGTACATAGACTATTTTGAGGTTAGACTTGTATTATGCAATTGTCTAGAATCTTCTGTAAGCCATATTGGCAATTATAAATAGGGGTGTTTAGGTTAGGTTAGGGCATGCTTAAGGAGGTGTGTGAAGTCTAGGGAGCTAGAAGAGCTAGAATGAAGAATCTATGAAATCCTAAGTTGAGAATTTTGTAAATCTTGTTAGCCATAACCTAGAAGGCCTTACAATTGGGCATGCATGCTAATAATTTGATGAGTTAATAAAGTGTTTTTATTTCTTTTGTCCTTGGTGTTATTATCTATATTGTTTTCTTTCATTGTGTTTACTTAGCGAGGAGGTTAGATAGTTAGGTGTGCCTCAGGCCCTAGATTATTGACGCTCCTTGCATTAGGTGGTATCAAAGCTTGAGGTTCATCCTTGAGGATATTGGATCATGTAGAACCCTAAGTTAGACTTGGTTATAGAGTGGTAGATCTAAAAATTTGACCTATAATTTGTAGAGGGTCATGATCTTGCAGGAACCTATTTTGACAAAATGGTTTGACACTACAACATTTAGAGTCAAATTGCGATGATAATTTATGAAAATGGTGTAATTTGTGGTGTTTTTCTTCTTCTTTTTTGCAATTGTCCTTGACACCATCACAATACCAACGTTGGCATCATAATTGTGACATCGACATGATTATAAACAAAAAAAGAAAAATGCCATTAATCATTCCCATTTGATCAATTGTGAAGAGTTGCATGCAAAAGATTATGGAGAGCTCTAAAAGAGGCTTTTAGAGAAGTTTTGAAAGAGTGTGGAGATCTACAATTGCCTAGTCGTGCCCTTGCTTTGCATTTTGTTGCCCTTTCTTTGCATTTTTTTGCCTTGGTATTTTGCTTATAATGCATTCTCCTCATTATTTATTCTTTATATTGTTCCACACTAACTTTCAATATCTTCCTCCTTATATGATATTTTAAACTTAATAATTTTTATTTTTTTTTGTCCATGGCATCGAATGAGCTTGACTGTATTGTAATAATCTCTAGTCAATCTATGGACATGCCCTAGCTCTATGATTGTGTTGTGGTGTCATGCCCTTGTGATCTTCATGACCTTGTTCTTCCCTTGCTACATACATATTCTAGAATCCAAATAATAAAACAATTAAATTCACTCAACTTGTGCCTACATATTCCTAGCTAGCAGGATCAAATAATATTTTCCAAGGTGATAAATTTGCATATGCAGATGCATCACTTGTATGCTAGGCATGAAGTGCATTCCCCGATTTATAATGAATGGTTGTATATAAAGGCTCCATATGCTAGCCCAACAATGGAAGCCAAGGATGTAATCATGCATGTATTGGCATAGTCTCCTTGTGAGGATCCCAAGTATCTACTGCTACTATTAATTTGGGCATTACTATATGATCCAGAATATTATGAAGTATTGAATCTGGTAGTAACTTATCCAATATCTCTAGAAAATGTAGCATAGGTTCAGGGTCCCTTGGCTCCCACAAATTTGTAGCATCTATTCTCATTACTAGAAGAATAAATTCAGTGAAGGGTTGAGTGTAAGGAGTTAAAGAAGCAAGTTCTACTTCTTTGTAAATGTTATAATCATGAGGCTCATTCCCTTTCAAAGGCCTCTTTCACAATAACATTACCTCTAAGCCATGCAAATGATGTTAAAGTGGTTCCCAGTCTTGAAACAATCTTATAAGAAATGGATACTTGGGATCATTGCAGGGAGACTGTGCCAATACTTGAAACACTGTTATAAGAAAATGCAGATGCAATACATGACAAATTGCAAAACTTTTTGTCCTCTTGATATTTGGACTATAAATTCTCAAAGACATTTGCAATTGGTTCCAATTTCATAATACCTACTGCAACACTTTCCTGGATTCTATCCAGTACTGCTCCCATAATATCCTCTATGTTGTCTAGCCATTGTTTCTGTCGTGTAGTCTCTTGCATATACATTCTTCTAGAGGTTTATTTGGTGGCACTTCTATTAAAATATGCACAATTTCTCCATTTAGGGTTGTGAATGTTCATTTCTCATCAACCTTTAACCCCAAAATGGATGTAGTAGTTCTTTGGTAGTGGTTTAAAGTGAAATCATTGACATTCATTCTATTGTCCATCACCATTATTTTGTAGATCATATAGATCATATTTCACATGTCATTCTTGTGTAGAAGAGAGTGTTACCAAAAGAAATCTAGTAGAGGAGGACTAAACAACCACCTTACCTCACTTCTTGTCTTTCATGGCCTTATTTTTATAGTACAACTCAAATTGATCCATTTACTAATTTTGTTTTATATGTTCTAGTTGTGAATGAGATTATTGTGAGAGAGCTAATCAATTATTTTGCATTTTCATTTTAAAGATCAATTTTTTATTCATCATTATTGGGAAAATGAGGTTTTAGGTTTGTGTTAGTTGGTGTTCCATAAAGTATAGTTGCATCTATTTATTGTGTTAACAGTCTAATGATATTGAAATATGTCTAGGCTAGTTTAGTTTTCATGTGGTGCTACTATATGATTATTTTTCTCTTCATCAATTTAGATATAAATCCTCACTCAATTAGGAGATTGAACCTCAAGTTTGGAATCTTCCTTCATTGGTATCCATTTCATTCTTATTTGAATCGTCCTATGTTTTAGATCAATGTTTCTGACAACATTTCATTTATATTCCTTTTTTATATGATCATCATGACTATGAATTATAAGACTTAATCTAAATGGGTTTTCAAAGAAAAAATAAATTACATAATTCAATTTTAAAAAATGTTCAATATAATATGTGTTCATCTGCCACTCGTAGATTTTATGCCAAGGAAGCTAATAGTTGCCAATGGAGATATTTATGAACCTCATTGCAAAATACTTAACCTATCCACAATTATCTTATTCAATTAAGCCCTAGTTAAATTCTAAAAGATTCACATTATGGTTTAAAGATGAGGTAATGTATTCATTAATGCAAATTAGCAATAGATGTCAAAGACCTTAAAATTGACAATTTCAATATATATCATTTTTTTACCATTTCAATGTTCATTACAGTGAAATTTTTCCCTTGGATTCATAATTATCTCACTGGCATGGCATCAATAATGCATATGAATATTTGTTAAATAAATATAGTTCTTGATTTAGCTTTATTTCTTCTGAAAAGTTATATATAGGTTGGAATAAAAAATGGTCTAGTCAAAACACGATAGTATTTGTAATAACATTTTTCTATGATTTTCCAAATTGTATTATTGTAAATTGGTGAATAACAATACCTTTTTTTTACATTGAGGGTGTAGGTATTATCGCAATGTATTTCAATTTTACTTGTTAGTCCCTGGACTATAGATTTCAAGTAAATCTAGTCTATAGTTTTTTTTTTGGAAAATTTCATAAAATTATTCTTATCATATGCTGAATTTTCATTTTTCTATTTAAAGGAAAAGTTTGGTTTTTTATTTCTTATTTTTTATTGTCTATACTTTATTTTTCTAGGTATTCTTTTTTTTTTTTTGAGAAAAATTAGTAGAAAATAAGGTCACTACAAACATGGAAAGTTGCATGTCTTTCACATGTCTCCTCAAGCTTACACAAATGACTTTGCTACTAGACATGTTCCTTCATTCAAGAGCTCAAACTCTACCGAAATCTCATTCTCTTAGCAAACCCATTAAAGCATCACTTGCATTAGAAACAAAGAAACCAACAATACCATTAAGGATAGAAGCACCCAAAAAGGTAGATACAAAGGCTATGGGCCAAGAAGCTACTATTTTTTTTGACCCAATGCCATTAGAAGCTACTAATTTTGTTGATTCAATATCATTAGCAATTCACCTGCAATGGATTAAGATGGAGAACATAAAGAAAAAGATCTTCCATAAGTTCAAAAGTCAACAACTATTCCAATAGAGTTTGAGTTTGATTAGGAAGAAGCAAAGACATTGGATTTATTTTAACTAATTATAATAATTAGATAGGCATAATCCCTTATCTCAGGTCCATATTCACCAATAGTAGAAAAGAAACCTAAAACTAACACAAGGTGTTGCACATGACCTATTCAACTTTAAGGGTGTTTGCATTTTTCAAAGATTATTTCTATGACCATTTAGTATTTAAACCGTAGTTATAAAATAGTTGGAGATAGGGTTGGAATTCTTTAGAATAACTAAGAGGGGGGATGAATTAGTTATCCAAGGTCTAGATACACAAATAAAAAATTTCAATGCTTAGTAGACTCATATCCTTAAAACTTCAACATGCATGCATCCATTAGATCATATAATATTTAAACTTTGTAGGTTATTGTCCTAGGTGAAAACAAATTTGTATAAACATAAACATGAAACACCATATTACATTCCATCAATTTGATATAAGGATTTTACCACTAGTAACATGCTACTAATTCTCACTCTTCTGAAGTGATGCCTTGTGAAAGGCCGACCCTATTAAAGGTTACAATACACACTATTAAATGTGACTTGGTTAAAGGATTTCAATAACCCTGATAGGAGTGAGCCTTGTTATATGACTTTAGACCATTCCATTAGAATATCACCTAGTTAAAGGAATTACAAATGATTGTTAGGTCAATCTTAATCCAAAGGATTTTATCCACATTGGTATAGTTATTAGAAAGTAACAATAGGACTTGATCTAATAAAAACTTACAACTCAAGTATAGATTACAGATCTTTATTTTATTCCTCAATTCTACTTGGCATTCATACTCTTCAACTTTGATAGCTTGTTCACCCTTCAAGCATTCATCCCCTTAAGCCTTCTTTCTTTGTATGTCAACTGCAGTCTCTTCTATTTATCCACTGAATGAAGAAATACCCTAGACTCCTTGTCTTCCTTAGGTTCTTTCACATAACAACCTTTACTTCTAACTAACTATCTCTATAAATAGAGAATTTAAATCTTTTGCCACTTAACCACAATCATCCATTTTAGGCTTAAGTAGGATTAGGTAGGATTCAATGAATCCATCCACTTTTCCATTTTGTTCATCTAGAAACTTCCTCTATAATCTTCCTTGAATTCACCTCAAAATGCTTTACCTTGAATTTTGTGCCACCAACTCATCATAGTTATCTTTCACATGCCTCACATAATTCAAGAAATCAAATTAATCAACTCAAATTTGTCAAATCTTCATTTTAACATTGTTTGTTGTCACTCTGCATCTATATTGTTCTATCACTTGGCCAACGCTAGTTCACTCGGCAAACACTAAGTTTACTAATGCCTGGCAATAACTAAACTTTACTCAGCATATATTATCATTCACTTAGCTTGCACTTTTTTTCTTCTTTTCTCAACACCTATTGATTTTCGCTCAACTTCTATTGATTTCTACTCAGCTTGCACTTAATGCTTGGTAAGGCTTGGCAAACACTTTTATTACTTAATCTTCTTCCAATATTAACTTAAGTAATCTTCCATTTCAGACTTTAAGTAGATAAACAATACACTATAGTATCAATGTCTTACTTGGTCTTAGTTCTTCTTTTACATACCAAATAACTCAACCTTTCTCTAGGTGATCTTGTTATCTCCTCTTTTTATGTCCTCTTCATTAATTAACTAAATGGTAGCTTTCAAACCACAAAGAAATTCTCTCACCATTAGGTAGTAGGTTTGACATCATGGATAAAATAATGATTATTGGATTATAGGTTTTCATTTCAAAACAATCTCATATCAACAACCTCCCTCTTTGGCATTGATCGCAAACCAATACCAACAACAATACCAAAAGGAAAATAATATCTTTGAAATTTTCTCCCTCTATCAGAATATGTCCTTCCTTTGTATAGGGTAATGTAATTTTTGTCAATCTCCTTCATTGTATCTCTCTTATATCTCCCTGTGTAGAGTAGCTCTCCCTCTTTCTGATATTCAAGTACTTATCTCCCTCTTTCTTATATCTACCTCTTTGACAACAATGCCAAAGACTTGTCATCTCTATATGCATATATAATCAATTCAGGTTCTCCCTCTTTCACCTTTCATGTCACTATAAGTCTTCTAATTTATCCCCTTCATTACTTTAGGCAGCTCTAAAGTAAGATCCACTGCATCAAGTTGTAAGATACAACTTTGAGATCAGTTGATGTGGGGCACTACTCATGCTTCTTAAGTAGCTTTGGATAGGGGTATCACCCCTAGTTTACCTCTAAGATATTAATTTGCACCCTTAGGTAAATTTTTTATGAATACATTAGTTATCTATTCTTTTGTATTCATATATTCCATCCTCACTTCTTTTTCTTAAACCAACTCCTTCAAGTAATGATAGTTGATTGCAATGTGCTTGGTCTTTGTGTGCATCATAGGGTTTTTTGATATGTTTATAACACTTGTATTGTCACAATAAAGTACCACAGGTTTAGTGATTTCCTCCTTCATACCTTTGAGTAGCTAGTTGATCCATACCACATTTGTACAATTTAATGCAGTATCCATATATTTAGCTTCAATAGGAGATTGAGATATACAATTTTATTTCTTGCTAGTCCAGGTGACCAATCTCTTTTCTAAGAAAAATTCTCCACTGCTTGTGCTCTTTCTGTCATCAATGTTTCCATCCCAATCAACATTTGTAAAGGCTCTTAACTCAATTTTGTCATTTTTCTTGTAGCATAGACCATATTCTTATGTTCCTTTTAGATAGCTCATTATTCTCTTAACACCCATCAAATGATTCTTCTTCAAATTTGTAAAAAATCTTGCAACAATCCCAACAACTAATGCAATGTCAGGTCTAACATTACTACATACTACAACTTGCCAATCATGGGCCTATATAATGTTTGATTCACATCAATAGAATCATCATTCTTTGATGGTTTATATCCTATCACCGTAGGAGTGCTAGCTAGTTTTGAATCCTCTAAACCAAAAGTTTTCAATATTTCTTTCACATACTTAGACTGACTGATGTATATACCATATTTTATCTGATATACTTGCAAACCAACAAAGAACTTGATCCCTCCAAACATAGACATCTCAAATTATTTCTTCATTTCATTTGAAAATGCCTTACATAATGCATCTTGATCTCCAAATATGATATCATCAACAAAAAATTCAGCTAGTAAAATAACTTTACCTCCTATCTTCAAGTACATATTGTTGTTATCATCAGCCTTCTCAAATCCAATCTTCATAAGATAATTGTGAAGCCTTTCATAACATGCTCTTGGGGCTTTCTTTAAACCATATAAAGCTATGTGTAGTCTACATACCATGTTCTTGTTATTTGGATCAAAAAATCCTTCAAATTGTTCTATGTAAACCTCTTCTTCTAATATACCATTTAGAAATGCTAACTTCACATCCATTTTATAAACTTTGAAACCTTTTACGCAAAGTAAGAAGACTTCTTACTCCTTCCAATCTTTCAACTAGGGCAAATGTTTCTCCATAGTCAATTCCTTCTTCTTGTGCATACCCCTTGCAAACTAATCTTGCTTTATTTCTTGTGACTTCACCATTCTCATCTAACATGTTTTTATACACCCACTTGGTTCCAATCACATTATTGTTCATTGTTTTGGGTACTAGAGTCCATGCCTTATTCTTCTCAATCTAATCAATCTCTTTGTTCATGGCTTTACTCCAATCCTCATTCTCTAAGGCATCTTTCACTGTCTTAGGCTCATTCATGCTCAAAAAATATTTATCACTTCTCAACCTATTCCTTTTCATTGGTCTAGCTTCTTTATCTCCACTAATTTTTTCAGCAAGGTGATATCTTCTAACATACTTTAAGTATCTTGGTTATGCTCTTCTTTCTTCAATGGGTTTGTCAACTTTTGAATCACTATGTACTTCTCTATCAAGTAGATTGGTATTCCTTTCATGTACACTTATCTTAGAATGAGAATGTACCTCAACTTCTATCTATAACTCAGCTCTTGAAAGCAACTCGATTCCTGAATGCAATTCAACATTCATTGTATGTGACTCAATAGTCACTGAAACTTGCTGTTGATTTATGATTTGGTTTACAACAACTTCATCAGCAAGCATACCTTCATAAAAGTATATAAAAGATTTGTACTCTTTAGGTTCCTTCATAGGTTCAACTTCATGTACCTCTGTATATTCATCAAACTTCACATTTTCACTTTCAATATTCAAACACTTATAGGATTTACTTCTTGTGGAATAGCCAAGGAATATACCTTCTTCACTTTTAGCATCTAATTTACCATTCTTGGAATTCTTAAGAATGTAGCACTTGCTTCCAAATACCTTAAAATATTTTACATTAGGTGAGTATCCATACCATAGTTCAAAAGGTGTTGAATGTGTACCTTTCTTGACTTGTAAAAAGTTCAAGGTATAGACTATTGTACTTACATCTTCTCTCCAATATTTCAAAGTAACATTCTTCTCCATCATGAGTGTTCTAGCATAGTCCATTACAGATCTATTCCTCCTTTTAGCAATCCCATGTTGTGGAGGGGTCCTAGCTGTAGAAGTTTGTCTCTTGATTCCTTTATCATTACAGAATATCTCAAACTCGTTTAATGTGAATTCTCCACCTCTGTCAAATCTTGGACATTTCAAGCTTTTGCTTATCTCCTTTTCAACTCTAGCTAAGTACCACTTAAACATTTGGAAAGCATCAAATTTTTGTTTCAGA
The DNA here is from genome assembly GCA_028749045.1 of Cupressus sempervirens. NCBI lineage: Eukaryota > Viridiplantae > Streptophyta > Pinopsida > Cupressales > Cupressaceae > Cupressus > Cupressus sempervirens. The sequence continues at coordinate 712,104,773 of CM053792.1, forward strand.
AACATAATTTGCATCATCCTAGAATAATCATCAACAAATAGGATAATGTACTTGTCACCTTTGTAGCTTTGTGCATCAATTGCTCCACATAAATTAGTATGAACTAATTCTAGAATTTCTTTAGAGGTGTGAATCTTACTTTTAAAACTAGATTTTTTCATCTTACCTAACTGACATTGTTTGCAATTCATATTGTCAGGTTTCTTCAGTTTAGAAAAATTCTGGCTCTTTTCATGTTACTTATACTCACTAAGTTATCAAAGTTAACATGACATAACCTCTTGTGCCATAGCAACACATCATCAAATTATACAAAAAGATAGGTAGCATCATTCATGTTAAGATAAAATAGATTGACTTTAGTCATAGATCTTTTGTCTCTTGTTCTAAACGCAACTTTGCAATCTAAACTATTCAATTATGACACACTCAACAAGTTATAGTTAAGTCCTACATAATAAGCATTTCCACACATAATATTTTCTATCAGTTTGATTGATCCTTTTCCTTTTATCAGTTAGGATGCATCATTACCAAATCTTACATTATTTCCATTGTAATAATCAAGGGTGATGAACTTGCTTTTATCTCCAGTCATGTGATGTGAACACCCCACTATCAATGATCCATCTATTACTCTTGTTCACATAAGATACTAGTGCAGTTGCCTTATCCTCATTAGAATCATCCTTCATTGTAACATACACCACTTCATCATCACGGTTGTCAGATCCATCTTTGGTTTCCTCCTCAACAATGTAGCAAGACTTCTTTCCTTTATCTTTATAAAAAAAAATTGTCCTTATCTTTTTTACTTCTGTATTTGTTTCCACTTCTATTGTTCTTCTTGTCGGGACATCTAGTAACAATATGACCAACCTCATTACAATTAAAGCACATGATAGGTAGCTTACCCTTGAACTTTCCTTTGCCTCTATGAAATCTCCTCACCAACAATGCTTCTAGCTATTGTATATCTTGCTCATTTGTATCACTATCATTAGAAATATATTTGACCTTTTTATTTTTCTCTTTAAGTTCTTTTAATGTCAATTTAACTTTGAAAGAAAATTCAACATTTTCAATTTTGAAATGATCAAAATTAGAGAGTTCAAAGGTAGTGAGGCTACTCATCAAACCTTCAAGGGACAAATTAGTACCAGGTATACATCTTAGTTCTTGTATAGTAGAAAATCTAATAGCATAGATAGGCAGCAATGTTCTCAGTGCTTTTCTTATTATAGTCTCATCATCAATGATACCATTAGCTCCTCTAATAGCATTAAAAACATCTTTTATTCTAGAGAAATATTGAACGATGTTCTCACCTTCTTGCATTCTCATGTCATCGAACTTCCCTCTTAGACTTTCAAATTTGGTTCTCAAACATTTTTATCTCCTCTAGAAATTGTGTGTAAAGCATCCCACATCTTCTTTGTAACATCACAATACTTGATGTCATTGAACTCTAAGTAACTTAGGGTAGAGACAATCTCCAACATTGCCTAAGATTGTGTTCTTTCTTCTTTTTCAAATCATAAGCAATTAGGGCTCCAGTAGGATCAACATGCTTAGTGGTGATGGTAGATTATACATGGTCTCCAAGACCTCCTAAGTGTAGCTTCATCAAACTTATCAATGTAGGAAATTTCTATTTGTTAAACTTCGTTACCTTTCTTTTAGACATCTTTGAATTTTTTCTTTCAATACTTATAATGTAATCTTCTCAAGCACTATGGCTCTAATACCAATCGGTAGAATTCTTTAGAATAATTGAAAGGTGGGGGGTTAAATCAATTATCCTAGGTCTAGATGTACAAATAAAACTTTTCAATACTTAGTAGACCCATATTCTTAAAACTTCAACATGCATGCATCCAATAGATCATACAATATTTAAACTTTGTAGGTTACTGTCCTAGGTCAAAACATATTTGTAGAAATGTAAACATGAAACACTATAAAAATATTCACACAATTTGACATAAGGATTTTACATGGAAACCCAATTTGGGAAAAACCACAAGTATAATGCTACTAATTCTCACTCTTCTAAAGTGATGCCCTGTTAAAGGTTACAATACACACTGTTAAATTTGACCTAGTTAAACGATTTCAATCACCCTATTAGGAGTGAGCCTTGTTAGAGGAATTTAGATCATTCCATTAGAATGCCACCCGGTTAAATGATTTACAAATAATTTTTAGGTCAACCTTAATCCAAAGGATTTTATCCACATTGGTACAGTTATTAGAAAGTAATAGTAGGAATTGATCTGATAAAAAATTACAACTCAATTGTAGATTATAGATCTCTATTTTAGTCCTCCATTATGCTTAGTATTCATATTGTTCATCTCTAATAGCTTGTTCACCCTTCAAGCATTCATCCCCTTAAGCCTTCTTTCTTTGTATGCCAATTGTAGTCTCTTCTATTTGACCACTGAATGAAGCAATACCCTAGACTCCTTGTCTTCCTTAGGTTCTTGCACATGATAACCTTTTCTTTTAACAAGTTATCTCTATAAGTAGAGAATTTAGATCTTTTTTTGCTTAACCACAATTGTCCATTTTAAGGTTAAGTGGGATTAGGTAGGATTCAATGAATCTACCCACTTTTATATTTTGTTCATCTAGAAACTTCCTCTACAATCTTCCTTGAATTTTCCATAAAATACTTTACCTTGAATTTTGTGCCACCAGATCATCATATATATCTTCCACACGCTTCATATAATTCAAGAAATCAAATTAGTCAGCTCATATTCCTCAAATCTTTGATTTAACATTGTTTGATGTCACTCATCATCTATACTGTTATGTCACTTGGCCAACACTAGTTCACTCGAAAAACACTAAAGTTTACTGATGCTAAATACCAACTAAACTTTACTTGAAATATATTATTATTCACTCATCTTGCACTATTTTTCTTCTTTTCTTGGCACCTCTTGATTTTCATTCGGCTTCTACTAATTTCTTCTCGTCTTGCACTAACTGCTTGGCATACACTTTTCTTTCTTGATCTTCTTCCAGTCTTAGCTTGAGTAATCTTTCATTTCAAAATTTAAGTAGATAAAAATTACACTATAGTATCAATGTCTTACTTGGTCTTAGTGCTTCTTTTACATACCAAATAACTCAACCTTTTCTCTAAGTGCTCTTGTTATCTCCTCTTTTCAAACCCTCTTCATCAATCAACTAAATGATGGCTTTCAGACCAAAAGGAAATTGTCTCACCAGAAGATAGCAGGTTTGACATCACTGACAAAATAATGATTGTTCCATCACATTTTCTTCACTTCAAAATAATATCATATCAATAGGTAGTGTTGGATGTACATTTATGGTTGATCTCATTCAAAATTATGGCTCCTACAACTGGTCTCTAACACTTGAGAGATTTCTCTTGGGAAAGGTACAATGTTGTTCTGAATTAAAATGTAAAGAGAACTTTTTTATAATTGCAAATATTTATAATTTTTTTCCCTAATAATCAGTGCTATTGAAATTTATCTCTATTCATGTCTAGGTTTTAATATAAGTGAATGTTCCTCTTAGACTATCAATGTGTAAATGTGATGATGATTCTTCAAAATCATAGAGATTAGCAGTTCACATTCCTAAAAAAATTCCCTAGAACAAGCAACACCCTTGTTCTGTGTTGGGGTTATAGTGTAGTCTCTATTTAAGCATTTTAGATATGCAAAGATAGGGCAAAAATATGGAATATTGGGCTTGGGGGGCACTAGGAAAATTAATGTGAAGATTTACAAGGAACTTGGGCATCATTTGACTAGTATAAGCTCTTACAATAAGAAAAGAGAAGAGGTACTGAATCTCCTTGGAGCAGATGAATACCTTTTTAGCAATGATGCTACCCAAAATCAAGTTTTTTTTTTTTTTTTTAACAAAAGAAGCATACCAACAATTCTCTTTGAATGATCTAATTGAGGATCAAAGATTATTGCCCTTATTTTCTAATTTTTTACTTGTACAAATTTTAAATTTTTTATTGATGGTAATTTTAATTAAGATTATGACGCTAAATAACGAAGACCATGCAAATTTCCAATCACATAATTAGCAACAGTTTTAGTCTTTTTTCATGCATATATTAAGGAGAAGTTTAATGCTCTAGCTTGTAGTTTTGTAGAGGAATAAGTAGTTAAGAATCCAAGAATAAATGCATGATTTCATATGCATATCAAACTATTTTTTATGTCCAATAAACCATGTACAACATGTGAAGGAGTTGGTAAGACTTTCTTATTTCTTTCAAATAATTTAGGAATTTGATTTGCAATCTACGATAGTAGGAAAAATAAATAAAAGTATGATTTGTATTTAAATTTTGCATGGATTTTATGAAGAGAGAAATATTTCATTTAATTAGAGATCATTGTGTAAAAATATGGATTTATTTTCTTTAAAATGGGGAATTCTTTGTTACAAAATAGAGCATCAATATTTCCATTTTGTGCATAGAATATTGGAGTGGTAAACTGTTGTATTTTCCCTTCTTCCTTTGCTTTTAATAATTTCTTTGTGTTGCTCTTTAGTTTCTACAATTTTAATTCAATATTTTGTGTTATTTGTTATCACAATTTCCAACTTCACACTGCAGCTTTGGAAATTCTCTATTGAATTGGTCATTGAATTTGAATTATGTCATTTTTAATAATGGTGTGGAGATACCTATTGAATTTATATTATTTTCATTATGTACAAGTTCCTTTTTAATGTTAATTCAGTCTTTGTGTCATGTGAGTTGTGCTCTGCATACTACCTACTATTATTTTCCAAGGTGATAAAATTGTATATGTAAATGCATCACTTGCATGTCAGCCATGAAGCACATTCCCCAATTTATAACAAATGGTTGGATATGAAGGCTCCATACACTGGCCCAACAATGGAAGCCAAGGATGTAACCATGCATGTATTGGGACAATCTCCCTATGAGGATCCCAAGTATCTACTATTGTTGTTAATTTGGGCATCACTATATGATCCAAAATGTTATGGAGTACTGAAGGCGGTAGTAACTTATCCCATGTCTCTGAAAAAAGTAGCATAGGTTCAAGGTCCCTTGGCTCTCAGGAATTTGTAGCAACTATTCTCAATGATGGAAGAATAAATTCAATGAAGAGGTGAGTGTAAGGAGTTGAAGAAGCAAGTTCTTCTTTTGTGTAAATGGCATAATCATGAGGTGCATTCCCTTGCAGTAGCCTCTGCCATAATGACATTACCTCTAAACCATGCAAAGGATGTTAAAGTGGCTCCCAACCTTGAAACACTCTTATAAGAAATGACAAAGAAAATGTAGATGCAATACATGACAAATTGCACAACTTGTAGTCCTCCCAATATTTGGACTATAAATTCTCAAAGACACTTGCAAGTGATTTCAATGTCATAGTACCTACCACAACACTTTCCTATATTCTATCTAGTCCTCTCATAATATCCTCTATGTTGTCTAGTTTATGTTTCTGTCCTATAGTCTCTTTCTAAAGTCTCTCCTTCTCCTTCTAGTATATTTCCACAAACTTTCTCTCGTTCAATTACGATATGTCTGAACTAGCTACTCCAGCAATGCAGCCACCCATCTATTTCTAGATTGTGCAAGCACTTGTTGTTTTATAGAATCTAGATAGATACTAACAATTCCAAAGCCATAAACCCAAACACCATCATGTGTGTGTCCCACTTTAGGGAAAATTTGGTCTAATTGTTGATTAGATAGGTTGATTACAAATTCATGTAGAACTATCATTATATTAGGTACAATAAAATGAACAATTAGTTGTTCCCAGCTAGAAGGATCAAATACAGTTTTCCAAGTTATAAGATTGCATATGTAGATGTATGTATTTATTTATATGTGTATGTATGTGTTTATATATGTATATGTCATGCCCACATCCTACAACTTGGCAAAAACATAACTTTTTTTTTTTTTGATTTACTAACTAGACACTACTAACTAGGCCCCAAAATTAATTATTCAATAGTATCATTATTTCATTTTAATTCCAATTACTTTTCTACTATTATTAACTTTACATACTCATATCTCTCTCTTTACTAGTACCTATAGGAGAGTTTGTTAAATTATTAAATTTACCTTATAAAACATTTCTTTCTTTTCTTGATTTTTATATGTATATATCTTTTTGCATAGGGTCATATCATGAAACAAGGACTAAGTCTAACATTTATTTAATAGGGAAGATTTTAGAAATGATTTATTTCTAACTTTCCAATACAAGATATTAATATTTTATTCAAGGTCTATTATTTTATTTGACTATAATAGCAAGGGTCTTATTGGATTTTACTCATACATTTTCCAAAAAGAGTATGCATCTATAGGTCTTTTTTTAGGTTAACTTATTTGTCTAGTTCTTTTCATATATTCTCTAAGATTGTTTAGATTTGAGATGATGATATTCTAACCTTGCATCATGCATTATAATTTCTATTCTAATAAGCAATCTAATATAAAACAACTATCATATTCCAACAAAATCTACTTACAAGATACATTAATATGGAACTTAAATGAAATCCATTGATTCTAATTTCACGAACATCTTATATTCAAACACATTATTGACATCCAATTTTATAATTAAACTATCTACAAATCCATGAGCTATCAATTGTATATTTTACAACAAATTTGAAAGCAATATTGAAGACCAATGCAACTCTTATGAAATTTGAGGAGATAAGAATATCAAAATGATAATGCCCTATTCATTCTTCCAAGGGATATCATAATACAAATTTATTTTCTTCAACACATTCTAATTTTAAGTAATGACAAGGCAACATCAAAATAATGAGATTTTTCCTTCATGTTCTCCTCAAGGTTGCATTCAACACAATATCATCAAGCAATGGGGTGGTGGAATCATCATATCAAGATACACAATGGAAGGACCTCACAAAGAAGATGTTTCACAATCTCTCTATTTGACATATGCATGAGATCAATAACAACACTCCTATAATACAATGAATTCACATAATAAGATGAAATTGTCCTCCATTTCAATACCAAAAATAATAGTATTCTCTTCTTTTATGCAAAGGTAATAATTCACAATTTCTGAATGTCCAAGGCCTCAAACAAAAACTTGCAAATAAGAGAAAAATGTAGAACCATGGAGGCTCACCTCCCAACCTAAGCCTCAAGGAGGCCACCCACTGAGCTTGGGGAAACAAGGCACAAATGGTTGCATACTACACATTCACATGTCATGCATGATCACAACAATATGACAAGATTCAACACAATACATTACAAGACAACCCAACCAAAGGCTTGGACAAAGATTCAACAATTGAATCAAGTTATAGGGTGAAGGTGGGCTTTCTCCATGAGGAGGATTTCCAAACAATTATTCACAAATATACACATATTCTCATTATCAACATGCCCTTTTGAAGCTTACAATGACTTCCCTCTTCACACACCTCCTTATACCTCCCAAAATGCAAGTAAACAAGAAGTCTATATTCCATTGAACACATAAAAATAATCTCCACGCATGGAAGAGTTTCTTAACTACAAGAGTGAGCCCAACTAACCCCTTCACCCAAGCATCTCTTCCCTTGCAAGGGTGAGTGATGCTTCACACCCATTACACAAAACACACAACATGGAAACAAAACAAGATTCAAGGAAGAAATCACACAAACTTATCACATGCAACACTCAAACAAAAGATCTTTTTTCCACAAACCACATCTACAATCCTCAAAATTCACCATGGAATGAAGAACACCATGGATCATGGATACTAACCTCACTCCAAGAAATGGAAAATGAAAAGTTGTAGTAGAGCTCCTTATCCTCTTCCTCCAAACCCTAGTTATCTCTAAAGATAGAGAGTGGCCAAATGAGTTTCTAATTTGGTCAAGCCTCTATATATCACTCTCATTTTCGGATTCAATATAAAATGCATTCTTTTTGGGGTCTCCTAGGTCTTCTAGGCACCCTAGTGGTCATTATTAGCCCCCTAACTTAAAGTATTAACATGGGTAGGGCTTATTTTGTCATAATTACACTTTATAACTACTTAATGGCCTTCACAATGCTAGGTATGTTCAAATTTCAAATTTCCTATGGTGGTAACCTTTTTCTCTTTACTAATTTAAGGCAATAAGTCAAATTTCTCAATTAGAGTATTTACCTTAAGATAAGGTGGCCACGTGATCCATCATCAAGAACATGTTATTTTCACATAATGAGTACCAAGTGTCAAGTGACACACACAAAATTTACTATACATCATACATGACACCTTCAAAATCTACACATGAAATACATACCACACACATACATCTCATGTTTACAAAATAAACATATCACAATGAGGTTTATGAAGCTTATAAAGATTCACCTTGGCAATGTCATATTAACATGTGTTTATACCTTATTTCCCCATTATGTTTCCATGGTTTCTTTCCTACACACTAAACTCGAGCATCAGTAGTCCAATGAAAAGCCACATATAAAATACATATGAAAGTAAAAATGCATGATAACTTCGTTATTCTACATTCACATACAACACATTCCATAATTAACTTCTTATTCTCCATCATTTACATATAAAGTATTTAATCATTAATCCTCAAAAATAACTGCATGTTACTAACTTTCCTAACATGGTCAAATTAAGCATTTGAAACACATCATAATTCCATTTCTTATCATAAAGTGAAATACTAAATAAATATCCATTAATCCATCGACTATGTCAAATAAGTCCCAATACACATCATAATGGAAGAACACAAGGTAAATATCATCAGTTAAGTAGCAAAATTTACTATCCATCAAGTATCAAAATATATGTCGAGGTATCCAGTCTTGAATAACAAAATGGAAATATAATATCTATGCTATGATGGGTCGAGGTGAGCCCTCATAGTATATGGTATGTATGTATGTATATATGTAAAATGTATATACATTATACATACATACACACACACACACACACACACACACACACACACACACACACACACACACACACACACACACACATATATATATATATATATATATATATAGATCTTGTGGATTGTGGATTATGGATTATAAATGAAACAAAAAGAAAACATGACATTAATCATTCCCCATTTATTTTGATCAATTGTGGAGAGTTACACACGAAAGAGAGTTGAGAGCTTCAAACAAGGGTGGAGAGCTCTAAATGTTGGTGGAGATTAGTGTAGATCTAGGATTTTGTTCTTGTTCTCTTGTGATTGTTACATTTCATTGTCATGCCCTTGTGATCTTTGCATTTCATTGTCTTTCTTTTGTGATCTCTATATATGTATGTATTTATGTATGTATGTATGTATGTATATATACATGGTGATCTTTTTTAAGGTGCTTATTGATCTAGCTATATACATATTCCAAAATCCAAATAATAAAACAATAAAACTCACTCAACACGTAGCATGGCCATAGATGCGATGGGAATGGCTATTGGTAAGTAGATTCCTCTTTTTCTTGCTCATTTTTCATCTGTTTATTTCACTTGAACTATTATTTCTTAGGGGGCATTTTTTAATAGTGGATTCATTTTATGTAGGAGGTGATAAGGATATTCCTAGATTTACCCATGTTAGATGTACAAGAACACTAAATATTTGTGATGAATTTCTCATGAGCAATGAAGATTGACTTCCCCTAAGAGTAGCCCAACTTCCAAGCACTTTAAAGATTGACCCTTAACCAGGAATTTAGATGTTGGGGGGCTGGAGGGGTTGGGCCAAATGAGCTTTCACCTTCACATGGTTGGCCTTGATTAGTAGAGAATATTAAACTATTCTCGAACCAAGTGAAGTTCAACATTAACCTATGATTGCATGACAACTAATTGTGTGAATCTCTTGGTTTTAGGCAATGCAAAAGGAGGCAATAGTTCAATATGCAATCTCAATTCATATGCATATGAAATCAAGTGAAGCTAAAAATGCAACAGGTTTGTATTTTTGTTAGAGGTCTTTAATTAGGTATTTTAAGTTATAGACCATCATGAACATTGTAACTTTGACTCTTATAGGAAAGGGTAATGTCCCCAGTATGCAAGCAAATAAAGACTTTCTATGTGCTAGCTTTCTTGTCCATGGTAGTTGGAGTTCTAACATTCATGATGATCTATAATTCTAAAAATTTAATGGATCTATTAAATAAATGTAAACATGGTGCATTTTTTTCAACTCTACCTATTGTCCATGCATATAGAATGCAATTGCACATGCATTGTTGATTTAGAATCTAATAAGTAGGGTGGGCACTTGTAACTTGATAGATGATTCCTCTATGGGGGAGATGATATTATTAGTAGAATCATTTATCCCAACATCTTGATTTTGCAATCTAGTTTCTTCAAATTTGAATTAATAAATTTAGCTTCTTCCTTAAGAATGACCCAAGTCCCAAAGTATGATTACCCAAATGAATATTTATCTAAAAGAAAATGTGGGAGTTTTGAGAAACCATCCATGGAAGATCATGAATCTACTCCATTTTATGTTTTCAGCCTCCTAATGAATTTATTGTTTTTATCTTGAATTGTTTGATTTGTAGGAAGATGTGAAACTAATGAAGGACATGGGCTTGGATGCATATAGGTTTTCCATATCCTAGTCATAGATATTACCATGTGATCCAATTTTTCAACCCTTAAATGAAAGTGACTAGCAATCAACAGTGCCTTTCTTTAAAAAGTTTCTTGTTTTTGGTGAGAACAGATGGCACAATCAAAGGTGGAATTAACAAAGTTGGATTGGCCTACTACAACAACCTTATCAATGAACTCTTAAAACATGGTAAAAATTAGTCTTGTTTTCTATTATGGACATAGACATCTCTATAATTTTACGCAAGCCATAACCAAATCATGTTTGACAAGTTCTAACTTAAATTTGATCCTTGAGAAGTTTTGCTCCTCAATTAGCTTATTTCTTTTTAATTTTGAAATAATCACATTTTCTGATATTGAGCACAAGGCACACTTACAAACTTTTTGTTTCAATAACAAACAATGTTACTTACATTTTTGCTGTAAAGATATGCAGTCAATTTGTTTTTTGGGTCTAGGAATAACACTCATTGGTCTAAATGCTACTCAAAACCTAACTATTGTAGTAGCATGGCTAAGGATGGCACTTTGTTTGAGTTCATTCAGCCAAGATGGCTTTCTTCTAAATATGCGCATAGGTCTCTTGTCTTGATTGATATACCAGTGTCTTCATTTTTATTATAGTTGGCCTTTGTAGCTTATTGAAGTATATTATTCTGCCATTGATTTAGAACTCCTTCATTTGAATTCAATGTGTGCCAATATCTTTAAGAGGCTTGAACAATGATATCATGATTTTCTCTACTTAGAAAAATAACTTTCTAAATATTTGGATTCTTCTTTCTTTGTTGTATAATTAGGATATAGCACCACAATATACAAGAGTTCTTCGTGGTATGATGGTTGATCCCTTTTTAATCCTCAAGTTTCAAGGCAATGGATTGATTTCTTATTAATTGGATTCGTTCATGACACAAATCTTATTATTCATACCTATAATAGGCAAGTATCACAAATTCAATTGCGACAACACATTCTGACAACTAACTAAATATGAACGAATGTGACATATTATGTTATAGTTGTGATTGAAGGTAGCAGATGAGCTATGAATATTAAGAAAGCAATCAATGACCATAGCCTCCTTATTTTGATCATCACTGTAGGAGTTCAATGGGCTTGTTGAAGGTCCATAGATAGGATTATCTATCAATTCTAAAAAATAACCCTTGAAAATGTGATCTATTGGCAATGTTACTGTAGAGGATAGAGAATTTACGGCTAAATTGGTTGTTTCTTTGAAGGAAGACTCATTATAAATATATTTTTATTATACTAAGCTTGAGGAATAGTGTGGGGAAAGTGCATAGAATTTAATGGTATAATCATAATGAGTAATCTGATTGTTATGGGGAATGGACAATTCTAGGCCAGGTAAAATTAAACTAGGTGTAATGTTAAAATTGTCTAAAGAAGAGAAATGGGCTTACCAAGTATAGGGCTTGAACATGTAGCCATCTCATCACAACTATCCATTCCATTCATTAGCACCTTGATATAATTGGTCACTTTTTCTCCTCCCTCTTGGTTTTGAAGAAGCTTCTAGGAGAGGCTTTCTACATCTTTTCTTCACTGATTTATTCATGTCCTTCATAGATTGAATGAAATGGGCACCCCCCAAATACTCCTAAACAAAATCCAATATTAGAAATATGACACCAAAGATAAAAAATATTAGACCAACAATACATCACCATAGAGATGTGTTATCTTGCACATTATAGCACACATTTTTACATCTGATACTAACCCATAATTTGGTTTATTAAAACAAAAGAAGAAATTTGAATTGCTAAACAAAATAAAAATTGTTCTTTGTTCACTTATTTTGCAAATAAATTGTATTGTAACAAAAGGAATTAAACATGTTATATGTTTACCTATTTTCCAAGCAACACACTAAATAGTAACAAAACATACGTTCTAAAATTTTGTTCTACATCACCTATTTACCAAGCCATTGGCTAAATTGCTTAAAAAATATATTCTATGTTAATCTATTTCCAAATAAAATGCATTATATAGATTCAATACATTTCATGCAGTTGTAGTACCATTTGTAGAGATATATGATGAAATAAATTTAAATTAAAGCTCTCCAAAAGTTTTAAGATTTCTACAATCTACTATAATATCCGATTTTTTCTATAGTTCTCTTGCATTCTAATGATGAAATAGTCATTTACATAATTATATTCAAAAAAATTATAAGACATTTTCAAACCAATTGAAATAGCAGCAAATGCAGATGACCAATAAAAAGGGTTTGCGAAAAAAGCTAATAAAATTACATTCTTGGGAGTTGGCCAATTCAATATTGCTGCAACTTTATCTTCATCCATTTGAAGATCTCCTTGAGATAGAACAAAGCCTAAATAGACTAGTTCCGTCTTCATGAATTCACACTTGTCTAGATTGATGGTTAGGTGTTCCCGTTTTAGCTTAGACAATACAATTCTAATATGCTCTAAGTGTTCCTCTTTACTCATGATGAATATTAATATATCATCTTAGTAGATTATCACAAAATTACCTGTGAAGTCTTTCAACACCTCATTCATGAGCCTCATGAATGTACTTGGAGCATTGGAGAGGCCAAATGGCATGACTAGCCATTCATAGATTGGTTTTAAAAGGTTTTTTCCACTCATCTCCCTCTTTTATTCTTATTTGATGATAGCCACTTTTAAGGTCTATCTTGCTGTAGTACTTAGTCCATCCTAGGAAATCCATTAAGTCCTCAATCCTTGGTATGGGAAACCTATACCAGATTTTGATCTTGTTTATGGCTCTAGTGTCTGTGCATAATCTCCATGTTCCTCCTTTTTTAGGAGCCATAATAGTAGGCACAACACATGGGCTGACACTCTTTCTTATAAACCCTTGATCCATCAATTCTTGTACTTTCTTTGCAACTTCCCTATTATGTTCAAGAGTTAGCTTGTAAGGTGCCTTGTTTGGGAGAGATGCTCTTGGAACCAAATCTATTTGATGATCAATTTCTCTTTGAGGTGGCAGGATTGTAGGTGTTCCATTTGATATAATACTCTTGAATTCTTCAAAAATTTGATGCACTTCATGAGGTATGTCCTCCTTCTTAGTCTCTCTTTCCTCCTTGGGTTTCACCACAATAGCATAACCCACTCCTTCTTCTTTGTCAAGAGTTTTCATGACCTCTTTCCCCTTCAACATCAGCACATTAGGTCCACTCCCTTGATTATCTAATTCAAGTAGTGACTAAATTTTATAACTCACTTCATCCTTCTTAAAGGTGTATGAGTTGAGCTCACCATTGTGTATGGCTTTTCTATCAAACTGCCATGGTCTACCTAATAATAAGTGACAAGAATCCATGGGTAAAACATCACATAAAACCTTTTCTTTATATGCTCCTATGGTGAACTCAATCCATGCTTGTTCATTCACCAAAACATGTTGCTCCTTGTTTAACCAAGTGACCTTGTAAGGAGTGTTATGGGGTATTTTAGGAATCTTCAGTTTAGCTATGGCCTCCTCTAAAAATATTTTATCAGTAGACCCTAAGTCTATGATAACTTTGCAGACCTTCCCTCATAATCTTACACCTCACCCTAAAGAGTGACCTTCTTTATTTGGGTTCTCCTTTAATTGGTTCTTTAATTAGAATCCTTTTTATCATTAAATTCTCACCATTCTCAGAATCTAGCTAGATATTAGGTAACTTTACACTTGAAGCATATTCATGGATGTATGCTACTTTCTTTTCACCTTTTGATGTTGATCCCTTTCAGGACACCTATAGGCAGGGTGCCCCAATTGCTGACAATTTTAACACTTCATTGTAGCATAGTAAGATGCCCCCCTTTCTCCTAGTGATCTACCTCTACCTCTACCTCTACCACTACTTAAACCACCTCTTTGACTAGTTTCTCCACTTTGTTCAATCAGCTTGGACTTACCTTGGGACCTACTATCATTGCTTCTACCTCCATAGCTTCCCCTATGTCCTCTTCTATCTCTACCTCTTCCCCTATTCTTTGAGGTAAGATCTTGCTTCCTCTTTCATTTCTCTTCCACCTTTAAAGCTATTTGGTAGTATTGATGGACATTTTTTGGAGTGACAAGACTCGTGTCTTCTTGGATGGACCACTTAGGCCCATTCAAATACCTTGCCAATATGATGCTTTCATCTTCCACCACCTTTGACCTCAAGCATAGTTTTTGGAACTCTTAAGTGTAAGAGTGTACATCCATCTCTTTTTTCCTAAGATTCTTCCTTCTCCTATGCAATTGTATTTGATAGTCTTCACGAATATAAGTCCGCTTGATTTTAGTCACCATTCCTTTCCAAGTGACAATGGGGCTTTTCCCTTCTTTTTACTACTTTATTTGAACAAATTTCCACCAAGTTAGAGTAGTACCTCTTAACCTTGACTTTTCCACCTTGACTTTTTGAGCATTAGAGACACCATCACATTCAAAATTGTTCTCCATTCCTTCAATCCATTCCATGATGAGATCTAGATCCATCTTGCCACTGAATAAAGGAATGTCTTCCAAGGTTTTTCTATTTATTTCTTTTAGTGCCTTCAAGAAAGGTTCTTCTAGTATAACAAGGTCTAGTGTTGGGGCTTCTTCCTCCAACTCAATCTCTTTCTCTTTGGCTTCTTTCTCTTCTTTTTGCTCCATCTTTTCCTTGACTTTATCTGTCGTGTCTTGGAATTCACTTAACAACTATTCAAGTTGTACCAATCTTTCTCTCAGAGACTTATTGTCTTCCTCTTGTTCTTCTACCTTCTTCTCTTGTTCTATTACCTTCTTGGAAAATTCAGCATTGGTCATCATATTTCTAGAACCACTAGATTTAGTAGGTAATAGCATTGACCTTTCTTTGCACTTGCTTTTCCCACACCTTTTATAAGGCTTTGATACCACTTGATAGGGAGATGGGGATGAACTAAGTACTAGTTCATGCTTCTAGTCTACCTCTGAGACCCAAGGTGTCTCAAGATCACCAAGTGGATCTATAGGATCCCTATTATGCAAAGATTCCCCAATCCTAAGCCCCACTCCTCTATCTTGATCAAACATGACTTCTTGTCATTTGCTAGGTTATCATCCTAGGTGGAGAACACTCTAGGTTTCCAACTAAATTTGGTCTTCTTAGGTCAATTATTATACACTAGTTGCATGGTTAAGGAGATGGTGAAAGACCTTTCAACACATCCCTTTCATTGCATAAAGAAACCTTATACATTTAACTTTCTTACTAATTTCACACTTTCCCTTAAAAATGGGGCAACAAGAAAGAGCCCAATTAGCCCTCTTGTTCCTAGAAATCAATTTCCTCTATTTTTCTCCACTAATAAATTCAAAATTTCTTCATAGATCCCCATTTATTTCATAAGTACTCTCATATTTTCAAGGTTTTGTACCTCCAAAGTGGCGTACATTACCTCTACAAAATTTGACGGTTTTTAGGGTTTTTAGGCCTTCAAAAGGTCAATCTGTTGTTTAGGTTGGCTAGGTTCCTTAATTGATTGGTAGAACCCTATTCTTCTTTCCAAGGGGCCTTCACTTACTCCCCTTCACTCTCCATAACTTCTCTTTTGATGATCTCCATAACCTTGTTGTCTTGAAGCTTTGTAATGTTAATGTTCCCTAGTGGGGCATGCATTGGCTCGCCTAGGGAAAGAGCTCAAAATTGCTTCCATGGCTTTTGAGGGACCTTCATTCTTCCAATGGGAAGTAAATTGAGTACACTCACTATCCCCAAAAGGTCATACTTTTTTTACAGTGGGATAGTGAGTTACATCTCCTTTAATGGAAACTACTTGGTATAGAACAACAAACAGGCTGGAACCAGAAAATTTATGAATGATTGAAAGGAAACACAAGAAAACCTAACCTACTGAAGAAAAAATGTCCAATACATGCTTATCTACAATGCAAAAGTGATACAAGAATCAAACTAACAATCAAAAACTATCCATACTCTCAAATTTGGCTTTTTACATTCAAAAATCAACTCTCTAGTATGTAGTTTGTACATTGACACACACTTGTGGAAACTTTAGGGTTTTAGAAGTTTATATATGACCCTTAGGTCTTTTCCCCTCACATTTAGGGCTTCCATTTGCCTCCACCATGCTTGGAAATGTTTTTGCAAGTCAATCAGCAATTTTTTCAAAAATTACAACGTTTTGCATAGCAACTTTGTGCAACTTTCTTGTTTGCATCTTTTAACATCTCCTTCTTGCCAAATTAGCTATCCCTTCGCTTTTTAATGCTAGAGACCCTTCCCTAGGACAAAAACCTATGCTAATACTTTAATGACAAGAACTCCCTTAAACTCTAAGATTACTTATGACTTTTTGACAAAGAATACCTTGATTCCAAGGCCATTTTATGACTTCCTATCCCCTAAACAAAGTTGTCAAAAAACACACCTAGGTCCTTAGACCTTTATTCTAATTATAAAATCTCTCTTGGAGTATTTCACAAAAAAATTGAAAATGGCGAGGGTCTTATGTTTCAAGGTGGCCCATACATATATACATACATATATACATATACATACATACATCTGCATATGCAATTTTATCACCTTGGAAAATTGTATTTGATCTTGCTAGTTGGGAACAACTGGTTGTTCATTTTATTGTACCTAATCTAATGATAGTTCTATAGGAATTTGTAATCAACACAAATAATCATCAACTAGACCTATTCAACTAGGTTATGGCTTGTTTCTTTCTAAAAATATCTGTCATGATATTTTTTTCTAAAATATCTTGCCCATTTTTCCTAGTCTACATTATTTTTGTGTAGGATATTGAGCTAAGTCAATTAGCATGGGTTGAGTGGGTTTTATTGTTTTATTATTTGGATTGTGGAATATGGGCTTTGTTTTATCATTGGCTTTGTTCAAATCCTAATTTTGATGAAGTAACAAAGTGGTTTTTAGGGTGGAAATGACTATATAATGAAGAGGAAACTTAAAAAATTGAACATTGAAATGCTGAAATGAAAGCTATTGAGGATCAAACACCTATGGTAGAGTTACAACACAATGTGAAGTTGATTTTAGATATAAACAATATTTAAAAAAACATGACATAAATCATTCCCCATTTATTTTTATTGTGGAGAGTTGCATTCAAAAGAGGGTGAAGAGCTCTAAAAGTTGGTGGAGATTTCATTGATGTGTCCTTGTGATCACTGCATTTTGTTGTCTTGCCCTTATGATCCCTACATTTTTTTGTTGTGCCCTTGGTGGAGATCAATGGAGATCTAGTATTTCATTGCCATGCCCTTGTGATCTCTACATTTCATTGTCACGCCCTTGTGATATTCATGCCCTTGCTCTATGATTTTGTTGTCATGTCGTGCCCTTGTGGTCTTTGTGCCCTTTGCAACACTACAACATTTGGGGTCAAATTGTGATGGAAATTTGTGACTATGGTGTAATTTGTGTTGTTTAGGCCCAAATGTAGTAGTGCTTACTTTGTGATTTTCTTTAAGGGGAGAAGAGGTGCCTATGTAAATGTTATTTTATTTTTCTTCTAAACATGTATCTCTTTATATTTCCCCCAACAGGTGATTAGAGAAGCTTCTCTTTATGCATATGTGTGTGTATATATACATACACACACATATGTGTGTGTATGTATGTATATACATACATACAAACATACATATACAAAGATTGCAAAGGCACGACAACAAGATGTAGAGATACAGATATACATGCATACATACATATTCACATACATACATACATACATACATCAGTATATGCAATTTTATCACCTTGGAAAATTGTATTTGATCTTTACTCAATCACCAAGAGATAATATAATTTGTAAGTACAAAGTTCTGCATACTTAGTTTGGTATGAATAGTTTCAATTGAATTCGTCTAAGGAGATTGAGTCTACTCATGATGATAATGGCTATGTGTATTGGGTCTTTAGAGGAGAGAGACTTACAGAAGATTAGATGTTATTTATGGATATGGGATGATTTTTTTGTGTGAATGGCTAATCAAGCAAGTTGCAAAAAATCAGTGTGTTAGTTGCAAGTAGTTTCATTAATTAGATAAGGGATTCAGCTTTGAAAGTGAGATAATCAAAATTGGCATGTCCATCCTTATGATAGATGTCTCTATCCCATAATAGAAAATTATCTCAATGACAAGAGAAAAATTACTAAGTATATGGAAAATCAAAAGAACATTCACCTATAATATTTTTGAAGAACAAAAATGTAATTTGGTGGAAAAAGCCATGAGCTATGTGGCTCCACATTTTGGCTATTCCACTGTCTAGTAGTGGAAACTCTTCATGTTAAATATGAAGATCTTGAAATTAAAAAAGATAACTATTAGATATCTATATTTGTGTTTTAGTGATAACAAATATACGGTCTAATTTTAAGGGGCAAAATAGTCTTAAATGTATATGATAAAATAAAATAAACAAGAGTACTATTTATAGCTATATAATTCTAGTATTACTGATTATGTTAAACAAAATGTTCAATAAAACAAGTATGAAGTAACATAAATGGATCATCTACTTGATCCTATTATGACTTAATGTGAATGCATCTGATAATTACCTAGATGATATTATACACAAGGTCTTTACTCAATCACCAAGAGATAATATAATTTATAAATACAGATTTCTGCATACTTAGTTTGGTATGAATAAATTTGATTGAATGCAAGTATAATTACTTGTGTGAATCCAAGACATGAATGATTAATTCAATTTAGCACAAGTAATATGCAAGTGTGTATGTATGCATGTAAAGCAATCCACATAGTGAATTGATTTACATACATACATGCACGTATGCATACAATCATCATAATTAGTTATCCTTGAATCTGACCAAGGCTATTATATATGAACAAGAGATACATGTTCAGAAAGAAAAGAAAAGAACATCTACATAGGTACCTCTTCTCCCCTTGAAAAAAATTACAGAGCAAGGGCATGGAGATCACAAGGAAACAACAAAAAAATCCTAGATCTCCACTGATCTCCACCAATGTTTAGAGCTCTCCACCCTCATTTGAAGCTTTCCACCCTCTTTCACACACAACTCTCCACAATCAATCAAAAAAAATTGGGAATGATTAATGTCATCTTTTCTTTTCTTTTTTGTTTATAATCCACAATCTACAAGGTCTCTCTGTATACATACATGCATATATACATACATGCATGAAAACAAGAATGCACTTTCTAAGAGTTTACAATTATTCAACAAAATTAATGTTTTACAAGAAAATGCATTTGAAGAAATGTTAGCTCAGAAGCAAGAACATGGTGTTGAAATAGTACAAAAAGTGGTTGACATGAGAGATCTGCAAGTGATGATGTTGACCAATCTTGAAAACTTGAATGCTGCAATGAAAGCTATCGATGATCAAACACCTATTCCAAAGTTACAACACATTTTGAAGTTTATTTTAGATAATGTAGAAGTAGATATTCAGAAGTTTGATAATCAAAATCAAAGGCACAAAAGAAAAAAGAGGAGCATCTTTAGAAAGAGATTGCATGATAGAAACAACAACTAGAGAACATAGAGGATATTATGGGAGCCACTAGATAGAATCCAAGAAAGTTTTGTGGTAGGTACTATGACATCGGAATCACTCACAAGTGTCTTTCAAAATTGAAAGTCCAAATATTAAATGCTTATAAGAGTGTTTCAAGTATTGGCATAGTCTCCCTACGATGATCCCAAGTATCAAATGCTTATAAGAGTGTTTCAAGGTTGGGAACTACTTAAACATCCTTTGCAAGGTTAAGAGGTAATGTCATTGTGGAAGAGGCTTCTAAAAGGGAATGAGTCTTGTGATTATAGCATTTACACAGAATCAAAACTTGATTCTTCGATTCCTTACACTCAACTCTTCATTGAAGTTATTCTTCAATTCCTTGCATATGGAATTTTATGACCCTGGAAAATTGTATTTGATCCTACTAGCTGGGAACAATTAATTGTTCATTTTATTATACCTAATATGATGGAAATTCTAAAGGAATTTGTAATCAACCCAACTAATTAGCAACTAGATCCAATTAACTGGTTATGGCTAGTTTCTTTCTAAACATATCTACAATGATTTTTTTTGTAAAATTTCTTGATAAGTCTACCCTTTTTTCTTGGTCTGCATTATTTTTGTGGAGGATCTTGAGGTAAGTCACTTAGCACGAGTTGAGTGAGTTTTATTTTTTTATTATTTGTATTCTAGAATATGTATGCAGCTGCATCAATTTTTCTATTGTGTAGCTAATATGTAATGAGCACTTTAAAAAAGCTCTCTAAATATACATGTTCAAAAGGAGATATAAATAGATACATGTTTAGAAGGAAAAGAAACCAACATTTACATACACTTGAAGAAAATTACAGAGATAGGGGATGGTAATAAAATCCTAGAGAAAGAGCACAACACAACAACAAAATCATAAAGCAAGGGCACGACATGAAAACAAAATCATAGAGCAAGGGCATAGCACCAAAATCATAGAGCAAGGGCATGACAATGAAACACATAGATCACAAGGGCATGGCAACCAAGTCGTAGAGCAAGGGCATGAAAATAAAATGAAGAGATATATCACAAGAAAAAAATATACCAAATGCATATGCATAATCAAGAGGCTCATTCCCTTGTAGATGCCATAACCCAGTTAAATATATGTATGTATCAACCCAACTAATCAACAACTAGACCCATTTAACTGGTTATGGCTTGCTTCTTTCTAAAAATATCTGCTATGATACATTTTTTGTAAAATTTCTTGTGAACTCAACCCATTTTTTCTGGTCTATGTTATTTTTGTGCAAGATCTTGAGGTAAGTCACTTGGCACAGGTTGAGTGAGTTTTATTGTTTTATTATTTGGATTCTAGAATATGTATGCAGCTGGATCATATATGTAATAAGCACCTTGAAAAAGATCTCTCTGAATATATAAAGAGATACATATTTAGAAGGAAATATAAAGATATACATGTTTACAAGGAAAATTAAAAAAACATTTACATACGTATCCCTTCTCGCCCTTGAAGAAAATCGCAGAGCTAGGGCATGTAGATCACAAGGGCATGACACAACAATGAAATTGTAGAGCAAGGGCATGAAATGACAATGAAATCACAGAGCAAGGTCACGACATGACACTGAAATCACCGAGCAAGGGCACAATAATGAAATGCAAATATCACGAGGGCACAACAACCAAATGCATCGATCACAAGGGCCACAAAAATGTTCATAGCTCTCCACCTCTTTTGTGTGCAGCTCTCTCTAAAATCAAAACAAATGGAAAATGATTGTCGTGTTTCCTTTTTTCTATTTTATGCTCCTAAGGGCCTTGCAATTACGATGGCAACTTTGGTATTGTGACAACATCAAGGACAATTGCAAAAAAAACATGAAAATGACAACAAATTACACCATTATTGCAAATTATTGTTGTAATTTGACCCCAAATGTTGTAGTGTGATATGGAGAAGTTCTTTGAGTTTGAAGGCACTCATGATAAAAGGAAGGTGAAGATTATAGTCACTAGGTGTAAAGGTCTACCTCACTATAGTGGGAGCATTTACAAACTGATAGGCAAAGAAGAGAAAAAGATAAGATCAACACATGGCTAAGAATGGTGAACAAGGTGAAGAAAAAGTTTCTTCCTACTAATTACCAAGTTAGCTTATTGAGAAAGATTCAAACTTTGAGGCAAAAAGACATGACTATGAAAGATTACACTAAGGAATTCTATAGATTGGACATCAAATCTGGACATGTAGATGAGGAGAATGAGAAAGTTGTAAGGTACCTGAATGGATTGTGATCTTGAATTCAATATTAAATAAGTTTTGTAAAATTGGAAAATATGGAAAAAGCTAATCAATATTCCTTGAAAGATGAGGAGATCTTGACAAATAAGCATGAACAAAGATAGAGAGGTAGAGGTGGTAGATTCCAAAGAGGAAGAGGTAGATCTTATGGAGAAGGTGGCAGATCTAACAATTCAACACAAGATAAGGGTATATCTAAATGGAAAAATGATGATAAAGAAAAGACCGAGTGGAAAGGTGGTAATTCTTACTGAGGAAGAGGTCATTCTTATTCTATAGGAGGTTTTAATGGTAATTGTTTCAGATGTGGTAAAGAAGGGCATAGATCCTTTGAATGTAGGTACTCTAGTGAAAATTAACAAGCTAATAGAAATGTTGTAATTCAAAGAGATCTTTTGGGTTCACTTTGTGGACCTAAGGTTGGAAAAAACCTAATGGCAAGGAGAACTTTGTGCAATAAGACAATTGATGAGGAACTTGTCATGAGGAGAGGTCTTTTCAAGACAACATGTATGATGGCAGGAAGATGTTGCAAAGTGATTGTTGATAATGGCAGTTCAACAAATTTGGCATCAGAGGAGTTGGTTACAAAGTTTTAGTTGCAAATGTTGAGACACCCTAACATGTATCATGTTTCATGGGTCGAGGATGAGCATGAATTATTGGTAAGTGAGCAATGTGTTGTGAAATTCAAATTTGCAGACTATTTTAATGAAGTTTTGTGTGATATTATGCCTATTGATTGTTCCCATATTCTATTGGGTAGGCCTTGGCAGTATGATAAACATGTTGCGCATGATGGTAGACTAAATCAATATACTCTTTGGGTGAATGGAGAAAAGAAAATATTGTTACCTTCGATTGAAGCTCTTGATGAAGTATATTCTACTACTATCAAATTTTGTATGGTTAATGGAAAGCAATTTAAAAAAGAGATGAAAAAGAACCAAGTTTGTTTTGCTATAATTCCTAGAGGGTCAAGTTGTGGTAGAGATGGATGGGTAAAATAGTATAGTAATGACCAAGTGATTGTTGGAATTTCAAGTATGAAAGGTAAACTTCTGAAAGCGGGGGGGGTGTGAATCAGAAGTTCAAACTTTAACAACTAAAAATTTCACCATTTCATTAGATGCATATACTATCTGAACTGTAAATAACATGTAAAGTAAATGCATCCAAACATGTAAACACACACACACACACTTGACATCAGATATGATTACCCAGAAACCCTCCAAATGAGAAGGTAAAACTGGGGTGGGGATGACACCCACAATTCTTCACTACTATAGCAATAAAGTGTCACCAATTATGGTTACAGAGTGTTGACCAAGATACATGATCTGCCTAATGAAAGATTTGCCCTATTAAAGGCTTACAAGGACTATTATGTCCCACCTTGTTAGAGAATTTCAACACCCTATTAGAAGTGTGCCTAGCTAAAGGACTTAGAACATCCACTTGGAATGTCACCCTATTAAAGGATCTACAACAATCTATTAGGACTACTCTACCTAGGAGATTTAACTAAAATCACCTATTAGGATGTTTCAGCATAGATCTTATGATTAGCTCTGGTAGCTTGATTAAAGATCAAATTTCTATAGTGTTCTTCTTGATCCTCTTTGATCTGGTATGTCAATTTTGTATCCTCTATCCTTGTTCTTCTTAAACTGATTCTACAATTTTCTCTCTATATATTCCAAGTCTCCATGAATGCTCTACTTTTCACATGCAAACTTCACTATTCTCCTCCTTCAATTCCTTACATGCTCGTTATAAATTTTTGGGTTTTGTCCTCCTTAAGAAGACTAGAAGACTTAGGGTTAGGTAGTAATCTATGACTCAGTTTCATCCTTTTTGTTGCTTAATCCTTCCCTTTTTCTGATTGGCTACATGTAATTGCATAGGGAATCTGCATACATATTCATCCTTATGTTCAAAAGATTGTATTTTGTCCTTTGGTCGGCTGAAAAATGATTTACATATTTTTTTGTGCAATCAAAAACAAATATGTCAAATTTGTGGTACTTGGCACTTGAAGTTATTGATGCTTGACACATAATGTAATTCTATTTCTGACTTAGCACCTGAACTACTTGACATCTACTATTTACTTGACACTTGAGTCACTCGACATATATTGTCTTCTCTGCACTTGAGTGACTCGGCACTCATTGCAACTCGGCACAATCTTGTATTAACATATCATACTCAACATACATTACTAGTTTAGCATGAATTAGTAAATGACTTAAATGTGTTAACACTCAATTGTCAAAACCAATCTAAGATCAACAATCTCCCCCTTTGACATGAGTGTCAAAAACACTTAACTTTAAATATTCAATCTAATCTTCTTGAGTATAATATATTCACAACTCGGCTTATATACAAAACTTCAAAATTTTCAAAATTTTGCAATAGACTATATACCTCAAAATTATAACTCCTCATGAGTTAATGTGCCTAATCTGTATCAAAAATTTGTTCTCCATTCTGAGTAGATTTGTCTCTTGCTAATACTCTTTGTCTTCAATGTGTTGATACTCTTTATCTGATATGCTTTGTTGTTCTTTGTTCTATTTGCTCCCCCTTTGATTTATTTTTTTTATCTCCCCCTTTTCATTCACTTATATCTCCCTATTATTCTTTTATCATCTCCCCTTTCTTATTTACATCTCCATCTCCCTCTTACTTAGTTATCTCCTCCTTTTTGACACTTATGTCAAAGGGTCTATACATTGAATGTGTATTTTTCCAAAAAAAAATTGTGGACTTCCATTATGATTTTCAGAGAAACATCCCAATCGTCACATGCAACATCCAATGACTTAATTTGGATGGCTATCTCTGTTGCAAGGTGAACTAATCCATCTGATGTAGAAAGATTAGGATATTTTTTCAACAAAGTTTCTGCATATGCTAGTTCTATATGAAGTAGCTCCATATGAGGGGTAAGGGAGGCTTGGATGTTAGTCAACTTGGCTCTTATATTAGCCTCTTCTATTGTTAACACGGCTAGTTGACTCTGTGATTGAAGTAATGAATGAAAGTGCTTCTCACTCTGAGCTAGGTTCTGAGGTAGTTGCATACCTAATACTTTTAAATTTCTCTCCAAACTTAGAATTCTATGGCTTATTTCTTGTGTGAATACTGTGGGATCACACAATTTAGTGTACAATGAGAATATGTTCTCAAGTACCTTCTTCACTTTCTCAATTTTGGTAGCCAATTCAACTTGTTACAATGCTATGTCACTAGATATCTTTTCATTCACTTTTCCTTTAAATTTCCTTTTAGACCATTCCAATAGTTTTGTATTGGTGTCCTAGTCTTTATTGTTCACTTGTTCCACAATTTTTGATAATTTTTCCAATAGTGGCTTTGATTCTTCAAGTGTTTGCAAGCTAAATGCATCTAAGAAGATGTCTTTGATTTATTGTAATGCTCACCTCTATCTATACTCCTTCCTAAGTATTTCTTGGTTTTTCTTCTTTTCAAAGGCTTGTTGCATTATGCCTATCTGCTCTAATGTTATGGTTGCATAATCATATTTAGGTATCATTATTTCTTCATCTAGAGTTAGATCTCCATAGTGAATTACCTTACCAACCATGGAGGAATTTGAGCCCAGTGTTGATATTTGCAATGGTATAGCTTCAATGCTCAACTCCTAAAGAACTTTTGTAGGAGTGCCAGATGTTGGTAATGTTACCAATGCTTGAGCGGCTTCTTGCTCCTTCTCCTTTGATATGTCCTTAATTTCTTCATATCTGCTTCCATCAATCACAATGATTTGTCTTACATCTTATATTTGTGTTGTAGGTACAGAAGTGTCTTTCTGTCCTCTTTGCTCTGTTGTAGTTTCTTCTTCTCTTGTAGTCTATTTTTGTTTAACCAAATCAACTTTATCAGTTGTGTAAACCTTTGTTGATGTGTCTACTGATTTTTGTGTTAAAGGTTGAGAACTAGTAGCTGAAGGGATGGTAGAAGGTGGTTCTTGTGTGTTCACTTTATCCCTTGTAATGTCAGCTACTACCTTCTAAAGTTCATCAACACTAACCAATATTGGATTCTCACACAATCTAGCTTGTAGTGTGGATTGGTGAAGAATCTTCTTGAGATCTTCTACAGTTAAAGGGTTGATATTCTGAGCTAAACTATCAGGAACATCCTTTATAGTTATAGTGTCTGTAGGCATACTTGTGTTGTGTGGAGGACTCATGCTCGATATTTGTGTGTCTTCCATATTCTATTCTTCTTGTTGCTCTTCAATTGTAGCCATCTCATGTGTCTTCTTTTGTGTCTCCTCCACAGTAGTATCATCTTTTCCTTTTACTATTTTGTCTTCCTTGTCTTCCTCTTCATCTTCATTGTTTCTTCCCTCAAAGGGATCATCTTCTCCTTCTTTAACTGTTGTTAGACCATATATTAATTTCCACATTTGAGTGGATTTCTTCACAACATCTTCTATATTGTTCTAAAGTATGTTGAATGCCCTATATTTAGGTGCAAATATGCTACCATACTTCTTATTTGCCTTGACAATTTTCTCTTTTGTTAGTTCTGGCATCACCTGGGCTAGTGTTGACTCCCTTATTTGTTTCTCTAGGTTCAGGTAGTAATGCCACTTATTTTCTACAATTTTATACAACTCCTTTGGCATTGTATTGTCTAATTCAAGTGGAGTGTTCTTGAACTTAGACATCATTGCATAAACTGACTCTTCTACTTGGTTATGCTCTTCTCTACCAAGCTTTTCAAATTTAATACTTTTTAATCCTATCAAGTCTGCATTATTCTTAACATTATCATAGAT
Organism: Cupressus sempervirens; assembly: GCA_028749045.1. Classification (NCBI taxonomy): domain Eukaryota; kingdom Viridiplantae; phylum Streptophyta; class Pinopsida; order Cupressales; family Cupressaceae; genus Cupressus; species Cupressus sempervirens. Next base: position 712,132,143 of record CM053792.1, read on the forward strand.
ATTCTCAAGATCAGAATTAGGTGCATGACTTACCACTCTAAAGTGACTTGTATCTTCAGACTTTGTTCTTTCATCATCTATTTTTGGTTGTGCAATGTATTTTCTCCTCTGTTTCTTCTACATTGGGACCTTATGTTTAGTAGCCTTTGTTTTATCTTTGGCTTGATCTATAGCCTTTTGAGTAGTAGCCCTTGTACTTGCCCTGGTTGTTGGTGTTGTTGGCTTTGTTGGGTTGGGCTAGATAGTCTTCTTTGCTTTTGGTTTAGCCACAAGTTGTGCCTTGGCTTTTCTCTTCTTAGGTGTTGATTGGGCTAGTGCCTCTTTGATTTCCTCTTCCTCATCACCTTCTTCTTCTTGGTCCTCACCAATGCCTTCGGTTAAAGCTAGAGGTTCTTGTGCTTGTACCTCCTCTTCCTCTTCATCCTCTTCATCATCTTCTTCTTCATCATCTCCTATACTTTCTCCAAAAATTTCCTTCAATTTTCTCACTAATTTGTCTTTCTTCTTTAGTATGGAGGTTGTCTTCAACTCCATTTCAACTTTAGATTTCATTACATCATAGCTACCAAATATTTTTTTCATTTTATCAATCTTCTCTATTAGGAGTATAGTAATGGCAGTTGAGGCTTCATCAACATTGATCTCATAGCCTAGAGGTCTTAACCATCTTACCCTGGGTACTACTACATAAATGTATGTGTAATCAATATCCACAAGAAAACATATGTCATTGTAGTGTTTTTCTACTAAGGAGACAGGTATCCTCAACCTCTACTTCATAGACTTCTTGAAGTCTTCAAAATAGCTTGTCATAACTGACTCAAAGTTCTCTCCCATTTGCTCAATATACACATTAATTTGGACAGCCACTGATCTATTTGTCTTCCATCCAAATTTCCCAGAAGATGGGAATTCATTTTGTATATAGAAGAATATGCACACAAGTATTGATCCAAATTTATATTGTGCGCTTTTTGTCTTCCTAATGGCACTTAGGTTCTCATTTATCTGTTGTAATTGAAGTTTTGCAAGATCATAAGTATGATATTTCTTGACAATTTTGTAACCAACATCGACTACTATGCAGGGTAGATTGTTTAACTTGCTTGACTGATAGAACTTGTGGGAAATAACCCTTATTGAAAAGTCAAGCAAAGGATCTGTAATGGTATCTATGATCATTCCACACTTGTTCCATTTAGCAGTTGTACTTTTCTCAATTACCTCTTTGCAGTCACTTCGTAGGGTCTTTGGCCAATCTAGGGTTGGATAACCAGTCACCCTATGAACAATTCTTTTTGAAATCTTGATAGGTCCACCCTCTAACCACAGACATCCATCATGAATTTTTCTTAGAATTATTTTTATCCATTCAGTTTTGAAAACTGTGGGAAAATATAGGGCATGGGTCAAACCCTTTTTCTCCACAGTCTTAAATTCTTCCTTCAAGACTCCATTTTTGCAAAATTTATCATATGCTTGTATTATCTCCATGTCACCTATGCTTCATACTTTGTAGTTGTAACATTTTCTCACATCTTGTACCATTATGACTTTAGGTGGAATCATGGATAATGCACCTGACAGATCTTGTTTATAGGCAATGTTTGGGATGGCCTTGAAATTGGGTTGTTTGACCTCATTGCTAACTAATTGAACCTCAAAAGCTTCTTTCTCCTTTGCATTCTTCTAACTAGAGGCCATTTTGTCAAACTAGGGTTTATCAAATTTAAACTGCACAACTTAGCTTATGAAGAATACCTTTAAAATTTGATGAACTGGTGCTTAATTGTCACTAGAGTCCTTGCAAGTGCTTCAAATTGGTTTGTGAATCACTTCTTCGCTCTGCTCATTCTTGCTTTGAATTTGTAATGAAAAAAAAAGGTGAAATTTGACATTATACCCTTCAAAACATTGCATTTATTGCTTGGTGCTTGTACAATTGTAAACTCAGCATCAACACAATTTATGTTCCATTCGACATCTATGCAGACTTCCTTCACTCGGCAGCTACTACCGACTCGGCTCTAATTATCTTTGACGAGCAACTTGGCCTTAACTAGTATTTCATTCGACATACATAAAAGACTTTTCATGCTCAACAACATGATGAAAAATTGAAGATTTAACCTTGAATTTTCCACAACTTCTTACATCTTAATTCATGGTAATGTAATCATTTTAGTGATAATTTCTTTTGGAACTGATGTATAGTGCAACACACTTTAAGTATCAGTCCCATATACCTCTTGTTTGCTCAATTTGATGAAGTGTGACCACTTGACCCATTGGGTGAAGTGATCCCTTCTCCATTTGATGTACTTCCAACATCTTTCTTCTTTCATGTCTTGTTCATCTCATTCCTAATGTGTTCAACATCTACCTTGCCTTTACCTTTATCAAATTCACAACTTGGTGCCTTGTACCTAGTTGGACAATGCTTGTTGATGTGATTAGTCTTGTAATAGTTGAAACATGTGGTTTGACTCAACCATCTCTTGTAGTTACCACTGAAGTGAGTCCTAATGCATTTTTTAGGTACATGTCCATATTCTTGACAATAGTGATAGCTATATCTTGTATTGTAATCCTAATTATAGTAGTTATCATAGCTTCTTACCTTTGTTGGCTTGCTTGATGACCATGTGGACTTGGATCTGCATTCAAAGTCTTTATGTCCATACTTCTGACAATTCTAGCAGTGTCCTTCAAATTTTGGTGCATGCATGGTTATGGTTTTGCATTCATGTGCATGATGACCTTGTTTGTTGCACTTGTGGCAAAGAGTCATGTTCTTAGGCTTAGCATTTTGATTTGCGTTTTTTCTTTTGCACACATTAGTTGTGTGTCCTTTCTTACCACAACTATGACAAGTAGGTTTGGAATTCTTACCTTTATTGTTCCTTTCCTCGGCAGATTTGGATGATTCTCCTTCTTTAGTGCTTGTGTATCCCAATCCTGATGTATCTCTACTAGATCTAGGGGATTTTAGTAGTTGCTCAAAGTACTTGATGGCTTCATTTGGCTTCTTAAATCTTTTAGCAATTTCCTTTTCTCTTTTCAAGTCATTTTGCAATTGTTCATTCTACAACTTCAAAGTAGTTATTTCAATGTCATTGACATTCAACTCATGATGAGCATTCATCATTTAGCTTAAGGTATCCAATTTCATGTTTGAGATCCTGGATAGCTCTGTTGAATTTTCTTTCAATCTATTTGCCAAAATTATTTTATCTTCTTCAATCATGGCCTTGTCTTCTATAGTTTTCTTCTTTTGTTTTGTCACCCCACATAGTAGTATAGCTTGTGATTTTAGCTCCAACTTGAGATTTCTGATCTCTTTAGTTTGTGCTTTGTTCTTTTCCATTAGATCTACAATTGCTACATCAAATTCATTGGAGTTACCATCTACAAATAGCTTCGTGGTGTTAATCTCTTTGTATTGTGTGTCATTTTCTGCTATAGCAATCTCTTTCCTTTTCTTCAAGGAACTCTTCAAAGCATCTTTGGCTTCATTTAGTTGATGTAGTATGATATGTATCTCAATCTCTTGGTTCTCAATGGTCTTTCCCAACTTGTAGACTTCCATTGCAAGATCTTTCCTCTAAGTTGCAAAGCTTCTTCTTTCGAGAACTTAGCTCTGATACCAATTGTTGGAATTTCAAGTAGGAAAGGTAAACTTTTGAGAGGGATGGGAGTGGTGGTGAATCAGAAGTTCAAACTTTAACAACTAAAACTTTCACCATTTCATTAGATGCATATAATATCTGAACTGTAAATAACATGTAAAGTAAATGCATCCAAACATGTAAACACACACACTTGACACCTTATATTATTACCCAGAAACCCTACAAATGAGAAGGTAAAACTAGGGTGGGGATGACACCCACAATTCTTCACTACTGGAGCAATAAAGTGTCACCAATTATGGTTACAAAGTGTTGACCATGATACATGATCTGCCCTATGAAAGGTCCGCCCTATTAAAGGCTTACAAGGATTTTTAAGTACCACCTTGTTACAGGATTTCAACACCCTATTAAAAGTGTGCCTAGATAAATGAATTTAGAACATTCACTTGGAATGTCACCCTGATAAAGAATTTACAACAATCTATTAGGACTACTCTGCCTAGGAGATTTAACTAAAATCACCTATTTGCATGTTTCAGCATAGATCTTATGATTAGCTTTGGTAGCCTAATTAAAGATCAAATATGTACATTGTTCTTCCTAATCCTCTCTAATCTGATATGTCAATGTTGTATCCTCTATTCTTGTTCTTCTCAAACTGATTCTGTAATTCGTTCTCTATATCTTCTAAGTGTCCATCAATGTTATGCTTTTCACATGCAAACTTCACTATTCTCCTCCAATTCCTTACACACTTGTTATAAAATTTTGGGTTTCGTCCTCCTTAAGAAGACTAGAAGACTTAGGGTTAGGTATGAATCTATGAATGAGATTCATCCTTTTTGTCGCTTAATCCTTTGCTTTTTCTGATTGGCTGCATGTAATTGCATAGGGAATCCACACACAAATTTTTCCTTATCTTCAAAAGATCATATTTTGTCCTTTGGTCGGCTGAAAAATGGTTTACATAGTTTGTTTGTGCAATCACAAACATATACGTCAAATCTTTGTTGCTTGACACTTGAAGTTATTGATGCTTGGCACATAGTGTAATTTTGTTTCTGACTCGGCACCTAAACTACTCAACATCTACTATTTGCATGACACTTGAATCATTCAACATATATTTTCTACTTGGCACTTGAGTGATTTAGCACTCATTGCAACTCGACACAGTCTTGTATTTACATATCATACTCGGCATATATTACTAGTTCGACATGATCTTAGTAAATGACTTAACTATGTTGACACTCAATTGTCAAAACCAGTCTGAGATCAATAATGAGATATAGAGGTCGAGTAATAGAAGACAGTAGAGGCTGAGTGACAATACAAACTAATAGTTTTAGCCGAGTACCAACATAAATTGAAAACTTGTTGAAGGAGTACAAGGAGTTGTTGCACAGGATAGTCCTAATGGTTTACCACCAATAAGAAGTATAAGTCATTGTATGGACCTAATCCCCAAAGATTGTTTTCTAGAAAAAGAAAATATAGATTGACACCTACTGAGAATGAAGAACTTAATAGACAAGTACAAGAGTTATGTTGTAGAAAGGTTTGTTTAGAGAAAGTTTGAGTCCATGTATTGTACCTATTATATTAGCAACTAAGAAGAATTGATAATGGAGAATATGTACTGATTCCAGATCTATTAACAAGATCATGGTCAAATATAGGTTTCCTATGCTATGGATGGATGACATAATGGATTGTTTGAGTCAAGAAAAATATTTTATCAAGATTGATTTAAAGAGTGGTTATCATCAAATTAGAATCATAGAATGTGATGAGTGGAAGATTTATTTCAAGACAAAAGATGGTTTGTATGAGTGGTTGATAGAGGTTGATTAATGAAGTTCTCAAGAGATTATTGGGTAAGTTTTTGATTGTTTATTTGGATGATATTATGATATTTGTTAAGACTAAGGAGGAATATCTTGAGCATGTTAGGCAAGTATTATAGATTGTTGAAAGATGAGAAGTTGTTAATTAATTTAAAGAAGTGTTCCTTTATGCAAGAGGAGATTATGTATTTGGGGTTTGTGATTTCAGTTGATGGTTTGAGAATGGATCCTAAGAAAGTTAAATAAATTTTGGAATGGCCTACACCTGAGAATGTGGATGAGGTAAGATCATTTCATTGTTTGGCTAGTTTACTGTAAGTTTATAAAGCATTTCAGTTCGATTTGTAATGCTATGACTCGGACTATGAGAGGAGATAAAAAGGATTTCAAGTGGACACATGGGGCTGATAAGAGTTTTGAGACTTTGAAACAATAGGTTGTTGAGTTACCTCTATTGGATTTTCCTAATCCTAATAAGGTATTTCAAGTTGAATGTGATGCAAGTAGTAGTGCAATAGGAGATGTGTTGATTCAAGAAGGTAAACCTATTTCTTTCTTCAATGAATATTTGAATGATGCTAAAAGGAAGTATTCAGTGTATGATCAAGAATTGTATTCTATTGTTCAAGCTTTGAAGAAGTGGAGACATTATTTGATTCCTAAGGAGTTTGTGTTGTATACTGATCATAAAGATTTACAATATTTGGGAAGTCAACATAAGTTGAATCAGAGACATATGAAGTGGGTTGAATATTTGCAGAGTTTCACAATTCTAATCAAGCATAAGAGTGGAGTCACTAACTGAGTTGCATATGCATTGAGCATAAGATGTTCTTTGTTGATTGAGATGAAGGTTGAAGTTCTTCATTTTGATGAGAAGAAGGAGTTGTATGATACTGACCCTAATTTTTCTAAGGCATGGAGAGAGTGCAGAGCACCAAACCTATTAGATCAACTGAGTAAGTATGATGAGTATTTCATTCAAGAAGATATGTTGTTCAAAGGGATTCATTTGTGTATAACAAGAAGTTCTATGAGAGTTAATTTGATAAAGGAAAAATATTATGGTGGATTGGTTGGACGTTTAGGCATTGATAAGACATTGAGTTTCCTTAAGGAGAAGTACTATTGGCCACATATGTATAAGGATGTTCAAAATTTTGTAAGGAGTTGTGGAATTTGTCAAGTTACAAAAGGAGTGAGTCATAATATTGGATTGTATACACCTATTTTTGTTCCTAAGAAACCTTGGAGTGATATTAGTATGGATTTTGTTCCTGGATTGCCTAAGAAAGCAAGAGGGTATGATTCCATATTTTTTTGTTGTGGATAGATGTGTTAAGATGGCACATTTCATAGTGTATAAGAAGACATCGAATGTTGTGCATGTTGCTGAGATTTTTGTCAAAGAGATTATTAGATTGCATGGATTACCAAGAAGTATTATTTATAGAAAATACAATAAGTTTGTTGGTTATTTCTGGAGGACTTTGTGGAAGGAGATGGATACTGAGTTAAAGTTTAGTTCTACATTCCATCCACAAATAGATGAATAGACAAAATTTGGGAATAGAAGCTTGGGTAATTTGTTGAGATGTTTAGTTGGAAATAAACTGAGTAATTGGGATATGGTATTGACACAAGCTAAGTTTGCATAATAATTTTGTGAATAGGAGTACTAGAAAAACACCTTTTGAGATTGTTACAGGAACGCAGCCTAGAGGAGTATCAAATTTAAGGGATGTTGTTGGTGAAGAGAAGAGAAGTGGTGAAGGGAAAGTATTTGTTGATTTTATGAAGTCTTTACATGAGGATTCATGAAGTCAAAATTGGAAGAAAGTAATCAAAAGTATAAGGAGAATGCTAATAAGTCTAGAAGACATCATGTTTTTGAAGTCAATGATGAGGTGATGGTTCATTTGAAGAAATATAGATTTCATGTTGGAACATATAGTAAGTTGAAGATGAAGAATTTTGGTCCTTGTAGAGTTTTGAGGAAGTTTGACAGTGGTAATGCTTATTAAGTTGAGGTACCCAATGACATGGATATATCTCCTATATTCAATGTTGCTTATTTGTGTAAGTATAATGAATCAGATGATGAAGTTATTGTACTAGATAATTATCTTAAGAAGTATATTGAAGAGGTTGAACAGATATTGGATTAGAGAGTTGGTAAAAGCACAAGAGGAAAAAATTACTATGAATATTTGGTGAAGTGGAAGAATAGATTTGTTGAAGATGCTAAACGAATTTCTTAATTTGAGTTGGATTCAACTTGGGTTGTGACATCTCTATGATTTAGGAGAATCATTTCTTTCAACCCAAATGTAAGATGTAGGAGCATCCTAGGTTGCCTTACTATCCTACTCATCTTTGTTCATTATGTCTATTTGTGCCGAGTTCTATTGGTTGCTAAGTTGCAATCATTGTCAAGTTCTAGTATGTGCCAAGTTGTTCAGTGTTGGCCGAGTTCCTATATGTACCAAGCTATCCAGTGTTGGTCAAGTGTTCCTTCATATTTTGAGTGGACTTGATGTTTGTTGATGCTCAATTTTTTCTTTGACCAATTTTCTTTGTGATTGGTTCCTAGTGTGAGCCAAGGATCATGAATTTAACGTATGGATCTTGTCTTGGGATGTGTACAAACCATTTTGAGGTTGGCCTTCTATTATGTAATGATTTAAAATATTTTGTAAATCATTTTGGAAAGTATAAACAAGGGTGTTTAGGTTATGTTAGGGCATGCTTAGGGGGGGTTGTGAAGTCTAGGGAGCTAGAAGAGCTAGAATGAAGGATCTGTGAAATCTTAAGTCTAGAATTTTGTAAATCTTGTTTGTTGTAACTAGAAGGCCTTACAACTGGGCATGTATGCTGGTAACTTGATGAATCAATAAAGTGTTGTTGTTTCTTCTTTCCTTGGTGTTGTTCTGTGTCATTTGCTTGCATTATGTTTTACTTAGTGAGGAGGTTGGATAGTTAGGTGTGCCTCTGTCCTTGGCTTTTCGACCCTCCTTGTGTCATAATGTCATACATTCAATACATATTAGTCCTTGCCAGGATACTTTGAATTCCTATTAAGAGATTCAAACCTTGTTAGAATTTGTGTCAACCCTATTAGGAGGTGTTTAGGAAGACAGAAGGACCCACTATCCAAACAACTTCAATACTGTTGTCATCGAATAATAAAATTGTACATCAACATAGTCCAAAAGAAACTTCTTTGCCACATTTAGTTCCTTGTAAAATCACTATTCCTCAACTGCACCAACAACTTCTCTAATTCAAAAGATATTCACATGTAAGTCCACACAATACAATATCTTATCGATTACGCAATATCCACAGTAGATGATTACAACCAAGGAATTCATCATTTCTTTCTACCAAGTCCTAGAATACATTATGGAGTCAGCCTTGAGGATTTCTCAATTTAAAATATTAATACAAGACCATCTTAATATATTACATTTACACGTTGCAATTCAACATTACATCATTTCACAATTATTAGCAATTTGTCGACTCACAGTCTTCATAACTCTTCATGCACTACTCATTTGAATGTGCGTGATCAACCACAACATCTTCAATATGTGTTCTACCTTTGTCCATGTCCACTTGACCAGATTCTATCTCTATTAGGAGATACAATCCAAACAACAGTAACTACTTTACAGAAAGTTTGTCTAGAGCTACCTTCACTAAATCTATCGTAACTTTATCCAGTCTTCATATTTGTGTACACTCTTAACTGTAGTACATCTAGATGCTCTATAAAAAATTATTCCAAGTGCATATAAGCTAATATGATTTCCTCAAATTGCGTGAAGCCAAACTCTTTATGCTTCTCTAATTGACTTCACAGAATAGCCAATATGATGACATCAATGACAAACTCTATCATGAATGCAACCCACAACCTCTAAATCATATCTACAAGACTTCTAGGATAAATCCCCATAGGAATACCATCATAATTTATGCTAACATTTCCATGTATAAATCTTTATGTCATTTGATGAATTCTTTTGTGTGCTAGTTTACATGCTTTTATTTCACTATATTTATGAATGCTTTAGTTGTTACATGGTAATTATTTAGTTTGATTAGAGTAGTTAAGGAAGCAAGCAATTTTAGAATTGGTGCTAATTCACCTCCTCCCCCACAATATCAATTGGGACCAACAATACCTAGGGAAAATCTTCACAAGTAAAAAAAGTAGTCTCTAAAAGTGTCCATACCCCATTTTATTATTAATAAATAAAGTAATACAAATAACTTATAGAATTACAATGCATGCCTTTAAAACATGAAGCCATCCAATTCATTCCCATGTGTCCAAGCATGTAGCAACACATCCAATACCATTATATTCACAAATGAAACTTTCATTAAGACTCAATAACCATAACCCAAACCACAAGCCAACCTAAACCACTAACATGTATTTTATTTTATAGACACAAGTTCATGCATGATAAAACTAGTATTAAAGGAAAGCCACGTGGGCACAATATCATTGACCCTACCATTTAATAGTTGGTAGTAATTTTTACACTTTATTAAACATTTTGCCCAATATTAAATATCATATTCCAATATGATATGCACGTTAAATATAATATCAATATTAGAATACAACTCATCAAGTCATCCTAAGATTGGAATGCATATGGAATCACTACATTATACACATCCATCTAGGTGCTCTTAGGTGCGACACTTAACAAAATGTAAGATTATAGATATTATGCAAGGTGTATAACATCTTTCCCAATCCCATTGTCTACCTGAAAGAAAGGTGAATTAGTAGAAAATGAAACATGAAAGGCTGTTGGTGCATGATTTGATCTCCATACTGGCAGATGACAATAGTTTGACAATGATATGGTGAAAAGGAGGATTGGAAAGAGCAATGAGGGGGCCACTAAGAAAATAGCACAAAAAGAAGTGTGGGATTGTAAGGGGTTATAGTTTACAACACTAAACCAAGAAGATTTTGAAAAATAAAACTAGAGTAAACTTATTATAGGTGACAAGATTTCTTCTATGAATTTCTATGAATTCCTTTAAATACTTATGATGTATCTGAAACCATAAATAGGAGATTAGGATGAAATTTATTCCTACAAAAATATGTTACTTTTAAACAATAACAACTTTAACATGTATGTTGTGTAGATATAAAAATTCAAAATCGACTTAATAGTACAATTTATGGCATAACCAATAAGGAAACAAAACAATGATTGTTGATTAAAAACCTTTGTGATACAATATATCAACTACAATCATGAACAAATAAATAAAAAGATTGAAAGACAAAATAAGAAATATTACAAATCTAATTTTGTATAGGTTTCCCTTTAAAATAAATTTAAGATGATTTCCAAATTCTTACTTAAATTTATACCTATTTGAAATTAGTTATTTGTATTTTCATTATAGGCAACCCTTTAAATTAAAAATGTATTCTTATTAAGAAATAAATATAATGCCACAAAGTACTGACACTCAAGGTAAAGCCCATGTTTTAATTATTGTTCATTGTAATTTCTTAATTAAAAGACTACTAAAAAAATCACCTAGTGAACCAATAACAACTCATTGGTATACTTAGTAAGTAGAAAAAAGGTTAGTACCTAGATAGATTGTGCACCATTATTTGTATAGTACAACACTTGTGCATAAGTATCTAAACAATTTTGCAAATCCTTTGTTTGTCAAAACAAAAGATCATTATGACAATAAGAGAGAGGACCCACTAGTTGAGCACCCTAACTTTGTGCTCTTCAAAATCTAACATGAATTTTTTTAAATCACTCTTGAATTTTTTTAACCGTGTACTTGGCAAGTCGCCTACTTATAACTAGGGTTCCACACCCATATAATCATATATGATTCAACATTAGCATACTTTTCACCAAGGTGTTAAAAAAGGTCCAAAAAGAAATGAGACCGATACTTATGTACTAAATCATATTTTATTAGTGGGTTAATATATCATCATAAGATTTTATTTTTATTAGATTTAAGGAATACATTTCATTCAATTATTGGTATTCATTATGAATAATATCAATTTTAAAATCACAACTATTAATATAATTTATAGAAAAATATTGGATCCTAAATTAACAAGTGACATCTCTAGACAAAATGCACCAAAAGTAAAAAAAAATCTTCAGATCTTCAAAAACACAGTGATTTTTTTTGACAATTTATTGTTTTCAATTATACAACATACATATCATGAATAAAAAATGTTGAAATTTTCAACAAAATCTGTTGTGTTTTCAATTTTTTCAATTTTGGTCAAAGGTGCATTTTGTCTGGAGGATAGCTGCATCGTAAAAAAAATCTCGCAGGTTTTGTTTATATGAACTTTTGTTTGATAATAAATGGTGGTGCTCTTCTTTTTTTAAAAAGATTTTTAATAGACTTTCTATTCTACTTTTCTAGGTGCTCTCGATATTCTTAATATGTTGTTAATACATATCTAATATGTTGTCTTAGTACGACAAACCAACACCTTTTATTACTACTTGTTTTTGAATTAATAGTAGCCAAAACAAGGGGGCTGGCCCATAACAGAAAATTGGTCAACTACCAGTGGAATACCATCAAAACTAAACTAACCCCTATTGCTGCTAGAAACAAAAACAAAATTCGCTACCATAATTAAGAGAGTATCAACAAGGTTAAACAAAATGCCTATTATCAAACTTAAGAGACTAAAGAAAAATATTAACAAAGGCATAATAGCCTTGCAAACTAATAAGTTCGGTAACCAATAGATTAACAACATAAAAAGAAAAAGGATAGAGCCCTTAAGATTTGTTGGCCTCTTTCCTCCCCAAGAGAATCTTCGCTCAGTCTTCCACCAGGAAGTCAAATAGCATCTTAGAGTCCTCCTTAGACAGGTCATCTTCAACATCCTTGAGTAGGCACATAGTGGTAGCAGCCGCATGTGTCACTTTTACCATGAACTTGGTCAGTAGGTGCATTCTCTCCTCCAGTTCATGAATTCTCTCCCACACCTCATTACCAACGTTATACAAACCACCCATCAGTGCCAGTCTTTGTGGTATCCTACACAAACAGAGGGTTAGTAGTATTTTCAAGAACAACCTAAACAGGAGAAGAGATCATTATAGGGGAAAACATCCTATCCACTGTATCAAGGAACTGATCCTCTTTACTACTGCTTGTTATAAAAAAACAAATGTTGCATGTACATTTTTTTTCCCCTGAGCATTCATTTTACTATGAAGAAGCCAGAAAGAACAGCAATATAAAGACAATAGTAAAATAAATCAACTATTTGAGAGATAAATATAAAAAATAAACTTGTAAGTACACTTTCCCTATTTGTATTGCTGTAATATTTCAAAGCTCAATATGGAAAATCATTATACCGATTTTTGTGCTGACTATTCATATCCTTCCTGTCACTCGTTTTAAATGCAAGGGCCAGTACCTCCTCTGAAAGCACATTTACGTGGTGATACAAAAGAAACTAAATAATAAATGTTGGCCAGTATGTCAGACCAGTCATATAAAGCATGGCCTGAACTCCTCTGCTCTAATGATGACAAGCAAATAATAACTGATCAGAAACGATTTTCTGAACTCTGTTCCAATACCCAACAGCCAGCTTTGTTCTATATTCAGTGAAGGACGATCTCATATCCTCCTTACACTTCAGTTACTATTGACAAGTCCACATCTCTCCTTCTTCACATCTCACATTCCAGTTGACGGCAACACCAGAATATGAGGCAACGACTCCACCGAACCCTTCCACTGCCGTATCATACAACGTACACTTCCCCTTTCATATAAATCAAACGGTTCTTCTTGTTCTCTTGCATTCTTATGATGGATAGGCTAGCGTAGTATGATCAGAAATGTTGATAATAAAAAAATCTGCACAATTAAATCTAGAAATTAAAATCTCATTTACATAGATTGTACAAATCTAATAGATTTAATTGATACCCTTCATGAGAGGGAACTCGAGAATTTGAGAACCAAACTGTCTCTTGCATCCTGGTGATGGATCATGTAGTATGATCTGAAACATTGATGATAAAAAATTCTACACAATTGAATTTAAAAATTCAAATCTCACATACAATGTTTGTTTACTCATCTTGATAATAGATCATACAATGTAGTTTTTATAACATACTGTTCATAGGTAAAAATGCACTAAAAGTGGGTTGATTTTAGGTGTCCCATAGCCCAAACTTCATAAAGATCATAGAATGAGTTTATTTTTATTGCTCTATACTGAGGGGTCTATATAGAGCATGGTGGTGTCAAATTAGAGCATGGTGGTGTCAAATTTTGATGAAAATTTTGATCATATAGTCAAATTTAAAATTCAATCATATAATTTGATACATATGTTGTTGATAGTTTTAGTAGATATGTGTTTAGTAATTGTAGAAGGAAAATCAATATATGGTTTGCTAGTAATTTTGTTTTCGTTACTAGTAGTTGGGATCCTCTATTAGATAATATCTGGTTTAGTATTACTGATTTGGAGAATCTCCTTTCTGATATTAAGGAAAGGGTTGTTGATGTGATGGTAGTTTTTTCTCTAGACATGTTGTGAATGAATGGTTTAACCATAATGTTATATTAAGCACCCTCACTTTCCTTTTCTTTTTGACTACTTGTAATATCAAAAACATAATTTGGTAAATTAAATATGTTTTTGATCAAGTATTTTTGGTATTTTAATTCAAGAATTTTATAGTGAAACTTATGAGAGGACAAGTCTTACGTTGAAATCTTTTTGGTTTAGAATGAAGGTTCATGGTTTTTGGACAATTGTTGCTATTGGATCAATCTAATCGCTCAGTTATCTATTATGGAAACACAAGCCTTAAGTTGAGACCTTTTAGATTAAAAGTCAAGTTTTGTAATTCTAGTTATCTAACATGAAAGTTGGGTTGAAACCACTTCGATTAAAAGTAGAAGCACGTGTTTTTTAAATGTAGATTAAAGAAAATCATTTGAAGATGAATAAGCTAGAGTGTTCTTGGATGTGTGCAAATTTTTTTAAAATTGATACTTTGGATTATATTATATGATTTTTTATCACAAGAAGACAACAGTTGTGATGGATTGTAATTTTTACTCCTTGAGGAAAGATGGATAAAGGGATGAAAAGCTAAGATACAAAATGTGGGTTTCTAACAAGTCATCAAAAATGTTTTAAAAATATTGATGTAAAATAAAAATATAGATATCAAAAAGATTAATTAATTGAAACAATAGACCAAAGCAGGGTAGAATAACTACCTAGTAGTATAGAAAGGTGAAAAAAATGCTCTAATAAGCAAAGGAATGAAGTGCCCTAATTATTAAAATACATATTAATCTATATAATGGTTAAAAAGATAATTATCAACATTATTTAAAATGAATTAGAATTGACAATATATTGGTGAAAGAAAATGATAATTAAAAGTTATTTTGATGGCTCTTGAGAATACAAATTTTATGTTTGATAACTTCTTTAATGTATATTATTTTGTAGAGGGTCATGCTCTTCTTTGATAAAGAATATAGAAACCTAAAAATAAAAAGCTTCTTTAATTTTACTTTACTATTATCAAATCCATATTTCAAAAGAAAGCACTAAAACTTTAACCAAAGACAAGCCTAGTGCCCTCATGAAAATATTACAATAATTATTTTAAATTAATTTTCAATAATATTTTTAAAAATCAACTCTTGAAAATCTCTAATAAAATTTATTTATGTGAACTTTTTATTGGTTATACTTTTCTAGGTAGGGTCTATCGATGGAGAGCTAATGGCCTAGAGAAAGCATCCTCATTACACATGAGAAGGGAGCTCTCTTACATCTCTCCAAGGGGAGAATGTACATCATTAAATGAACAAACTTTTTGTGTTCATTTTTTGTATATAAATTTTTATGTGCTCTAGAAACAATTAAATAAATAGTATGCAAGGTGAATGTACCCATAGTAAAACATGTCAAGTTTGGGCTCACTAAATGTGTTCTCCTTGATCTTTTCAAAAGTCTTTTTCAAATGAATTTTCCACAAAGAATATAACTAAATGATATTTACTTTTAAGAAAATTGATATATTTATAGAGATCGTTTGACAAATCCTATAAAATGTAAAGTCACTTTCACTATAATTTGATGTCATTATTCTTCAACTAACAATCAAATACTTCGAATCAATTTAACTTATTTAATTTTGATAAGAAATTTTAGTTCAAGATAATTATTTCATTGATCATTTTATTTTGAAAAATCAATCTTGCTAAAATTTTATGTCATCATTCTTCAAGCAAGAATCAAATACTTTAAATTTATTTAATTATTAAAAAAATAGATAAAATTAATTATATTATTAAAACTAATTGTATTATTGAAAATAACAAATTTACTTCAAAAAAAATCTAAAGACAGACATTTTTTTATATACATTCTAAAGATACAAGGATTAAATTTAAAGTTAAATATGACCACTCTTATGGATTTTCACAATAAAAATATTGTTCTTATAAATTATTTTTCCCTCAAGATACTACGAGGGAAAGGATGTAGGAGCAAAATGAATCAAATATTTTGAATTGTCAAATGTAACAAGGAGAGGTGCTTAGAGTTAAATGGTTCCACGCTTGTAGAAAAATGAAATATATATGAAGAATTATTTGTCACCTAGTACACTTTACAAATTTAATAGTTGTACTCATCATAGTATGATTAAGGGGAGATTTCTTTTAAATGAGAAAAGTATATTATTAAAGACATAAACAATACATACTGTACATTATGAAATTGTACAATTATAAAGTATATAATTACTATATTATCATTACTATTATAAAACATAATAAAAGGTAAATATGTAATCTATTCTTACTTTATATTGAAACAATAGTAAGAAGTGAAACACCTAATAGGTAGTTGTATGATATTAATCTTCTATCAATTTTTTAAAATAGATTATATGTATTGGTAGATAATCTATTTTGAAAAATCAATGTCATAACTGACAACTTAAATTTGTCCTTCTCCAAATTCTACGTAGTAAGTTCAAATCAATCTTTTATTACAATAACTTAGTTGGAAAGGGCCTACATTATCAAAATGGTTGTCATATCATTATGCTTATTGTTGAGGTGTCAAAAATGGCCTAAAAGGAGAAAGTTTGGCCAATAATTGTGCACCAAATCATATATTTTCGTTATGTTCATGTGGAATCACGTGACTTGTTATTTTTTACATATAAGGAATACATTTGGTTCAATTATTCATACTAATCATCAAAACTAACAATTTTAAAGCCACAACTACTAGCATTATATTATTAGAAATATGAAACATAAATCAATAATTACTATATCAACTATTAGAAAATATTAATTATTGGATCCTTTCCATGATAGGAACAACATAACAATTCTCTTGACCATGCACTAAACAATAAGATTCTTCTTTCACCTCTTTTTTGACATTACAAGAATCAACTTCAAACTTTTAATGCGATTCGTAAGATTCTTATTTTGGCTTTTTTTCAAGATTGCAAGAATTGACCCCATAAACCTAATGCACTAGATAGACTTTTAACTTAATTAGAGAGATTCTTCTTTCAGTTTTTGTTAAGATTGTAAAAATTGACTCAATCCCATAGACATAAATGCACAAGGAAAAATAATAATGTGAGTAATTATGTTGAAATAAAGTCTTGTTGAACACTATGACTACTTACTTCAAATATTACTTTTAATTAATCAAATTAAAGCCTTCTAGGGAAAGAGCACCAATACTCACATACCCTAACTTTGTGCACCTTTAGAGCCTAAACTATAAGCCATATTAACAAGTGGGAGATAATTTTCCATAGCAAGTCAAATTGTGACATCACTATCACAATTCAAATGTGTAGTTTGTAAGTCAACCTCATTGACCTATGTTTTATGAGTATTGGTTCACATGAACCCATTTATCATGAGAATGAATGGAACACTTAACATTCATTTCATCTACGTGATGCTCACAAAGGTGTAGCATTTGGACTTCCTCGAGACTATAAGTCAAATTTTAACTTCTTTTCTTGTTGATAAGTAGGAGATAATTTCTACAGCTAGTCAAATTGTGATATGAATATCAGGATTTAATTGTGTGATTTTGAGTCAAACTCGATGACCCATGTTTCATGAGTAGTGATTCAACATGAATCCATCTCTCATGAGAATAAATGGAACACTTAGCACTCATTGGATCTAGGTGATGCTCACAGGGGTGAAGCACCGAGACTTCCCGGGAGGTCACCCATCCCAGTACTACTCCAGTCTGAGCGCGCTTAACTACAGAGTTTCCTCCATAGTTAAACCCAAAGCTTGCAACCCCATTTGCAAAACCTTCACCAAGTGTTGTGCCTTATGAACCATTCATTAGAAAGCCCCTTAAGCTCATCATTGATAAGTAGGAGATAATTTCTACAGCTAGTCAAATTGTGATATGAATATCAGGATTTAACTGTGTGATTTTGAGTCAAACTCGATGACCCATGTTTCATGAGTAGTGATTCAACATGAATCCATCTCTCATGAGAATAAATGGAACACTTAGCACTCATTGGATCTAGGTGATGCTCACAGGGGTGAAGCACCGGGACTTCCCGGGAGGTCACCCATCCCAGTACTACTCCAGTCTGAGCGCGCTTAACTACAGAGTTTCCTCCATAGTTAAACCCAAAGCTTGCAACCCCATTTGCAAAACCTTCACCAAGTGTTGTGCCTTATGAACCATTCATTAGAAAGCCCCTTAAGCTCATCATTGATAAGTAGGAGATAATTTCTACAGCTAGTCAAATTGTGATATGAATATCAGGATTTAACTGTGTGATTTTGAGTCAAACTCGATGACCCATGTTTCATGAGTAGTGATTCAACATGAATCCATCTCTCATGAGAATAAATGGAACACTTAGCACTCATTGGATCTAGGTGATGCTCACAGGGGTGAAGCACCGGGACTTCTCGGGAGGTCACCCATCCCAGTACTACTCCAGTCTGAGCGCGCTTAACTACAGAGTTTCCTCCATAGTTAAACCCAAAGCTTGCAACCCCATTTGCAAAACCTTCACCAAGTGTTGTGCCTTATGAACCATTCATTAGAAAGCCCCTTAAGCTCATCATTGATAAGTGTTGTTGTTGTATGAGAATTGATAACTTAAAAATATTTTTGGGCTTTCAAGTATTAACAAAACTACCTATAGAGATTGTCAAGCATTAAAAAGTCAGAAAGTGTCACTTTCAAAGCGTCCCTAGATACCCATTGAAAGCTGCATCACTAGTCAGTCAGTCAAAACTGCTAGTTCTAGTGACCAATTGTCATAATAGTCATACACAAATCCCCACATGATAGTGCACAAATGAACCAATTATCAACCAAAAAAGTCAGAAAATGATCGACCGCTAGTATAAGTGTTATCATTTTTTTTATTCTTTTGGTTGTTGAAGGTTTAGCCTTATGACTTTGCCTCTAGTTAAGAAGGGTATCCATTTTGCCAAATTCACCCGAGGCATGATCTCAACTTCATCCCTTTTTGATGTTGCAGCCTTACATTGACTAAGACTTGATCCCTAGTGGTTTGTTACAAACCATTCAGTTTGACCAATAGACCAAAGACCCGTTGACCAGTGTTATATATATTTTAGACTAATCAAATATGCATTGACCCTTTTCAATTAATAATTATTTGTAATTTTAATAACTAATTCAGTAGGAGATAATTTTGATAACTAATTCACTATTTTCCTCACAAAAAAGTTTACATTTACCTTGTACAAAACTCATATCAATACCCATTTATTCTCAAACCGAAAACAAAGGGAAAATCAGCACGGATATCAATAGTGACTGACACGAGGCAGGAGCACAGTTGTGTCTTTTTAGATAATCTCGTGTCCAAAGAGAACTACGTAGCATTAATTGAAGATCTATAAATGGCAGAGGTTGCTGTTATTCCAAATCCTACGGACTCTGCAACACCTGCTGTTCTTCTTTATTCCTCCTCCTCGGAACTAAGCAACACGTGCCCGCGGGACCAGGTTCGAGTCCCCCAGCCTCCACTGTCTCCCCAGCGAACCCAAAACCCCCCTTCCTTCCCTTGTTTGCCGTGCATGTCTCCCCACTTTTCACTCCAACCGCTTCTGTTCCTCGTGCTCCCCGTCACCGGCACACGGGCAGTCTCGGTTCTCCCTTCATATGATCCTCCAACAAATTATCTATGACTATTTTAAGGGGTTACGTTTGGGCCCTTGGGCCGGTAAAACCCGAGTGCTTTAATAGCCAACGAGTTTCAAGGCCACTCTCTCGTTTAGTACTTTTATCCCCACAAAGGTTAATGATGGTTAGGGTTTGCAATAGTGTACATTAGTTTTGTCATCAAGTCATAAAGTCTAGTCTCTTCCTTAATGTCTCATTCTACTTTTAAAGATCGTTGCCTTGGTGTTTTTTTTGTATATGTGGTATCAAAAGAGTATAGTATTCTAATTTCACTTCTCAGAAGGTCTAATCTTCTCTCCGTCCATGTGGTACCAAAGATCATAGTGCTCTAATGATAGTGGTCACACTCAAGTAAAGAGATGATCACTCCGCCCAACCCATAATATTTGCTTCATTGTCACTAGCTAAAGGTTGAATCTTGTCTCAGTTCATGTGATACGTCGCTGCTTATAGTCAAGTAAATAGTTGGTTGGGGTCTAGTCTCTTCCCAACACACGAATTTTGCTTCAATCTCACTAGACAAAGGTCTAGTGTACATTAGTTTTGCCATCATGCAAGTCACAAAGTCTAGTCTCTTTCTAATACACATGGCATTAGAGAGTGTCTCATTCTAATTTGATTGGTCATTGGTTTGGTCCATGTGGTATCAACAAGCTATTGTTCTAATTTCACCAATTGTAAGGTCCACTTTTCTTTCAGTTTATATAGTACCAAAGAGCACATCATTCTAATTCCATTGGTCATAGTCAAATAAATAGTTGCCTAGATGTTTAGTCTCTTTCCAACCCATGACTATCGCTCTAACATCACCGATCACAGTCAAGTCAAGAGTACATTGCTCTAAAGGTCCAATCTCCTCTCAACCCATGTAGAATTGAAGAGTGTATCACTCTAACATTGGTCACATAGAATGTTGGTTGGGGATCTAGTCTTCTCCCAACCCATTTTGTGCCAAATAGTGTGTTGCTCCACTATTACCAATCACATGTCCAGTGTCCTCCCAACCCATGCAATACCAAAGAGAGTATGGCTCTAACAATACTAGTCATGTAAAAAATTTATCTAGTGTGTAAAGTTTATGGGAAAACTATATGGTTCTTCTAGTCTAAACAAAATTGTCCTATATTAGCTTTGTAGGGTTATTTTCACAACAATATGGGGATTTATATATCTACAAATTATAAGGTTTCAAAGTCTAACTTGACATGTAACTTACCACATTGACATGTTTAGTGAGAAGTGTATTCAAAATATTTTTTCTAAGATTTGACCAAAATCTCAGATTCTCTAGTAGATAAACAAAAAAATTGAGTGTTTTGTAATACCCTGCTTGGAGATCCTTGGAACACAAGGATACAACATGCATTGAATAGTTTTTTCTTAAGATAAGTTACTCAACAACAACATAAAGTAACCAAGTGCAAGATTGAAATATCTATTCAAGATAATAAAATGGGAACATGGTTAAACTCACATGTTCACCTACACAAGTGGAAGTCTTACAAACACTTTCAAAGATCCCAAGCACTAAATGATAACTTAGAATCAAAGATCACATGAATCATGAGAATACTCAAAGGAGATTCAGATAACATCCACGATGTTTAGGGGAAAATGACACCAATGATAAACAATGCAAACAAGATTAAGCAAGTTGAACAATTTCTCTCTAAGCTATTCAATACAAGAGAAAGAGGGGCTTCCAAGCATAACTCTTGATAAGCCTAAAATTTGATTAGTGAAACCCCAAAGAGGACAAAGGGCTGCCAATACAAAATCTAGAAACTTGTCAAGGAGGTACGCTAGCAAGTTCTCTTTCATGCAATGTAAATAAGAGATATCACAAGTATAGATAAAAAAATATACACAAATATCCCAATAGAAATTTGAAAGTAAATGTATGTTAAGAGGGAAAATAAGGGATATGGTACTCACCTCGATACATGGAGAGGAAGATGTAATTTTGGCTCAACGCTTGTAGATCTAAATTGTTTCTAAACTTTCGACAACACATCTCAAAATAAAATGACAAAAGGGACAAAAATAAAAAATCTCCCCAAAATTTAAAACTAAAGGACTAGGTTGACTTGGGAAGATGTCTTATAGCTAGGTTGACGTAGTCCGATGACCTGAAAGGGACATCTCCAAAAAGCTTGTGAACAGTAGGTTCCAAATCTGTAATCCTTTTCACTCCCACCTACAAATCTATAACAAGTTATGTGTGGGTGGGTGGCTATAAAGGGGTTTTCCTTAGTCAACCCCCTATTTTGACGATTTTCATTTCCAAAAATAGTTGCGAGGAAAAATGTTGTGTGTATCTGTGTAACCCTACATTTATAGATCTCGAATGTAAATATGCTAAAATGCTAAGAATACACTCTGTGAGTAAAACCCTAGCATGTAAGTGTGTATCTATGTAAAATGTATGTAAATGTATGAAGGTGCATAGAATCATATCTAAAGCATGATGTAGAAATCATACCAAGCCTATAGAATTTTAGGCAATCTATGGAGCCAGAGGCCTTACATGCTCTATCAATTTCAAGGGGGGCATTAGGTAGAGAACTTTCTTTTAATGGGTTGGAATGCCTACAATTTGGTTGGGGTTGGGGGGGGGGTGTATGGGGGAGAGGTGGCTTGAAGCAAAAAGTACTCTAACCATCTTCAAGATACCTATACAACTCCATGTTTGATATATTCGTGTTTGAATGCTTGATGAAGAATAATAACCTCACAATGAAGTTCACAAGAAACCAACCCTTGCAATTGCTCGAAGTCAAATAGGGATGTCCACAAGTGCTTGCTCCTTGCTCCTCTCATACCCATGTCATGTCATGTTATGTTAAAATGAGGGATTGAATGCATTTTTAAAGAAGATTTCATGAAATTATTCTATGAGGGTTGACTGCACGAGCAAGATTTTAATAAGAGTTAAACATTTGCAAGCCCTTAATCAACGAAAACCCTGGGACTAGGCCGACCTAGGTCAACCTTGTCTGGACTAGGCCGACTTGGGTTGACCTTGTCTAAACTAGGTTAACCTGGGTCAACCTTGTCTGGATGAGGTCAACCTAGGTCGACCTGGTCTAGAAAATTGACTTTCAAGGTCTTCCTGTCCAGGTTCCAGTTGTGTTAGATGGTCATCCAGAGATCCAATCTAGGATTTTCAAGTCCTAGAAAGAGAGGATACTCACATATTATGTCCTAATCTATTGAATATGTGAAGGAGGGAAATCAAGGAGGATTTATTAGGTCCTACCTCGATTTTTCCTAGAAGGAGGAGAAAAGAAGTGAAGTGTGTGCTTAAAGTGTGAATATGAAATACAAACACACTAAAGAGGAGCTAAAAGCTCTTAAATCAAAGTGTGTCAAATTTAAGATGGTGCATTTATCCCCCACTTTAGCAGGATATGACACTAAATGCATACAAAAGATAAAATAAGAAAACATAATTGTAACTTGTAAAAAGGATATAGCAAAGTCCATATGCACAAATCCTACAAAAAAAATTAGTAACCACATCCTACAAAGCCATGCCCCCCTTATTTTGGCTTGCTCATTTAGAAAAGATGAAACAAGGGACCACACTATACACAGTAAATTGTCAATAAAACATGATGAAAAGAAGGCCCCAAAACACTACTATATGGACTCTAAATGTTTTAAGAGGGTCTTGGAAGGTTAGGTAATTGAATGATGATTCCAATGCCTATAATGGTATAGAAATTAGAGTTACCAACCTCAAGATATGACGGAAAGAGTGAATAAGTGTATTACTTCCAAGTTAGGGTTTTGTAAAACATATTCAAAATGTAACCTAAAATAATGTTACATGTGCTCATGTTACCTTTTGAAAGCTCATTTTTTACCTTGTGCTTGAATGAGAGAAGAAGAAGGAAGAAAGATGTTGAAAATGAAGCCACTACAACGCACATGGATGAAGGTGCTTTGACAAGATGTGTTGGATAGTTTTGCACTTGATGAGGTAAGCATCAAATCCATAATTTCATACCTTTCTTTGTATTTCTACTTCCATTGATGTAGATTTTAGTCATAGATGTGATTTGTAGTATCTTGAGGAGAAAGTCAACCTAGTCTTAGGTCAAGTAGACCTAGTCCTTAGAGGATCTAGGGTACCCCACGATCAAGTCAACCTAGTCATGAGGCAAGTCAACCTAGTCCTTGGGGAGGTTAACCTAGTCCCTAGGCAGGTTGACCTAGTCCAAGGAAAGTTGACCTAGTCCCTAGGAGGTCAACCTAGTCCAAATGAAAACTAGGTAGATTGCAGATTTTATATGTGGGACTAATAGATCTCTTGTTTGATGCTTCTAAAGGATCCCTCATTCATGCGATAGCACTATAGATCAAATGTGATAATATACATCTAAGAGTGCATCCAAGATCTAGGAGCAATAGATGTATAGATGCTCAGGGATATAGGGTTATACTGGGTAGCACAATAGCCACATGTGAGATTTCATAGGGGAATGTCCATAGAATTGATGGAGAGATGGGATGAGACCACATGCTCATTCAACTTACCAGTGGGAGAGATGACAATCACCTTGGAGGATGTGTACCGAATCTTGCACCTACTAGTTTGAGGACTGACAGTGAGACCCTGAGGACACAAGTTATGTGTAGAGATAGTCACAAATTTTGAGTACTGCATGCACATACCATATAGAGACAGATGAAGACTAGGGCTTGTGTGCCTAAAGGGAATCATCCTAGGATGGGCACCTCTATTGAGGAAGATTATGTTATTTTCCACTACCACTACTGTCATACCTAATATGAAGGGTATGGTGTTCCTGACTCCTTTGGTGCATATAGTTAGGAATATGGAGAGAGAGTTGACAACGTATGCATTGGGATAGAGCATGTTAACACATCTATACTATGAGCTAGGGAAGTTTGTAAGATATCATTGTTGAGTGAGTCTTACAACATGTACACTCTTATAGGTGTGGGCCTTTGAGCACTTTACATGCACTAGGCCAATTGGGTTCCCAACTAAGACACCAACAAAGTTACCAAGAGTATATGCTTACGTGCTAAGCCATCCCTAGTAGTTTGGAGATGTATTATATTGGAGGATTAGATTTGACCAGTTACAATCTACTAATGTGACATGGAGACCCTACTATCTCATGGTAGAATGACTAGACTCAATAGTAGAACTGATTGATACAGAGATAGAGGGTAGGCATGAGTACATAGTGGTGCCCTACTATTATGATAGAGTGTTGCAATAGTTCAGTTTTCAACATGGTCCATCTCCATCTATGCCTTGATATTCATACAGACCTAGATATAGAGACATCCCTAGGACTAGATATTGACTAATAGTAGATGATGTGACATTGGCAGATACCAAGAGCCCAGATGACATAGAGTTACCCCCTAGAGTAGAGGAGTATCCAAAGACTATCTATGGTATTTCAGTGTTGAGGGTGATAACATATTCCCAAATGACTAACATACAAATGATTCAGGTCCATATTCCAAAGTACCATGAGGAGACATAGATGAGAGTGGTGATGATGAAAAGGATGATGATGATGACAATGAGGCTCCACTTGAGGGGGAGATGATGGATTTTGAGGGTGAGGAGGATACACTAGTAGTGGGTGGGAGAGAAAAAGAGAGGATACCCTCTCTTGTAATAGCTAGACCATTGTGATCTTGTACACCATGAGGTCAAACTGGGACCCCTCCTTCTAGGACCAGAGAGGTAAAGCATGAAGAGTCAAGCCAATTGCCTCCAGCTACCCATATCTGAGACATAGATCTTAGGTTCCAAGAAGAAGATCCAACTTTGAACAATATTATAGATTGATTATATGAATAATGATAGAAAATAGATAACTGATAAAATATTATTTGGTGCAACTAGTACAAAGGAGCGAAGATTCTTGGTGAGGGACATCCTAATGGACATGGCCATAGAGGAAATGATTCCTTCCACTTCACATATCTAATATGAGAGGAGATGAGATCTCGAATGCCACTCATACATCTTTTCACATGTAGTAGTGGAGCTACAATTAATATGTGAGTAGCTAGATCAGCAAACCTGTGAGCTACATGTGTATTAGTGCAGATCTCATAGTTAATCAGAGAGAAGTACATCTAGGAGTCACACATATGTGTCGACTACCCATTAGACAAATCTATCATTGCATCATAGAGAAGAGAGATCGTGATCTCACCATCCTATGGATGAGAGTTGATTGTACCATTTTAATATGGGGCACATTTTGTATCTAGTGCCTACTATGTATACCAAAATAGTTTGATGATATATATATATAAACATGTTTCAATATTCCTTCTTATGATTAATTTTCATAACTAATTACATAAAGAAAGAAAGTAACATTGAAATGAAGATAACATGTACTTAACATTCTTATAATCACTTTCTAGATTAGAAAAGGAGAGAAATGCATGCACACATAATAGTAAGAAAAGTGAACGATTAAACATAATAACAACATAAATGCATAATATTAATAGGTTCCTTAAAAGACACAACATTCATATCAGCAATTTTGTATGCACTAGACGCATATACTTCTGTAATAATATAAGGACCTAACCAGTTGGGACTAAACTTCCCTTTTTAACCCGATAAGGAATTTTCATTCCTTTGATTCTCTTAAAGAACTAAATCAACTATAGAAAAAGAGCTTTCAATCATTTTACCATTATATCACTTGTTCACCATTTTATGATAAGCCATGATGTGTTCTAGAGCATTAATTCATTATTCATCCAACATCTCAAGCTCTTGTAAATGTTGTTCTTGAAAGGTATCCTTGTCAATTATACCTTTGAAAGAAACTCTCAGAGAAGGAATGTCTAATTCTAAAGGCATAACCACATCTTCTCCACACACTAAGCTATAGGGAGATGTTCAAGTCATAGTTCAAACATCAGTTGTATAATCCTATAGAGTATAAATGAACTGAGTGTGCCAATCCTTATCATTTTTATTAACTGTCTTCTGAAGGATCTATTTGATAACCTTATTAGAAGCTTCAACTCATCCATTAGGTTGAGGGAAGTAAGAAGAAGAAAAATGATGATGAGTAAAATATTTTTCCAAAAAGGTCTTAACTTCCTTGTTCTTAAATTGAGCTCTAGTATCTGAAATGATAGGCATGGGGATACTAAACCTACTGATAATGTTTTGAAGGATGAAGCCAAAAATTTCATCTGCAATGGTAGAATGTAAAGGTACAACTTCTATCCACTTAATGAAGTAATCTATAAGAGTAATAATATAAGTATGTCCTTGAGAAGAGAGGAAAAATCTTACCAATAAGATCAAAACAACACACACTAAAAGGCCATAGTGGAACTTGAGAACACAAAGCATATGTAGGAGCATGAATAAGGCTTTTATGGTGCTAGGATTGCAAACACTTTTTGACAAAGATGAATGAGTCTTGTTCCATTGTTTGCCAATAATATCCCATCCAAAGGAGTTTGTTAACTAAGGATTTCCCTCCAAAATGCCCCCCGCATGATCTAGCATGGGATTCTTACAAAGCCATAGGGATTTCAACTTTTGTAAGACATCTAAGGAAATGACCATCATAAGACCTCTTCTAATGAACATCAACAAGGATGATATAATGAGCCACAAGTTTTCAGATCCTATTTCTAGAAATCCTAGTTGTAGACTTAGGGAAATATCTATCTTTAAGATACTAATAAATATGAGAATACCACTCATCTAAATGTAAGTTAATACATGTTACATTTAATGGGGTATCATGTAAAATTGTAGGTTTAGATAGAGTATGAATCGTGAATTGAAAATCTAACACACCCTCCTCTAAAGTAATAAGATATGTTGCACTAACCATAACATCATCATGCCGATTATCCTTACGAGGTAGGTTCTGAATAGAAAAGGAAGCAAATTTCTCAAGAATATCTACAACTAGATCTCGTTACTTGGTCAATTTATCATTCTTATCTTGATGAGTACCATCAATCTATTGTGTAACTAGTTGCGAATCATCAAAGATCCTAATGTGCTTAACGAGTAAGGACAAAGCCACTTTTAAACTAGTGATAAGGGTTTCATACTTAGCAACATTGTTAGTACTCAAAAGGTCAGATTGTAAGACAAAGGAATAAGTTTCCTAGATGGGGGTATCAATATAACTCTAGCTCCAGATCTAGTTTGACATCTAGATCCATTGAAGTATAATTTCCATGTCTCATCTATATCAATAGGCATGCAAAATTGATTAGGAAACTTAGTAGATTTTGTTGTTGAAATAGGAAAAGGAGCCTCAACCAAATGACCAATCAAGGCTTTACTTTTAATATATTTATGAGAAATAAACTTTAAATCAAACTCTATTAAGAGCATGAGCTATAAGTTGTCTAGATAAATCTATTTTTAAAAAGAGATGCTTTAAAGGACCAAATTTTGCATAAACATTAACTTCTGCATTAAAGAGGTAACATCTAAGTTTTTGATAAGAAAAAACTAAAGCAAGATGTTGTTTCTCAATTGTAGTATAATGTTTTCATTAATCAATCAATGTACGACTTATATAATAAACAAGACGTTCCTTACCATCTTGATCATGTTGAACCAAGACAACACTCAATGCCTTAGAAGAGGTAGAAGTATAAAGAAAAAATGACTTATTAGGTTGAGGAGGTTGTAAGATAGGAGGATTAGCATGATAAGTCTTGAGTTGTTCAAATGAAAGCTTACAATCTTCATTCCAAGAGAAAGTAGAATATGTATTGAGCAAGGAAGTGAAAGGAGTAGTACAATCAACCAGGTTAGAAATAAACCTACAAATAACTTGTATTTTTCCTTGTAAGCTATGAGGTTGCAAGATATTGTGAGGAGGCATATTGGATATATCATCACTTTCCTCTTTATCTATCTCAATACCTTTGTTAGATATGATAAATCCTAGGAGTTTTCCACTGTCAACCTGAAAGACACATTTTTCATGGATTCAGATGCATATTATACTTTCTTATTCTCTCAAATATTTTTCTAAGAGTAGGAAGATCCTCATTATGCTTCACAAATTTAGCTAGAATGTCTTCCACATAGTCCTCTAGAATCTTATGCATGTAGTCATGAAAAATTAAACTCATAGCTTGTTAATAAGTAGCACCCATATTTCTTAACCCAAAAAGAATCATTATCCAATAGAATGTTCCCCAAGGAGTAATAAAAGAAATATTGTATTGATCATAAGGAGGAATAAAAATCCGATTATATCTAGAGAATCCATCCATAAAAGATAGTAACACATGTTCAATAGATGAGTCTACTATCCTATCAATGTTAGGTAAAGGAAAGTCATCTTTCAAAGAATCCTTGTTTGAATCATGAAAATCAATACACATTCTTATCTTATTCTTGCCCTTAGAGATAGCCACAATGTTAGAAATCCAAGGGGAATAGTCTATAGGACATATAAAATGAGTGTCCAAGAGTTTTTCAATCTCAACCTTAACAAGAAGAGTGATGCTAGGGTTCATCTTAGCACTCTTCTACTTAATTGGCTTAACATCAAGTGTCAACACTATGTTATGAGTGATAATTTTAGGATCAATGCCAAGCATATCAAAATATTTCCAAGAAAAGATATCAGAAAATTCCAAAAGAAGCTTGGTAAGTTGTTTTTGTTCTATCTTATCCAAACATTATCCAATCTTAATAACCTTTTGAGAATCATCCTGATCAATAGACACGTCTATCATTTCAGTGATTAAAAGATTTCTCTTCTATGCTTCTTCCATAGAAGGAAGAGGATCGATATGTTTTTTTAATTCAATTTCTTCTCTAAAATAACCATTAATATCCAAACAATAAGGTTTTCTCTTATTATGATGGAAAGAAGGAAAATCCTCATATGCTAATAGAAATTCATCCAAAGCATCATTAGAGGAAAAACCATCCATAGAAGGTGATTGATCAAGTGTGATAACATGAGGGTTTGATAACTTCAACGAACCACTACAAATATGATTCACATTTAGAAAGAAGGAAGGTTCCTTACAATGATTAAATCCCAAACCATAAGTATGTGCATACCCATCATTAGATAAAGGAACATGTATTCCTTGTTTAAAATTTCCACATCCTTGACCATAAAACTCATGTTTAGAAAGAAAATGGTATCTAGGACCATAACGATCAACCATGTCAAGGATAGTCAAGGGAGCTTCGTAAGAAAAAACCTTTTGGCCATTAGGTTTAATAGTTTCAATGGTTTCCTTAAAGGAAGCAATGGTGAATTTAATATGCAATTCTCTAGAAAGAGGAGTTGAAACAAATTTTTTCTTCCCTAGGTTGTTTATATGGTTTCATGAAAGAGAGACCAGAAACCTTGTATTCCTCAATGAATGTTGAATTAAAGTCTAAAGTGCCCCAATCATTTTAAGATAAAGAAGAAGAAGTTTCTTCCATTGATTGATTGTTAGTTTCAATTTTATCCTTTAGTTTCTCTTCCTGAGGTCCCAACACCTTAGAGGATTCAACATTATAGAAACTATTAGGTCTATCATTTGCATGGAGAGTACACATCATATTGCTATAGATAAGCTTAACCTTGTGATGAAGAGTAGAGGGGATATCATGCATATTATGTAACCATGGTCTTCCTAAAAGAATGTTATAGTTGAGAGGTGCATACATCACATGAATTAGAGTATCCATTACAAAAGGACAAACTTTAATAGGAAGGGTTATGGCTCCCAAATTTTTCTTAGCAATTTTATTAAAGCCATTAAAGGAAGACTATCCATCTTCATAGTAGACATATGAATATTGATAGCTTTCAACATATCCAAGCTACCCATTATCAATAAAAGTCCTCTAAATAAGATTTCTATTGATAAGAACCACAACCATAAGATTTTTTGACATTATAGTCAAGTTTGTTCATTAGTGACACACACATTTAATCAAATAGTTTGTAGCTACTAAGCTTATTTTGTAGTTTATAGTGTTAACCAAGTAATTCAAGATCTACTGAGTTCTACAAATGCTACTGAGTTCCAAAAATAATATTTAATTCACACTGAGTAGTATCTACCAAGTTGGTGATTATTAGTGTAAACCAAGCTTCATAGTGTTTACCAAGTTTCTTAATAAAAACTAATTTCTCTAGTATTTACCGAGTTTGCAACATTAGTGATGTGAATCTAGTGTTGATTGAGCTAGGATGTGTCAACCAAGTGATTCAATTTATACTAAGCTCGCCATAATAGTGTTGACCGAGCTATGTAGTGTTAGCCAAGTGATTTAGTTTATATGCCAAGTTTCATAGTGTTCACAGAGTCACTAGTGCAAATCGAGTTTAGACTACTTGGAAGTGATTAGTATGAACCGAGCTTCTACATCTACCAAGTGCATGATGATGCTACGTGTTGACAATGGTTGTTGAGTATCAAAACCTCACCGAGTTTGTCTTTAGAACCCGAGTACTAGTATTTGGGCCGACTTTGTGTATTTTGGTGAAACTTGTACTGTAGCCAACTTTGATGAATTGTAATTTGGATTGGTATATGTAATGTATTTTATCACATCCAAATGTAATAAGTAATATATGTGAGAGCATGAGTTTGAATTAAGAAGGCTACAAGTAGTATAAGGAGAAACACATTTTTTTTTATCACAAAAAGGTGATCATTACACTACAAAGGAATCCCATTTAGCAAATCAGAGTTGCAGATCAGAGATCAGCCACTGCTTCATCTTAATAGGTGGAATAGTTAAATCCTTTCATAAGGTAGACTTAATAGTATTTTGTAAATCTCTTTACTAAGTGCATACTTCATTGTATGTTTTGTAAATCCTTTGACAAGGTGAACCTAGTAGTCCTTATTGTCCTAATAGGGTAGACCATCAGAAGTGATCATTGTAAGCCTTAATAGGCCAACTTTATACTGCAGTACTAAAGCTTGTGGGTGTCATCCCCACCCCACTTTTACTTTCTATTTGGAAGGTTTCTGGGTCACCATATTGTGTGTCAAAGTGTTATGAATATTTTAATGCTTTTAGCTTTTCATGCATGCAATTAGATTAGAATACATATGAAGGATTAATTGGTGAAATAAGAATAAGTTTTATTGGTTCTTTATTCACACCCCCCCCCACCCCCCCCCCCCCCCCCCCCCCTCTTAGTAACTTAGCCTATCTTATATTTCCAACAATTGGTATCAAAGCTTTGTGGTTCTCAAAGAAGAAGTTTAACAAATTGAGCAATGATTAGAGGTAATGGAGGTATTCATACTTGATACTTGGTTGTTGACAATGAAAAGCTGAATTTGGAATTGGCTATTGGGCAACTTAAGAAAGCAAAGGAGAAACTCTCTCAATCCTTGAAAAGAAGAAAAGATCTTGCAATACAGATGAATGAAAAACTCTATAGTGAAGAAAGAATTGAAGATATCTATTCAGAAAGTAATTCAGATGAAGCTAATGAGGCAATCAGAGAACTATTAGAAAAGAATGGTAACCTTCAAGAAGAAGTTAGAAAGCTGAAAAGAGAACAAGAAATTCAGTCAATAAGATTGTGTGAAGTCATGGAAGAAAAAGACAAGGCAAAAGAAGAGATAGAAGGAAAGAATAATGAAATTTAACATCTATCCCTTCAAAAGGCAGACTTCATTGATCAAATTACTAATGCAAATGAAAAAATCATGAATCTAAGATTAGAGAATGAAAGATTGCAAAATGATCTAAACATTGAAAAGAAAACAAATGAGAGGATGATGAAATCTCAAGCACACATGAATCAATTGAATGAGCAAAATCAATACAAACAGAAAGGCAAAACATGAATTGGATATAAAGAATAAGGTGAATCATCCAAGTAAGGAGCTCAAAAGAATCAAAGACTTACTTGCAATCATTGTGGTAAGTTAGGTCATACATCAAACAAATGTTGGAGTAATGTAAAGCTAAATTCAATAGAAAATGTTACAATTGCAATAAGCATGGTCACAGATCTAATGAATGCAAAGAGAAACCTAAATTTGAAGGCAAATATCACAAATGCAAGAAGCATGGGCACAAATCTTTTGAATGCAAAGCCAAGATATTGAACCCAACAGAACAAATTGTGAAAGCTATATTTAGTTGGGGCTACAACACATGGTGCAGATGTCACTACTATGGAGAATTTGGACACATAGGAGAAAACTATGCAAAACATCACATGAGGACAAGAGACACCACTAGAAGATGTTTTATTTGTAAAGAACTTGGACACCTTGCCAAGAACTATATGAACACTTGAAGAATTAAAGATGAAAAGAAAACCAAGGCTGACAACATCAGAAAGTACATGAGACAACAATGGATTCCAAAATCTTCTCAGAATGCAAGTCCAAGCCATGAAGCACATGTCACTCAAGAATTGGGTGACTCAAGCATTTCTACTTGATCTCCCATAGGGATAAGTGGAGCTAAGATTATAAAGTAGATATCTTACATCAGTTTCAGTCAGCTAGAAGGAAAGATCCATATCAATATTAAAGATGCAAGAGGGTCACCATGTAGTGCCTCTCCCATTTGACTTTCGTAAATCATCCTAATGGATGCAACCTTGTTGATCTTTTGTTGTGATGGATCATGATTGTGACAATGAGTGGTCTACACCATTGAGGTGATTGGATTTATGTTTCTGTATCAGTTGCTTTGATTGTGCTTTTAACTAATCTATGCGATTATGATGTGATTTATGGTTCACTGAGGTTCGTGCTAGTGGTTACCAGGATCGATGTGGTATCATGAGGTTGTTCCGTGATTACCTTGAGATGTGTGCAGAGATTGCATTGTGTACCTTTTACCATGCTACACTAGACTAGGTTCCTATAGTAGTGATTAGTCATGTTCATGACTGTGTTTTCTTATGTGTTTTAAGTGTCTTTTTGTTGATTATTTAATCAATAATTATTTAATGTTTAAGTAATTAGAAATGGATTATTCATGTTGGATTATTTGGTTATGTGTTGTGGACATTTACCTTGTTATATTTTTGATTAGAGAGATATTTGTTACTTATGTGATGTTTTACATTTGAGATGACCCGAGGGTCAGATGTTATACTTTGATTTTAGTATCATAGATTTTAGACTGCCATGCTATTCAGTTGATCATTTTGCATGACGATGCTATTTTGAGATGACAATGTATTTTATGATGATATCTAGTTATCTGGTATTTGGACATACCTCTGATTATGTTAGGTGATGGATTTAATGCTATGGTTATTTACTTCATTCCTGCATTGTTATGCTTTATGCGAATGTGAGTGATGTAAATAGATTATTTTAATATAATTAAATAAATGGTTAAATTAGGTGATTTAAGGCATTTATTGCTTCGGTTATGTTATTATATGCAATTGCACTTGATCGTGTTGTTTAGTGTGCATGATTTATATCCCTAGTAGTGGCACATGAAGTTAGTGATTCAACCTTTCATATTTTATCAATGTCATCCTTATATGGTCGACATATCCTTAATTAAATGTTTAATTTAAACCTTTAGGTGATTATTAAATTTGAACTCATTTGCATTATGTGGTTTGACCAGTGAGCGTGTCTGTGCATTTAGAGGTTTGCATTGTCGCGAAAGTTATTAAGGAAATTTATGTGTTTTTGGGTTTTCGGGCATTTTAATTGATTTATTTTAATTTTTGGTAGCTTTTCCATAGATGAATTCCTATTTATAGAAATAGCCTCTTTTTGTTTGGGTCAATTTGGGGTTTAACTAAGTTGGCTGGTTATTTTCCCTAATCAATTATTCACTCGAAAAATGAATAAGTATCCAAAAAGGAATTTAATTCCTCACTTCTCAGTTTTGAATTAGAAAGTTGGAGAGTAAAACCCAAAATCTTTTTCATGAGGATTTACTATTTTGTTTGTTTTGGGAGCTACGGGTGTGGGATTGTCGTGAAGTTGAGCTCGTTGGATCCAACTCGGGGAAACCTTGGATTGCCACAATTTTTAGCTACTTATGCGAGATATTTATTTTATGGTTCAGATTTTTGGTTTGCCCTTTTGGTTGTGAGGTAGGGCTTTCCTGTTTTATTGTTTCTACTCTGTTTCTACTTCTATTTTTTTGTAGCTGTTTGTTTGGAGGTTGAGAACTAGTGTTCCCCTCTGTTTTTGTATGCTAGTTCTACCCGATTGGGTATGTATGAACATTTCCCTATTTTTTGGGATGAGGGTTTGGAGTTTTGCATCGTTATGCTGGCCATTTTTGCATACGGTGTTTGATTCTATTTATTTTTGGATTTTTGGGGGTTTTGTGCCCAAAGGTCAAATGTGTTTTTAATTTTGAAGTTTCCCAAAATTTTGGAGTTTTTACCTCGTTTTGTGTACCGCCCTATTTTCTCAAGTTTTCTTGGCACAATGTGTGTCGTAGACTTGGATGATCCATTTGGACATCATTTAGGCCACTATTGCACTTTTTTTTGAATTGGGATGCATGTCGCATCTATACTCCCGACTTTGTGTTCGGTTGAGTGTTTTTGATACCTATTGTTATGGTTTCTTTTGGAACTTTGCTTTGTTTCATGGAAACTAGGATTCATGTAGAATCCATACTCTCGGATTAAGGCCGGTGGAGTGAGTTCATGACTTTTGGTCTTGTTACATCATTGAGATTTGTGTAGAATCCATACTCTCAGATTGAGGCCGGTTGAGTGATTTCATGATGTATGATTTTATTGGCTTTGGGATTCATGCAGAATCTATCCTTCCCATGTTGCTTTCAATTGGGTGTTTTCTTTGCATTATGTTCTCATCCTATCCTTGTGTTATGATCTTCGTGATGGTGGTGCGCCACACATGAGTACATGCACATACATTTGTTGGGTGACTTGCAAGGCCCAATCTTCTGTGGTACTTTTGGAAGTTATGATCATTGGGGTTGGGATGGGAGTATGCATGCCAACGAGCACTTGTCATAGGATGAGCATGGGTAGGGTAGGGTAGCATATGGAGGGGGCTTCTATCTCGTATCCTGGTGACCTCAATCCCATTGGGTTGACGAAGGATATGACATTTTAAATAAGTGATAAATAAATAAAATGTGCGAAAGGTAATAAAACTTAAGATAATAAAATGATACTTTTGTGTATTGGCCTTCCATTGAGGGAGTTGAGCTACACATATATGAGCTTGGGCCTTTTGATGCCAAGCGACTCTCCATGATGTCTATCCCTACTTAGTAGCCTTTTGAGTGTCTGACCAGGACCTATACTCCTTGCATTGTCTTAGGTTCTTGGTTACAACCATCATACTGTCTGGCGTGAGTGTTAGCCATGGATGTTGTTTTTGTGTGTTTAAGGTTGGATCATTATCTCCATTAGCACGGTGGGTGTGGACCTACAAGTTCCACGTGGTTGGGAGGCATAGCTACCTTCACCACTGCTAGGGACCAGTGTACAGAGACGGTCTTGTCCTAGTGTGACCGTTGCTGGATGTTTTCACTTGGTACTTCGGGTTCCGGAGTATGCTTTCTTGTGATTTATGCTTTCATTGGAATGCTTGGATATCATGTTTAGATGATGTTAGTTTATTTGACACATTCCCATATTATGATGTTTAGCATATGATTAGATGATGTGAATTGTTTTAGTAGCATATCTATTGCTTATTGATGTTTAGCATGTGATAGGTGATGTTATCTACTGTAGGATTATCTTATGCTTTTCTACTAGCATGTTAGATTTCCTTATGCTTCTATTGTTGCATGTTTTAGTAGTGATGTCCCTATTATGACAGTACTGACAATCTGATTGGTGGCTTGGGATGTTATGTGTGGGGGATGGCCAGGATCCATGATGGTCTTATGATGCTATTGACAGTTGGGAGGAACCATGTACTTAATTTGGTTGTTTTGTTATTGTGATATTATCTCTATACATTGCGATGTTGCTTATGTTCACTGTGATTTTCCTTCTGTTCTTTCCCTTCGATGTATGATTTAGATGGTTAGATTTTGGCTTTCCATCTTTTAGTTTGTTGAGTGTTTTCACCTCGAGATGTGGATCCAGTACTCCCCGGTGTGGAGGTTTTTATCTACGTTTTAGCTTGTTGTTTGTCCTTAGAGTTTTCTTTCTTTTTCCCTGGGCGACCATGTGTCAGCATGGTGCATTACAATATAGTGTCGCATGCCTATTTAAGGAATGTTGTATGATACACTTCTAGTATCGCACACCCTTTGGAGAAGTATCGCCCAACCCCTGATTGTGTTGCCCTCCTTCTGGAAAAATATTGCACGATACTAGTAAAGTATCACACAGTGCTATTAAAGTGTCGCACAGTTTTTATGAAACCTGCGTGGGTGGGCAGTGGGCACTTTTCGGTCTAATCCAAACTTTCAGGGATGGTTCGAGGTACCCTCTTAGGTGTTCTTCAATCCCTTGGTAGCACAATTTGAATTTTAGTTGTGTCTTTTTCGTAGTTCATTCTGTGGGGTTTAAAATATATCATTTAAGTATAAGTTGACATATATTTAATATACTTAAGATATATTTTAATATATGCAATGAATCTTTTGAGATAGGTTTTAGACCTCTCGGAGATAAGATAAAGATTCTAGGAAATTTGAGGGCTTCAGAAATCCAGACTTAGCCAATTTTTGAGGGCTTCAGGATTTCAGGCATAGCCAAATTTTAGGATTTTACATTTTACCCTAGCTTGGTGTTTTGTTGATGAGTGGTCATTTCTTGAGCCCTCATCTCATATGTAGTGGTTGGCAGATTTTGTTCATGTGTGTCAGTTTGGTAGTGTCATTCAAAGATCTGTTGGTTACCGAGATTGTGGTGAAGTCTTTTGTTGCGATCTTTGGGATCCCTGTATGATGTTGTCATGTGCATTCATACTTGTAAAAAATAAATTATTGGCTTGTATTTCATCCTTGTTTCCAAGGATCTTCGGGCTGGGCATTATACACCAAGTGCCTAAGGAAAATCAAGACCTTACCAAGCTAGGTCGGCTTGCAAGACCTTGCCAAGTAAGGTCAAGATACACTAACTCACTATGTGGATACCAAGATATAGTTGACTCTGTCGAACACTAAGATAAAAATGAGTGGAAAATAGTCTATCACCAAGAAAATGATTGCACTAAACACTTATGGCAACTGGAAAGTGAAATATGTTAAAAAGGAAGAAATCAAATTCATTTTTCACCGTGAATTTTCAAAGAGCCATTTGGGAAGAGTGATTTTTGTGCTTCCAAGTGATCTAGGCAATTTTTTGTTGAAGTTTTCCATGTTTTTAGAAACCCTACTAAGCATGGCATCCTCCAACAACAAGAACAAGGAAAGATCTGAGATGTTTGTTCAAGGAGTCGATTGGAAGACACCAAACTTCAAGTTAAGTCTGACAATTGCGAAAACACTTGATCCAACTGAAACTTAGTCATAGATTCCACCAAAGGTACTACTAGTTAATGATATTCGCTCACATTTTCATTTTTTGATTCAAGACTTTGGAACCCTAGAGATGGATGAAACTTTGAAGTTTTGTGTAAATGGTGCATTGAAACTCGAGCATCAACACTTGGAGACTAAGGGTTTAACCCACATTCCACATATGCCTTGAGACGTCCAGATAAAATGGATAAGGTTCATCCTTAGCCATGTACACAATGGGAAACTATGGTTGGAGTAGCCTATTTTAATAATGAACAAAATGGTTCATCTAGTCATAGGGCTCCCAGTGTTGACCAAGGCTAAGACTACCAAAATACTAAGTTGGGTAGAACTGGAAAGCAAAAATCTCATTGAATGGGATAGAAGAGGTATGAAGATCAGCTATGTAACTAACATGGAGCTGAAATTTTGAATCCATATGATAGCACATAAAATCTATAGCTCCAATTGTCTCAATAATGTATCATGTGAGGCAGTTGATCTAGCTCTCAAGGTGGTGAAGAACAACATGTCCTTCATCCTTGTCGAGCTTATGCTAAACCAATTCAACAAAAACATCGAGAGCATCAAGACATCAAATAATAACCCATATAAGTTTGGTTCACTCTTAACCTATTTATTCTTCTTTGTGCAAAATTTCTTCCCCTCAAAAGGTTTAGTCATATGGAGAAAAGATGTACCAGTACTATACCAGATCAATGAGTATATAACAGAGATGGGTGAAAACTATGTCAGTATCATGGATAATTATTTTGATTCATTCAAGGAAAAGATGAATAATAGATTTATAATTCCCAAGAAAATTGTAGAAGATTACAAGGATGATGTTTATTTTATGTTAGACTTTGACAAGGTATACATTCAAGTAGTCAAACCTAGAGTGGTGCAGGTTAAACCTTTAAGCTATTAGGGTAACATTGATGACACCAAGGAAATCATTGAGGCACTAATGAATGAACCTATAGATCCCAAGGCTACATATTTTGGTATGTATGATGAAGCCAAAGCCATAATAGAACTTGAAATAAATCTTCCTCAAGTAGTCAACAAAGGAAAGAAGAGGATAGAAAAACTAAGGCAAGAAAGTTCTACTCTCCTACTTATAGAAGGTAAAGGAGATGACGTGGAAGAAGATGAGGTAGAAGAAACTAAATAAGAAGAAGAAGAATCAAGAAGAAAGGGAAGGTTATCATAACCAGACCTAACAAATCATCTACTATGATGTTCACTAGAAGAGCATCCAGATCAAGAAAGAAGTTGAAATTAGGTAAATAAGAAGTAGATGATTTTATTTTCAAACGACCTCCACCTACATTTCAAGAGAAACTAAAAGAGATTGATTTAGGAGATGGCATGGAAAACTTTAAATCATTGAGATATGAGACCAGGAATGTAGAAGAGAAGAAGCAAGTTGAAGACATGATTATATCCAAGTTAGGTAAATGGAAATGTTCACACGATCAACTTGTGCAACAAATTCCCAATGAACTGATGGAAAGAATCAAACCTAGATGGGAACATGCTAAGAAGATGAAAATGATATATTTGAATAGACTTTGAGGTAGCTCATGCTGAGTCTTAATGATAAAGAAGTGAAAGAATCCATCAAGAGGAATGAAGAAAAATTCATTTTTAAATTCAACACTTGCTTGATACTAGTTAATGACATAGAACATGTGGTGAGGACTGCCACTACTACTTGGAAGAATATCTACAATCTTCATCAGAAGAGTGATTTTGTTGTTCATATTAGTGATAAAGAAGATGATGAAGATGAAAAGGAAGAAAAGGGAAATGATAATGAAGAAGAAACAAATGATGTTAATTAGGATGATAAGGAGCAAGAATAGGAAGCTACCGAGGAGAATCTCCTTGAGATTCAGAGTATTGAGGAAACTAACTCTGAGAATATTGCAGCAACAGTTATGGCCTCATTTCCTCACTCTCTAAGAAAAGATTTAAAGCCATCAGGCTTAGAGAAAGATTCTACCAAGCTGGTTGTGGCAACCACTACATTTCCAAGCACCCAACCAATCTTTGCACTTGTTCAGCTAAGTACTACATTGACTAAAGTAATCAACACTTCATCTACCAAGCAGTCAGTGCTTCCTCCTACATTAGATTTGGCTACATAGCAACTAGGTATTTCTTTAGTTAGTGCAATATCTAATTTTTTTGCTGGCCCTTCTATTTCTATTGTTGTTACAATCCCCAATGTACATATAGTTAGTACACATATAGTTGAGAGCAAGCCTCAACCAAGTACCAAGGTTTATAGCAAGGGCAAAGATAAGGAAGAAGACATTGATCTTGATGAGGGTATAGTTATCTTGAATTGGGATATCTCTACTTTGAATCTTGATCAAATGCACATAGTAGGTGAGCTATTGCAAAATAAAGCTAAGCAACAAAGGCTTAGAGTGTAGAGAAATAGAGAAAACCAAGTGCTAGAAGATGCAAAGAATATACTTGTAGATGCACTTAGTACCGAGATTGATACTACTCAACCTATTTTGGTTTAGTTAGCAGAAGTTGTTAATAAATTTAATGAAGATCTGAATGGGCAAGAAAAGTTGTTTTAAATAGTAGAGAAGAAATTTGAAAACAAAGTATTGGAGCTAGTTGCACAGAAAATTGCAATAGATCAAGTAGACTTGTCTGCTATCCTCAGCTCATTGGAAACCTCTACAAATAATGTTACTTCATTATTTAGTAAGTTATGTGATACATCTATCTTTACTCAAGAAATCAAAGATAAACTCTCCAAGATAGATGATGACTTAAAGACAATTGCACACTAGTTGTCACTTGACCCGAGCTACAATTCTACTCATTACTCAAAAATCAACTTTTTGACTAATATGCAACCATAATTATTAAGGGAAGAAGCTAGGATCAGGGCCAAACTTGTAGCCGTTCAACGAATGATTCTTCCAAACATGAATGCATTGTAGAAACACATTGC
This sequence comes from Cupressus sempervirens, assembly GCA_028749045.1. Taxonomy (NCBI): domain Eukaryota; kingdom Viridiplantae; phylum Streptophyta; class Pinopsida; order Cupressales; family Cupressaceae; genus Cupressus; species Cupressus sempervirens. Next base: position 712,173,349 of record CM053792.1, read on the forward strand.
ACATGCTAAAACTCTCATCCATGACAACAACTTCTACATAGATGATCACATGATGGATCTATCAATAGAAGTGTAAATTGCATTGCATGCAAGAAAGGTGTAACAAGAAAATTGGGACAAGACAATGTCACTGATTTTAAAGGTACATTCTGACTTCTTGTCACCTTTTGGCATCACCATGTAGCATACACCTTTGGAATATATGTCAAAAAGGCAGAGAATATGTGAAGATTGAATAAAGGGGGAGAAGATGAGAAGAGAAGATACAATATAAGAGACATGAGATATATGTATATAGAAAGTAAAATATGATATATATATATATATATATATATATATATATATATATATATATATATATATATATATGGGGGAGCATCATAATATTATACATATACATGTACAAATGATTAGAAAATATCTCTTAGCAAAGCAATTTTGAAAATTTTAAAAAATAGAGTATGTTACCAAGTTGAAGACACAGGATGGAGACTAAAGAGTGTTTTGAACTTAAAATTTTTGAGAATTCAGTTTTGATTGATTAAGTGTTTTTGTCACTAATGCCAAAGGGGGAGATTGTTGACATTACAATCAAGTTTGTTTATTAGTGACATGCACACTTAATCAAATGATTAGTAGCTATCATTGTAAACCAAGCTTCATAGTGTTTACCAAGTTTTTTAGTGCAATCCAAGTTCTCCAGTATTTATCGATTTCATAGCATTAGTGATGTGAATCTAGTGTTGATCGAGCCAAGATATGTCAACCAAGTGATTTAGTTTATATGTCAAGTTTCATAGTGTTTATTGAGTAACCAGTGCAGACCAAGTTTAGACTACTTGTAAGTAATTAGTATGAACCGAGCTTCTACATCTACTGAGTGCATGACAATGCCGAGAATTGAAAATGGTTGCTGTTATCCTATTTTGCCTCGGCCAAATTTGAATTCAAATATCCGGCCTGCCCAACAGCCAGTTCCTAGATTTAATATTATTTAAATGTCATGGAAATATTAAAAATTAAACAATCAAACCTTGTATCATTTAATATCTCCTAAAGTCCATTTGCCACTGGCTCGCTCCCAAGATCTATGGTTGTCACTGCGTCGTTTCAAAGAGCTACAAGGTGGTTATTTATGGTGACATAGAAAGCATTCACCACGTGGATGGTGGATCCTTTTCCCTCAGCAAGCCGCAAGACATGAGTTTTGATCACCGTCAGATCTTCATAGATCCATGGACGAGGCTTCCCCGCATTATCAAGATGCAAGGGTTTTAATTATTGTGGACAAGCACCCTAATGACACTTGTCCCAAATAACATCACAGGTCCACCCTTCTCGTAGGAAAATACGTGATGAGTTCCGACCATTCGATGCGAACAGATCCACGGTCGAGGCTTCCCCACATTATCAAGATGCGAAGACTTTAATAAATGCGAGCAAGTACTTTGCTACCGCGTGTCTCTGTGGGGTCTATCTCTCCATGAGTCATCAGGTGTTGTTAGTTGGATGCCAGGTGTTGTCAAGTGTGGTATAGGTTGTTGAGGTGGCGCCAAGTGTCATGGGCCTGGTATATGAGCAAGTGCAGAATACAAAAGATCTTCTTGATCGTTGATCTCGTAGAGATCAATGATCAAGGCTTTCTCGCTTTATGGAGTTGTGGGGAAGTTAAAAAATGCGAGAAAGTGCCTAAGGGACACATGTCCCAGTGGGCCTGGCCAAGGTATTAACATGAAGACAACACGATTAAGGTTAGCGGTTGGCAGATACATCATGGTTAGGGTTTGAGGAGGTGGCATAGTCAATAAGAAGATGTGGTCAACCGCGTGGAGACTCTGCTAAGTGGAAAAATAAAAGGAGATCGTTGGTCCATGTGGCTCATCCTGGTGCCAAATTTAGGTTGACCTGCTGATCCTGTTGATTCACGGGCTAGAAATAGAGGAGTTTTAGTTTTGTTGCACAATCTAATCCTTGTGATCAATGCCAACCACTCTTAGATATGTTGAACTTAGTGAACATGCGAAAGAAATCTATCTCTCCCCAATTGATCCATCTACCTGGTCAAAACTATTTAATGGCACCATTTTTGTCTTCTCAGGACCCTGTTCCAACAAGATCAGATATCATTGCATCTAGATATGTACTTAGATAAGATTTTCTTCAGATCTCCATGATTATTCTCTGAAGGAATTAAAGGTAGTGGTTGTGGAGTAACTTTAGTAAGAGGACATCTCAGTTATGCCTGAACTATAAAGGCAATTTTTGCAAATTTTGTTAGGGTCGACTCTTCTCTGACTTCTCTTTTATTGCTCTGCAATTTCACTGTAAATTCCCTTTGCCTCTAAACTGTATGAAATTTTGCCTTATCTCTTTCAGCCATTAATGTGAAAGTACAAGAACTATTTTCCTCTCATTGGTGTTTTGTAGCGATCTGTAATCTGCATGACTATTCAACCTCACAGTTCAAGTCCCATAGCTTGGAGGTTGTTTTCATGTTTTATAAGGTTGTCCTTAGGTAAGGCTTTGGAAAAGGGTGCAAACCTCTATGACAACATTTGCTAAGTATTAGAACCTCATCGAGTTTATCTTTGGAACTAAAGTACCAATAGTTGGGCCAACTTTGTGTATTTTGATGAAACTTGTATTGTAGTTGACTTTGATGAATTGTAATTTGGATTGGTATATATGTAATGTATTATATCACATCCAAATGTAATAATTAATATATGTGAGAGAAGAAGTGCAAAGTAAGAAGGCTACAAGCATTATAAGGAGCAACAAATATTTATCTATCACAATAAGGTGATCATTACACTACAAAGGAATGTCATTCAACAAATCAGAGTTGTAGATTAGAGACCAACCACTAGTTCATCATAATAGGTGGAACAGATAAATCCTTTCACAAGGTAGACTTAACAATATTTTGTAAATCTCTTTACTGAGTGCATACTTCATTGTATCTTTTGTAAATCCTTTGACAAGGTGGACCTAGTAGTCCCTATTGCTCCTAACAGGGCAGGCCATCAGAAGTGATCATTGTAAGCCTTAATAGGCCAACTTTATACTGTAGTACTAAAGCTTGTGGGTATCATCCCCACCCCAATTTTACTTTCTATTTGGAAGGTTTCTGGGTCACCATATTGTGTGTCAAAGTGTTATGAATGTTTTAATGCTTTCAATTTTTCATGCATGTAATTAGATTAGAATACATATGAAGGATTACTTGGTGAAATAAGAATAAGTTTTATTGGTTCCTAATTCATCCCTTCCCTCTCAGTAACCTAGCCTATCGTATATTTCCAAAAAGGATCGTCATACTAATATTGAACTTCCTAAGGTGGAAAATGTGTTGCAATTCTTTAGAATAATTGAGAAGGGAGGGTGAATAAGTTATCCAAGTTCCAAAGGTCAAAACTTACTATATCAACATATTCAAGCTACCCATTATCAATCAAAGTTCTTTGCATAAGATTTCTATTGATAAGAACCACAACAATATGATCATCATACTAATATTGAACTTCCTTAGGTGGAAAATCAGCCTCAGTAAACACAATCTAAAGAGGAGAAGGCATAGCATGCATACACTCTAAGAAAGAATTAACATTATCTTTGATTAGGTGTAGGTTTAGGAAGAGTAGATAAAGATTTTTGCAAAGCTTCATGATAGGCAGGGAATTTTGAAGAAGTTCCCATAAAGAGATCTTAACACTAGTAGCATGTAACCGCTCAACTAAATCATACTCTTTTACAAAGGAACTTGGTAAATGAGGTTCTTGAGAAAGAACTAGTTGAGAAGGCAGTAAAGGTATAGAAGCTAGCAAAATATTTGGCTAAGGATTATTCTATGTTCGATAAGTATGAGCAATTGAAGTGTAATCAGGTCTCCCTTTAAGGACTATAAGAGGCTTATCATCCTAAGGAACTCCCTTAAGAGTGATAATGGGTTGTTTATGTGGACATCCTTTAAGAGTGATAAGGGGATGAGAGAATCACATAGGTCCAATACTACACACACTATCACACATAAGAAGCCATGACTTATCCCTATTGTAAAGGTTGGTTGTAAAAGATGTATAGGAAGTCATAGGAGGAATGGATTCAATGAAGATCTAATTCTTTTCATCCAAATCTTTGCTACTAGACACCTTTAAAGGTTTACTAATAGACACATCATCAAAATATTCATGAAAGGAATCATACATCTTGAAGAAAATCAATATCACTCAAGAATATGTAAAACACAAGGTAATGCAAATAATGCAATATATTTTTGGATTTATGAATTTATGAATACAATGCATAAAAGAAAAATCTAACTACCAAGATCAAACAAGTTGAACAATGCCAACAAGACTAAAAAAGTTGAAGAATTTCTCCCCGAGTGATTCAATACAAGAGAAAGAGGGGCTTCCAAGCATAACCCTCGATAAACCCTAAATTTGAATAGAAAAACCCTAAAGAGAATAAAGGGATGCTAATAAAAAATCTAGAAACTCATCAAGGAAGTACGTTAGCAAGTTCTCTTTCATGTAATGTAAACAAGAGATATGACAAGTATAGATCTGAAATATACACAGATAGCCCAATAGAGATCTAAGAAGGAAAATAAGGAATAGGGTACTCACCTTGAAGCATGAAGAGGAAGATTTAATTTTTCTTCAAATCTCATAGGTTTGAACTGTTTCTAAACTTCTTGTTGGCATTAAAGATATGTTTTTCATTAGTGACAACACTTATTCATAATTCTGTATGGTTACCGAGTTCATCATTTAGTATCCAATGTTTATCGAGCATTCAATGGTTGCAAAGTAAGTTCACCAGTTTAGTAGTTCATACTGACCATTCCAATGGTTACCAAGTGAGTTTAGTAGTGCAGTAGTTCAAATCGAGCAGTTAGTGGATACCAAGCTTCACAATATTTATCGAGTCATTAGTTACTATGATGTGAAGCCAGTGTCTATCGAGTGATGGGATGAGAAATACTTATCGAGTGCAAGCAAGGTAAACATAATATTTAGTTCTTACCAAGTTACACTATATCTGTCAAGTCTCCAATGTTCACTGAGTTCAAAGCTACATTGAGTGATTAGTATGGTCCAAGCCTCTCCTTCTATCGAGTGCATGATGATGCCAAGTAATGCAGTGGATGTTGAGTATCAGAAGATCACCAAGTCAGCTATTCAGAACCCGAGTTTCTACATTTGGGCTGACTTAGTAATATTTGTCTTAACTTGTGTTTTGGCTAACCTTGTAAATATTAGAATTGGAATGCTATATATGTAGTGTATTGTATCATTCCTAAGTATGATGAAAAAGTAATGTAATGAGAAGATCAACATGTGAATGTGAATCAACAGTAGAGAAAGGTTTTCAACAAGGTCATATTAGAAGCAGTAAAGTTAAATCTATCATAAGAGGTAATCTGTACTTTAAGGATCTAATCAGCAATCAAGTTGTAAGTCAAATCTATTGTTTCATCCTAATAGGTGAATTATATTCAAATCCTTTAATAGGGTAGACTTAACAGTCTTTTCTCTAAATCTCCTAACAGAGTGCATACTTCATTGTATGTTTGTAAAACCTCTAACAAGGTGGATCTAGCAGTCCAAATTGCTCCTAACAGGGTAGATCATCAGAAGTGATCATTGTAAGCCTTAACCAGTCAACTTTATAGTGTAGTATTGAAGTTTTTTGGGCATCATCCCCACCCTAGTTTTACTTTCTTATTGGAAGGTTTTTGGGTCACCAAATATTGTGTTCATGTGCCATGAATGTTCATCTTTTAGTTTCTCATGCATGCAGTAGATAAGATGAATTAATGGTGAATGTATTATGTTGATTAAGTGCTGAATTAGTTTAAAGTTTTTGAGGTTATTGATTCATCCCTCCCCTCTTAGTAACCTATCTAGTCTTGATTACTTCCAACACTTCTGACTGTAGATCTTGGAATAAAATGATGAAAGGATCAAGACCCAAAAAAATCCCCAAAATATGAGACTAAAGGACTAGATCAACATGGGAAGACGTGTTATGACTAATTTGACCTATTCCAATGACGAAAATTGATGTCTCTAGAAAGCTTGCGAATAGTAGGTTCTGGATCTGCAATCCTTTTCGTTCCTACTTGCAAATATGTAGCAAGTTTTATGTGTGTGGGTGTTTATAAAGGGTTTACCTTATTCAAACCCCCATTTGGTGATTTCCACCTCTACGAATATCTGGTAAGAAAAATGTTGTGTGTATGTGTGTATGTACATAACCATAGATATATAGATATAGAATGTAAATATGCTAAAATGCTAAGAATCTACCATGTGAGTGAAACCCTAGCATGTAAGTGTGCATGTATGTAAAATGTATGAAGATGCAAAGAGTCATATTTGAAGCATGATGTAGAAATCATACCAATCCCCCAAGGATAAATTACTCTAACCATCTTTGAGATACCTTCACAACTCCATTTTTTATATATTCACCTTTGAATGCTTAATGAAGAATAATAGCCTCGCTTGTGATGAATAATAAGAAACCATCCCTTGCTTTTACCTTGCAATTTCCTAAAGTTAAATTGGGATGCCCACAAGTGCTTGCTCCTTGATCCTCTTATACCATGTCATGTCATGTTATAGTCAAATGAGGGATTGCATGCCTTTGTATACGAGATTTCATGAAATTACTCTGTAAGGGTCAACTACAAAAGTGAGATTTTAACAAGAGTGTTAAAAATTTTTGGGCCCTTAATCAAAAAAAACCCTAGGACTAGGGTGACCTGGGTTGACCTATTTTCAATTTTACTAAGTTATATATTAGATTTTTTCAATTATGGAAACATATCTTCAATATGAAGAAGGCATATCTTGGAGATCATGTTATGGCATTCATACTTAGAAAATTGTCTAAGTATCACTCAATTTATCTGGCACAATAGATATCATTTTGGTTGACAAGCTTCACATCAGTGATATTGGAATGTGTGCACTTAAGGGATGTATTTCAGACTACTATGATGATATATGCTAGAGTGCACGACAGTACAGATTGTACATACAAAGTTATGGGTGAATTACCAGCTATGACAATGTATAGGCAGAATATAGCATAATAGAGAAATGGGTATTTTTGGTTAAGGAATTATTATGTTTAAGAAATAATTACTTAAATAATTAGGGATGACATACTAGATGTTAAACCTAATTCATTGAGTTATAATATTGTATGTTGTAAAGTATGTAAGACTAGATAACAATATTGTAATTCAAAAGGTATAAAAGAAAGTTTGGAAATACAAAGTTAAAGCATAGATGTATGTGATGTATATGTGATATATGATATGAAAATTTTGATTTATGATCAAAGGAATGTGAACTGAAGTTCTATTGAACAACAAAAGAGAAATATCAGACATTGAAGATATCAATAATAGTATAATAGAGGTTTTTGTATCTATATCTTTGTATTAAGGAACTTCATTTTATATTGCATGTTTGTGCAACAGGCTCATCTTTCATACATATTTTATTTGTATATAAAAACTCCTAACAGGGTTGAAGATTCTAACAAATCCTAAGTCCTTTGACAAGGACCGATACACTATATAGATGTAATAGAATCCTAACATGGTCAACATCTTTAACTAGATACTTTTGATTCATGGATCATTTTATGGGTACCATACCCACTGGTGTTTTCCCTTAGCCAAGGTTTCCCTAGTTAACAAAATATGGTGTTATGAGTTCTCTTATTGCATGGTTATGTATACTATTCAACATAATTAGTTTACTTTCATATGAAAGTTATAAGATAATTAATAATATCCAATTTTGGGCTAAAGTTTTTAGAATACTAATTCATCCCCCCTCTCAGTATTCACTATTTTTAACAATTGGTATAAGAGACTAGTTACTCAGAAGAGGCTTAACAAATTGAATAATATCCCTATGGATATGGAATAGTTACAGAAGAACATAGAAGAAGCTCTTGAGTAGATTGATATTCTCACTAAAGAAAGAGATAACATGAAAGAAAGATATGAAGATGCAAAAGATTACATTGGAAAGTTGAAAGACAAGATTGATCATCTCAAGTCCAAGAAGGAACTTAAAGATCAAATCAAGGATAGTGATCAAGTTTCAAGATTGAGGAAAGAAAATGAGATCCTAAAGCATGAATTGAAGATTGCTAATATTAAATTTAGCTTGAAGGGAGATGATAGTAAAATTGAGTGAGATCTAAAATTTGAGAATGTAGATCTAAGATCCAATCTTTAAAAGGTCACATTTGAACATGAATCCACCAAGTTGTAGTATGTAGAACTTGAGAAGTAAAACATTATTGTTAAAGGGGAGCTAACCCATACTAAGAAATAATTAGAGAAGTTATATTCTATTAGTGAGAAGATTGATGAAAAAATGTATTTTCAGAGACCTTCTTATGATATGACTAGTCTTGGATATTTTATTGGAGAAAAATCAGCTAAGAAATCTAAAGCTAGAAAGGAGCCTAGTCCTTAAATTCATTAGCCTATGCAAAATAAGAAGAAGAAGACTAGAAAAAGGTTAAGCCAAATCAATATGGTAATGCACCCAAGGAGATTGAACAAGTTGATCAACTTAAACAAACTGATGAACCTAAGGAAGTGAAGTATGAATTCAAAGGTCGATGTTATGAATATAATGAAATTTGTCATATGAAAAGGGAATGCATAGGTAAGCTATTTAAACATGTTACTGATTTTTATTTTTATAATAGTCATGGTTTTGGTCATAGAGAAACTAATTGTAAGAAACCTAAATTTGATAATAATAGTGGCATTAGTAGAATTTTTTGAGGTACTAACCTTGTAGGAGAAAGAAGGAGATCTGATGAAGGAACTAATGGAGCAAGGAACAATATTGTATGTTACAAGTGTAACAACTTTGGACACATAGCCATAAATTACAGAGCAACAATAAACTAACCTAGACCCAGATTTGGAAACAATGCACCAATATGCTAGTTGTGTAACATATTTGGGCATATAATAAGATTATATAGAATGGATACAAGGAACGTCAATAGGAATATGAATTTCAAAAGAAATATGAATAGGAAGGTCAGAAGAATAGATGGTAGCAATGATAGTTAGAAAGAAAGCTTAAAGGAACATGTACAGGAATTCAAAGAGGTATTTGTCAATGCTAAAGACCCACCTAGTTCACATGTACTATTGGAAGAAGAGTCATTTGAAGCACCTAAAGGAAGATTGAAGTAAACAATTTTATTTGATTCATCTTACTTGAACTAATTATTTTAGATAAGAGACTAAACATCAAAAAGGAAAAGATGATGTGTGTGTGTGTGTGTGTGAGAGAGAGAGAGAGAGAGAGAGAGAGAGAGAGAGAGAGAGAGAGAGAGAGAGAGAGAGAGAGAGAGTTAATGTTTGTGCAATTAGTATGAGGTACAACTTGATGGTGTTAAGTCATGGTTAAGGGCACAAATGATTTGGATATTGCATCTAAGTGCACAAAAGAAATAAAGTTACCTGGTAATCGGAAACAACTTTTTGGTGATTGCATTCTTGTACAATTAATGTAGTGATAAATTGGAAGCAATTAAAATTGATTGTTGAAGCAACATTCTAGCATGTAACAGTTAAAGAAGTACCTTGGAGAGCATTTAGGGTGAAATTGAAAGAGTTTTTGTTAGCATAAAGAATAAATTTGACAACTGAGTGTCAATACACTTAACCAAGATCAAAAGTAAGTGCCGAGTAAGATAAGGTGCCGAGTGATAACAAGTGCCGAGTGATAACAAGTGCTGAGTGCAACAAGTGCCGAGTACAACATGTGCCGAGTGATACAATTTTGTTCAAGTGCCAAGCTATCCAGGAAACAACATGTGCCGAGTATTAGAAATACTTCAGGAGCCGAGTAACTCAGTAGATCAACATAAAAGTTTGGAATTGCACAAACTATGATGCAAATAATTTTTGCAGCCAACAGAAGGTAAACTTCGAGGGATTTAATGATAAAATCAAATCTTTATTTTTCCAATGCAATTCGCATGTAGCCAATAAGAAAAATGCTAAAGGCATGCAACCAATCAGCAAAAGATAAGTATTGAGCGGGAAATTGAGATTCAACATGGATCGTAGATCCAAAACAAACCCTAAGTCTTTGAAGTCTTTATAAGGAAGACAAAATTTCACTGTAAAAGAGAGAGATGAGATATATTGAAGGACATACAAGGGTGCATAAGCAAATCTATTTTTAGAAGCAAGAGTTATTAGATCACAAAGGATCAAGATCAAGAGAAGGTGGAAAAGGAGCCTGTATTCAGTAATCAAGGATTATAATCTATCAGGTTTATTGTATCTAATACTTTCTAGCAATTGTATTAGAATGAAAATCCTATGGTGATAGGTTAGCTTTACAACTATTTTGTAAGAACCTTTTGATTAGGTGATTAAAATCCTTTAACCAGGTGACACTTCATGTTAAGTGTTTGTAAATCCTCTAACCAAGTCACTATTAATATAGTGTAAAGCCTTTAACAGAGAAAACCATCAAAAGTGGTTGAACAATATTGCTGCAGTAAATTTTTGTGGGTATCATCCCCACCCCAGTTTTACCTTCTTATTCTTGGAGGGTTTTTGGGTTACCAAATTCCAGTGTTATGAGTTATTGATGCATGAGTCTTGTTACATGTTTATTTGATGTATTTACATGCATGCAATTTACTTTAAGTTAAAAGTTTTATTGGCTAAAGTGTGATACTTATGATTCACACCCCCCCCCCCTCTCATAAGTACTCTTTCCATATTTGAATATTCCAACAATTGGTATCAGAGCACATCCAAGTTCTCAAAAGGAAAAGCCTAACAACTTGGACGAAAATATCTAAAAATGGAAGCTTTCAAACTTGGAAAGATCATTGAAAATCAGGTGATAGATGTGCAACTTGCTCTGCATAGCTTGGAGGAATTCAGAAACAAATTGAGAAGCTCATTAAAAAAGAGGAAGGATCTAGCCATAGCTGAAAATGATATGCACTACAAGGAGATTGATACCACCAACATATTTTCCAGTGGAGACACTAAAGAGTTTGATGCAACAATAGCAGACTGATGGAGAAAAATAAAATTCAAGCAGATGAGATAAGAACTCTCAAGATGGAACATGAATCATAGGCTATAATGATATGTGAAATTACTGAACAAAAGAAAAGAGCAGTTGATGATAAGGTCATGATGGAAAATGACAAAAGGAATCTTGCAAACAGACTTGAAGAAAAATGTACTAAACTGACAAGGATCTCAAACATGCAGATGGATACACTTGCCCAAATGATGAATCTTCATCATGAACTCAATGTAAAGGATATTGAGATCTCTACCTTGAAGATGAAAAATGAACAAATGCAGAATGAATTGAACAGAGAAAAAGAGGTAGCAGAGAATCTCAATAAATCAAGTGAAGCAATCAAGGACTTTGAACAGTTGCTGAAATCACCAAAATCTGCCCATGATACATCAGGACTAGGATACAATAGCACTGAAGTTGGAGAATCTTCAAAGAGTGCTGAACAAAGAAGTGATAAAGGTAAGAATTCAAAACCCACTTGTCATTTCTGTAATAAGAAGGGACATACAGCTAATGTGTGCAGGAGTAGAAGATTCAATCAATCAAACATACCCAAAAGTTTCTGTCACAAGTGCAACATGCAAGGACATATGACACAAAATTGCAAATCCAATGTCACAAGGACTCAAAGATTTGATGGACATTGTTATAATTGCAAAAAGTATGGACATAGGGCATTTGAATGCAGATCAAAACTTATGTGGATAGTAAATCAACTAGCAAAGACATCAAACCATGAATTTTGGGATTACAACACCAGGAACAGCTGTCACTATTGTCAAGAATATGGACATATCCAACAGAATTGCATAAGAACACATTTTAGAGGGAACTACAAAAGATGGTTGAGTCAAACTACATGTTTCAGTTGCTTAAAAACTGGTCATGTCAGCAGGAATTGCCCAACAAGATCAAAGGCATCAAGTTCTGAGTTCAGCAATGGAAAGGCAAAGATAGATGTTGGACATATCAGAAGTGAAATGAATAAGACATGGAGGAAGAAAGATGAGTCTAGCACATCAAATACAGAGATCACTTCACCTAATAGGTCAAGTGATCACACTTCACCAAATTAAGCAAAGAATGAGTGTGAGGGATTGATAAACCTAGTTAAATCATAAATCAGTCCCAAGACATATAATAACTACAAAAATGAAATCAGCATAAACAAAGATGCTAAGTCAAAATTGAGAATTTTTCTGAAAATCTGTCAAAGTTGCCTTCAGGAGCTGAGTTGCTAACAACGACTGAGATTGATAGTTGATGTCGAGCTATGAAATATTAATAGGAGCCGAGTAAAGAAAAACACAATGGGAGCCGAGTCATGACAAAACCTTTCAAGTGCCGAGTAGACAGTTGGCAACATACTAAGCATTTATTACTCTATTTTGAAGGGTACATAAATCCTATTTTTGATCATTTTCCCACCATTCAAACAAGAAGCAAAGCCGAAAAAGGAGTGGAGAAGATCAAGAACAACTCAGAAGCCATTCGTGAAGATTTCAACAATGATTCAAGACAAATTTCATCGATTTAAGGTATTTTACTTAAGTGCCGAGCTACGTAGGACTCATAAACTTGTTTAAATCATAAACCCTAGTTTGGCAAACAATGGCATCTGGGTCAGGAACCACTAAGGGTTTAGAGAGTCATGAAGTTCAGTTGGTCAGCAACGAAGTTAAGCAACCTAAATTTAAGCCCATTCCAGAAGTAGCATACAAGAATGATCCTACAGGTGCATTATTAGTTATTCTGGATAAAGTTGTTATGGTACAAGATGTTCGCAGATGTTATAATTGCAAAATTGGTGCCATAGGAGACTTCGAAATTCATAATGCATATGATAAACTGTGTGAAAACAAAGTACAAAAAAATGAGTTTTCAATAATAGAAAGAAAAGGATTGACCAAAACCCTAGCATTTTCGACTGTTTTCAAAAAAGAATGGGTACGGATAGTTTTGAGCCGAATACATGGCAAAGCTTTTTGGTTAGAGTCAGGGCCAATAAAATTTACCAAGAAAACTGTTCATAGGGTTACTGGTATTCCAACCCTAGATCGGCCAAAGACCCTGCGAAGTGACAAAAGGGAAGTAATAGAGAAAAATACAGGTGCCAAATGGAACAATAGAGGAATGACTATAGACACAATCACAAATCCCCTACTAGATTTTGTTGTGAGAACTATTTCACACAAATTCTATCAATCAAGCAGGTTGAATAGTGTACCTTGTATAGCAGTTGATGTTGCATACAAGATAATCAAAAGGGATCACACTTATGATCTGGAAGAGCTCATGTTTCAACAGATTAATGAAAATTTGGGAGCTATAAGGAAGAGCAAGGGAGCTCAATGCAAATTTGGATCAGTTTTGATGTGTATGTTTTTCTATCTGATGAAAGAAAATCCTTCTATGGGTAAAGTAAAATGGAATCTAGATAAAACAATTGTTGAACAAATTAATGGATACATTGAACAGATGGGTGAAAATTTTGATGCCCAAATGACTGGTTATTTTGAGGACTTCAAAAAGTCCATGAAACAAAGAATGAGAATTCCAGTCTCATTGACTGAGAAATATGAAAAAGATATTTGTTTTCTTGTAGATATAGATTATACTTACATACAAGCAGTTATACATAGAATAAGATGGCTTAGGCAACTAGGTTATGAACTTGATGTTGATCAAGCCTCTGCAGCAATAACAACCTTACTTGCAGAAGAAGCAAATAAAAATGTAAATTTTTTTGGAACTTATGATGTTGTCAAATCAAAGGTAATAACATATTTGAAGACTGCTTCAGCAGTAAAAAAGAAAGAGAAAATGGTGAGACAAATCAAAAGAAAATTTGGCATAGAAGAAGAAGGAACAACAGAAGAAGAAGGAGATAAACTTCAAGGTCAGACTCAAGGGTCAGAAGGAGACAAAGAGGAAAGTGCTGAGGTAGAAGAAGCCAAGGAAGCACCAATTAAGAGAAAGACCACAACTCCTTCTGCTCCTCAATCCAAGGGGAGGAAAGTAGCTGCCCCTGCACCAAAGAGACCAACCACAAGGGCTGCAGCACAAAAAGCCAAAGAGGAGGCAAAAGAAAAGAAGAAAGACTCAAAGAAGACTACTGCTGAGTCAAAGAAAAGGAATTTTATTCCCCAGCCTGAAACAAATGAGGAGAAAATAGAGTCAGAGGAAAATAGTCAATTTCAAGTGGTAAGACACAAACCCCAGACTGCTGTTGATAAATTATGTTCAAAAATTAGAAATAATGATTTAAAAGGTCTAAAGAACCTGAATTTTTCTAAGCTCACCAAAGAAGAGCAAAATAAATTAGAGGAATCTGTGTATGCTATGATGGCTGAGTATAAGCACACACCTCTAGAATTAGATGAATCTATGCCAAGAGAACTGTATAAAATTATAGAGGATAAATGGCATTTTTGTTTTAAAATGGAAAAAGAAATAAGGGAGTCAACATTGGCAAGATTGCTGCCTGATTTGACTAAAGATCAAATAATAAATGCCATAAAAAGGCATAATAACAGATTCACTCCCAAGTATAGAGCATTCAACATATTGCAGAATAAAATCGAAGAGGTAGTTACTAAATCCACAAGATTGTGGAAAATAGTTTACAAGAAAATTGAAGATGTATATAATGAAGAATATAAGGCAGAAGCAATTGCCAAGACAAAGGAAAAGAAAGCATCAGAAACAAAAGAGAAGAAACTAGTGGAGAAGAAGAGTAAAGAAGAAAAGGAAGAAGAGGCACATAATGAGGAGAAAGAGGAAGAGAAAGATACAACTAAGCCACAAGATCAAAGTATGCAAGACATACAGGTATCTCCTCCTAGTCCTCCTCATGCCACCATCACACCTGCAGATTTCATAAAAATAAAGGATGTTACAGACATTTCAAATCTAAACATCAATCCATTAACTGCAGAGGATTTGGAAATCCTTGACCAATCATCACTAGTAGCAAAATTAAGTTCAAATCCTGTATTGGTCAGTGTTGATGAATTAAAGAATCCAGAAGTCAAGGTAAAAGCACAAGTGCCACCTTTGACCACACAAACTACTGGTATTCTATTCCTTCCACCACCACCTCCACCAAGTATAATCACTGATACACTCCAAGTGCCGAGTATAGCAGTAGGGGAAATAAAAGAAACATCTGAACAACCAACAAGTTCAACCCCACCTAGCATTCATAAAAGGGATATTCAAGCTGAAGAAAAAGATGAAATAAAGAAAAAGGAGGAGACTACAATACAAACACTGGTTGCATTACCAAAATCTGGTACTCCAACACAAACTCTTCAGCAACTGAGCACAGGTGGATTACAGTTGCAAATCAGGACACCGATCTCGATCTCATCAAAGACAGTCAGGAGACTTCACTATGGAGTTCCTAAGCTTGATGAAGAAATAAAGATCCCATATTATGAATCTAGCACTCTTACTGAAGAAAATATTAATGAAATTCAGAGTGCATTAGACAAAAGAAGGAGACAAGAAGCACTAAGAAAGGAATACAAGCATAAGCTTACATTGAATGAAATCAAAGACATATTCACAAAAGCTTTTTGCTTACAATCTCCAGATGAGTCAAGACCAATTATGGAACAACTATCTGATATAGATGACTAGGTGACTAATGAAGACCAGGAAACAAATGCCAGATTTCTTGAATGGTCAGAAAAGAAGTTCCAAGGAAAAGTAAATAGTAAAATATCCGGTGATATAGCACTGTCACAAGAAGAACTGGCAAAGAAAGTTATAACAGTTAAAATTGTACTAGGAAACATCTTTTCCCTGTACAACAAGTGTGATTTTTCCACATTCACACGAGACACTAGCCAAAAAATACTGAGCTTGGAAAAAAATCTAAAAATTTCTAGCATGCAACTCCCCACAGATCCAGCTCAGAGTGAGAAGCATTTTGTCCAATCACTTCACACACAAAGAGAGTTAGCTATTTTAGCAGCAGAGGAGGCAACCACAAAAGCCAAATTGATACAAATGCAATCATCAATTACTCCTCATTTGGAATTACTTCACAAGGAGCAGATAAATGCAGAGACAATCCTCAGGAAAGACCCCAACCTTTCTTCATCTGATTTACTTGTACACCTAGCAGCAGAGAGTGCCATCCAACATAAAACATTAGATGTCGCATTAGCAAATTGGGATGTAGCTCTGAAGGTACTCCTTGAAGTAAATAGCACATTTTTGGCCAAATATGGCATTTCATTGGAAAGACCCTTGACATAAGTGTCAAAAAGGGGGAGAATAAGTAATAAGAGTTGAGTACAGGAATGAAATGATAAGTATAATAAAAAGGGGAGATAGCAGAGATAGAAAATTTTGAAATTTTGGGGGGAGATAGAAAATTTTGGGAGCAAATTTTGAATGAACGATAAATTACTAAGTCACATGGATCTTAATTAAGTGTTTTTGCCACTCATGTCAAAGGGGGAGATTGTTAGCATAAAGAATAAATTTGACAACTGAGTGTCAATACACTTAACCAAGATCAAAAGTAAGTGCTGAGTAAGATAAGGTGTCGAGTGATGACAAGTGCCAAGTGCAATAGGTGCCGAGTGATAACAAGTGCCGAGTGCAACAAGTGCCAAGTACAACATGTGCCGAGTGATACAATTTTGTTCAAGTGCCGAGCTATCTAGGAAACAACATGTGCCGAGTATCAGAAATACTTCAGGAGCTGAGTAACTCAGTAGATCAGCATAAAAGTTTGGAATTGCACAAACTATGATGCAAACAATTTTTGCAGCAGGAAGAAGGTAAACTTCGAGGGATTTAATGATAAAATCAAATCTTTATTTTTCCTATGCAATTCACATGCAGCCAATAAGAAAAATGCTAAAGGCATGCAACCAATCAGCAAAAGATAAGTATTGAGCAAGAAATTGAGATTCAATATGGATCATAGATCCAAAACAAACCCTAAGTCTTTGAAGTCTTTATAAGGAAGACGAAATTTCACTGTAAAAGAGAGAGATGAGATATATTGAAGGACATACAAGGGTGCATAAGAAAATCTATTTTCAGAAGCAAGAGTTATTAGATCACGAAGGATCAAGATCAGGAGAAGGCAAAAAAGGAGCTTGTATTCAGCAATCAAGGATTGTAATCTATCAGGTTTATTGTATCTAATGCTCTCTAGCAATTGTATTAGAATGAAAATCCTATGGTGATAGGTTAGCTTTACAGCTATTTTGTAAGAACCTTTTGATTAGGTGATTAAAATCCTTTAACTAGGTGACACTTCATGTTAAGTGTTTGTAAATCCTCTAACCAAGTCACTATTAATACAGTGTAAAGCCTTTAACAGGGCAGGCCTTTAACAGGGCAAACCATCAGAAGTGGTTGAACAATATTGCTGTAGTAAATTTTTTTGGGTATCATCCCCACCCCAGTTTTACCTTCTTATTCCTGGAGGGTTTCTGGGTTACCAAATTCCAGTGTTATGAGTTATTGATGCATGAGTGTTGTTACATGTTTAGTTGATGTATTTACATGAATGCAATTTACTTTAAGTTAAAAGTTTTATTGGCTAAAGTGTGATACTTATGATTCACCCCCCCCCCCTCTCATAAGTACTCTTTCCATATTTGAATATTCCAACAATTTTCAAGCATAAACAAAAGAAACCCTAGTTTTGCAAAGTTGAGGTATTTTACAAAATTTGAAAGCTTTATCAGTGAATTTGAATTCATAATTTATGATAAGCATGGATATGAGTTTAATTCACAATTTTGAGGTTGAGGCTCAACCTAAGATCAAGATTAACCCCATTCAACCTTTAGAGGAAGACCCTAGGACAACGTTTTCTATTATTCTAGATGAAGTGTTATATTTGGAGAATGTAGGAAGCTATGTGAAAAATAAATTTGAAACAATAGGTTAGGGAAGAATATCAAAGGAATTTGATCACATTTACAACCAAGAAATGAGCCTTAAAAATGGTTATGAATACCTAGAACAAAATAAAATGATTAAGATCGTATTTTCACACAACTTTGAGAATGAGGATTGGGAAAATGTAATAACAAGTAGGACTCATAATGGGAAATTCTGCTTAGGAGATAATGTGGTAGAAATATTAGGTAACCTGATTCATGAGGTGAGTGGTCTAAGAAATGAAGGACCAATTCTAGTCAATGAAAAGAATGTGAAGAAACTTGTGTTAGAAAACACCAAGTTTGAATACAATAGAAGAGGAATTGTGATATGTAAGATAAAGCAACATGATATGAGATTTATATGTAGGATAATGGCATCCAAGATATGTGCTAGCTCTAGAGAGGGTGGTATGGTAGTAGGCTTTATACATGTAGCCTACAAGATGTGTGTGGAAAGAGTTAAGGTCAATATCTACAAAATTGTGAGAGCACAATTGATAGAAAACTTAAAAAGGATAAAGAAAGTAAAGAATAGTCAATTCAGATTTAGATCATAGATGATTTATATGTTTTTCCATTTAATTAAGAGATTTCCATTCCTATATGTGATTGAACTAATTAACAATGATAAGAGCACATGTGAGAAAATAACTCATTTGTACATAAGACATCCAATTGATAAGATTGACAACAATGCAGATCTTATTGTGATAATATTAAAAGATGAAATGAGAGAACGGTACATAATATCACCTTCACTTGTGAGGAAATTCAAGAATGATATATGTTTCATAGTTGATACTGACTTTACTTACATAGAATCAGTTGAACCAAGGATATATTATGTTGAACCACTTGATTAAGAGGTTGCTAAGGAACAAGTAGAGGGATATGTAGAAGTAATTTTAAAATCAACAAGAGATGATGAATTCAATAGGTTTGGAGCCTATGAAGAAATTATGCAAGAAACTACTCAAGTTTAGCTTGTGAAATCTTCAAAGAAGAAGGTAGATGATACAATGAAGAAAATCACGGAGGAAGATAAAATGACTCTAGAAGAAGTAGCAATAGTGAGACAAATAGTCACTAGTTTGAGGCAAAGTGGTCAAGAAGGAATTATGTATGTGACACCACTTGGAATAGTAGGACCCTCAGAAGGAATAAGTTTTGCAGAACCACAAGCAGTCGCATCAACAATACCATATACCACAATTTGTTAGGTACAACCCACTATTTTATGACAAATACAAAATGATAAGAGTGTAAAGGAGGTCAACATAACAAAAGTAAAAATTATAACCCCTCCCAACACTAGGAGGTAATATGTTGAAATTACAATAGGAAAGGTAAACTATGAGCAGGGGGGGGTTGGGGGGGAGGGTGAATCAATGTTTTAAACTTTAACCCATAAAAAAATTCACCATATATCCATCTAACAATTCATTAAGTAAATTGAAATACCACGTAAAACATATACATCTAAAGTATGTAAACAAGTAAGCATTCACACATACATGTGACACAAGATATGATTACTCAGAAACCCTCCAATGAGAAGGTAAAATTGGGGTGGGGATGACACCCAAAAATCTTCACTACTACAGTAATAAAGTGTATCCAATGAAGGTTACAATATTTGGTCATGAAACATGATCTACCTTGTGAAAGGTTTTCCCTATTAAAAGCTTATAAAGACTACTAGGCCTTACCTTGTTAAAGGATTTCAACAACCTGTTAAAAGTGTGCCTGATTAAAGGAATTCAACTCATAATTAAGTAATCACCTTGTTAGAGGATTTCAATATAGCCTATTAGGACTACTCTATTAAGAGATTTGACTGATTCACCTGTTAGAATGTCTCAGCAATGATCCTATGATTTATCACTCTAATGCTTGATTTCAGATCACCTCTATACTGATGTTTACTTA
The DNA here is from genome assembly GCA_028749045.1 of Cupressus sempervirens. NCBI lineage: Eukaryota > Viridiplantae > Streptophyta > Pinopsida > Cupressales > Cupressaceae > Cupressus > Cupressus sempervirens. The sequence continues at coordinate 712,193,324 of CM053792.1, forward strand.
ATCCTTCTTGATCAGATGTCTCTCTATTATTCACTTTTGCCTTCCTCTATTCTCCTTTAACTAATTCTATAATATCTCAAATCATAATACCTTGGTGACCATGAATGTCCTATTTGCACATGCAAACTCTCCTTCTCACACATAGGACATTTAGGGTTTTGTCCTCCTTTAGAAGACCTAGGTGACTTAGGGTTGGGCATGAATCAATGGCTATGATTCATCCATGTTGCCACTTAAACCTTCCCTTTACCTAATTGGATGTATGAAACACATAGGGATTCACATATAAGATTTGTTCTTATCAACAAAAGATCATAATTCAATCCTTATGTCAACCTAAAATGGTTTATATAGTAGTTTGCGCCAATACAAACAACTATGTCAAAACTGTGTTACTTAGCATCTGAAGTCCTTGGTGCTCAGAATTATCTATGACTTCAATACTATCACTTGACATATGAATGACTCAGTATGCACTGCTTATTTGGCTCCTAAATTACTTGACACATGCTATCTACTCTACACTTTAGTGACTCGACACATGAGTGACTTGGCACTCATTGTTTACTTGGCATGCTCTAACTTATATGTTGTGCTCAACATATGTTACTTGTTCAGAATGAAATAAATGACTTAAGTGTATAGACACTCATTGGTCAAAACCAATTTGAGATTAACAATCTCCCCCGTTTCCATGAGTGTCAAAACCACTTGGTCATGCATAAATAATCTTATTCCTACAAGCATAACATAGATATCTATTCGACTTCTATACAAAATTTCAAAATATCCAAAAATTTGTAAGATGACTTATACCTCAAAATTTCATAACTCCCCCTAAGTTTTTGATTTAGTTTTATACTATACTTTATATCAACATAATTCTCCTACTGAGTAGATTTGCATCATCTGATACTGTTTCTATGTTCCTTACCCCCCCTTTGCATATAGATATCTTTTGTCTCTATTTCTTACTTACTCCCCCATTTGTTCTCCACCATTGCTCTTGCTTCCCATTTTTGACACTAATGTTAATGGGTTATACACTTATAGTGTATTTGTACAAAAAAGATTTATGGACCTCAAGTAAAGTCTTGACAACTGCATCCCAATTGTCACAAGCTACCTACAAAGACTTAATTTGGATGGCCAGCTTGGAAACAAGGTGTACTAAGCCATCTAATGTAGAAAGATTGGGGTCTTTCTTTAGAAGTGTTTCTACATAGCCTAGCTCCTTGTGTAAAATCTCCATGTGAGGAGTCAATGTGGATTGGATGATGACCAGTTTAGCCCTAGTGTTGGCTTTATCTACTTGTTACAATGTTAATTGACTCTGGGATTGCAAGAGGGTCCTAAAATGTTTCTCACTTTGAGTTTGGGACTTGGGAAATAGAACACTAGATGATTGCATTTGACTCTCCAAACTCAAGATGTGATTCCTTATTTATTGTGTGAAGAGTGTAGGATTACACAATCTGGTGTACAAAGAGAAAATGTTCTCTATTACCTTCTTCACACTCTCTATCTTGGTTTCTAGCTCAACCTGTGTCAATGAAATACCACTGGATATCTTCTCTTTGACCTTGTTTTGAAACTTCCTTTCAGACCATTCTAATAATTTAACATTAGTATCCAGGTTTGTGTCACTAGCTTTTTCCACTATATTTGTCAGTTGTTCAATTATGGGGTTTGTTTCATCTGTAGTAGGTAGAACGAATGCATCTAAGAAAATATCTTTGATATCAATCAAAGCTTGCTTCTACCTATGGTCCCATCTGAGTAGTTCTTGATGTTTCTTCTTTTCTAGGGCCTCTTGTAGTAGACCCATCTGCTCAATTGTGATTGATGCATAGTCAAATTTAGGCAATATAATCTCTTTATCTAGGTTAATGTTTCCATAAGTAATTACCTCTTCTACCTTAGATGAGTTAGGACTTGGCACTAAATATTGCAATGGTGTAGCATCTATGCTGAGCTTGAATGGAAGGAGTACCAAATTTTGGTAATGTCACTAGTGCTTGGATTGCTAGGAGGTCCTTCGGCTTGGGTGTCAAACTAGTCTCTTCAAAATTGTCCTTTTCTACCTCTTTTCTCTCAATTGCACCTTGATTTTGTGCTGAAGGTGCAGGTGTATCTACCTGACCTATTTGGCCTTGAGTCCCATAATTTACTAGTGTTTCAACCTTGTCTGCTCCAACTATCTTAGCCTTGTCTTTTTCAGCTTCTTTTACATTTTTTGAGACTAGAGTGTCTTGCATTAGTGTACTGATAGTGAAACTTTCTATCTCCTTCCTTTGATAAATAACTATGGGTTGTAAAGGTTGTACACTTGTGACTTGAGGAGTGATTATAGGCATTTCTTGTGTTCTCACCTCCTCCCCTGTAGTTATAGATTTTGTCTTCTGTATTTCATTCACACTTACCAATATAGGGTTGTCACATAATTTAGCCTGGAGAGTGGACTGGACAAGTATCCTTTTCAAATCTTCCTCTGTAAGGGGATTGATGTTCTGAGCAGTAGTATCACAAACATCCTTTACTTTGACATTTTTAGTGTTTACATTTGTCACTTATGGAGGGCTAGCACTTGACATTTGTGTATCTTATACACTCTGTTCTAGTTGTTTCTCTTCCTTAGCTGGTGCCTAGTTTTCAATATTCATATCAATGCCTCCCTCAACAACGCGTTGTTCATTGTCATCTTCTTCATCATCTCCTACCTTAATAAGTAGTTGGTCAACTTCTTTGGTTGTTGATAGTCCATATGTAAGTTTCCACATTTGTTTGGAATTTTTTACAACATCCTCTATGTTGTTTTGCAATATGCTAAATACCCTATACTTTGGCAAAAATCTTACACCATATTTCTTAGTGGTTTAAATTTTTTTGCCTTGCTAATTTTTGGCATAACTTGAGCAAGGGTTGTCTCCCTAATTTTCTTCTTAGTGTCTAAACAATAGTGTCATTTCTACTCAACTCTATCATATAAGCTTTTAGGAATGGAGTTGGCAAGTTCTAGAGGAGTCTTTTTAAATATAGGCATCATGGCATTTACTACCTCTTCTAGTTGGTTCTTCTCAATCTTTCCAAGATTATCAAACTGCATGTGAGAGAAACCTGATAAAACAACATTATTTCTAATGTTCTCACATAAATTATCTAATTCTCAGGATGGACTATGACTTACCACTTGGAATTGGTTGTTGTCATCAGATTTAGTCTTCTCCTCATCAGATTGAGCCTAAGAAACATACTTCCTTCGTGGTCTCTATAGTGCTCCACCTTCTTTCTCTTTAGGCTTGGCTACTTCTTTAGCCTTCTATGCAGTGAATCTTGTACTAGCCCTTGTGGTAAGTGCTATAGTTTTGGGTTGATTAGGTTTTGCAACCTTCTTTGGTTTTGTCACTACTTGAGTCTTTGTCTTTCTCTTCTTCTTTTTAGTAGTTATAGGTGCTTCCTTGGCTTCTTCTTCCTCAACACCTTTTGCAATTTCTACTTCCTCCTAATACTAATCTTCTCCCTGACCTTGTGTCAGTGCCAATGGTGCTTGTGCCCATGTCTCCTCTTCTTCTTCTTCCTCAGCTCCTTCATCAAATTTTTCTTTCAGTTTCTTCACCAATTTGTTCTTCTTTCTGATCACATAAGCAATTTTCAATTCCATAGTGATTTTTGATTTGGCCAAGTCATAATTACCAAATGCTTTGGCTTCCTTGTCCACTTCTTCTACAAGTAATGCTATGATTCCTATAGAGGCCTCATCAAAATTGATCTCATATCCTAATGGCCTTAGCCATCTCACCTTAGGAATTTTTTCTTGTACATAGGTGAAATTAGTATCAACTATGAAGAAAACATCATCAAAATGTTCCTCCACTAGTGAGACTGGTATCCTTACTCTCTTCTTCATATATTTCTTAAAATCTTCAAAATAACTAGTCATTACTGACTCAAAGTTATCACCTAATTGTTTAATAAATTCTCCTATCTGTACTGCTATTGATCTATTCACCTTCCATGCAACCTTACCAAATGTAGGAAACATTTTCTACACATAGAAGAAAATACATACTAGAATATATCCAAATTCACACTATGCACTCTTGGTTTTCCTTATAGCTCCTAAATTCTCAATCAATTGCTACAACTACAACTCGAAAAGATCATAAGTATGATCCTTCTTTATAATTTTGTAGCCCATATCCACTGCAATGCAAGGTATACTATTTAATTTGCTAGGCTGATAAAACTTGTGTGCTATTACCCTCACTACAAAAGCTATCAAGGGATCTGTGATAATATCAATGGTCATTCCCTTTTTATTCCATACAACCCTTTTGTTTTTTTCAATAACTTCCTTTGATTCACTTCTCATAGTCTTTGGCCGATCTAGGGTTGGATACCCTATTACCCTATGAAAAATCTTCTTTGTGATTTTTACTGGCCCATTCTCTAACCACACTGAGCTATCATGAATTCTTCTTAAAACAATCTTAGTCCACTTTGTTTTGAAGATGTTGGGAAAATCTAGGGCACGAGTTAACCCTTTCTTCTCTAAAATCTTGAATTCTTCCTTCAGTGCTCCATTTTCACATAGATTCCTATATACTTCTCTTATTTCAATATCTCCTATGCTTCCAATCTTACATGTGTAACAATTCCTAACATCTTGAATCATCAAAACTTGCGGTGGTATCATAGACAATGCACCAAAGGGATTCTTCTTACAAGTTATATCTAGAATTGCCTTGAAAATACGTTTGATTTCATTTCTAATTAATTTAATATTCAAGACCTCTTTTCCCTCTACACCTTTTTCTTTCGAAGAACTAGAAGCCATTACATATATCTAGGGTTTACAAAATTTGAAACTGCATAGCTTGACAAATGATAAAAACCTTATAAATTCTATTGGAATGGTGTCGAACAACCATTTAAATCTTCTACAAACACTAAGATCAAATTCTCCAAATCTCCTTTAGCTCTTCATACACTTCTTCAATTTCAAATGATGTCAAATGAACATGAAATTGATCAAATATCCCTTAAAATGTTGCATTTAATGCTAAGTACTTACATAGCTGTAAGCTTGACATCAATTAAATTTTTGGCTCACTCAAAATGCACATGTCTTTTCATACACTTGGAAACCTCTATGAGCTCAACCATAACTAACAAATTTTCTAGCTTGACATCTGCTAACATTTCACTCGACAACCATATGAAACTTTTCATGCTCAACAGTAACATGAAAAAAATGACAAAACTTAAAGATTTATCCTTGATTTATAACACCACTTTGCATCTTTATTCATGCATATGTAATCTTTTCAAAACTAAATCCTTGGAATTGATGTATTTTATATCTTTTAAATATCAGTCCCTCATACCTCTTGATTGCTTAATTTGATTAGGTGTGATCACCTAACCCATTGGGTGAAGTGCTCCCATCTACACTTGATGTGCTACAATCCTCCTTTCTCTTCCATGTCTCATTCATCTCATCTATGAAATTTTCAATATCTACCTTGTCTTTGCCTTTGTTAAACTCACAACTTGGTGCTTTTGAATTTTTTGGACAATATTTGTTGATGTGACTAGTCTTCAAACAACTAAAACATGTAGTTTGACTCAACCACCTTTTGTAATAACTTCTAAAATGTATTCTAATACAATTCTGAGGAACATGTCCATACTCTTGATAGTAGTGACAACTATAGCTTGTATTATAATCCCAATTATAAGAGTTTATATTGTTCTTTACCTTTTTCTACTTGTTTGATGACCAGTAAGATTAGGATTTGCACTTAAAAGCTCTATGTCCTTACTTCTGAAAGTTATAATAGTATCCTTCAAATCTTTGATGTTAGTTTGTGGTGACTTATTAGGAAAGTATAGTACATAATTAATAAATTCTTTGGGGCTTAGGGCATTGCCCCAAATTTTTTTTGGTGCTCTTCGTAGATTCACCACTAAAGTGATGGCTAATATTCGCCAATTTATGGCTGACATGTAGTAACCCTAAAGCGGTTTAATAATTATATAAAAGGGCTTAGGGTTAGGGTTGTTTTAGTGTGGTGATTCAAAATTGGTTCTTACGGTAGTATTGAGCTATAAGGGATTATAGATTGTAATTAGGTTATAATCACTGGATCATAATAATATCAGACTTGCTATTTGGTGGACATAGCCTAGGAATTGGGTGAACCACATTAAATCTTGGTGTGTGTTCTTTTCTATGTGATCTATTATTTTCTATTATTGGTTATATTTGCATGTAACTATTATTTCTATCCATGGTTTAATCCTAACAATTGGTATCAGAGCAAGGTTGTTTTTTCAATTATCCTCTGGAGGAAAGTCTCATAGTTGAGTGGGAGTCTCATGGTCAAGTGGGAGTGATGGAAGACGAAGGTAAGCTGAGGGTTGATATGTTTAATGGGTAGAACTTCTAGTTATGGAAGATAAAAATGGAAGACTATATTTATCATAAATATTTATGGAAGCCATTAGAAGGCAAAGCCAAGAATTAGGGATCTATGTCAAATGACGAATGGGATCTTTTAGACAGAAAGACAGTTAGAAGCATTCAGTTATGCCTAGCACCATCAGTAGCATTTAATATTACAAAAGAAAAGACAATAAAAGAATTGATGCAAACCCTAGCATAACTATATGAAAAGCCCTCGGCTTCAAGAAAGGCATTTCTCATGAAGCATTTATTTAATATAAAAATTGCAGAAGGTGGATCTTTTACATATCATTGGAATTAGTTTAATACTATTACTAGTTAGTTATCTTCTATGGGTGTCACTTTTCATGAAGAAATTAGGGATCTCTTGATTTTGTGTTCTTTGCCTAAAAGTTGGAATAGCTTGGTAAAGGCTGTGAGTAATTCTTTTCCTAGATCTAGTACTCTAAAATATGATGATGTGATTGGTGTTGTTTTGAATGAGAAAACTCGTAGGAAAACCTTAGGTGGATCTACATCAGGAAGTGCTTTGAATGCACAAAGCAGGGGTAGAACGACTGAGAGAGGAAGTAATTTTGGAAATCATGGGAAATCAAGAGGAAAGTCAAAGGGGAGGAGGTCTCAATTGAGAGGACTGAATGATTGTTGGTACTATGGGAAACCAAGGCACAAAAAGAAATATTGTTGGAATCAAAAGAAAAATGAAGGAGATAAACCAAATGGAGACAAGAAGGAAAATGTGGTAAGTGACAAATGCAAAGAGGATGCTTTGCTTCTATCTTTAGAAAGTGTTGATGATTCATGGGTTTTAGATCCTGGTGCTTCATTTGATGCTACAACTCATAGAGGTTATTTTATTAATTATGTCCAAGGGGATTTTGGAGTTGGTTATTCGAGGGATAATGAACCCTGTCAGATTGTTGGAAAGGGAAAAATTAAGATTAAGTTGCAGAATGGGAATCATTGGCTACTACATGAGGTAAGACATGTTCCAAGGCTGAGTAGGAATTTAATTTTAGTAGGGCAGCTCGATGATGAGGGTTGTGTAGTTACTTTTAATGATAAAAATTGGAAGGTTTCAAAAGGTTCCCTTGTAGTAGCAAAAGGTGTGAAAGTAGGCACCTTATATCTTTGTATAGGTCATATTGTTCCTTCTACTTTGATTGTTTCAGAGAAAAATGAATGTTTAGGAATAGTTGCTGTAGTTGAGTAGGGAGAACAAATAGCTGCTATAAATTCTGATACAATGCTATGGCACAACAGACTTGGGCATATGAGTGAGAAAGGTATGAAAGTACATTCAAAGAAAGTTTTACCAAGTCAAAAATGTGTAAATATGGATTTCTATGAAAGTTGTTTGTATGGAAAACAAAAAGAGAGTGAGTTTTGTGAAGACTAGGAAGGAAAAGAAAAGGAGAAATTAGAGCTTGTGCATATCTATATATGGGGACTGGCTCGGGTATCTTCCCTTGGTGGCTCTCATTATTATGTTACATTTATTGATGATGCAACTAGAAAAGTATGGGTTTATTTCCTTAGATATAAATCTGATGTATTTCAAACTTTTAAGAAATGGAAATGCTTGGTTGAAAATGAGATTGGTAAGAAATTAAAATGTTTTAGATCTGATAATGGTGGTGAGTATTGCAGTCATGAATTTGAAGATTATTGCTCCACTAATGGTATTCATAGATAGAAAACTATTCCAAGGACTCCACAAGAAAATAAAGTGGCTGAATGCATGAGCAGGACTATAATGGAACGTGCAAGGAGCATAGGGTTGCATGCTAGGTTGCCCTTACACATGTGGGTGGAGGCTATCAATACTACTATATATTTGATTAATAGAGGTCCCTCTACTCCTTTGGGTTGTGGTATTCTAGAGGAAGCATGGATTGTTTGTATATGTGAAAATGCGGCCTATGCTAACACACACACTCTTCAACATAGTCCTTATTAGCGGATTCATCCTGGAATGAACATTGGATTGTTCATCCAAAAATCAGTCGGCAAGGCGACCTGTTGCCTTCTATCTAAAGGGATTTTTCTTGTTAGATATCCTTAGATTTGCGGTGTTAAGCAACCAGACCCTCTAAGAACAAAGGATTTAAAAGAAAATGTGACTAATCTATATGAGAATGCATATTAATCTAGAATAGAGTATGCACATTTAATCTAAGAACATGTAAAAGAAAACTATGCTAAAATGTATGCATATTAGGCTAAATGAGATTAAACTAGAAAATGAATATCTTATGAAAGTAATGAGCTCAAATGAATGCACAATCTAGCAGCAATTTGATGCAAATTCTCATTCAACCTCCCAAATAGACTTTCCTGGAATCCATCAACGGTTGAGATTGATTTCAATGAACGGTCAGGATTAAAGATGAAGTTCAGTCATAAAGGAAGATTCCCAAATTAAAGGGAGTTAACTAACTCAGATCTGAGTGTAAGAGTCAGTCAACTCAGATAGACTTTAGTGTAAAAGCAACTGATCTAGGTCACTTCTAATTTGATCAGCAGTGAATTGGGAATTTCCTTTTTTGAACTGAAGAGAGATTTTGGTGAGATATTTAATTTAATAAAATGAGATATGCTCTCATAATTACCTTTTCTATTTAATTAAATAATTTTTTTTAATTAATTAGAGACACTTTGCTTATTTAATTAAATAACTTCATTTAATTAATTAGGATTGGCTTCCCATTTAATTAAATAACTTTGTTTAATTGATTAGAAGTAAGTTCTCCATTTAATTAAATAATTTTGTTTAATTAATTAAAATAGGCACATTTATTAAATTAAATAAATTTAATTCCATAGTACATTAGCCTTAGGATATAATTTAATTTAATTAAAGTATAAATACTTAGTAATTAAATTAAATATTAATCAATAGGTTTAATGTGACTAATATGAGTAAATACTATAGGAATTAAATAATAAGCATGATGAATGCAGATTAGGGTTTTCTACATCTGACAATTAAGTCAAGTAGCGAGTAGCCAAATAAGAATTTGCCTAATGGAATAGGACTTTAGGATTGCTCAAAAATAGACCAGAATTGGTATCATGGCAATGAGCCAATTTTGGGGTATTACACTGTTAAGAAGGTGAGTTATTCTTTTCTCAAAACCTTCGGTTGTGAAGCATTTGCTCACATAGATTCTGAAAATAGAACCAAGCTAGAAGCTAAGTCAAAGAAATGTATATTTGTTGGTTATGACATTAATGAATTTGGTTATAGGCTTTGGGATTTTGAAAATCATAAAATTGTAAGAAGTAGTGATGTCATATTCAATGAGAAAGTGTTGTACAAAGATCTATTGCAGCAACATGAGAAGAAAGAAGATTATTATGTAGTGCTTGATAATACTCCAAAAGCTGACGTTCCAACCATTCCTCATGATGTACAACAACTGTAACAACAAATACCACACATACTGGTGAATGTTAGATAGTCAACAAGGCAAATTTGACCTCCATAAAGATTTTCTCCCTCTTTGTATTCTATTTTACTTACTAATGCTGGTGAACCTAAAAGTTATGATGAAGCTGTGTAGGTGGATACTAAGATTCAGTGGGAGTTTGCAATGAAAGATGAAATAGACTCTTTGCTGAAGAATAAGACATGAGATTTATGCAAATTTCCTGTAGGTAGAAAGGATTTATAGAATAAGTGGGTTTACAAGTTGAAAGAAGAGGAAGGAGGTAAGAAAAGCTTTAAATCTAGGTTAGTTGTAAAAAGATTTGCACAGAAAAAGGAAATTGATTTTGATGAGATATTTTTTCCTATTGTTAAGATGACTTCTATCCATACTATTTTAAGTCTTGTGGCTATTGAAGATTTGCATTTAGAGCATCTTGATATTAAAACAACCTTCCTTCAGGTGATTTGGATGAAGAGATATATATGGCTCAGCCATAGGGATTTGCAGTCAAAGGTAGGGAGAACTTAGTGTGCAACTTGAAGAAAAGTTTATATGGCTTGAAGCAAGCACCTCGGCAATGGTATCTAAAATTTGATAGTTTTATGCATGAGCATGGTTATAGTAGGTTTCATTTAGATCATTGTGTTTATTTTAAGAGATTGGATGATGACCACTATATTTTTTTATGTTTATATGTTGATGATATGCTTGTAGTTGGGTCTAACATGGATCACATTAAGGGGTTGAAATGCCAATTAGCATATGCATTTGCTATGAAGGATTTGCGGGCAAAAAAAAAAATCCTTGGTATGAAGATTCATAGAGATAGGAAGAATAGAACATTAATGCTATCTCACGCTAATTATGTGGAGAAGGTGTTGCAATGTTTCTGTATGGAGAATGTTAAAGTTGTTAGCACACCTTTACCTAGTCATTTGAAGTTGACTAAGGAGGTGTGTCCTAAGACACAAGAAGAGGAGGATAAGATGTACAAGGTACCCTGTGCTTCAACTGTAGGAAGCTTGATGTATGCTATGGTATGTACTAGGCCAGATATTGCACATGCAGTGGGAGTTGTTAGCATGTATATGAGTCATCTAGGAATTGAGCATTGGAATGCAGTCAAATGGATTCTCAGATATTTGAGAGGAACATCCAATAAGTGTTTACACTTTGGGAGCTCTACTACTGATTTACAAGGCTATGTTGACTCAGATTTGGTAGGGGATATTGGTAGTAGGCAAAGTACTACGGGTTATGTCTTTACTATTGGTGGGGTAGCCGTGAGCTGGGTTTCTAGGTTATAGAAGATTAATGCTCTATCCAATATAGAGGTAGAGTATTTTGCTACTACAGATGCAGCCAAGGAGATGATATGGCTTTAGTTCTTCTTGGAAGAATTGGGACATCCTTAGAAGGATAGTTATTTTTTTACAGATAGTTAGAGTGCCATTCATCTTGCGAAGAATTCAGCTTTACATTCAAAGACAAAACACATACAATTGTGGTACCATTTCATTTAATTAGTTTTGGAGGATGGATAGTTAAAGGTAGAGAAGATATATACAAATGACAATCCAATAGATATGTTAATAAAGGTAGTAACAAGGGAGAAGCTAAACTCCTCTTTAGCTTTGGTTGGTCTTCTAGACTGAACATGAATAAAAGAACAACAGAGTCCAGGGTGGTTTGATCTAGTGGGAGCCTCATGGAGTAGCGACATCGCTAGAGGAGATATATTATTGTTTAGTGTGGAGCCTAATCAGTCCCCAAGTGGGAGATTGTTAGTTTGTGATGACTGATTAGGAAAGTATTGTACATACTTCATAAATTCTTTGGAGTTGCCCAAATTGTTTTTCTGGTATTATTCATAGATTCACCATTAAAGTAATGGCTAATATTCACCAATTTATGGTTGACATGTAGTAACCCTAAAGCAATTTAATACTTGCATAAAAGGGCTTAGGGTTAGGGTTGTTTTAGTGTGGTGATTCAAAATTGGTTCTTGTGGCAGTATTGAGCTGTAAGGGATTACAGATTGTAATCAGGTTATAATCATTGGATTGTAATAATATCAGACTTGCTATTTGGTGGATGTATCCCATGGATTGTGTGAACCATGTTAAATATTGGTTCTTGTGTTTTTTTCTATGTGATCTATTATTTTTTGTTATTGGTTATATTTGCATGTAACTATTATTTCTATCCGCGATTTAATCCTAACATTTGAGTGTGCATGGTCTTGGTTCTACATTCATGTGCTTGATGATCTTGTTTGTTGCACTAGTGGCAATGACCCATGATCTTCTACTTAACATTTTGATTTATAGTCTTTCTCCTACAAACATTAGTAGTATGTTCTTTCTTACCAAAATTATGACAAGTAGGTTTGGAGTTCTTACCTTTGTTTCTCCTTTCTTTAGCACTTTTGTATGATTCTCCTTCTTCAGTACTAAAGTACCCCAATATAGATGTATCATTGTTAGATCTAGGGGATCTCATCAATTGTTCTAAGTACTTGATGGCTTCACTAGGTTTATTGGAACTTTCAACAAACTCTTTTTCCCTTTTTAGATCATTTCTTAACTATTCATTCTACAACTTCAGTATTGTGATCTCAATATCCTTTGCATTCAGCTTATGATTTCCAATCATCATTTGACCCAAACTTTCTAATTGCATGTTAGTAATCCTAGTTACCTCTAATGATCTCTCTTCTAGTTTGTTGGTTAAAACTCTTTTGTCATCTTCAATCATGACTTTTTTTTCCATAGCTTTCTTTTTCTATTTGTTCACCTCACATAGTAATATGGCTTGTGATTCTTGCTCTATCTTAAGATTTCTAATTTCTTCAGCTAGGGTTATGTTCTTTTCCATTAGATCTACAACTACTAAATCAAATTCATTGGAGTTTCCATCTGCAAATAGTTTAGTAGTGTCTATCTCTTGGTATTGTGTGTCATTCTCCTCAATAGCAATTTCTTTCATTCTTCTCAATGATTTCTTTAGGTCTTCTCTTGCTTCATTCAATTAATGTAGAATGAGTTGTATTTCAATCTCCTAGTTCTCAATAACTTTTCCCAACTTGTAGACTTCCATATTCAAGATCTTTCCTCAAATTTACAAAGCTTTACTTTCAGGGAACTTAACTCTGATACCAATTATTGGAATTACAATAGGAAAGGTAAACTCGGGGGAAGGGGGGGAGGCACGGTGAATTAGTGCTTTAAACTTCAACCCATAAAAACATTCACCATACATCCATCTCAAAATTCATTAAGTAAACTAAAATACCATGTTTAAAGCATATACATCTAAAGTATGTAAACAAGTAAGCATTCACACATATATATATGACACAAGATATGATTACCTAGAAACCCTCCAATGAGAAGGTAAAACTATGATGGAGATGACACCCACAAATCTTCATGACTATAGTAATAAAGTGTATCCAATAAAGGTTACAATCTTTGATCATGAAACATAATATACCCTGTGAAAGGTCTACCCTATTAAAAGGTTACAAAGACTGTTAGGTCTTACCCTATTAAAGGATTTCAACAACCTGTTAGAAGTGTGCCTGATTAAAGGAATTTAACTCACAATTAAGTAAGCATCTTGTTAGAGGATTTCAATACAACCTATTAGAACTACTCTATTAAAAAATTTGATTAATTCACCTCTTAGAATGTCTTAGTAATGATCCTATGATTTAGCACTCTATTGCTTGATGTCAAATCACCTCTATACTGATGTATACTTGATCCTTCTTGATCAGATGTCTCTTTTCTATTCACTATTTCCTTCCTCTATTCTCTTTTAATTGATTCTACAATACATCTCCGATCATAATACCTTGGTCACCATGAACATCCTGTTTGTGCATGTGAACTCTCCTTCTCACACATACAACATTTAGGGTTTTGTCCTCCTTAAGAAGACCTAGGTGACTTAGGGTTAAATATGAATTAACAGGTATGATTAATCTATATTTCCACTTAAAATTTTCCTTTACCTGATTGGATGCATGCAACACATAGGGATTCACATATAAGATTTGTCCTTATCAACAAAAGATCATAATTCAATCCTTAAGTCGCTAAAAATGCTTTATATAGTAGTTTGTGTTGACAATTGGCTAATAAGGATATGTAATTATTGATATTTATGGCAACACATGATGTACATGATTACAAGAAACCTCAGAAATAAAGATACTTAGCTTTTGGTACACAAAAAATTGTCTAAGTATGAATTTGGTATAAAATAGTGTATTGTTTTGTTTATAACTTGATGCTAATGTCATAGTATGACTAGCAAAGTTATAAGGAGATTTTATACATGTTGATGATGATGTGTATAACCTTGGAAGTTAGTATAGACTACACATAAAATATATATTTTTGTTTTAATGAAACATGACAAAAAAATTAAAAGAAAGGAATTATTTTGTTTACAAAATAACTACTTGTCCAATTAGGGTGGACATCCTATATGTTCACTCTAAGTTGGAAAAATGTATTATGGTCTTAGCTGACCTAGCAACAATTTGTGTAAAGGCATGGTATTTATGCGAAGCACATCTTGCGATGAGAAGGTGAATTGTAATGTAAGTTGTGTGAGTATTGTGATATGCAAACTTATTGTGAAAGCAATATATGCGAAGTTTGTAAAGCTATTTCAAAATTTGAGATCGAAATGAGAAAGAGTCTATATTCTAGAAGTTTGATTACTTGTTTGGGTAGTGAGCTCTTCTTGTAATTAGAAGTGCATGTTTGTGTAATGGGCTCATCTTGCATCTTCTACACTACAACTCCTAACAGGGTTAGAATCTCCTAATAGTGATTCAAAGTCTCCTATCAAGAATTTCTTATACTAAATTTTCTCATTGACTCCTAACAGGTCAATTTTCTAACAAGGAACTTATATATCAGTATATTATCTATTGGATATCATCCCCACCAAGGTTTACGCTTGGCCAGGGTTTCCCTAGTTAACAAAATATTGTGTTATGAGTTATCTTTGTGCATGGTTATTGTTATTGTTCAATATTACTTTATTACTTTGTTATGTATGGTTTAAAGTAAAGAATAATATCCAGTTGGTGATTAAAGTTTGTAGATTACTAATTCACCCCCCGTCAATAATTCCAATTTCTAACAATTGGTATCAAAGAATAGTTACTCTAAAGAGTCTTAACAACATGAGTAAGATCCCTATGGATATGGAATAGTTGATGAAGAACCTTGAAGAAGCACTTGAAAAAATTCATTTCCTTACTAAAGAAAGAGGTAAGTTGAAGGACAGATTTGAAGACTCCAAAGTATACATTGGACAATTGAAGGAAAAGATTGAACATCTCAAATCCAAGCCTGAATCTACTAAATATGAAACTAGTGATGATGATTATTCAAAACTAAAGACAGAGTACAAGATCTTAAAGCATGAATTGAAGATTACCAATCTAAAGTTGACTTTGAGGAGTGATCCTAGAAAAAGTTGAATCTGATTTGAAAACTAAGAATGTAGATCTTAGAGCAATTCTGGCAAAGAAGACAGCTGAGTTTGAAACATTGAAAGAAGATCATGAAGAACTTCATAAATACAATACTATTGTGAAAGGTGAATTAACTTAGTGCAAGCAACAACTTGAGAAGCTTTATTCTAGTAGAGAAAAGCTTGATGATTCAATGTCAATACAGAGACCTACTTATGATAAGACTGGTATCAGTTATCTATTTTACATGTCTGGAAAGAAACCTCAAATTAGATCAGATCTTAAAGAAAAAGATAAGTCTAATGATAAGATTGAATCCAGTCAATCTTCTGATAAAACTAAAGATGTTGGACAAGACAAGGAAGTTGAAATTTTGGATGAACCAAAGCATGTGGAATCTCCTAAGGAAACTAGGTATGAATTTAGAGGTAAGAGTTTTTCATGTAATGAAATAGGTCATATGAAAAGAGATTGTACAAATAATTAATTTAATCATGTTAAAGATTTTTATTGTCATAATTGTCATGGTATGGGTCATAAAGCAATTGCTTGTAGGAAACCTAAGTATGAATATGATAGAAGGAATAGTAGAATGTATAGAAATACTAACTCTTTAGATAGAAGAAGATCTAATGAAAGAACATCAGGAGAATGAAGACCTTATGAAGAAAGAAGATAGATTGTGTGTTATAAGTGTAACAACTTTGGACACATTGCTTAGAATTGTCATGTACCTGATGATTAGACGAATCCTAGAAGAAAAACACCAATATGTCAGTATGCAAAAACTTTGGACATACAACAAAGTATTGCAAAATGGAAAAAAACTTCAGAGATAGAAGGAATAATGGAAGAAACTTCAAAAACAAAAGGAATGATGGGAGAAAAGTCAGAAATGATAGATTGCACAGAGGAACTTTGAAACTAACAAAGATAGTGAGGAACAAAGAAATGTAGTCAGTGAACATTGAGAATAACTCAATGTGGCATTTGTAAAAGGATTAGACATATCTAAAGAAAAGCTAGAAGATGATAAGATAAGAAGAATGAAGTCAGTTGTCAAGTTTGATTCAATTAAGTTGAATTAAGATTGTTTGTAGCACCAGAAGTTTTAACTTCATTCAGAGATCGAGGTATGGATAGAAAAGTTGGGAAAATTTGTATCGAGATAAGTTTTTATTGTTTCTAAGCTTGCTTATTTAAATTTGTTATGAAAGAATTAAGAGTTATTGGTATTGTAGAGAAAGTCAATTCTGTAGCAGAAGATGAAAACTATGTTTTTGCTAAGAATTTTGTGAAGCAAAGTTTTGTGGAGCTTTGTCATGATAAAAGAAAGAAATGGTAATCCTTGGGTAGCATTTGAAGATCAAATAGAATATTTTGAGCAGTTATCTAATTACAAAATGTAATTGACAACTTTTTTGTGTTTGCAAAGTATGCAATTAATGCAAGTTAAAGTTGCAAGAATAAAATGGAGTGCATATTTGATTACTACTTCATTGCAATTACATATGAAGAAAAGAGCACTCAAAAGTGACTTGTTAAGGAGATTTCAAAGAAAACCCTATTTTCGAAAAAAGGTATTTTATCATTTATTCAAAAAAATTATTCGATAAAAGTTCATATTTGTTAGAAGCATGGATATGTCTGTAGTTCATAATATTGAGAATGAGGATAGACCTAAGTTGAAGATTGTTTTCATGAAACCTATAGAAGGAAACCCTAATTCAACATTATACATTTTTTCAAACAATGTATTTTATTTGGAATATATAGGAAGTTATCTTAATAGTAAGTTTGAATCTATTGGGAGTAAATTTATGAACAAGGATATGGAGTTAGTCTTAAACCACGATATGACTATGAAGCTTGGATTTGAACATTTGAAGGAACTAGATCTGTTTAATAATCATTTCTACCATGAATTATGTAGGATTTGAGCAAATATACAAATCAAATCCATGAAGTCCATGAATACATGCATGTAGAAAACCTATCATGGAGAAGAAAAAGACAAGAAGAGGAAAGGGTTTGATCTGAAAACACATAAATTGGATATTCAGATGAAGAAGAGATAATTAATTACAAAGAGATCAATCCTTATAAAAGGAGATCAAAACCTAAAAAAGGTAACCTAATAAGTTACTAAAGGTAACCTAAAGGTGAAAGCTATTTAATAATTACTAATTAATTATTAAATAGAGAAAGCTAAAAAATGCATAAAGAAAAATCTTAAGAAGGGAGAAAAGGTAATTTAATAAATGAAATGAAATTATCCTTTTTCTCTAACACCCCCCCTTAAGATGAGCAACAATATAGTTGCAAAGAATGCAAAAAGAACAAGGAAACTACAATGTAATGCTGAAAAAAAACTTGGGTCCTAGTAATAAGGCATGATGAGGTACCCAATCACAAAAAAATCTCTGTGAAATGCAAAAATAGAGAAAACCAATGGGAAAAAATCTACTCCAAAAAGAGATAGCTGAAAACCTAATGAAGGACTACAGAAGCCTCTAACTAGAGGAATGTTCCAGAAAATAGGAACAAAGAGTGATCATGAAGAAAATCACTGAAGCATGAAGAAGCCACAAAATCTATCAAAAGGAAACTAATGATCTATAGAACCTCCTTTGAAATAGAAGATTGCGATCAAAGCAGGAACAAAAA
This sequence comes from Cupressus sempervirens, assembly GCA_028749045.1. Taxonomy (NCBI): domain Eukaryota; kingdom Viridiplantae; phylum Streptophyta; class Pinopsida; order Cupressales; family Cupressaceae; genus Cupressus; species Cupressus sempervirens. The sequence goes on from CM053792.1 coordinate 712,211,394, forward strand.
GAAGAGTGTCTATATGGTAAATGATCCATCTCACCGAAATGCATAGGTATCTAGCCACTACAATTGCCTAGTACATAGGATCAAATACTGTATACATAGCTCACTCCAATCAACCAAGGAAGCATGATAAACAATAGAAGAACCACCCCCCCTCCCCCCCCAAATGTAGATAGGGTGAGGTGATAGGAAAAAGTGGGCCAAAACTCTCTTGCAAAATAGAAAGAACCAAGAACGTTGAGAGTGAGGAAGAGGTACAATCACTTATAAAGATACATGCCATCGACACATCATGGAGCTAATGTCATGGAAGGTACACTCACCTGACAAAGGAAGAGGGCACTAAAAGGAAAACAACTATCCTCCCATGGCACTTCATAATATAGTGCGAGTACAATAAATCACAATGATGAAAAAGATCTCGAAAAGTGAGTGACACTTTATCTCAATGTGTTTGCATTAAATATGCTTACAAATGATATAAACAATGATAAAAAAGGGAAAATAGATGATACAAAAGTTAGTACAACCCAAAAGAAGAGATCTCATGCCATGAAAATGATTCTTGGAGCTGAAACACCTAAGATATCCACCATAGTGCAATAAAGAAAAAAACATGATAGAAAGAACATGAGAAAAATCTAGAAGAAATTACAACATTTTTAAAAGGTAGATAGAATCAAATTTTCAAAAATATAACATTTTCAAAAAATAGAGATGGGACGATCAAGATATGCCCTCTAGAGTGAAAAATAGAACATCCATATTTGACTGCCAAAACAAGAAACCAAACTGCATCAAAACCAAAAAATACCTACACTATTGTCTCCATCTTGGAACCAACTTTTTGGTGCATTTTTTGGATTAAAAAAATACATCCTATGCTCAAGTTACGACAAAAAAATTGATAAGGGCCCCTGTATGAGCAACAAAAAAGTTAATTTTTTAATAAAAAATAATTAAAAAACTTTAAAAATAAAACACTGCACCACCACTGGGTGGAGCAAAGTACTAGCTGAGCCCCTAGTTGAGCTGTTGCGACGAGGAAGGGAGGTCCAATGGTAGGGAACCACTTGCGAGAGGTGGTAGTGGAGCCATAATGGCCATTGAGTTGCAACAATCTGTGAGACCACTGTTGGTAATCACTGGCACTTTACCGCAACTGCTAGTAATTTTGGTGACCATCAGTAGTATTTGCTAACTACAGTAGCTAAAAAGGATGATTTTTAATTTATTTTTAGCAAACTATAATGTAATGCTGAAAGAAAACTTGGGTCCCAGCAATAAGGCATGATGAGGTACCCAATCACAAAAAAATCTCTGTGAAATGGAGAAATAGAGAAAACCAATGGGAAAAACTCTACTCCAAAAAGAGATAGCTAAAAACCTAGTGAAGGACTACAGAAGCCTCCAACTAGAGGAATGTTCCAGAAAATAGGAACAAAGAGTGATCATGAAGAAAACCACTGAAGCATGAAGAAGCCACAAAATATATCAAAAGGAAACTACTAATCTATAGAACCTCCTCTAAAATAGAAGATTGCAATCAAAGCATGAACGAAAAGAAGAGTGTCTATATGGTAAATGATCCATCTCACCGAAATGCATAAGTATCTAGCCACTGTAATTGCCTAGTACATAGGATCAAATATTGTATACATAGCTCACTCCAACAAACCAAGGAAGCATGATAAACAATAGAGGAACTCCCCCCCCACAATGTAGACAGGGTGAAGTGATAGGAAAAAGTGGGCCAAAAAATCTCTTCCAAAATAGAAAGAACCAAGAACGTCAAGAGTGAGGAAGAGGTACAAACACCTATAAAGGCATGTACCATTGACACATCATGGGGCTAATGTCATGGAAGGTACACTCACCTAACAAAGGAAGAGGGCACTAAAAGGAAAACAACTATCCCCCCATGGAACTTCATAATATAGTACGAGTACAATAAATCACAATGATGAAAAAGATCCCAAAAAGTGAGTGACACTTTATCTCAATGTGTTTACATTAAATATGCTTACAAATGATATAAACAATGATTAGAAAGGGAAAAGAGCTGATACAACAGATAGTACAACCCAAAAGAGGAGATCCTATGCCATGAAAATGATTCCTAGACCTGAAACACCTAAGATATCCACCATAGTGTAATAAAGCAAAAAATATGATAGAAAGAACATGAGCAGAATCTAGAAGAAATTACAACAGAACCAAAATTTCAAAAATATAATATTTTCAAAAAATAGAGACAGGACGCTCAAGATATGCCCTCTAGAGTGAAAAATAGAACATATGTATTTGACTACCAAAACAAGAAACCAAACTACATCAAAACCAAAAAACACTTGCACTAATGTCTTCGTCTTGGAACCAACTTTTTGGTGCATTTTTTGGATTAAAAAAACACATCCTATGCTCAAGTTATGATTTTTTTTTATTGTTTTAATAAATAATAATTAAAAAACTTTAAAAATAAAACACTGCACCACCACTGGGCAGAGTGGAGTACTATCTGAGTCCTTAGTGGAGCTACTATGATAGTGGAGGAAGGGAGGTCCACTGGTGGGGAACCACTTGTGGGAGGCAGTGGTGGAGTTGCAGTGGCCATCGAGCTATAGCAATTTGTGGGATTGTTGTTGGTAACTTCCGACGGTTTACCGCAGCTGCTAGTGATTTTAGTGACCATCAGTAGTATTTGCTAACTATAGTAGCCAAAAAGGCTGATTTTTAAATTTTTTTTTGCAATTTTTTAATAAAATCTATCTCAAATTGCATGTAGAGGCCGTACAACCCTACTGGGCAAATTTTTTTTGCCTCTCGAATAAATGTTGTCCAAAATGGAAAAACTAAATATGGAAATGGGTGTTTGGACACATTTTGAATCCATCCGTGAAGTCCCTTTAGCCTCAAACTGCTCTGAAAATTGGTGACCCCCCATTTTCTTAGGAAATACCTGAAAAACTCCAGATTTGATCCGTCAAACCCTTGTTCTCCCTTTTTCTTCAAATATCAAACAAGCTACAATAGATTTGGCTCTGATACCATGAAGGATTTGAGAAAATATGCAAATCAAATCCATGAAGCTCATGAATACATGCATGTAGAAAACCTATCATGGAGAAGAAAAAGACAAGAAGAGGCAAGGGTTTGATTTGAAAACACGCAAATTGTATATTCAAATGAAGAAGAGATAATTAATTACAAAGAGATCAATCTTTATAAAAGGAGATTAAAACCTAAAAAGGGTAACCTAATAAGTTACTAAAGGTAACCTAAAGGTGAAAGCTATTTAATAATTATTAAATAGTTATTAAATAGAGAAAGCTAAAAAATGCATAAAGTTAAATCTTAAGAAGGGAGAAAAGCTAATTTAATAAATGAAATTAAATTATCCTTTTTCTCTAACAAATTGGACATCGATGAGTGGACATTGATCATATTAAGTAGGATACATGATGGGAAACTATGGGTGGAAGATAGTATAATTGATATCTCAGCCGATCTTATACATGAGGTAACTGGTCTTAGAAAACAAGGTAGAGTACCCATTAAGAAAGATGATTTAAGATTCTTGCATATAATCATTGCCTACTTTGTATGTGCAAGCTCAAAGATTGATGAATTGCCAGCCATATTCATTTATGTAGCCTACACGATATGTAGAAAAGGAACAAGTTGTTGGAAGCATGAATATTGATGATATTCCTATGGGGGAGTATTGTAGATATGTTACTATGATGATATGTTACATTCATGACTGAGTTTTTCATTGATATCAACATAGTAATTTTATGTGGTATCCGATAGAAGAACAATGACAAGATCAAGTTGGTACAAATGACTAGTTGAGTATTCTAACTATCTAAGGTTATGAGAGATACATCTGCATATCTAGTATATGTAGTTATTGTTGGATGAATAAATGATAAGTCTGGAAGAATTTATTTAAGTTTTGGTGATGTCTATTCTAAGATAGAGTTTATAGAGGCATGTTCTGGTAAAGTTTTTATATGTCTTAGCAAAGTTGTCATCCTAAGAATCAAGGTTGAGGATGTGTAGAAGACATGCTCATGATGATGTGGCTAAGTTCTCTCATCATAATATTGTGTGTATGGAAAGTTATTCAAGTTGCAAGGTGGAAGATTAATGTTATCACTAAGTGTAACATGTTCTTATTGTGGTCCTATAGTGATTAATTAAGAAGGTCTAACAACTAACTCAGGGAATTATTTTATGGACTAGTATAAAGGAAGGATATTTTTCTTTATTATAAAGTGTATGTAGAATTGTGTGGATGGTAATTGTAAGCAGCAGTGAGAGCAGAATGTGAAGTAGAGTAGAGTAGAGTGTAAGGGAAGAAAATTTCATTGCCAAGGTTTTTTTGAGTGATTCAAAGTTTGATACTTGGATTTGAGGTTTGTGACTTGGTCTAGAAGGTCTGATAGTATTGGTTCTATTGATAAAATAAAGGAAAGAAGAACATAATAGTGAATTGAGTAGTGAGCTCTTCCTATAGTTGAAATTGCATGTGTGGGAAATGGGCTCTTCTTGCATATATTGTACTACAACTCCTATTAGGGTTGGCACAACTCCTAACAGGGTTGGAATCTTCTAATTGGGATTCAAAGTCTCCTTAAAGGGACTTTATGTACTAAATATTGTAATAGATTCCTAATAGGGTCCATCCTCTAACAAGGAATATTTATATTAGTACATCATCTTGTGGGCATCATTCCCACTGGAGTTTTTCCTTTGATCAAGGGTTTCCTTAGTTAACATATCTAGTGTAATTGTTGATGTGCATCTTATTATGGTTGATGTTTATTCTGGTTGAATGATTAAGCTTGTTTAAAGAAGTTAAATGTTTTAATTGTTGGATAATTTATTCACTCCCCCCCCACTTAGTTATCTTGGTGGACTTTTGTTTCTAATAATTGGTATCAGAGCATCAAGTCCTTGAAGATAAAGTTTAACAACTTTGGGAGATCCATGGCAAGAATGTTCAGGAAAGATAGTTCAAAGTTTGATGGAATAAATTATGACAACTAGAAGGAAAAGATGAAGACAAATCTGTTGTGTATGGGTCCAGGATATTGGATATTGAAAAAGGAAGCAAATATAATCATTGTTGAAAATGATTTGGAAAATTGTATCAAGGATGAAAGAGATCTTTTTATGTGCAACATGAGAGCTAGAGAAGCATTATTGATTGCACTTCCTAAAATTGAATACAATTATAGGTAAAATCACTTGCTACTTCACATTTGATTTGGAAAGCTTTGGAAACTAGTTTTTGAAGGTGATGCACATTCTAAGAATTTGAGGTTACAAAGTTGGATTTGTGCATTTCAAGATGCTAAAATGATGGAAGATTAATCTATAAGAACATATGTAGGTAGAATATCAGAAATTACTATAGGTATTAGATCTCAAGGATGAACCAAAGAAGAGGATGAGGTTATATGGAAGATATTGAACACTTTAAACCACCATTTAAGTCAGCAGTTCAAATGATACAATTGTTTTTATCTTGTACCAAAGGTTTCATAAAGGAGACATTGCTTGGAAGACTTAAAGTAGTTGATAATGAGCTTAGTCAGTCCAAAGAATTGACCAGAATAGAGACAACTTTTAGTGCCTTGAATATTATATCTAGTTTATCAAGGAACACAAGTGCTAGAGGAGATTTTGCTAGCAGTAGAAGATCTAAGGAAGATAGGAAAATAGAAGAAGGAGTAGCCCTTTTGGTAAGAAGAGAAAAATATGGTAAGAAAATCTTTAAATGTTGGACTTGTGATGAATATGGTCATTATGCATCTAAATGTCCTAAAAGAGAGAAAAAGTATAAAAGAAATTACAAATTTAGAAGAAACAAAGAGTGTTTGTATGCAAATGAAGGAAATGATTTTGGTGAACAAGCAGTAAGTGCTAGTGATGATGAAATTGAATTTGTGACAATTAAAAAAGAAAATCCAAAGAAAGTAGCTTAGGTGTCATAGGTTGACAAGAAATCTAATTGGATAATTCATAGTAGCCATTCACATCATATGACTTGTGATATGAATAAGTTTGTTGACTTCAAAAGTCAGGATGGAGGCATTGTCAGAGTTGGAAACAATGCAACATGCCAAGTTAAAGGTATTGGATCTATAACTCTTGATGGTAAAACTTGTTAGTCTTAGAATGGTTTTGACATTTGAGTTTCAATGCACTTAAAAAATTCTCAAGACAATGCCAAGTATAATATAGAAGACAAGCTACAATGTATGTCGAGCCAACAAATTCAATAGGTGCCGAGTGAACTTTTAGGTGCTGAGAAATCTTCAAGTGCCCAGTAAATGTTCTAGTGCTAAGAAAATTATAGATGCTAAGTGAAATAGAATTAGTATAGGACCCAAGTGAGCCATTTTTCTTATATGTGCCAAGCATCAACAACTAGTATGTGCCGAGTAACATAGAATCAACATATGAGTTTGTACCTTCACAAACTTAGATATAAACTATTTTTGGAGCCGACATGGGATGAATCTCAAAGGATCTTGAAGATAAGATTGAATCTTTCACAAAACCTATGCAATCAACATGCAACCAATACAACAAATGGAGAAGGCATGAAACCAATAGGAAAAGTGCAAGAGTTGAGTAGGAAATGAAGATTTAATATTGATCGCAGATTCATACCTAACCCCAAGTCTTTGAAATCTTTAAAAAGGAGGACGAAACCCCATTATATGCATGAATGAGTGAAGTGTATGGGTGAAATATAGAAAAATTTAGAGGGGAGTTTAAAAGACTTAGTGGAGAATAGTGTAGCATAGCAGAATCTAGTTGTTGAAGAACAGAGTATCAGAATCTAGGTGAGTGATGTATTAGATCAAGCAAGGGTTAGATTAGCAAGAACAAAACAAGGATCTAGAATCAAAAATTGAAGATTGCAAAGCTATCAGGTCAAAGGCATTCTAATACTCTCTAGCAATTGTATTAGGTATGGAAATCCTATGGACTTAGGTTGGCCTATTAGCCATTTGTAAATCCTTTAACAGGGTAGCATTCCAAGTGAATGTACTAAAGTCCTTTAACTAGGCCTACTTTTAGCAGGGTAGTGAAATCTTTTAACTAGGTCACTTTTAACATAGTGTAAAGTCTTTAATATGATAGGCCTTTCACAGGGCAGACCATTGGAAGTGGTCAAACATTATAACCTTGAATAGTTACACATTGTTGCAATGATATTTTGTGGGTGTCATCCCCACCATAGTTTTACCTTCTCATTTTGGAGGGTTTCTAGGTTACAAAATTTGTGTGTTGTCTATTTTCATGCATGTCTTTACTTTCATGTTTATTAGATGAATTAGATGCATGTAAATGGTTTCAGTTAATAGGATTTGAAAAGGTTAAAATTAGTTACTTTTGATTCACTTGTCAATTCCAACAATTGGTATCAGAGCTTAGTTCTCACAAGAAGGAACCTTACAGCTTGGAGAAAAGATTTGAAAATAGAAGTCTACAAACTTGGGAAGATCATAGAGAATTAGGCAATTGATATACAACTTTATTTACATGCACTGGAGGAAGCTAGAGAGGAATTGAGAAAATCCTTAAAAAGAAGAATAGAGATTGCCATAGCTGAGAATGACACACAGTACAAGGAGATTCACACCTCAAACCTATTTTCAAATGGAGATTCCAAAGAGTTCGATGCGACAATAGTAGACCTGATGGAGAAGAATAGAGCTCAAGGAGAAGAAATCAGAACACTGAAGAATGAACAAGAATCACAAGCGATAATGCTTTGTGAAGTGACCAAACAGAAGAAAAGAGCCATTGAAGACAAGACTATGCTAGAAGAAGACAAGAGAGACCTTTCCAGCAGACTGGAAGAAAAGTCAATTGAGCTTGCAATAATTTCAAACATGCAGCTGGACACCTTAAGTTAGATGATGAATGCACATCATGAGCTAAATGTCAAGGATATTGAGATCTCTACAATGAAGATGCAAAATGAACAATTGCAAAATGACTTGAAAAGAGAGAAGGAGATTGCAGAAAGCTTCAACAAACCCAATGAGGCCATTAAATATTTTGAGTAGCTACTGAAATCACCAAGGGCCAGCAATGACACTTCAGGACTTGGTTACACTAGCACTATCATCCAAGACTACATAAGAAAGCAGTAACAAAGGTAAGAACACTAAACATACTTGTCATTTCTATGGTAAAAAGGGACATACATCTGATGTATGTAGAAGCAAAAATGCCCATCAACATGACAAGCCTAAGAATGCAAGTTATTGTCATAAGTGCAAAAAGCAAGGACATCAAGCACTAGGACTAGAGGACTAGGACTGTTAGAACACTAAAATTTGAAGGTCACTACTACAATTGCAAGAAGTATGGACATCGAGCTTTTGAGTTCAAATCAACGTGTATGTGGACATCAAATTAGGAAACAAGGCAAGGTAACCATGGTCATCACAACAATAGGGACTACAACACCAGGTATAGCTATCATTATTGTCACGAATATGGACACATTCTTGAAAACTGCATAAGGACATATTTTAAAGGAACCTATAATAGATGGTTGAGCCAAACCACATGTTTCAGTTGCTTGAAGACTGGTCATATCAGCAGGAATTGCCTAAAAAATTCAAAAGGCACCCAATCCAAAGAATTACAAAGGTAAAGAGAAGGTAGATATTGAACACATCAAAGGAGAAATGAACAAGACATGGAAGAAGACAGATGGGAGTAGCACATCAAATGAAGGGATCACTTCACCTAATAGGTTAAGTGGTCACACTTCATTAAACTAAGCAAGAGAAGGCATAAGGGATTGATTTACAAAAGTTTTATCATACATGAATTCCTAGAAAAGAAAGTACTGAAAAAGAATAGATTAGCATGACCAAAGATGCAAAGTTGAAAATTCAAGATTTCACAAGTATTGTCGAGTTGATGTCAAATGCAAAGTATTTTTTTTTTTTTTAGTACAAGCCGAGCTGATTGCCAAAGACTATAAAAGTCAAATGATCAGTAGGAACCAAGTTGATAGAGAAAGCCGAGTGAAGTAGAAACCTCAGTTAAAGCTTGTGTGCTAGAAAATGTTACCTATTAGGAGCATGGATTAACAAACAAACATTAGCTAAAAACCTTGAAATTGCATCAAAGATTCATCAAAATGAAAGGAACAAACACTAACTAATCCTTGCTTGGGTTTTGCAACCCTAAGAAGCTAACAAACCCAATCTTCCAGCCACCTCTACAGCTCAACAAAGGCACCCATAAGAGGCCTTTTTGGTGCGTTAAGATGAGGGTATGTTTGGTGTGCTCTCCCAAACAAAAAAATAAACAAATCTCTTGAGTGTGTGAGTGCGAGTGTGAATACAAATGTGAATGAAAATGCACTAAGATCCTAAGCTATGTGGGATGAAGAACACTTCAAGAAATGGCTATGGAGAAAGCTATTCTTGAAAGCATTCAAGAATGAAGATGATATGCAATAAAGAAAACTAACTAAGAATGTAAGCTATGGAATGAAAATGAAAATGCATGAAGAAAACTAAATGAAAAATGTAAGATACAAACTAAATCAGCTACCAAATGATTAGTATGAACCTACACAATCACTATGAGAACTCTACTAATACAAGCTCAAACTACCATGAAAGCTCAAACTATGAATGCAAACTCAAATCTCAAACCAACATGATAACAATGAAATAAGATGAGAGATGCAAATGCTTGAGACAAGCCCTTTATTTATAGGCTTGAGGGAGGGCTTGGTGAGGTGGCATCCATGTAGATGCCACATAAGGTGACATGCAAGCCATGCAAATGGTCAAGAATTCAAAGTTTGTTCACACATGTGTGAGCAAATTTGAGAATAAGAGTGGGAGACAAGAGTGTGTAGGCATGCCATCTCACACATGTGTGAGCACACTCTTAGGCTAATGAGGGGGATTAGGGAGATGATTAGGAATGATTAAGTGGGATTAGAGAAGAAGTAGGCTTAAAAGGATGAAAATGATGGTTATAGGCTAGGCTCTAGGTTAGGTTTAAGATTAAATTAAATTAAATTAAATTAAATCATGGATTTAGAGGAATTTAAACAAATAAAATTTATTTAAAAAGAGGAATATGGAGGATCATGTGTTCAATTAATTTAACACATTAAGACTAGGAGTATTTAAATTAAATTTAAATACCTAGGAGAATGAACTCATTTGATTAATTAGTTTAATTAAATAAGTAGAGGAATGTGAGAAATATAGTTAATTAATTAATAATTAATTACAATGTCATGGAAAATATTAAAATTAATTAATATAGTGTTTAGGGACAATTTTAAGCATCTACATTTTGCCCCTCTTTGATGTGATGTCGAAACGACATCATATCAAAGAAAAGAAAATATAGGTTGCCCCAGAGAAGGATAGGAGTTCTAGGAGTTGTGTTGAAGTGACAAAAGGGGAGGAGGTTGCCTCCTTGAGGAAATGGGGTAAAACAGGAATATATTTTGCCCCATTTTCTCGAAAATAGACACAGGAAGGAAAAGGGAAAGAGAAAAGGGCTTACAAGAAGGCCTTGCATGACTTGTTGGTAAGCTTGACATGAAGCGAGGTGAATTGGATAATGATTAATAGATGCAACTTAACTACATGAATGCATGAGATTCAGTTGTGTTCATATGGGAGAGCACACCTTATTTTGATATTGCAAGAGGAGTTATGCATCAAATGCTATAGTAGCATAGATGACAAGATTCCTTTGCATGGACTAGACTCTCAACACAATAGATATAGGTTTAAGAGTCAAGATGGAACAAATGACATATACACACTAGAGAGGTCTGGGCATACCCAAAGTCTTGTTAGGGATCTTGGTGGAAAGTGTGCTAACCCATTGCCCCCAGTGAGCAATGCATAATCATAACTTGAAAACTAACAAAGATGTGCTAAATAATCAAGAAAATAGATCATATTGCAAAATGACACATGTAATTAGGTTAAGCCATTCAAATGATGCCAAGATATTTAAGATCGAGGCGCACATGGAGAGGTTATCACTGACACACAAAGATAAAATCACCAAAAGACCTTATGACCAAGTAGTCATTCAGTCCATAGTTCTTGCCATGAACTTGATTCTGATAGTGAAATTTGTTAAGCCCGTAGAGGAAGGATTCATCCTCTAACTCAAAATTTTATTGTTTGATTGAGTTTTATTGAAATGTTTGTGATTGTTTGTTGGAAATAGTGTGAAAGGAATAGTGTTCTTAAATCATGTAGTCTTAGTGTGAATTTGTGTAAGTTTTTTTGCAATCACTATTTTGATAAGCTCAGTTTGATGGGTTGAAGCTCAGTGTCATGAGATAAATAGAAAAATTTGGATAAGATATGATAAGATGATGGATGATTGATTGAAATAGAAGGGGAATGCAAGAGAGAAAGTGATAATGTTCTCTAGAGGAAAGTGTGTTGAATGGAAGACTAGAAATTTGATCAAGGCATATGCAAATAGATGAAAAATGAAGCAATTGATTATGGAAATGATTTGAATGAAATGATTAGATTAGAGGAGAAATGAATTGATTGAATGGATTGGAAGAATTCAAAATTGATGGAAGGTGGAATAGAGTAGAACCAATGACAAGCGATAACCAAGGAATGGGAAATGGAGGAAAATCAACGTGAGTTGGTGGATGAAAGGAATGGTGAAAGGATGTGAGGGAAAATGCAGAGCCAAGGACCATGTTTCAAAGGAGTCCAAATGCCCCAGACAAAGGATAGGAAAATGGAAGAAAATATGGTGGGAAAGGATGCATGAAAATGGAAAGATGGTATGAAGGATATCGTGCGGAGGAAAAGATGGCATGTCTTCTTCCAAAGCATGTATGAACATTTTGTTTTTGTGCCTCTAATAGTGATCATGAGTGTGGGTATGAAAGGGGAATGAATAAGGGATATGGGAGGGAGGGTATGCAAAAGGGATAATGATATGAAGGGTATGGATGCAATGTGAGATATGAAGTGGATGAAATGGAAGGGATGACCAAGATCAAGGACATATGAAAGGGGTATGGAAGTATATAGGAGTATGGATGGAAAATGGATGAACATGAACATGACAAGGACTATGGGATGCAAGATATGGAGAACATGTCAAGATTAAATGTATGGAAGGATTATGAGATTATGTAGGATAATGTATGGATAATGTGCAAGGGATATGGAAAGTGAGCATGTGGATGGATGAAAGGAAGCTGAAAGTCAAGATCAAAGATGGAAAAGGATAATGAATGGTGGATGGAAGCATGGAAGATATGTATGAAAGAGCACTGTGGATGGAGCTTGCCCCTAGTGTAGAGTGCAAGTGAAAGAGGAAAAGTGAATGGATGTATAAGTGGAAGTGGAAGACATGATAGGAAAAATGAAGGGAGAACTCAAGCATCTATATACATTGATGGTATCCCTTGATATGTCATTATTTTCTCTCTTTTTTATTTTCAAGGAATTTTTAAAATTTTCTCCTAGATGTTGGTAAGATAGTAAAAAGAAGGATGAAGTGAGATTGGGGAATGGAGGACAAGGACTATGGGAAGGTTTGGATTAAGGGGGTGGTGTGGGTGGTTGGAAGACATGGTTGATGGATGCTAGGTCGGAAGACTTGTGAATGAGTGGATGAAGGTAGTGGAAAGATCATCATTGGCACACACCTTGAAGGGTGATGGAAAGGAGGAAATTGTGGGGGATACATGGGAGAAAGTTTAAATTTTGGGATATAAGGACCCAAAATGGATGAAGGAGCCAATGGATTGGGGATGGTGGATTTGGGTATATAAGGACCCAAAATAGATGTGGAAGCCTTTGGATTAGCCAAATTGGATGTCATTTGGAATCTTTCTTTGAGATTCATTGCTACATTAAGTAGCTTTGAGATCCACAAATATTTTGCATTTTTTATTTTGAGGCTTTGTGGCTTTTTGATTTTTCTTTGGATCATATTTTTCTTTTCTTGAACATGTCTTTTAGAGGGGACATGTTGATCCTTGGGCTTTTGTGGATTTTTGGCTTTATTTTCTTTTTCTTGGGCATCAAATGTGCTTCCATTGGCTATGGTATGGGTGGATGAAGATAAAGGAGGTGGAGAGCGTATGGATGGTGAACATAGTAAGGAATTCAAGGATGTGTGCCTTTGTTGATCTTTAGGAGCATGAGGGGATGAAGGAGAAAACATGGATATGGTGGATGGATGTATGTAGGGACCCAAAATGGAAGGAAGGGATGAAAGATTTGGCAGTGGAACATAAGGACCTAGAATGGATGGAAGGGAGGAAGGAATGAGAATATGGATATAAGGTCCTAAAATGGATTTGGAAGAGGAATGATGGGAAGCTATAGGTTTGGAAGGAGGAATTGTGGAAGGTGTACCAACATCTTGAGCCATGTGTTCTTCAATGAGATACTTATTATTTTCAATACAAGATGCGAGTCCATGTGGATGGGGTTCACGAGTGGTAGGATCATGTGGAGGATGAGGATCATGAAGGGGATTATGAGGGATAATAGGATCTTGGGATGGGGTGGGATCATAAAAGGCAAATGAAGGGGTACTTTGATCTTGACTTAGAAGAGGATCATGGAGTGGAATGAGTGGATCATGAGATGGAATAGGTTCATGAGATGGAGTGATTTGATCTTTACATGGAGGAATATTAGTGGATGGAGTGGAAAGAAATGCTTCATGAAGTGGAGGATCTATGGAGGCTAACTCTTGAGGTGGAATGGAATCGGTAAGGTGTGCAGTACATGGAATGTCTTGATCCTGATTAGAAAGGGGATCATTAGATGGACTAGGAGGGATAAATGGATGTTGAGGGATAAGGGAATGATGGGATGGATAAATTCTTAGATCTAGAGGAGAAGAGGAGTCTATAACATCATGCTTTGGAGGAAGGTCTTGAGATGGAAGTGGGTGTATGTCTTTGGGTGATTGGCTCTCTTCATTTTGTATTTTACACTTAGCCAAGAGTGATGTGAAAAACCCCTTATGAGGTGGGGATGATATGGATTTTGGAGGATTAGTATTGTGAAGGGAATTGCATGGAGGGTTGGGGTTGGATGGGACATGAGGACTATGGTCTTTGAAACATGGGGGAATAGGACACATGGCATGGAAGTTGGACTCCTTTTGTTGACTTGTTAAGAGATAATACTTTAGTTATTCCATTTCCATGGCAAGGGTATTTGTGTTTGAGGAATTATGTGGGCTATGAGTGGAACTATAAGTAGATGAAGGATAATGAGGTGGATTTCCCTTGTCAAAGGTAGAAGAATAATGAACATGAGATGGATTAGAGTTGGATATGAAGGGTGGAGGATGAATTTGATATGCAGGTTGAACGAGAGGTATAACTCCATATTTCATTTGAAGATCATCAACCATTTGATTAAGAAAATTTGGATCCATAGATGTTAGATGAAGAGTGAGGAAGGATGGATGAAGGATGGAATATGAACTTAGGACTAGGAGAAATTTGGGATTTTGTGTTGATTTTATTTGGATTTGACTCAAAATTGGTTGGATTTGATTTTGATTTAATTTTATTTGATTTGATATTGATTGGATGAGGGTTTGATTTGATTTGATAAAAACCCTATGGTATTGCCAACAAGTAAATGCGAGATTTGAATTAAAGTCCAATGTTTATGACTATGCTCATATGACCAAAGTAGAAGATTGGTGCAAAGTTGAATTAGAAGAAGATGTGAATGAAATTAGAAAGATTTATTATGGAAGAAGATGTAAATGGATTGAATTAGAAATTGATTAGGAAAGAATGAATTTGACAAGGGATTGGATTAAGAATCATGAGGATGAATCATTGAATGAGGGAATTAGATCTTTATGTGGATTATGAACCATGATTAGGATGAAGATTATGATTGAGATTGAATGATGAGGAAATGATTTGGATAAATAGAGGTGATTACGACTTTGAGGAAAGATTTGAACTATTAAGAATGTGATTAAGACAAGAGATGCATGATGATGATGGGATGGATGGATAGAAGAAGTGATGGAGAAAACATTAGCTTCTTTTTGCTATTTTTGAAATGTTTTTAATTTTTTGGATTTTGGAACTTTTACAATTTTTTTGAATTTTTATGTTTTACAATGTTTTTGGGTTTTTTAAATTTGGAATGCAAAATATACAATAAAATATGTACAAGGCAAGTTTAGATGGTGTTTGTCCCCTTCGAATGGGGAGGTTTTTGAACATTCAAGCACATAGAACACACCAACAAACCTATAAGGTTGCAAATAGGATGTACAAGGATCAAATAGAGGGTGTCCTCAATATACACAAGGTACGTGAGGCCCAAATCTATAGATGAAAAAAAATACTGTCACATAGCTAAGAGGAGACGGTAACCCAAATCTCCTCCTTCACTTTCCAAAGGTATAAAGTTCTTTGGGGCTTAGCCAAGAGTGACAATATTTTGCTTTCAAGAGAGGTGTCTTTCGATTCACCTCCCACTATTTATACTCTACCAAAACAATGGAATTGAGGTCATCCCAAGGAGTGATGAAATCCCCAAGCAGGCCTCCTAAAAAAAAAGACAAGACCACTTATATCTTGTGCACCCAAGATCACCCGAAGGCGCGAGGGGAGAGAATACGTAAGTGGCCTTGGGTTTTAAAAGACACGTGTTCTTTCTTAATGAAGCTTTAATTTTTCTATCTACTTTGAAAACACAAGTGTTTAAAGCATACAATGTTTTTTCCAACGTGAAATGGTGCCAATGTAAATGAAAAACATAGACTTGTCAACAAGAAAGTAAAGTGAGTGTGCATAAATGAAATGTTGAAAATGAAAGATGCTAAAAATAAAATCAATTTACTTTAGGGCATTCAAGAATGTGTGACTTCATTTTAAGCACCAAATCTAAATGTGTTTCAGCCTAGGCATACATGTCAATTTTAAGCACCAATTCCAAATGTGTGTTAGCCTAAACATTCATGTCAATTTTAAACACCAAGTGCAAATATTTTCTATGCTAAGATTCATCCATTCAAATGAAAGTGATTAAGCCATACAAGTTCATTAACTTTTGAGTCCAAGTGATGAAAATCACTATTATTATTTTTAAGTCTTTCAAGATTAATTCCCAAGAGTAATAAAACATCAAGAAAAACCTACAAGAAAATATGGTTAAGTATTTAAAATGTGCCCATCTACAATGCTGCAATAAACAAGTTAATTAGCTTCAAAAAAATTTTAAAAATGAAGGCTAACTATGGGAAAATTTTATTTTAACTTTTTTTGTAATTTTTTCTATACATGAATAGGCTTAGAATGACCTCAATTCCACGGAACCACCAAAATTCAAAATGCAGATGATAGAATGCAGGTGAAGATGATAGAACATGCAGACGACAAAACAACACAAATGACAAAATAGGAGGTCACTAAAAAAGCGTAGACGACAGAACAAGGTCGTTGAAAAATTGCAGACGACAAAACAGTGCAGACAACAGAATAGGGGGTTGCTGAAAAAGTGCAGATGATAAAATAGGTCACAAAATGTGCAGATGATAGTTTTAGAGGCAGAGATGACAATTTAGTGCGCCCACAATGTAGACGACAACTTGCGATGTAGAGACGACAAAAATTTGGAGACGACAGAACATAATTTAAAAAAAAAATAGAGAATATGCAGAGATGCCAATATGCATAGATGACAGTATGCGGAGATGCTAATCTGTGGAGATGATAGAATGCAGACGACATTGCATTCGATGCAGATGAAAAAGCACAGTTTTTAGCGACAACTTATAGATTTTTTGACAGATTTTTGGATTAAAAACAGGGACATGGGTCCCACCGAGTGTGCCAAAATGTGTGTTAGAAAATGTGACCTATTAGGAGCATGGGTTAACAAACAAACATTAGCTAAAAAATTTGAAATTGCATCAAAGATTCATCAAAATGAAAGGAATAAACACTAACTAATGCTTGCTTGGGTTTTGCAACCCTAAGAAGCTAACAAACCCAATCTTCTAGCCATCTCTATAGCTCAACAAAGGCACCCATAAGAGGCCTTATTGGTGTGTTAAGATGGGGGTATGTTTGGTGTGCTCTCCCAAACACAACAATAAACAAATCTCTTGAGTGTGTGAGTGCAAGTGTGAATGCAAATGTGAATGAAAATGCACTAAGATCCTAAGCAATGTGGGATAAAGAACACTTCAAGGAATAGCTATGGAGAAAGCTATTCTTGAAAGCATTCAAGAATGAAGATGATATGCAATAAAGGAAACTAACTAAGAATGTAAGCTATGAAATGGAAATGTAAATGCATAAAGAAAACTAAATGAAAAATGTAAGATGCAAACTAAATTAGCTACCAAATGATTAGTATGAACCTACAAAATCACTATGAAAACTCTACTAATGCAAGCTCAAACTACCATGAAAGCTCAAACTATGAATGCAAACTCAAATCTCAAATCAATATGATAATAATGCAATAAGATGAGAGATCATGCAAATTCTTGAGACAAGCCCTCTATTTATAGGCTTGAGGGAGGGCTTGGTGAGGTGGCATCCATGTAGATGCCACATAAGGTGACATGCAAGCCATGCAAATGGTCAAGAACTCAAAGTTTGCTCACACATGTGTGAGCAAACTTGAGAAGAAGAGTGGGAGACAAGAGTGTGTAGGCATGCCATCTCACACATGTGTGAGTACACTCTTAGGCTAATGAGGGGGATTAGGGAGATGATTAGGAATGATTAAGTGAGATTAGAGAAGAAGTAGGCTTAAAAGGATTAAAATGATGGTTATAGGCTAGGCTCTAGGTTAGGCTTAAGATTAAATTAAATGAAATTTAATTTAATCATGGATTTAGAGGAATTAATAGAATGTGAGGAATTTAAACAAATAAAATTTATTTAAAAAGAGGAATATGGAGGATCATGTGTTAAATAAATTTAACACATTAGGGCTAGGAGTATTTAAATTAAATTTAAATGCCTAAGAGAATGAACTCATTTAATTAATTAGTTTAATTAAATAAGTAGAGGATTGTGAGCAATATAATTAATTAATTAATAATTATTTACAATGTCACGAGCAATATTAAAATTGATTAATGTAGTGTTTAGGGACAATTTTAAGTGTCTACAAAGTTAAGTAAGTAATACACCTATGGAAGCCAAGTGGTGAAAAGATAATGGAAGTCGAGTAATGTAGAATCCTTCAGAAGTTGATTGGATAGCTATGAATGCACTATACATTAAATGCAATGAAAATAGGGTATAATATCATATTTTCAATCATTTTTCTTCATTGAGAATGCAAAGCAAAGACAAGAAAGAGCACAAAGTGAATCCAAAGTAGAGAATCCAATGTATAAGAAGAGCTCAACAACATTCTAGCATTCAATTTTAAGGTATTTATGATTGTGTCGAGCTATGCAGATTCATGTTTTCTTTGTGTTGAAACCCTAGATTATGAAAAATGGCATCTAGTTCTAGAAAATCTTAGGAGAAGGAATCATTTGAAGTTCAATTAGTGTCCAAAGAGGTTAGACAACCTGATTTTCATCCAATCCTAGAGGTTGCATACAAGAATGACCTAGCTGGAGCCCTTTCCATCATACCCCAAAGGTTGTAATGGTTGAAGATATAAGGAAATGCTATAACTACAAGATAGGAGCCATTGGTGATATGGAAATGAGAGAGGCATATGAGAAATTGTGTGAAAATAGAGTTTTGACGGAAGGGTACAAAATTGTTGAGAGGAAGGGTTTAACATGTGCCCTAGAATTCCCCATAGTGTTCAAGATAAAATGGATTAGACTAGCATTGAGGCAAATAAATGATGGTATTTTATGGTTGGAGGATGGTCCTATCAAGATCACAAAGAGAATTGTACATAAAGTGACAAGGTACCCAACCCTAGATCCGTCAAAGACCCTTAGAAGTGATTCTAAACAGGTAATTAAGGAGAACATAGGTGCAAAATGGAATAAGAGAGGGATAACAATTGACACTATCCAAGACCCTCTAGTTTAATTTTTTGTTAGGATCATAGTACACAAATTCTATCAATCCAATAGACTCAACAATGTGCTTTATATTGCAATAGATGTAGGATACAAACTAGTGAAGAAAGATCATACATATGATCTTGCAGAACTACAACTGCAACATATCAATAAAAATCTAGCAGCAATCAGGAGAACAAAGGGAGCCCAATGCAAATTTGGTGCCATTTTGATATGTATTTTCTTTTATGTAGAAAATGAGTTTCCTTCTTCTGGTAATGTGGCATGGAGAAATGATAAGTCAATCATAGCTCAAGTCAATGAATACACAAAGCAAATGAGAACTAATTTTGAGACCTTGATGACTAGTTATTTTGAGGACTTTAAGAAGTCAATGAAGAAAAGGCTTAGAATTCTAGTTTCCTTAGTAGAAAAACATGTAAATGAAGTATGTTTTCTGGTAGATATAAACTATACATACATACAAGTGGCCATACCAAGAGTGAGATGGTTGAGACCTCTTGGGTATGAAATAAACATAGATGAAGCATCAACAACAATAACTGCACTACTTGTAGAGGAAATAGACAAGCATGCACAACATTTTGGAACCTATGACATGTTAAGATCCAAAGTGGATATGGAGTTGAAGACTGCCTCCACTTTGAAGAAGAAAGACAAGCTTGTAAAGAAGTTGAGAGCCAAATTCGGGGAAGGCATTGCAGAGGAGGCAGAATAAGAAGGTGAAGATGTCAAGGGTGATTAAGAAGAGCAAGATCAAGGGCCACTTGCCTTAACAAGGTATGGGAGAAGATGAAGAAGAATATTCCAAGCAAGAAGCACCAAAGGCTAAGCTAAATAAAAGGAAAGCTAAGAGGCAACTAGTTGCACAACCCAAAGGGAAGAAGAAGAAACCTACAAAGCCAAGTCCAGCCAAGCCAACCACAAGGGCTGACACAAGGGCCACAACACAAGGGGCAAGAGAACATGAAAAATAGAAGGCAATAGAACAAGGAGGGCCAGCAGAGTAGAAAAAGAGAAGAAAGTATGTTGCACCTCCTAAATTAGACGAGGAAAGAACAGAGTTTGATGAGGATCAATTTAGATTGGTAAGCCATTCTACCACTTCTGAATTGGAAAGAATTTGTAATAACATTAGAGACAATGCTGATTCAACTCGTATAAAGACCATAGAATTCAATAAGTTGTTAAAAGAACAACAGAACATAGTAGAAGAGGCTACCTATTCTATGATGGCTAAGTTCAAGACTACCCCACTTGAACTAGATAACTCATTGCCTAAGGAGCCAAGCTCATTGGTTGAGAATAAATGAGATTATTTTCTAAAAATGGAGAAAGAGATAAGAGAGTCTACATTGGCTCATGTAATTTCAGACCTTACTAAAGGTCAAATAACAAAGGCTAATAAGAAGCATGGGAGAAAATTTGTACCCAAATACAGAACCTTCAATATTTTACAGAACTAAATTGAAGATGTCCAAAATTCCACACAAATGTGGAAATTAATAAATGGTCTGACAACTATAAAGGAAGGATAGGAAGACCCATTTGAGCATAGAAATGATGAAGAAGAAGAAGAGAATGAGAAAGAGGAAGAAAAATAGTAAAAAAAGGATGAAGGAGAAAAATAGATAGAAAAAGAGATAGTGGAGACAACACATGGTGAAGAGGCAACAACTGAGGAAAAACAAATTGAACAGAGTGTCCAAGGCATCCAACTGCCACCACCAAGTCCTCCACACACAACACCTATAGAAATAGTAACTATATAGGATGTTCCTGACACCTCATGTTAGAAAATCAATCAGTTAACTGTAGAGGATCTCAAGAAGACCCTTCACCAATCTACATTGTAAGCACAACTTTGTACAAATCTAGTTTTGGTGAGTGTTGATGAGTTGTAGAAAGTTGTAGCAGAAAAAACAAGGGAGACAGAAAACACACAAGAACAATTCTCACAATCTCCCACAGCTACAATAGATCAACATCAAGAGCAAGAAGAACAAGACAAAGTTGCTAAGGTTGATTCTACAATAAAAGTGACAACAATTGCCGAGGGGCAAGCAAATGAAAAAACATGACAAGATGTTTCTACTACACAAAGTCAAGGTGCACCTCCACAAATTATCATCATTGATCAAGGTAGTAGACAAGAGGAGAAATAAGTAGAGAAAACCCCTAAGGAGCAAGAGGCAATACAAATGTTGGCAAACTTTCCTACCTCGGGAACTCCAAATAAGAAGTCAAGCATTGATGCAATCCCATTGCAGATTTTAGGACTAGGCTCAAGCACTACCAAGGTTGCAAGGGTACTTTAGTATGGAGAGCTTGCACTTGATGAAGAAATAGTCATACCTAATTATGACTCAAGAACCATGAACCTACAATAGATAAATGAAGTGTAAGAGGCACTACAGAGGAGGATGAGACAAGAGATACTAAAAAATGAGTATAGGCAGAAGCAAGCATTGGTGGAAATCAAAGAAATATTTCTTGATGCATTTAGCTTGCAAGTACTTAATGAAACCTAGCCCATCATGGAGCAACTATCCAACATTGTGGACGAGGTACAAAATGAGGACCCAGAAACTAATGTCAAATTATTTGAGTGGTTAGAAAAGAAGTTTCAAACAAAAATAAATGAGAAAATATCAAGTGAAATAGTACTTCACAAGTAGAATTAGCAAAGAGAATTGAAAAAGTGAAGAAAGTACTTGAGAATGTATTCTCATTGTACACCAAGTTGAGTGATTCCTCATATTTCACATAGGAAATAAGCCAAAGGATACCGATCTTGGAATGAAATCTAAGGATTTCCAACAGTTAGCTACCAAAAGATCCAACTCAAAGTGAGAAACATTTTGCAGCTACGCTTCACACACAGAAGGAATTAGTTGTGTTGATAGTAGAAGAGGCCAATATTAAGGCAAAATTGATGCACATTCAATCTTCCATAACCCCACATTTGGTAGTACTCCATAAGGATTAGGCCTATGTAGAAAATGTACTAAAGAAAGATCCTAATCTTTCTACTTTAGAAGGCCTTGTTCATCTTGTAGCAGAAATGAAAATCTAGCACAAATCATTGGAGATAGCTTTAGATAATTGGGATGCTTCTCTCAATATGAATATGGAGGTAAATAAAACATTTTCGAAAAAGTCTTCTGTTCATTCTTAGGACCCTTTGACATAAGTGTCAAAAAGGGGGAGACATAATATTTTTGGATATAGTGTGTAAATGAAAAGGGGGAAGATATAATGTTTTTGAGGAAGTAATAAAGCAAACAGGATGTAAAAAATACAAGAAGATGTGATAGGAAGCAAAAATAGGGTACACAGATACAAATAAAGGTAGATAAGGCAAAGAGTATCAGATATATCAGCATGAGACACATTCAACACACAAATTTTGGTTACAAGAATGGAAATGGCAGATCAACTCAAGGGGAGTTACAAAATTTTGAATAAGTCTTTGAGGTCTTGTACATATGTCGAACAAAATGTCTGGTATACTCATAAAGATTAGATTTATAATGTCTAGTTAAGTGTTTTTTCCACTCATGTCAAAGGGAAGATTGTTAGTCTTAGAATGGTTTTGACATTTGAGTGTCAACACACTTAACAAATTCTCAAGACAACGCCGAGTATAATATAGAAGCTGAGGTACAATGTATGCCAAGCCAAAAAATTTAGTAGGTGTTGAGTGAACTTCAGGTGCCAAGAAATCTTTAGGTGTTGAGTAAATGATCAAGTGCCAATCAAAGTATAGATGCTGAGTGAAATAGAATTACTATAGGACCCAAGTGAGCCATTTTTCTTATATGTGCCAAGCATCAACAACTAGTATGTGCCGAGTAACATAGAATCAACATATGAGTTTGTACCTTCACAAACTTAGATATAAACTATTTTTAGAGCTGACATGGGATAAATCTCAAAGGATCTTGAAGATAAGATTGAATCTTTCACAAAACCTATGCAATCAACATGCAACCAATACAAAAAATGGAGAAGGCATGAAACCAATAGGAAAAGTGCAAGAGTTGAGCAGGAAATGAAGATTTAATATTGATCGCAGACTCATACCTAACCCTAAGTCTTTGAAATCTTCAAAAAAGAGGACAAAACCCCATTATATTAATGAATGAGAAAAGTGTATGGGTGAAATATAGAAAAATTTAGAGGGGAGTTTAAAAGACTTAGTGAAGAACAGTGTAGCATAGCAGAATCTAGTTGTTGAAGAACAGAGTATCAGAATCTAGGTGAGTGATGTATTAGATCAAGCAAGGGTCAGATTAGCAAGAGAAAAACAAGGATCTAGAATCAACAATTGAAGATTGCAAAGCTATTAGGTCAAAGGTATTCTAATACTCTCTAGCAATTCTATTAGGTATGGAAATCCTATGGACTTAGGTTGGCCTAGTAGCCATTGTAAATCCTTTAATAGGGTGGCATTCCAAGTGAATGTACTAAAGTCCTTTAACCAGGCCTACTTTTAGCAGGGTAGTGAAATCCTTTAACTAGGTCACTTTTAACAGAGTGTAAAGTCTTTAACAAGATAGAACTTTCACAGAGCAGACCATTGGAAGTGGTCAAACATTATAACCTTGAACAGTTACACATTGTTGCAGTGATATTTTGTGGGTGTCATCCCCACCCCAGTTTTACCTTCTCATTTTGGAGGGTTTGTGGTATATCAAATTTTTGTGTTGTCTATTTTCATGCATATATTTACTTTCATGTTTATTAGATGAATTAGATGCATGTAAATGGTTTCAGTTAATAGGGTTTGAAAAGGTTAAAATTAGTTACTTTTGATTCACCCCACTCTCAGAAGTAAATCTTCCCACTTGTCAATTCCAACAAAACTAACACTGAGCATGTATATTTTGTTGATGGTTTGAAGCACAATATTTTGAGTGTTGGACAACTAGTAAACCAAGGTTATCAGTTGTAGTTTAAAGAGACGACATGCATGATTAGGGACAAAGATGGAAAGGTAATTGGAACAAGAATTCGATTTAGAGGTAATGTATTTCCGTTGAATCCTATTGAAATGACATGTTTGTTTGCTAAAGTAGATGAAAGTTGGTTATGGCATAAGAGATTTTGTCATATAAAATTTGATAGTATTTTGAAGATGAGTAGTATGTTTGTTGTTAGAGATTTGCCTAAGATTGTAAAGCCTACTAACACAATTTGCAAGGACTATGTTTTGGTAAAACATAACTTATTTTCCCTGCAAGAAGTTTACTAGTACAAAAAAGTTGGAGATTGTACGTATAGATCCCAGTGGTCCTAAAAAGGCTAAAGGATTCTATGGTGAAAGGTATTTTATGATTCTAGTTGATGACTTTTCTAGAATGATGTAGGTTGCATTTCTTAAAGAGAAATCTGAGGCATTTGATAAGTTTAAGATATTCAAGAATAGAGTTGAGAATGAATCTAGTATGAAGATTAAATGTTTAAGATCAAATAGAGGAGGAGAATTTAATTCAAATGATTTTAACATGTTTTGTGAAGAGAATGGAATCAAAAGACAGTTATCAACTCTGAGAACCCCTGAAAAAAATGACATTGCAGAGAGAAGGGTCAGGTCAGTTATAGAAGTAGTAAGAGCTATGTTATCTTAGAATGATGGATCCAAAACATTTTGGAGAGAAGCTATGAATATAACAGCCTAAACCATGAACAAAGTACAAGTCATAAAAGACACAAACAAGACCCCCTATGAACTATGGTTTAGTCACTCAACTACAGTTAAGTATCTTAGAATTTTTGGGAATAAGTGTTATATCAAAAGAGGTGATGATATTGGTAAGTTTGATGCTAGAAGTAATGAAGGTATGTTTCTTGGTTATTCATTGAAAATCAAGGCTTACAGATGCTATAATATGAGAACTAAGTCTATTATGGAAAATGCAAATGTGAGAATTGATGAGAAATTCAGGATACAAGAGAGAATAGTTGATTACAATTCAGATGATGATGTTGTTACTAAGCCAAGGAATGATGAAGTATTTCTTGAGACTAATAATGATTTGTAAAATGAAGGAGAGCCAAGGAGTAACTAAGCTTGGAAACTTTAGTAGAGCCAAGAGTTGAGATAACAACTCCTACTTCAGGAAAGAATTTGATAAAGAATCACCCATCTGAGTAGATCATCAGAAGAAGAGATAAAGGTGTGATGACAACAAGCAAATTCAATGAAGAACTATGTTTGATATCTCAAGTTGAACCTAAGAATGAAGATGAATAATGTAAATATGATTATTGGAAACAAGCTATGAAAGATGAATTGGATCAGATAGTAAAGAATGAGACACGGGAATTGGTCCCTAGAACAATAGACAAGAATATGATAGGAACTAAATGGGTATTCATGAACAAGATGAATGAACAAGTTGAAGTTGTAAGGAACAAGGCAATATTTGTATGTAAAGGTTACTCATAGCAAGAAGGAATAGATTATGATGAGACTTATGCTCCAGTGGCTAGAATAGAAGCAATAAGATTATTCTTAGCCTATGTAGTACAAAAGAAATTCAAAGTATATCAGATGGATGTCAAGTTAGCATTTCTGAATGGAGAACTTGAAGAAGAGGTATACATTGAATAGCTTGAAGGATGTCCTTTGACAGATGACAAGGACATAGTATGTAGATTGAAGAAAGTGTTGTATGGCTTGAAGCAAGCATCGAGAACCTAGTATGTAAGGTTGGACACACATTTGAAAAGGCTTGAATATAGAAAAGGTATGCTAGACAACAATCTATACTGGAAAGAAATTGATGATGGTTTGATAATTTTGGTAATATTTGTTGACGATATCATATTTGGTGGAAATGATGAGGAAAGTGTGAAGTTTGTAGAAGAAATGAAGAAAGAATCTGAGATGAGTATGATAGGAGAAATAAAATATTTTTTAGGATTACAGATTATATAGAATAAAGAAGGAATCTTTATTTCTTAGACTAAGTACTTGAATGATTTACTAAAAACATTTGGTTTGAAAAGATGTAAAGCCATTGGAACACCTATGTTAACTAGACAAAATTTATCTACAAAGGATGAGACACCTACTATTGAGAAAAAAAAGTACAAATCTATGATCAGAGGTTTGCAATATCTAACTCATACAAGGTCAGATATGGAAAATATAGTTGGAATTATTGCAAGATTTCAAGGTGATTCTAGAGAACCGCATTATGCTACAATCAAAAGGATATTTAGATATCTAAAAGGAACATCTAAGTTTGGATTGTGGTGTTACATATCTAATGATTTTACTCTAAGTGATTATACTGATGCTGATTGTGTAGGTAGTATGGATGAAAAAAAAGTACCAGTGGTGGAGCCTTCTTTCTTGGAGGAAGATTAGTTTCTTGGCTAAGCAAGAAGCATGATTGTACATCACAAAGTACAATGGAAGTAGAATATGTTGCAGCAAAAAACAATTGCAATCAAATTGTTTGGATGAAGCAGATGTTGAAGGATATAAGGATAGAAATCAATGAACCTACTGTCATACATTGTGACAACACAAGTACAATAAATATGTCTAAGAATCTAGTATTGCATTCAAAAACTAAGAACATTTCTATTAAGTATCACATATTAAGAGAGAAATTTGTAGATAAGGAAATTAGATTAGAGTATGTGAGAACTAAAGAGAAGATTACAGATATATTCACTAAGCCTCTTCCCAAAGAGACTTTTGAGGATTTGTAAGGCATGCTAGGGGTTATGCCCCTTCCTATATCTAAATAGAAGATGCAAGAGTGCATCAATCTAGTGTAACAGAGCACTATTGATTGTCTAGACTGAATGCTAATGCTTCCTATACGGGAGAGTATCTGTGATGGATAGAGTCATCTAGGACTCTTGTTGGATGTTGTTTTGAATAGTGTCTTTGGACACTTGAGCTAGTAAGAATAAGTTGTTGCAGAGTTTGATGTAGTAAAGTTGGTTGCTAAAACCTTTGAAATTGATGTCAATGGGGGAGAAGTTCGGCATGAAAAACAATATGTTCGAAAGATGTACATCATGATAGTTGGGAGAAGTTTGGCATGAGTACAACATGGAATGAGAGTTTATCAGAAAGAACATTGAGGTATATCAATGGGAGAGAATGATTGATAAATAGGATTTGAAAACAAAGACGAACATTCTTTTGTTGGTGTTCTTGGAAGTAGATGTTTTTCATCTATGTTTCCATCAATGCCAAAGGGGGAGATTGCTGGAATCATGAATGAAAATGATATTCTTATGGGAGAGTATTGTAGATATGTTACTATGATGATATATTAAATTCATGATTGAATTTTTCATTGATATCAACATAGCAGTTTTTTGTGGTATTTGACAAAAGAACATCACAAAGATCAAGTTGGTACAAACAACTAGTTGAGTATTCTAACTATGCGAGGTTATGAGAGATATGTCTGAGTATCTAGTATATGTATTTATCATTATATGAAGAAATGATAAGTCTGGAAGAAGTTATGTAAGTTTTTGTGATGTCTATTTTGAGATAGAATTTATAGAGGCATGTTCTGGTAAACTTGTTATATCCCTTAAAAGAGTTTGTATCCTAAGAGTCAAGTTTGAGGATGTGTGGAAGACATGTTGGTGATGATGTGGCTAAGTTCACTCATTATAATATTACATGTACAAAAAGTTATTCAAATTGCAAGGTAGAAGATTAATGATATTACTAAGTGTAACATGTTCTTAATGTGGTCCTATAATGATTAATTGAGAAGGTCTAAATGCCAAATTAGAGAATTGTTTTATGGACTTAGCATAAAGGAAGGACATTTTCCTTTATCATAAAGTGTATGTGGAATTGTGTAGATGATATTTGTAAGTAGCAGAGCAGAGAGAAAGTGAAGGAAACTTCATTGCCAAGGTTTTGCTGAGTGATCCGAGGTTTGATATTTGGATCCAAAGTTTGTGACTTTGTCTAAAAGGTCTAATAGTGTTTGGTTCGGTTGATAGAACAAAGGAAAGAAGAACATAATAGTAAATAACATGTTTGAGCAGTGAACTCTTTTTGTAATTGAAATTGCATGTTTGGACAATGGGGTCTTCTTGCATACATTGTACTACAACTCCTAGCAAGGTTGGCACAAGTCCTAACAGGGTTGGAATCTCCTAACAGGGATTCAAAGTCTCCTTATAGGGACTCTATGTACTAAATATTGTAATAGACTCCTAATAGGGTCCATCCTCCAACAAGGAATATTTATATTAGTACATCATCTTGTGGGCATCATTCTCACTAGGGTTTTCTCTCTAATCATGGTGTAATTGTTTATGTGCATCTTATTATGGTTGATGTTTACTTTGGTTGAATGGTTAAGCTTGTCTAAAGAAGATAAATGTTTTAATTGTTGGATAACTGATTCAAACCCCCCCCACCCATTATCTTGGTCGACTATTATTTCTAACACAGGCTAACCTTAGTGAAATTTTGAGAATGCAACTACTTGAGAACCTAGAAAAGATAAAAAAGACTAAGAATGGTGTGTTTGGATTCCAGTCACTAATAAATCACATATTCTTTCATGTACTTAAAATATTTCCATATTTATTAGTCATAGAGATTATGAGCATTGATAGATGTACAGAGTGGAGAAGAGTATAGAAGTATGTAGAAGACATCTAGTAGATAAGATATTGGATAGTGGGAACTTGATAATGAAAACATTTCAAAATGAAATGAGTCAGAGATTTAGAATTGTACTTGAAATTGTAGATAGATTTAAAGATGATTTTTTTATTATGGTTGATATAGATTTTACCTATATTCAAGCAGTGGAACCTCGGGAAACATTTCTTGATCCCTTGGGTTTTGAATTGAGTGATGAAACAAAAGTTGGATACATTGATATATTGTTGAAATCTGAGAAGGATAAAGTTGAATATAGATTTGGAACCTATGATGAGATTACCTAGTCAGCTCATTAGGCATCCATGGAGAAGGCATCTCACAAGAAGATAGAGTCTATAATGAAGAAATCTTTATCAGAGGTTGGTATGATTGAGAGTGAATCACAGGCAGTTAGGAAAACCATGAAATATGGTATACTAAATGTGCAACTTTTTTCAGTGTTTGTTGTAGAGACATCTTCAGAACATAGCATTCCCTATGCAGTAGCATCTGATGTGTAACCAAGTGAACCAAAGAGAAAATATGAGAGATTAGTGGAAGCTGTGACCACAAAGACTAAAAGGGTCAAGCAAAAAGCCATTGGACTAGGCAAGAGACAATATACATCATTGACAATTGTTGAGTCTAGCGAAGAAGAAGAAGAACATGAAGTCAAACAAGTAGAGAAGGTAACCATTTCTAAGCAATCAACAGGAAAAGCTTGGCAGCCCTGAAAGCCAAAGATAGAGAAGATAAACTCAACTATTTCTATTGAAGGAAACTTTGAGAAAGATGAGATTGATATCTCTACTATGAGATATATTATAGCCAACAATTTGAAACTGAAGGATATTGAAAGCACGGGGAACCAAAAAGTCTATGAAAAACTTATTAAGAAGAAGGCACCAACTAGAGAAGAAGATTTATAATTTTAGAAGTCTATGCTAAGGACTATTTGCAAGACTAATGATGAAGAAGAAATCAAGAGATTTTAGAACAATCTAGCACCGTACTTGAGGAAAAAGGTAAGACCATTTTTGTTTATGGTGGGTAAGAAAGACAAGTTAAGAAGTGAAACTATGGTAGTAATAAGTTAGATGTTGACTGAGTCTAAGGTATCATCTTCACCTACACCCATAACCTTGGAAGTGTTAGTGAGCAGTGACACAATGCAAATAGATCAAACCAATGTTTCTATTAACATTGAGAATACTAACCTATTTGAGAGTTTAGAACCACCTAAATCTCATTCTAAAGATATTGAAGACAAACTAAGGAAAATTGAAGGGGAGAAGAGGTTACTAGAAGAAGATAAAAGGAAAATAGAAGAGGCCAAGCATAAATTTCTTGAGGATGAAATGAAAAGAAAAGAAAAGAGTAGCTAAAGAAGAAATAAGAACGAAAATAGAGGAAGACAAGAAGAAAAGCTTGGAAGAGGAAGAGAAGAGAGAAAAAGAAAGAAAGGAAAGAGAAAAGAAAGAGGAAGAAGAGAGAAGAGTCAAAGAGGCAACCAAGAAGAAAAGGGAGGATGACACTAAACCTTCTAGTTCATCTACTCTACTTTCACTTACTAGCTTGACAACTGACGATGATGATAAAACTAATCTGATCTCATCCTTGTCAAAATTCATTCAGAAGAATAGAATAGTGAAGAGCCTCCAAAAAACCTTGATGGAGGTTACTGATAGATTATATAGTACTCTGGTAGTACAACACACTAAAGCAAATCCAAAATAGATTGTACATGTAGTGCTAAAGTAATTTGATGAAGATTTTAATAATTTGCTGAGTTTTACAAAACAAAGGCACATATCACACATGATGCTAACTTGTTTAGCACATTTTTTCAAAATAATAAGAATGATCTCAAAAGTCTTGATACTTGTATCAAGGAACCTCAAAAGTGTCAATAGGATGGGAAGATAATCTCAAAAGTCTTGATACTTGTATCAAGGAACTTCAAAAGTGTTAATAGAATGGGAAGATACTATATATAAAGTGTACCCTATCTTACAAGCTGACTAAGGACATTAGCAGTCAAATTGGAGGAAAGACAAGTGAGCTTGAAGCTCTATCTAGCCAGTTACAACATCCATCTAGCAAAGTTGATGATTTTGAAGGACAAGTGGCCAATATTCACAATGATGTCAAGAAATAGGAACTTTGTAAGGAACAAATTTTGAAAAGAGTATCCAATTTTAGAGAGTCTATTACTCTGAAAATATCTATGATAGAGAAATAGTTGGAGGAATATGTCAAGGCCAAGGACACTTATTCTAACTTTTTGTATTCAGACCTTAATGTAGTTGAGATTGCATCATATGCCTTATGTGCAATTCTCACCTTAGCTAAAGTAGACAAAGATACATGGACTAAAGGTATGGATAGTATGAAGGCAGATTTTGAAGATTGCATGAAGATTCTATCAGCTTAAAGCAAAAGGACAACACTTTTAACAATTTTTTTGAGATTCTAACCTTTGTCATTGATGTCAAAGGGGGAGAAGTACATTAAGAAAATTTTAAAGGGGAAAAAATGCATGAAATCATATTGTAAGGGGGAGCATATGTAAGATGAACAAGTTTTAATAGATGTAATGTTATTGTATTAATTTTTTGTTATGTTTTTGTCACTTAGACAATTTTTCCTATTTTGTCGCCATCAATGCCAAAGGGGGAGATTGTTGACAATTGGCTAATGAGGATATGTAATTGTTGTCATTTATGGAAACACATGATGTACATGCTTACAAGAAGTCTTGGAAATAAAGATACTTAGCTTTTGGTACACATAAAATTGTCTAAGTATGAATTTGGTATACAACAGTGTATTGTTTTGTTTATAACTTGTTGCTGACATCATATTATGACCAAAAAAGTTAGATGGAGATTGCATACATGTTGATGATGACATGTATAATCTTAGAAGTCAGTACAGACTATATGGAAAAGAGATATTCATGTTTTAATGAAACAGGATAGCAAAATTAAAGGAAAGGAATTATTTTGTTAACAAAATAATTTCTTGTCCAATTAGGGCCGACATCCTAGATGTCTACTCTAAGTTGAAAAAGTTTATTATTGTCTTATCCAACCTGCAATAAATTGCATAAAGGAATGGTATTTATGCAAAGGACATCTTGCGATGAGAAGGTGAATTATAATGTAAGTTGTGTGAGTTAAATGATATGCAAACTTACTATGAAAGTGATATATGCAAAGTTTGTAAAGCTATTTTGAGATCCAAAATTGAACTAAAAAGGATTCTATATTCTAGAAGTATTATTACTTGTTTGGGTAGTGAGCTCTTCTTGTAATTGGAAGTGTATGTTTGGGCAATGGGCTCGTCTTGCGTCTACTACACTACAACTCCTAACAGGGTTGGAATCTCCTAATACGGATTCAAAGTCTCCTAACAGGGACTCCTTATGCTGAATTTTCTCATTGAATCCTAATAGGGTCCATCCTCTAACAAGGAATTTATATATCAATATATTATTTGGTGGGTATCATCCCCACTAGGTTTTCCCTTGGCCAGGGTTTCCCTAGTTAACAAAAAATGGTGTTATGAGTTATCTTTGTGCATGGTTACTATTTCTATTTAGCATTACTTTATTACTTTGTTATGTAAAGAATAATATCTAGTTGGAGACTAAAGGTTGTAGATTACTGATTCACCGCCCCTAGTAATTCCTATTTGTAATAGTTTGTGGTAATACAAACAACTATGTCAAAACTGTGTTATTCAACATTTGAAGTTCTTGGTGCTTGACATTAACTATGAATTCAATACTGTCACTTGACATCTGAATGACTCAACATGCATTGCTTTCTTGGCTCCTGAATCACTCTGCACATACTATCTACTTGGCACTTGAGTGACTCGAAACTTGAGTGACTCAATAAAGGAGTGACTTGAAATCACTATTTACTCGACAAGCTCTAACTTATATGTTGTGCTCGACATATGTTACTTGTTCGGCATGAACTAAGTAAATGACTTAAGTGTACACACACTCATTGGTCAAAACCAATATGATATTAATAGTTAGCTAGATTAGCATAAGTGAAACAAGAATTAGTTGAGTCACAACACAAGAAAAGGATCAAGAAGATGGCTAGTGGTCCTAGTAGGAGAAGAAAAACCTTATAGGTAATTCAGTCAGATGAATCAAACCAAGAAGAGTCCGAGGAAATAGAGGACAAGCTTGTTGAGAAGGTTGAAGTAGAAGGAAAACTTTGGGTAAGAAGACCTAGAAACCCAAAGGAGAAAATTTGAATGTGCAAATCACTAATAAAAACAATTTTGTATAGTTGAACAAGTACTACAATTTGTATAGAAATATGTATAGATTACAACTAGAGAATGGTGTAGTTAGGCACATGATCCTAGAAAATAAAAGATTTGAGGACATACAGAATGATGTTCCACAAGACCTATATAATAGATGAATTAAAAGAAGAAGAAGAGTGGTAGAAGAAGATAAAAGAATCAGATAAAATCAGATCATAAAATTCTACAGAGTTAACATTGGTGATGACATAGACAAAATAATGAAGGGTATTGAACCTTTGTTGAGAAACAAAAAGAGATAAATTTTGTTGGTGGGTGGAAATTATGAAGAGGTAAATAAAAACTTGAATAAAAAATTGTGAAATTCATGACATCCACATCTCGTATTCCATGGCCTAGTAGAGAGTTAGTGCAAGCAATCCCTATGACAAGAAAGAAGATACTTCTAGTTAAGACTACAACAGTACTAGATAAATATACAACTATACTAGCAATTACATTAGTAGTAGAGGTTGGGAAGGACATAACAATTACAAAGATTACTCCACAAATAACCATTAGCACTAACACAATGCATATTGATAGAAAAAATGTCATAGTTGATAAATAGAAGATCCATTTAAAGACTTTGGAACAAATGATGGCAATTTGGTAAGCTACACCAGCTTTGAGAATGAAGAGGAAGAAGAAGAAGAAAAAGAAAAAGGAATAGGAAAATAATAAGAAGAAAGAGGCAAAATATAAGAAAAGAAAGAAAGAAGAAGAAAGGTTAGAAGCAGAAAAGAAAAAGAAACTTGAAGATGATGAAAAGAAGAAAAAGATTGAACAGAATGAGCTAAAGAAAAACAAAGAAGAAGATGAAAAGAAAATATTGGTAGAAGAGGATAGAAAGAAAAATGAGGAAGAACACCAAAAAATGGAAGAAGAAAAGAAGAAAATTGAGGAGAAAAAAAAGATATTAGAAGAGGAACAAAAAAAAAAAAGGGAGAAGAAGAGAAAAGTAAGAAGGAATAAGAAGAAGAGAAAAATAAGAAAGAGGAAAAAGAGACAAAGAAGAAAGAAGAAGAAGAAGAAGAAAAGGAGAAGAAAGGGAAGATGACCTTGGTAACATCACTAGCAAACTTAACTGATGACGATGATCAACAAGGTTTGATTTCATTCTTAAGTAAGTTATTTGAGAAGAATAAAAAGGTCAAAAGACTGGAAAGAACATTATGTGAAGTTTTAGACAAGCTACAAGAAGTTAGATGTGCTAAAATAATACATACTTACCCTCAAGAAAGAGAAATAAAACTGATAAGCACATTTGACAGTGAACTTCATCATTTAGCAGAGGTAGCAACTAGTCAAGCACAATGCAAAATTGTTTGATAGTGTATGCACAAATTTGAGGAATGACCTAGAATCACTTGATGCTTGCATCAAGGAGCCAAGAAGATGTGTAGAAGGAGGTAGAAAATTGTATGGACAATGCACCTTGTCATACAATTACATAAAGGATATGAATGATGAGTTTAGTGCTAAACTGAAGGAGCTATAAATTTTGGCATCTAGATTACATCATCTTGACAAAAACATTGAAGATTTAGAGGTAGAGATTGCACAGGTACATGATGACATTAAAATCATGGAGCTAAGAAAAGATAAAGTAATTAAGAGGTTCTCTCTACTGAGAGAGCATTTGAAAGTGAAAATTAGTAATGTGCACAAACATCTCTAGGATGTCTTGTAGCCAAGACATCTTATGAAAAATTTGTATATACAAACTTGAATGAAGTTGAGGTGGCATCCTATGGCCTATGTGCATTTCTCAATACATTAGAGGAAGTAAGGGACACATGGCATAAAGAAATTGAGAGCTTGAAGAAAATATTTGTAGATTGCATATCTAGAATCTCAAATTCAACATGAATCAAAGCTAATCAAATTTTGACTTGTAAATAAGTTTTGGTACCTTTTTCATTGATGCCAAATGGGAAGAGTAAGATAAGGAAAACTCCATAGAAGTTGTATAGATATACAAGAAACATATGATTATATTGTATATAAGGAATATTAGTCAAAGGGGGAAGTTATGTAATGTAATTAGGAGATATAAGGAAAGATGGTTAAAATTTAATGATCCACAAGTTTTGAATTTTGAACATTTTGTCAAGGCCAATTTTTTTAAAGTTTTGCTGCTATAAGTTTTTGGGACTCAGCCAATTTTCCCATATGTTGCCATCAATGCCAAAGGGGGAGATTGTTGGAAATTTGGCTAAGGTATATATTAGATGTTGTCATTTATGGAAACATATCTTCAATATGAAGAAATCAGATCTTAATGATCAAGTTATGGCATTCATACTTAGAAAATTGTTTATGTATCACTTAGTTTATCTGGAAGAACATTTAGAGTTTTGGTTGTCAAGCTTCATAAAAGTCATGTTGGCATGTGAAAACTTAAGGGAAGGTAGTTAAAAATACTATGATGATATATTCCAGAGCACAAGTTAGTACAAATTGTATGGACAGAGTTATGAGTGAATTATCACTTATGGCAGTATACAGGCAAAACATAACATAACAGAAAAATGGGTATTTTGGGTTAAGGAATTATTTTGTTTACAAAATAATTACTTAACTAATTAGGGATGACATCCTAGATGTTAATCATAAGTCAATGAGTTATAATAATGTATTTTGTAAAGTATGTAAAAGCATCAAGGCCGACTGGATAACAATATTGTAATTGAAATGGTATAAAAGAAAGGTTGGAAATGCAAAGCTAAAGCATAGATGTATGTGATGTGTATATGATATATGATATGAGAATTTTGATCTACAATCAGAGGAATGCAAACCAAAGTTCTATTGAGAAACAAAAGGAAAATATCAGATATTGAAGATATCAACAGCTGTGTGAAAGAGGTGTATATTGCATGTTTGGCCAGTGGGATCATCTTGCATACATTTTATATTTATATAAAAAATCCTAGTAGGTTTGAGGCTTCTAACAAGGCCTAAGTCCTCTAACAAGGATTGAGACACTATACAAATGTAATAGACTCCTAATAGGGTCAATATCTTTAACCATATACTTTTGATTAGTGGATCATTTGTGGGTACCATCCCCACGGGGGTTTTCCCTTGGCCAGGGTTTCCATAGTTAACAAAATATGGTGTTATGAGTTCTCTTATTACATGATTATATTTACTATTGAATATAATTAGTTTACTTTCATATGCAAGTTATAAGGTAATAAATGATATCCAGTTTTGGGCTAAAGTTTGTAGAATACTGATTGAAACTCCCCACCCCCTCTTAGTATTCCCTATTTCTAACATGACCTAATCTAGACCAGATTGACCTAGATCAACCAAGTCCATAAGGTTGACCTTCAGGGTCTTCTTGTTTAGGTTCCACACTAGTAACTGTTTGAGATAGAATATAATGTTCTAGACTATCATCCAAAGATCCAATCTAGGATTTTGAGGTCCTATAAAGAGAGGATACTCACATAGTAGGTCCTAATCTATTAGGTCTTACCTCAGTTTCACCTAGAAAGAGGAGACAATAAGTGGAGTGTGTGCTTAAAGTGGGAATATGAAATGCAAAGATACTAAAGAGGAGCTAAAAGGTCTTCAATTGAGTTACATCCAATTTAAGATGGTACATGCAAATCCCAAGAGTGGAATACTAAACTATCAATCCCAAAAAAGATGTTCTCTTTAAGCTCAAAGTAAAAGTTTCTAATATGGTTAAACTTACATGTGTATGTCTAACTAACCATAAAAAACTAAAGAATAGGAAGCGGAGACCCTCAAATGGTCTTGCACAAGATGAGGGCTCAAGGTCACAACCACTCATCTACTGGACACCATGCTGAAAGACAAATGTTGAACTTGAAATTTGGATAAGTTTGAGATCCTGTCACCTTTGGAAATCTAAAGTATTTATCTTAACTCTTAGGGAGATGGAACCTATCTCAAATGAATCATCATATATGGAGAATATATATTAAGTATCCCCTATTACTTAAATGATATATTTTATACGATTTCCAAGGATAACACTCGAACACTAAACATCACCTAACTGAATGGTCAAGTTATAGGGAATAAGAACTCCAAAAAGGGTATCCAAGTCACCTTCTAGAAAGCATTGGAGAATTTAGGAAGGACCCATTGTTTGGTTGAGCAGGTCTTCCAAAATATATAGGATGATACTTCATAATATTACCAAACAATAGAGCATAACAAGGCAGTATGATAGAATACATAACAATGGTATGATACTTGTCCATTATTGTATGATATAACATATAGTACTAGTATGATACTTTTTCAATATCATATGATACTCTTCAATACTATAGTATAATACTTAGCTAGTATCATACAATATTGTCCCACTATTGCCTAGGTTTAGGACATACGAAAAATCTATTGACTTAGAAGAAAAGTAGGACTAGAACTTGCACATTGGGATTTATCAAATCCATGAAAGTTAAGGAGTAATCACTCAAAGGAATAAATGATGATAAAAAAAACCCTATTATACTATAAAGTAGAAACAATAGCATCTATCCATCTAAACCATAGCATCATAAATAGATATGAACATTAAGAAACACCACAATGAAAAGGAAAGAACACACATGTGATATAACCAATTGTTGGAAATATAAAAGGTATAATTGAGAGGGGAGGGGTGAATTAGTTACCACTAAAACAATTCCAAATCCCTTAGATTTCAACACAGACTTCCTTTTAATTCACGACTCAATTAGAACTAGATATTTATTATAACTCAGTTAACAATGCAATCTTAAGATAATGATGTGTATTGACCTTTAGTAACTTAGTTGCATAAAGATAAAGCAATAAGAAAATAACATGAACACATGAAACACCAAGATTTAACATGGAACCCCAATTTGGCAAAGCCACCAGTGCAACTAGTTAAAACTTTTCACTCTTTTGAAGTGAGTCCTATTAGGAGCCAAGCTTGTTAAAGGTTACAAAACACACTATTATGTGTGACCTTGTTAAAGGATTTGTATCACCCTATTAGGAGTGGCCTTGTTAGAGGTCTTAAGATATTTTAATCTAGAAATACCACCTAGTTAAAGGATTTTAAAAATGACTATTAAGTCAACTTTGTTAAGAGATTTCTTCACTACTTCAATTGTTAGAGAGTAACAACAATTGACCTGATTGACAAAGCAACTAAATTGTAGATTCAAATCATTGTTCTAGCTTATGCTCTAGATCCTTCCTAATCAAAATATTCTTTGTAGCTCCTTGGATACTCTTCTCTAAATTAGATATCCTTCTTTATTTGCATCTTATCTTATTTTCCACTTTCTCATATTTCAATCCACATCTTGACTTTTCATATATATGAAACCCAATGTCAATTTAGCTTGAATACCCTTTCAAATAAAAAAATAGCATCCACTGAGTTGGATTGCATAAACCAACTAATAAATAAAACTAATATGTTGTAGGCCTGCTAAGACTTAAAACTAGTTCACTTAGTTACCATTGAGTTCGTTGGTAATCGACTTGACTTAGTTTACACTAAACTCCTTTGGTAACCAACCTAACTCAGTTTACACTTACTTATGCTTGGCTGATATTGGAGCCTAAGTCGAATCTAATTGCCAGTGCTCATTTAGAGTATAACATGTGTAACATCAATGACAATATATAATTGAACAATTCTTATCAA
Organism: Cupressus sempervirens; assembly: GCA_028749045.1. Lineage (NCBI taxonomy): Eukaryota > Viridiplantae > Streptophyta > Pinopsida > Cupressales > Cupressaceae > Cupressus > Cupressus sempervirens. Next base: position 712,250,141 of record CM053792.1, read on the forward strand.
CACCAAATCAATTCAACCATGCTAATTTTCTCCCAACCTTAATGGCATCATGAGACTTCAAGGATCTTAACCATACCCTTGAGCATGATCTCATATTTTTCCAACAAGATTGTTGGTGTTGTGTTATGAGATCTTTCTTACCAATAAACTATCAATAACACGGCAGGAGACAAGTACATTTAACATGCTAATCTACTAATAGCATTTCTAATTTAAAGCAATGGTAAGAAACATCGACTAAGCAATATGATACAACATCATGATAAAAGACTACATCAAGTAACATACTAATAATCATCTAAAAATGACATCAAATGTATCGAAAGTAAGGAATACATCACAAGGAAACATACTCTAGACACAATAAAGCACCAAGTGAACACCAACTCTAGCCTCAAGGCTAGAAGTAGTCCATCTCTATACACTAATCCCTAGTAGTGGTATAGGTAGCTATGCCTCCCAACCACATGGTACCTAGAGGCCCACTCCCACTATGTTGATGGAGATAATGACTCAACCACAAACACATGATAAAACAATCACCCATGGCTAACACACATGCCAATCAAGTATGATACCAACATTTATATGCTCATGAAGAAAATGTAGTAAATCAGATCGCTAGTCACAAACTCTATGGGATAACTATGTAGGGACTCTAGTGGAGTGTAGATCATTTGGAATTGGGAAGCCCAAGCTAAATATGGTATAGATAAACTCCCCTTGGAGGCCACATACCTAACATGGCTCAAATCCAATAGGAGGTCACATGTCATGCCCTTGTATGGTATGGCTCAACTCCCTTGGGAGGCCACATAACGTGCAAGTGTCCTCTTCTCTTGTGATGTCCCCAATTATAGAATAGATTTTAATAAGACTTAAATAATAACAATATGAGATTAATATGTATAGATAAATATATGATATAAAATCATTTAATACATATATTTTGATATATTTTATATAATAATCTATGAGATACATAATAATTAATATATATCAAGTATTTTAAATACTATGGTATATGATGATTACATCTTTATTATATATTAAAATAATAATGTTATAAATAATTAAATAGTATTATTAATTATAAGAAAGGTGATTCATATAATTAATGTAATATATATAATCATTAAAATAATATATAATATATATTATAATTACCTTATTAATATATTTAAATGAAAGGACATGGCTCTATGAAATGCACATATATATGGAATGTCAAGGATATGATAAAAAATATTATTAAAATATATATAAAGAAAAGATAAAATAACTAATGTCCTGAAACGGGACATTACATCTCTTATCATTAAATTTATTATCCAGCTATTAATTTGCTTATCACTTGTTGAAAACCTCTTCACATTATCTTTTCATCCACTTCTGGGATGGGGTACATGAGAGAAGCCACTCGACATGTCTACCCTACATACCCATGCTCATCACACGATGAGAGCCTATAGGCAATGCCAATTCCCAACCCAATCCCAAATGAACAACATCTTAATTGACCTAAATCCAAGAGCTTGGGTCTTACAAGATCATGTCAAATGGATGTGCATGTGCTTCTGTGTGGGCACAACCAACTTCACAAAAAAAAGAACTAGCAATAGTTAGATGAGAAAAGTATAAGATATGCTAAGAATAAAACACTCTCAACTGAGCATATTGTTGGGAGTATAGATTCAACATAAATCTCAATGAAGCCAAGGTGAAAGCATGGTCAGATTGGGAACTTAGCATACATTTTGAATCCATGACCAAAATTGATACTAATAAATACCCAAGAAATCTAGGTAGCACACAAAATACGGTACCACAAAAAACACTAAAAAATGGAGGTTGTCAAAAATAAACAAAATTAAAACCCATTACCCAAATGGGGGTCAAATGGACAAAAATCAAATAAAAATCAACTTTCAAGTTTTTAACCAAAAATGACAAGAAATTCTCTACAAAAATTCACATTTAAACACACAAAAACCCTCATGTGTTTGTACCCACCCCACCGGGTAGAACTAGTATACCAAAATGAAGGGGAACACTAGTTCTCAACCTCTAATCAATTTACTATTAAAAATGAGAACTCAAATGAAGCCAAAATAATAAAATGAGAGAGACATACCTCACAGCCAAGTGAGCAAACTAAAAAGAACCGCAGTAAAATAAATGGGTTTCCAAATCCAATGAAACATTCAAAAAATGAAGACCTTGCCGCAATGGATCCAATGAGACAACTCTCACATTAATCCTCCAAGTCAATCTCCTGCAATGAACTAAACAATAAAAGATCACAAGGGATTTTAAAAGGATTTGCTCCAAAAATCCTAAATTAAAATGTGAGAAGTGAGAATAAAATTTTTTTAGCCAAATATATGCACTATAATAAATTAGCCAATAAATTGAAATTAATTTAATCAAACAAAATTTCTTGTTCAACTACTAAATCAAAATATTTTAATAACTTCTGCAACCATTGCAGATTTCTAAATGTACAAACACTTTTATAGGTCTAATCACAAATGCATAATGAATCAAGATTTACTAATTAACCAGAGGGTTTATTATTTAATTAACATAGATACATTGCCCATACAGGGACAACATTGGCTTAGTATGAACAATCAAATCACTAACTCCATGTGCTACAATGAGGGATATAAGTCATGCACAATAAACAACCTAATCAAGTGTAGATGCAGGATAATAATATAGCCAAAGCAAGAGTGCATGAAATTGCATAAATAATCATTTAATTAATTTCATTAAAATATTCTATTTAAATAATTTCTTTGCACCATAATAAAATTTTACAACAAGAATGATATAAATATCTAAATATCCATATAACATACACATCATCTATAATCCAATAAAGTCCATCATATATTTATAAAAAAAATTTACATTTAAATACAAAACAACTAGATATCATTAAAAAGCATCACGTCACATCACTAGCATCATCATGCAAATATTATCAAACTAAATAGTGTAGCAACCAACATCTATTAGCTATGATACTAGAAATCAAAACAATGTCTAATCATCGAAGCATCTCAAATGCACATAAACATGAACATCATAAAGTATCTCTCAAATCAAAATATGTCATGGTACAAAATACAAACATGGAAGGCACTACATGCTCTCCTTTGTAAGATACATGTTTTAGTTTAATGTTTACTTATTGCCATACATGTGGTATTAAAGTGTCTCTCATCCTAATTTCATTGATCATTGGTTTAGTCTTCTTTTAGTTTATATGATGTGAAAGACTTTATTGTTCTAATTTCATTGATCCTAAGATTTAATCTTACTCTTCTTTTAGTCCATGCAATACGAAAGAGCATATCACTCTAATGTCATGGTAATGTTTGGTCAGGGGTCTAGTCTCTTCTCAACCTATGAATATCACTCTAATGTCACTATATAAAGGTCCAACTTCTCTTAGTCTATGTAGTATTGTATGCATGAAAACCTAATCTATCGGGAGCACGTGTAAACAAGAAAATGTTAGTTATACATGTGCATATAAAAAATTCAAAACAAATTAAAATACAACTAATGTTAAACTTTAGTTTTAAATCTATGCAACTGAAAAAATAGAATCCTTATGCAACCTCAAAGAAATTCAACAAGGGCACCCATAAGGGGCCTTGTTGGTGTGCTCAATGTGGATGGAATTAAATAAATTGAGATTTATTTAAAAGGGAATTTTATGGAGCATTATGCATTAAATAATTTTAACACATTAAAGGGGATGCATTTAAATTAAATTTAAATACATTGGAAAAGTGAACCTATTTAATTAAATAAGTAGAGGAAAATGATAAATATAATTAATTAAAGTGTCAAGGGAGATATTAAATCAATTAATATAACATTTAGGATAATTTTAAGGGTCTACATTTTTCCCCTCTTTGATGTGATGTCGGGATGACATTATATCAAAGAAAAGAAAATACAGGTTGCCTCGACAAGGAGAGGAGTCACAAGAGTCGTGCCATAGAGACGACAAGGGAGGAGGGTGTCCCCTCAAGGAAATGGGATGAAAAAGGAATATATTTTTCCATTTTCTTGAAAATAGACACAAGAAGGAAAATGGAAATAAAAAGGTTTAAAAGAAGGCCTTGCATGACTTGTCGGTAAAACTAGAATAAAGTAGGGTGAATTGGATAATGATTAATCCAAATGCATCCTAACTACATGAATGCATGGGATTTAGTTGTGTTCATATGGGAGAGCACACCACAGTTTGATATTGCAAGAAGGGTTATGCATCAAATGCTATAGTAGCATAGATGACAAGTTTCCTTTGCATGGACTAGACTCAAACACAATCAAGAATTTAGGAACATAGATGTAGGTTTCATAGTCATGAGGGAACAAATGACATATACACACTAGAGAGGTTTGAGCACAACCAAAGTCTAGTTAGGAATCTTGCTGGAAATTGTGATAACCCATTTTCCTAGTGACCAATGCATAACCATAACTCAAAAATTGATAGAGATGTGGTAAAGAATCATGGAAACAAATCATATTGCAAAATGACCCATGTAATTAGGTTAATCCATTCAAATGATACCAAGATATTGAAGATCGAGGCACACATGGGGAAGCTATGATTGACACATAAAGATAAAATAAAATAAAAGATCTTATGAACAAGCAGTCATTCAGCCCACAGTTCTTGCCATGAACTTTATTTAGATGGTAAATTTGTTAAGCATGTGTAGGAAGGATGCATCCTGTAAGGCAAAAATTGATTGTTTGATTGAATGCATTGAAATGTTTATCATTTTTTGTTGGAAATTGTGTGAAAGGAAAAAGGTTCTCAAACCTTTAGTCTTAGTGTGAAGTTGTGTAATTTTGTTTAGAATAATAATTTTGATAAGCTCAGTTTGATGGGTTGAAGCTCAACATCATGAGATTAGATGATGAATAGAAGAATGTGGATCATAATATGTGATTAGATGATGGAAGAACTTGATTGAATAAGCTAAATGATGTTGATAATATTGGGTTAGAAGTAAAAAGATATGTAGATAAGATGGAAATTGATTTGTAGGAAATGAGTAGAAGAAGGGAATATGATTAGATTAGAGGATAAATGAATTGATTGCATGAATTGGAAGAAGTGAAAAAATAGATGGAAGGTGGAATAGATAACAACCAATGACAAGGGAGAACCAAGGAATGGTAAATGAATGAAAAGGGTGGGGAGACTATTATGGATGGGACGATATATGGATGAAATGAAAGGTGAAAGAATATAGTAGACCAAAGGATATGGTATCAGAAAATGAGGAGCCAAGGACCATGTTTCAAAGAAGTTAAAATGCCCCATACCTAGGATAGGAAAATGGAAGGAAAATATGGTGCGAAAAGATGCATGAACATGAAAAGATTGTGTGAAGGCTATTGTATGGAGGAAGGGAAAGCATGTGTATTTCCAAAGCATGTATGAAAATTTTGTTTTTGTGCCTCTAGTATTGATCACGCGCATATCCTAAAAGTGGAATGAATAAGGGATATGAGAGGGAGGGTATGAAATAGGGATAATGATATGAAGAGTATGGATGAAATGTGGGCTATGAAATGGATGGGATAACCAAGAATAAGGACATATGAGTGAAGGATGGAAGTATGTAGGAATATGGATGGTCGATGGAGGAAATGTTTTTGATACAAACAAGGGATAAAAGACATGGATATGATGTCAAGATCAAATATGTGAAAGTGGATGGAAATATGTAGGATAATGGATGGATATTAAAAGTGAGCATGAATGGATGAAAGGAATAGGATAGTCAAGATCAAAGATGGAAAGGATGATGGACAATATATGGAAATATGGAAGATATATAAGGCAATGCATTATGGATGGAGCTTGCCCCCAGTGTAGAGTGCAAGTGGAAGATGCCAAGTTAATGGATGGATAAGTGGAATTGGAAGACACTAGATAAAGAGGGAGGGATCAAGCATCTAGTTACATGGATGGTATCCCTTGACATTTATTTCTCTTTCTTTGTTATTTTCAAGGAATTTTTTACTATTTTCTCATAGATGTTGGTAGGATAGTGAAAAGAAGGATGAAATGGATTGGGAAATGAAGGTCAAGGAATTATGACAAAGTTTGCATTAAGGGGGTGGAGTGATTTGGAGGAAGAAATGGTTGATGGATGATAGGTTGGAAGACTTGTGAGTGAGTAGCTGAAGGAGGTGGAAAGATCGCCACTGACACACACCTTGAAGGGTGATGGGAAGTTGGAAATTTTGGGATATAAGGACCCAAAATGGATGAAGGAGTTGATGGATTTAGGATGGTGGATTTGGGTATATAAGGACCCAAAATGAATTTGGAAAATGGAAGCTTTGAGGATTTATGAATAAATTGAAGTCTTTGGATTATCGAAATTGGATGCCATTTGAACATTACTTCATTAAGTAGCTTTGGAATCCACATAATTTTTGCACTTTTTATTTTTAGTCTTTGTGGCCTTCTAATTTGTGGACATGTTGATGCTTGGATTTTTGCATAATTTTGGATTGATTAACTTTATCTTTGGCATCCAATTTGCTTCCATTGGTCATGGTATGGGTGTATGAGGATATATGGTATGAGAGCTTATGGATGAAATTATGGATGGTAAACATTAGAAGGGATTAAAGGATGTGTTCCTTTGCTGATCTTTACTAGGAGCATGAGGGGATGAAGTGGAAGAATTGGATATTATGGATTAATGTGTCTAAGGACCCAAAATGGATGGAAATGAGGAAGGAACTAGATTATGGATATAAGGACATGGAATATGGGTGATTGGAACATTTACATTTGATGGATAAATTTTGTATTTAGAAGGAGTGGAAGGCATACCAACATCTTGAGACATTATTTCTTCAATGGGATACTTATCATTTTCAATACAAGATGTGAGTCCATGTATATGGGGTTCATGAGAGGATTGGATAGGTGTGGCAAAGTCTTGTGGAGGATTGGTATCATGAGAGGAATTATGAGGGATAATAGGATCTTGAAATGGATTTGGATCATGAAATGTAAATGAAGGGGTACTTTGATCTTGACTTAAAAGAGCATCATGTAGTGGGATGAAAGGAATTATTAGATCATCTAGTGGTATAGGATCATATAATGGAGTGGATGGAATGGAATTATGAGATGGAACATTTGATCTTGATAGGGAGGAGAGCTAGTAGATTTTGTAGAAGGTATGTCTATGGAGAATCTATGGGTGTTAATTCTTGAGATGAAATGGAATTGGTAATGTGTGCAATATGTGGAATGTCTTGATCTTGATTAGGAATGGGATCATGAGATGGACTAAGAGGGATAAATGGATCTTGAGGTACAATGGAATAATGGGATGGATAAATGTATGGATCTAGAGGAGAAAAGGAATCCAAAATGGCATGCTTTGGATGGAGGTCTTGAGATGGAATTGTGTGTATGAATTTGGGTGATTGGATCACTTTATTTTTGTTTTTATACTTAGACAAGGCTTCTAGTGAGATATACCTAGTAGAAGGTGGGGATGATGTTGATTTTGGAGGATTAGGATTGTGTGGAGGTTGAGGTATGGGTAGGGGATTGGGATGATGTTTTTGGACATTAAGCTCAAAGTATGGGGAATTACATAGAGGACTCGAGTTGGATGGAACATGAGGATTATGGTCTTCAAAACATGGGGGGAGAGAACATATGTCTTGGAAGGTAAATTTTTGCTTTTGATTTTCTAGGCTCAATATAGAATTCTTGATTTCCTTAATTTCTTTGGCAATGACATTTTCTTTTTGAGGAATTGTGTGGACTATGAATGGAATCATATGTGGTTGAAGGATAATGAGGTGGATTTCCCTTGTTAAAGGTAGAAGAATAAGGAATGTGAGATGGATTAGGATTGGGCATGAAATTTTGAGGATTGATTTGAGATAGGGTTTGTGCTGGAGGTTTGACTCCATATTGCCTTTGAAGGTCTTGAACCATATTGTTAAGCCAATTGTTATCCATACTTGGTGCTGGAAAAATGATCCCAAGTGAGAGAGTGTAACTATGACAATGTTTGCTAAGCATGAAGGTCTAATATCAAACTTTGGAAAGATCTTAGTACCTAAAAATTGGATGGAATCTTAATGAAGGATAAAGATGATTGATGATATTAATTTTGTTGGTGTAAATACGTACTTACTATTTACACTTACTTAAGTTTACTGAGGTTAATCTATTATTTTAATAAATTGCATTATTTTATTATTTATTTTGTGAGACACTTAGGAGTTTGTGTACCTTTTTGAGTTGTCATGTTGATAACACAAAAGTACACAACTCTTATTCAACACATGGTGTCTACAACACTAGAGTTTGCATCATTCACTGATTTGTCATGTAGACAACATAGTTATTCACACTCCTAATTTTGCAAATGGTGTCTACAATATTGATTTGCATGATACACCTTTGTAGGCTTATCCTCTCATCATCACACTTACTTCCATGCTTAATGGAGGATAACCCATATTTGGTGGACATGTGCCTGGTGGTATGACTTATCATGTAGCTAATTCTTAGGAATTCTAGATGCATCTTAGAGGCCTTTATATATAGGAACTCCTAGTGTACTTTTATGCATATTGAATTGAATACATTCTTATTTTGATCATACTTCTTTCTAGTCTACGATTGTGCTTGTGTTAGAGGTCTTAGTTCTTGGGTGAATTTTTCTATAAGGAAAATTCTTACATGGTATCAGAGCTTGGAGATTTTCTCTTCACATAGCCATATGAGACCATCTTCTTACTTCAGCACCTTGGCCTGAATTTGGAGTATTGTAAAAACTGGGAGCATCTAGAGACAAAACAAACCTCGCCTTTGCATCTAGAACACTGATTTAGTGAAGATCAGCTATAAATTTGGCTACCCTAGCCTAAAGTCGATAGTGAGGAATTTTTTTTTGCAAATCAACACTTGGAGGCCTTGATTTGTAGCACAGGTATGGTTATTTTGCAAATCTAATTAATTATGTTGGATCTGTAATTTTATTATTTCTCTATTTTTCAAAATATTTTTGAATTTTTATTCCCAATCGGGCTAGTAGAGAAATTTCTTTTGCAAAACTGGGCAATGACACCCTGGCCCTACAACAAGGAATATTATATTTCCCATAGAGAATATTCCTTATCAATTTTTGGTGGGTAGTATATTAAATTTGGGATTGGACCTTGCAACTTTTAGCAGCGGATTCACAACCAGTGACAAGCCCTTCACCAGCAAGCACATAAATTTTCTAATGGCCAGCCAAATCTCTTCAGCTTCCACTTTGTTCTCAGTATTGTGTGGGCTTGTTTTTAAACATGGGAAAAATTTTCTTCCCCATGAATGTGGGATAATTACCCTATTTTCTAGCATGGCTTTTAAGTCTTTCTGACCAGCGTTGAATATTCCTAGCACACACATTCAAAGATTCTAGTGTTGTTTTTGCCAACGACATCGCAATCAACTTTGAATATCATCATCAAATTTTGGCTCTATATTCTCTGACATCCAACAAACTATCTTCAGTAGTTAATTTGACATCTGTTGCGGTGATTTTCTAGCCCTAGTTCATGGCAACTCAAGTGCCATGCATCCTTGCATTTTTTCCAGCACATGGTCTTGTATCTGCCAATGCATAGACATGTGGCACTCCCTCTCCTATATGTTAGCTTCAAACATGGCCTATGATTCAACAGCCATGTCCACGGCTCAACACAAACCCTTGGCCATGTAGTACCTCATCATTGGACACTTGACATGTTAGTGACATGTAGTCAGCCTCCATGCAGACTCATGCCACATCCTTTCCATACGGGTGATGTGTACTTTCCATACGATTGGTACACTTTGTCAGCCTTCCACGTCAACAAAGGACACTAATTTTTTGCCCACATTGGTATTTCATGGGAAAAATTGACAACCGTCTGACCATCATTTCCAAACAATTTATAACTACTGTGATGGACATTTGATTATCAAATTTAAGCTAGCAGTTTTCCTTCTAGATTCCTCTCCAAATTGCTTTTTGATTTGGTAGCCTAATTTTGAGAGGCCATAACTCGATCATCTGTACTCCAAATCAAGTGCAATTTTTTATTTTTTATTTTTTTGTGTAAAATTTCTTGAAATTTTTAATGGTGGTGTTCTTTTCTAGTTTTGGTGCAAGGATTTTCAGAAATTGCATTTTTTGGTGACTGTACCTATTCAATCCTACATTTTGCAACTTCAAATATTCCATACATGTTCATCTAGACATGAAAATAGGTTCCATTTTTTTTGAAAGCATGTTATTTTTTATCTACTTTCTTGATCTGCAGTCAGATTCTAAGGTTGTGAGGACAAAAATCTCACTTTTAGAACTAAGTCTTTTTTTGCATTGTCATGCTTTGATTACTTTTTAGAATTGTTGTACATCTAACCTACAATGCTTAGTGATAGATTTGGGCCTCAAAAGGTAGTTGTAAATAGAAAAATTAGAAGTCCACTTTGTTCATTTTGACAAGTGGCCCATTATACACACACTACATATAAAGTGCCAAAAGCATCTTTTTTGGGGGGGTCTTTTGATTGAGTGAAAAATGGAGGTGTGTATTGTGTTTTGTGTCTCTCTCTTGTGCTCTTTTTCATTTTTTGCATCATGGGTTCACTTAAATGTCCACTTCTAACTTCACATAATTAGTCTACTTGGAAAGATATTGCATGGATTAGATTAATGGAAAAGGGTTACATTCTTTACATTGATGGTACAATACCCAAACCCACCGATGTTAAAGAACTCATTAATTAGCAAAAACAAGACCAACAAGCTTTAGAAATTATCAAGAATTTTGTACATAGAGATCTCTTCTTTCACATTTCCATTTTCAAGGAATCCAAACCTGCACAGGGAAAACTTGAATCATTGTATGGTAAGGTGGATGAGGAAAAGGGATTTCAAATTGAGGATGATCTACTTCTCTTGGATCCAAAGAACTTTGACACAATTCAAGATTACATGAACAAAACCAATGAGTATAGGGCACTACTTAAATGTTGTGGAAATCCCATGAAGGATGACAAGTTAATTCATCACATCCTAAAGAGGCTACCTCCAGAGTATTTTCATTTGTTTTGAGTTATAATACTCACATGATGATCATGGGAAGTACTTACTAGAAGCCTACATTTGTTGCTTTTGCAGAGATGTTGATTGTTGGACAGTCTCACTTGATAGATTTGGGACTTCTCACGAAATCAAAAACCAAAGCATTGGTGGCTAGTGATGAGAACCAATCAAATCAAGGAGGAAGAAGTTCAGCCAACAACAACAAGAAGCAATGGAAGCATAAATCACAATTTGAGATGCAACAATCCTCCTCATAGCAAGGCAATTCTTCTTTTAACAAGAAGGGAAGTAATGAAAAGAAGGACAAACTTTTGTGTGCATATTACAAAAAAGCCAAATCATGACGAGGATCATTGCAAGAATAAAAGAATCAATGAGTTGGAAAACCTACTCAAGAAGAACAAAATTCAAGTGTTAGGTACTTCCAAGGATTCAAATCCAACCTCTTCAAAGGGAAAAGGGCAAGCACTTATGGAAAATTCAAGTTCTTTATAATAGATTCTTGACTTAGGTGCCTCCTATCATATGGGTTCTTCAAAGGGAGAATTTTCTTCATTGAAGTAGTCATAGGTACTACACATCTTTTTGGGAGATGATAGCAAAATGGAAGTTGAAGGGAAAGGATATGTGGAAATGGAAAATGGGGAATTGAAAGATGTTCTCTATGTTCCAAACCTTAGCTCCAATCTCCTCTCAGTTTACCAAATCACTCACCTTGGAGATGGTCACAAAGTTGAGTTCCTTCTAGATTCAATGATGGTGCACAATCTCAAAGATGATTCATTGGTTGCAATGGGGAAAGTCAATCATGACAAGAGGCTTTATTCCTTCTCCCACTTTGTGCCTGTCTCCTTCTCAAGCCTTGTTGACTCACTCCACTTAACAAATCAAACTATGGCATTAGTGGTTTGGTCATCTTGCCTTTCGCTATCTTTAGCAACTTTTCTCCAAAAACATGGTCAAAGGTCTACCTAACATCAAATTTTCTAAGGGTGAGTGTTCATCATGTTCAGTGGATATGCATCTCAAGGAGAACTATAATAAAGGGAAGTCCTCAAGAGTACAAGTTATTCTTTAGTTGGTTCCCATGGTTTTATTGGGTCCTTTTGCTATGACTTCAATCAGCCAAGGTCTCTACATCCTTACTTTTGTTGATTAATTTTCATGCTTCACATGGGTCTACTTCCTTCATCACTAGAATGAAGTGGTTGATAAGCTTCAAGCCTTTAAGACTTATGTCAAATAGAAATCAAGGAAAGCCATCAAGGTTCTATGAATGGACAATTAAAGTAGATATGTGGGAAAAAGACTCAAAGAATTTTGCAAACTTGAGGGAATTGATCTTTAGGATCCACCAGAATTCAGTCTGCATAAGATAGATGTTGAAACACTAAGGATTAGGAATCTTAAGACCATGGCAAGTTGCATGATTAAAGCCAAGTCTCTTGATCCAACACTTGAAGTCGAAGCCATTAGTAGTGCTACTCACATACTTAATAGGTCTTGTCATAATTCCCTAGATGGAAAGACTCCTTTCGAGGCATGGTGCAATAGAAAACCAGTTGTGAGTCACTTTTGAGTCTTTGGTTGTCTAGCATGGGCAAACCTATCTTCTAGGGGATGCAAGTCACCAAAACCTAGGCCTTGTACTCTCATAAGATATTAAGATAGAATGAAGGAATAAAGGCTTATGGATCCAGAGACTCATGGGATTTTTGTGGAGAAGGATGTACACTTTGAGGAAAGTTCACCCAACTTATCCTCTAATCCTCTCCACACTACATACACTATCGAAACTGATAGTGATAGCAGCAATAGTGCTTCAACAAATTCAGATACATGGGATTCTATCAATAGTTGCAATGAGAAATCATGATATCAACATAGTCCACATGAATACATTGCCATAGTGATAGGTCCAACACAATAGGATACATGTTGTCTTCCATCTCTAGCTTCAGTTGATGACTACAGGGTAGACATTGTAGGTTTGTTCATGGAGTCACACACCATAGATTTGGGAGATAGCCTTGATGATTTACATCTTCTCATTGATGATGATGATCCTTCTATAGTTTTTGTGAGGGATAACTCTGACCCTCATGTCCAATATCTACTTGATCAAACTTCACAGGTTGGCATGATTGTGGATCCTTATGAACAATAGTTGTCAGAGGTCTCTTTATTAGTTGAGGAGATAGTTGGTTCATTGGGATAGGTTCAACAAAAATCCTTGCCACATCTGCATTTGACAAGGACACTTGAGTAGGTTTTAGGGCCACCATACATCTTCAGGATTGCACCTTTGCCATTGTTTCTTCCAAAGGGGAGGAACAATATTCAACACTCTCGGACTAGCTTCTTCCTTGAAGAAGCTTTCACTGATAGGCATTCTTCATTTGGGGGGACTACCTTGTCTCTCTTACTCTTCTTTCTTATGGGGGGGACTTTTTCCTCTTTTGAGGTCTTGTTCTTCTCATTCTTCACTATTGTATGTACTTGATGTATATCATAATGGGGGGTCTTGATTAATCCATCCATCCATGCATCTTGCCTTTTTATCTCTCTTTTTGGGGGAGGATTTTTCCCGTGAGGTTTTCCTTTTTTCTCTTCTTTATGAGAGATTGCATTTTCATTATATACATGGATACCTAACATGTCCTAGCAGCTAGGACCCATTATGCATTTTCATCCTAGTTTTCATAAGCTTAAGGGAATTCCCCTAAGTTGCACTTAAGGGGGGGTGTTGGTGTAAATACATAGTTACTATTTAAACTTACTTAAGTTTACTTAGGCTAATGCATTATTTTATTATTTATTTTGTGAGACAATTAGGGGTTTGTGCACCTTTTTGATTTGTCATGTTGACAACACAAAAGTAAGCAACTCTAATTCAGAACATGGTGTCTATAACACTAGAGTTTGCATCATTCATTGAGTTGTCATGTAGACAACATAGTTATTCACACTCCTAATTTTGCACATGGTATCTACAACATTGATTTGCATGATATACAATTGTAGGCTTATCCTCTCATCATCGCACTTACTTCTATGCTTAATGGAGGATAACCCATATCTGGTGGACATGTGCCTGGTTGTATGACTTATCATGTAGCTAATTCTTAGGAATTCTAAATGCATCTCAGAGGCCTTTATAAATAGGCACTGCTAGTTTACTTTCATGCATATTGAATCGAATACATTCTTATTTTGATCATACTCCTTTCTAGTCTATAGTTGTGGTTGTGTTTGAGTTTTTAATTCTTGGGTGAATTTTTCCCTAAGGTAAATTCTTACAAATTTGAGTCAATGAAGATAGCTAGGATTAAATTTCAAGGTTTATGATGGTGCTTCTATGTCCAAAGCGGAATATTTTATGAAAAATTGAATCAAAGGAAGATTTGAATAGATGAAATTAGAAATGGGTTGAATTAGGGATTGGTTAGAAAGGAATGAATTCGACAAGGGATTGGATTAAGAATCATGAGGATGAATCATTGGATGAAAGAATTGGATCTTGATGTGGATTATGAACCATGAATAGGATGAGGATTAGGGATTTAATTGAATGATTAAGAAAATGAGGTAATGAATAGAAGAACTGATGTGGAAAACAAGAGCTTCTTTTTGTTATTTTTGTTTTTGAAATGTTTTTGGATTTTGAACTTTTATGATGTTTTTGGATTTTTTTGGAATATAACATGCAAAAGAATACAATGAAATATATAGAAGAAAATTTTGGATGGTGCATCCCCTTAAAATTGGGAAGTTTTTTGAACACTTAGCATGCCAAATACACCAACAATCCTATTAGGTTTTGAGTAGGATATACAAGCTCAGCTAGGGGTGTCCTCAATATATGCAAGATACATAAGGCTTAAATCTATAGATGAAAAAAAATAATGCCACACAACCGGGAGGAGACAATAACCCAAATATCCACCCTCACTTCCCAAAGTATAAAGTTCTTTGGGCCTTAGCCAAGAGTGACAAGATTTTACTTCCAAGAGAGGTGTCTTTGAATTCACCTCCTGATATTTATACTTCGTCAAAATGCTAGAGTTGAGGTCATCCAGAGGGGTGATGAAATCCCCAAGAAGACCTCTTAAAAAAGTGTAAAACAAGGCCACTTATTTCTTGTGCACTCAAGATCACCCGAAGGCATGAGAGGAGTGAATATACAAGTGGTCTTGGGTTTAAAAGTCACTTGTTCTTTCCCTATGGAGCTTTAAATTTTCTATCTACTTTGAAGACACTCATGTTTATAGAATACAATGTTATTTCCAACTTGACAACATTGTCAACATAATAAAATTGAGGATTCATCAAAAAAATAAATCTATCAGTGTCAACATAAGAAAATTGATAAAGATAGAGAAAATTCCTTTATTGCATTCAAGATTGAGTGAGTATTTGTTTTAAGCACCAGATCCAAATATTCATTGCAATATTCTTTGATACTTAAGCATTCAAGACTTGATGAGATCCATTTTAAACCCAAATTAAAATGTGTATCATAACATTGTTCTTTGACCTTTATGCATTCAAGAGTGTATTTGGCTTCTAAGTATTCATTCCAAAAAAAATGTTTATAAATTTGGATTGTTTTAGCTTCAAGACTTTCAAGAGTGTGTTGGATTTATCAAATTATTTGCAACATTCATTCAAAGATAAATTATTAAGCATTCAAGTTCATTCAAAAGAGCAATAAAATATTAAAAGAACTTGTAAGAAAACATGGTTAGGTGTTTCAAAAAATGCTCCAATCTGCAAATGTTGCAATAAACCACTTGATTAGTCTAAAATTTCCAAAATGAAGGCTTTACTATGGGAAAATTTATTTTAACTTTTTTTGTAATTTTTTATACATGTAAATGAACTTAAAATAGCCCATATCCTACAAAATCACTAAAAGTTTGTTTTAATTTTATAAAAATTATAATAAAATAATGTAAGTGTAGATAATAAAATAATAGAGATGACAAATCTTTGTAGACAATAAAACTTCAGCGACAATAGAAGAGGAAACAATGAATACTTGATACTTACCCACATCGATCATAGATGACAGTAGCAGAGCAGAGACACCAAATCACACAAATGACACAACTTGCATCTGCTAGAAAAATCACAAATGAAAAAACCAGGATTCATCGGCAAATCACTGATGCCAAAATAGTAGGTCATCAAGAAATTGAAGATGATAGTTCAAATTTAGAGATGCCAGTTCAAAGGCACAAATGAAAAAATGCACATATTACGACCACCCAATTTGCAGATGACAGGATAGGAAAAATGCAGAGATGACAGATAAAGATATGGAGACGATGAAACAACAAAGATGACAAAAAATAAATTATTTATAGTTTGAAGTGATTTAAAACTTTTTCTTTGGTGAAGATGCCAAAACACAAAGACACTGATCTACGAAGATGACAAAGCATTTTCATAGATGACACTGCATCCTAATGGAGATGATAGTGCACTCTTTGCTACAAAAAATATTGAGTTTTGATCAACTTTGAGTATGGAAAAAAGGGATGTGGGTCCCACTGGGTATGCCAAATTGTATGCATGAAAGCTTAATCTTTCAGGAGCACATGTAAACTAGAAAATGTTAGTTGTACATGTCCATATCAAAGATTCAAAATAAATCAAAATACAACTAATGCTAAACTTGAGTTCTAAAACTATGCAACCAAAAAACTAGAATCCTCATGCAACCTCAAAGTGGCTCAACAAGGGTGCCCATAAGAGGCCTTGTTGGTGTGCTCAAGTTGGAGGGAATTAAATAAATTGAGTTTTATTTAAAAGGGGATTTTATGGAGCACTATGCATTAAATAAATTTAATACATCAGAGGGGATGCATTTAAATTATATTTAAATACATTAGTAAAGTGAACCTATTTAATTAAATAAGTAGAGGAAAATGACAAATATAATTAATTATAGTTTTAAGGGAGATATTAAATCAACTAATATAGCATTTAGGACAATTTTAAGTCTCTAAAAGCACTAATGAGGGTATCACTCTAACA
This sequence comes from Cupressus sempervirens, assembly GCA_028749045.1. Classification (NCBI taxonomy): domain Eukaryota; kingdom Viridiplantae; phylum Streptophyta; class Pinopsida; order Cupressales; family Cupressaceae; genus Cupressus; species Cupressus sempervirens. The sequence goes on from CM053792.1 coordinate 712,267,354, forward strand.
TTGGTAACATAAAATGTTAGGTATCTACTTAGTCTCCTCACAACCCATTTACCAAATAGTTTATCACTCCACTATCACTGGTCACATTTCATGTGTCCTCCCAACCCACACAGTGCCAAAGAGGGTATCCCTCTAACAAAACAATTATGTAAACTATTTATCTGGTACTTTTAGAGAAATTATTACGTTCTTATAGTATGAAAAATTGTCCTGTATAAATTTTGCAGGTTTTTTTCTCTTACACTGCAATATGGGGTTTAATCTCTCTATAAATTTTGATGTTTCAAATTGTAACTTATCATGCAAATCACCATGTCCACACATTTAATAAGAAGGGTCTATAGTAGACAAACAAAAAATTTTCATATGATGTTTAGAGAAACATCATATTTTTATTTATTTTATATCAAAACAATGTAAATACAAGAATGGAGCTACTAGCTAAAGGATGAAAAAGACCATACAATGTACCATATGACAAAAGAATGAGTAAAGATAGAATTCATTTAACTGAGAGCAAGACATGATTCATTTCATAACTTTACAAATCCTTTGGTTTTGATCAAAATTGTCACTAAAAATGGATAACTTGCTCTTTGATTTGTTGAAACATGTCCATAGACAACTCACCTTATTGATGCATTTAGCAAGAAGTGACTATGAAATGATATCTTATAATGATTTGACTAAAATTATATCACAAAATCTCTAGTAAAAGAACATAAAACTAGCAATTCTTGAGCTTGTGTCTCTCTTTTAATGCCTTACAATTTATTAATACATTGTATTTTATAATGGTTTTCCTTTTCTCATGTTTTTTTGTGATCTAGTCCTCTCTTTTCCACTTGGCATTCTCCCCTCATTCCACTCTCCTTCCTTTCACCTCTCTATTAGAAATGTTTATAATAACTAAGATATGGGGGGGTGAATCAGCTACTCAAGGTCAATATTTACCACTTGAAAAAATAAAGTATAAATACTTCACTATTCTTCTTATCCTGTTATTGCTTGGTCTATACTATAAAACTGTTATAAACATAACTTGCATTCCATAATGAAAACATTATCAAATGTAAACACATAAAACATTGATCACACTTTTGACACTAGGATTTTATGTGGAAACCTAATTTGGGAAAACCCACCAATAACATGTTAGTCTTTTTCACTCTTTCAAAGTGAGTTTTGTTAGGATGCAACCTTGTTAAAGGTTACAAAACACACTGTTAAATGTGACCTGGTTAGAGGATTTAATCACCCTATTAGGAGTGGTCTTGTAAGAGGACTTTGATCATTCCATTTAGAATGTCACCTAGTTAAAGGCTTTACGTAGATTGTTAATTCTTTAAATGACTATTAGGTCAACCTCTATTAAAAGAATTTCAATACAAACTATTTACAATGACTAGGAAGAAAATAGTATGTTTTGATCTATGTAATTACAACTCACTTTTGTAGGTTTAGATCTATTTGGTCCTTATGTTGGTTTACTTATAAGCCTTCCACTAACATCTTTGACTCTTTTGACATCCACTGACTCTTCTGATCTTGATGTTAGTCCAACTATTATAAGAAAAGTCCAGGTTGATTTTATTAAAGTGTCCTACAAACATTTTTGTCATCTTGTAAACATACTAGTACATGTGATGCAGGAGCATCCTAAGGAATTTGGAAATCTTGCATGTTGAAGTGGTTGGACCTTGGAGTTGGAAAACTCAGTCATAGAAGGACTAGTGCCCAGTCTATATTGGGAAGTTCTTGGGTGCAGTGTTGACCTAATAACTTGGTTATTGAAGGATCCTAGAATACATTATTGCTCAACTTATACTATGTTTCTTAACACTCACTGTAATTCTTGGCGTGTGTTGTATATTCAACACATGTGGAACTTGTCAATTCTTGTGGGAGCTCGATGATGGTTATCATTCTTTTTGCTGACGCTCAATAGTTTGGGCTCATTGAACAAAGTTCTTACAGATTTAATGAATCATCTTGGAGCATTCAATGCATGTGCCATGAGGTCATGTTGTAGAGAAATCATGGGAGTTCGTGTGGACCTATTTGAGTCTTGGTTATTTGTCCTAGGTGTATTTGATGGTTGTTGTAAGCCTTCTAGGGCATTTGGTATTTAATATCTATTTTAAGCCAACTTGTGGCTTAATATGCATTCAATGTAAGGGTTTATTTAATTTGTAACTTGTTAGGCTGACTTGTGGCTTAGTTGGCTATAAGTGGAGGGTCATATGGAGTCTTGGGTCATTGTCATTCAGCATGGAGAAGAAGGGTAGTTGATAGGAACAAAGTTGAGTAGAGCTAGTAGCTAAGTGTGGGCTTGGCAAATAAGAAGGTTGCTTGGTAGCTTGTGAGCACAAGTTTAGATTCTTCTTGGAGTTTCTATCAAATTGTGGATCTAAAATAGCTAGGGTTTGGGTTTGATCTTGAGAGATCTTGTAGAACTATTACTTGCTTTGTATTTGTCCATAACTAGGAAGGCTCTATAACCCAACACATTGCATGTAAATTTGTTATTTTTTAAATAAAAAATTGATTTTGGTATTAAATCCGGTATCTTGTGTTGTGTTTCTACTATGTGGTTATTTTCTAGGGGCTAGGACATATCCTTTGGGGATTCTCATGCCTTGTACTACATTAGGTGGTATCAATGATAGGTTTTCTTGAGCACGTGGATAGATCACTGAAGTTGAGGTAGTTTGCACCATAACTTGGGGTGAAGATTATTAGAGTGAGTTGATCTTGTGGATTTGTTGTACTGGGTTTGTGAAGATCTTCGAACATGCCTCTGAGGAGATTGAACTCTAGGGCAATTGAAGATCTTTATGATGTTGTTGAAGAAAAGATCTCAAAAAAGGTTGAAGAGGAGAAGCCAAGGTAGTTCCCATGGAAAAGAGGTCTTGTTTGAATAATTCCTTAGTATCAGTTGGTTTAGTATGGTATTTTCTAATCTAAATTGAGTTATACTGAGAGTTATGCTTGTAAGCCCCACTTTCTCTTTTATTTAAGTGTTTTGAAAAATAAAAGTTTTATTTGATACACAAATTATTGAGTGCTTCCATTTTTCACCTTAAATATTTTGGTGAACTTGACGTGTACCCTTTTCTTTTTTGGAGTTTGATTGCCTCTTTATCTATCTCTTGTATTATGGAGTTATATTTGGATATCTTATGAATATAGATCTTGTTTTGCAACAATACCATTCTCTAAAATAGCATGGTTCATAATCGTATATATGGTCACTTTTGTTCTTTCATCTCTTTATCATAATTTTGATGTTTATGTAAGTTTCTTTCATTTTGCAACATTCATGTCTTTGCATGCTTTTCTTGCATATGGTATTATGAGGTTAACTGATACAAGGTTTCCCAATAAAGAAACTTTCAAGACCATCTTAAGACTTTTATGTGGAATCCTTATTTAGCTTTCGGATAGCCTTAGAGATTGTTTTAGTGATGCTCCCAATCCTATTCCAAATCCTAGTCATGATCCATCTTCTCCACCATCTCCCACAAATACCTCTTACTCTACTATACATACAATTCCTCACTTAATTCCTTCTTATACTACATATACTCATCACCCTCAAGATAAACCCTTTTGTTGCTCCTCTCATGATAACTAAATAGGAATAACATGGTACTATAATCACCCAATTTTGGTCTAGTAAACTATAACCCCCTTTTTAGCATTTTAAATCGATATGCTAGACCACACTATGCACTTAACCAATTTTGCATAATCATTTAATCATCAATCTTTGATCGAATCATCTCATAATTATCTAGTTGATTTTAACTTGTGGTTTGATGATCTTATCATAAATTTTATTTAATTATAAGAACATGCTCCATTTTAATTAAATAAGAAACCCCTTTATTCTATGTGCACATGAAAATATATTTTCTAATTTAAAAATAAAATGAAAAGGGAAGTTTTCTACATCTTAAATGAATGCTTACCAAGGTGAGTGGAATCTTGACTTTTCAAAAGGATTTTGCTTCTTTCTATCCACCACTCATTATTTTCCCTATTAATCTCATCCATCCCTTTTGCCTCTTGAGAATCTTGATCACATGGATCAATTAAAGAACAAATCTCCACCATTTATTTTTTGCTCTTAATCTCTATCATCTAAATCTCATTAAAATGAGGCTCCCTCCTCACTCTCCATAACCTTATGTCTTAATTCTAATGTTATGTTATCATTTTGATTCTAGATTTCCTTATCATTTGAATTCTTTTATACTTTCATTCTATCTTGGCATTTCCTTTCATTGCAATTAGATTAACAAATCTAGCTTAATTAGGAGGAATTAATATTGCATCTTGTTAGATTAGTTCACTTTCCTTGTTCTTGCATCTTCATTATATTTTAGCTTTTCATTCCATTCACTTGGGATTTTGGACTCTTATTTCATGTACTCTTTTAATCTCTCGTTCTATGGTGCTCCTTGCAAGGGTCTCCATATTTAGGTTCATTTGGGAGCCAAAATAGCATCTATTGAGCTCTTGCATGTCATGGATATAGAGATATAATCTTCTTATCAAGCTTCCTAATCCATAAGATTCTTTCAGAATAATACTTTATATAAGTGTGTTCACTTTTTAGCATACATTTTTGGTGCCCACCATGGGGCAAGAAACACACTCCACTTTGCATCATTTTAGATTTTATTATCATAGATCTATCATTTTTTAAAGTAAAAATTATTCTACAATAGAAATCTAACGCAAGATGCTCTTGCATCATCAAATGGTATCAGAGTGGTAGTTCCTAAGTGTGTGGATAGATCACTGAATGTGAGGCATAATGTACTAGGACTTTGAGTTGGGTGAAGTTTGTCAAGGAGTTCTTGATTTTGTAGACTGATAGCTGATTATGAGGTAGTTTACATGAGGTTCTTACACATTGCATATTATTTGTCTTATGAAGACTTGCACATGGAGAAGAGAAAGAAGAAGAAGATTTTTGTAATTGGATGGATTATGAGGATTCCTAGACTTGAGAAAATTAGAGCAAGAAATCAAGAGGCATTGCGAGTTACATTCTTTGATTTGTAGAGTCAAGTGAATGAATTAGAAGCAGAGTTGTGAAAGAGAAGAGCACACCACCAAAAAATAGATGATGATAATTCTTTGTATGTGGAAAGGAAAGAAGATCCAGTGGAGTATGACTCATGGAATACAAAAGAAGAACAAGAGGATGAAAATGAAAATATTTGTGAACCTTAAGTTGAAGAAGATGAAAGAGAGGAGGAGGAGCCTAAAAATCAAAAGATTTGTAAGCTAGAAATAGATGAAGATGATTTGAAGACTGCAATAGTAGAGGATGCATACAATTCCTTAGTTGGGAGTCACACAAGTGGAGCAGTTACTTGCCTTGTTGAAGACATGGAAGAAGAAATTAAAGATGAAGATGTGAAAGCGGTAAATTTCTATGAATTATGGGATGCTAAATTTGAGATGGATTATGAAGATGATGATGGTTTGCATGAGGATCTTGTTAGTGATGTGTGGTATGTAAAGGAAGATTTGTATGGTGTTGTTGAGTTTATTATAGATTTATTATATCCTATAAGACTAGAGGAGGATGAGAGTTATACTTGGACAAAGTTTATTGCAAAAGATCATTTTCAATAGCAAACACTTGTTCCAGCTAGGTCTTGGAAAATAAGAAAGAAGAAAATATATCGGTAGCGGATACTTGTTCCAACTATGTGTTGGAAGAAGAAGAAAAAAAATATCAATAGTGGCTACTTCATTTTGTGAATTCATATGCACAAAATATTTCCTACCATGGATGTTTAATGCAGGAGCATCTTGCATCATAAAACAAGGGGGTGTGATCAAAATTATAATTTTTAAACAAAGAAAAATTGGAGGAGAGAGAAAGTGACAAAATTAGAGGAAAAATAAAAAAATAACAAATAGAAAAAAAGAGAAAAGATGAATTTCTATTTTCAACATGTATAGGTGGCATAAATAGAAAAATAAGAAAAAATGTATCATTCCATTTATCGAGGTGAGTAGGTGGCATTTTAGAAGTTTGTGGAAAGTTCCTTAAATCATACATTTGATATATGTTGTGATCCACAAAGAAAATATAATTTTCTAATTGGTCCACATGGTGGTGCTTAGTTGTATTTGGGTGGGAATTAAATATTTGTTTTAAGGTAGTTGTATTTACCTTTTATCCCACATTGGTTGTGTTTGTAATATCTGGGGTGGTAAGTGCCTATATAAGAAAGGCTTATGATAATTTATAATGAAGCTCTTTGAGTGTGAGCTCTTGTAGTGAAGTTCTCAAGGTGTGATCACTTCTTGTATAGAAGCTTTGGAGGTGAAGGATCTTAATGTGTAAGATCTTCTTTATGGAAGTTCTCTTGGTGGAAGCTCTTGGTGAAGCTCTTGGTTTGAGGACTCATCTTGTGGAAACTCTTGTCATATTGCTGATGTTGTAAAAATTTTCAAGTATAATAAAAGCATGCTTTATGAAGCATTTTATCTTCTCTTTGTTTCCATATTATTATGTTTATGATTATGAGTTGGTAAGGGTGGTGTGGCCCTTCATCAAAATATTCTCTACACATGATAAAACACTGTTATATAGGCAATTCCTTATCATTTTATTTTTTCATCTGTCTTCTTTCTAGAATATCATCTAGCTTCTAGAGATTCATCATACTAGTTTAAGAACTCTATATCCTAGGCCTATTTTAGTGCTTTTCTTTTAGAGATCTACATATGATAATCTAGTGAATTGTTTTTCATTATATATATATATATATATATATATATATATATATATATATATATATATATATATATATCTATTCTCTTTCATTATCTAAGTTTGATAGATTACTTTTCTTATATTTCACTAGTATGGTTTATCACAACAACTTATTGGATCTAATCAAGTTATTTTGCAAGTTTATTGTGCTTTTTATTTTATATTATATGCAATAACTTGTAGGTTCGCTTGTTAAATTTAAATTTCAAGATTACTAACTTGTGTTTTCTTAGGTTACCTTGGAGATACAAATAAACATTTTTCTTATTTTCAATTAGCTTTCATTTTTTTTTGTAGGCACAAAAAAGCTCATGAGTAGGGGTTCATATCTTTGGTAGGGAAGTATGTTTTTGTCTATCTAAGACAATCATAAACCTTGAGTCACTGGTGTGGATCATAGAAAGTGAGTTGGATAGGTTACTCTTTAGACATAATTAACCCTTTCTTGGTGTGTTTGGGACAAGCATTTGGATTATACAAGTATTCTCTTTGCCTCTTTGAGGGAAATAAAAAATCTAGACCTTCACTTGTTATGCTTTTTGTGTTGATCTCTTAGTGGGATTTTTTTACTTTTAGAGGGTCTATCATTGAGAGAAACATCTTGTGAGAACAACCGAAGTGGGAATAAGGGAACCCAACTAATCCAACCTACTATAATCACAAATATGTTTTCATTGACAATTTTTTTGGAGGGATAGTATTTCTATCCATATAGTGAAGATTTTTGTGGGATTGTGATCATCAATGAATTTGTAGTTGGGTATGCTTATTTGTGATTGGTGTCCTTGCAGCCTTAATTTTTCTTGTGAGACCATCACATCTAAGTAATCTTGGGGTTTCAAGGCCTTAATCCTTTATCAGAACCATGGGGGATGCTATGAAAAGAGACCTTATTAAGAGCCTAGGTTAGAGGACACCCTATTTTAGCCACATTGATATCTTGATGCAAGGAATGAGCCAAGTGGACTACCCAAATCACACTAGTACATTTGACTCAAATTATTGACCAAAAATTTCAACCATCTGATAATTTGGGGTCAATTTGGTCGAATTGTGATGAGTTTTGTTAAAGATGAGCCCGTGTTGGTCAAAATTTTGACCAACACGGGCTCATCTTTAACCAAAAATTGAAAAAAGTTATGTTTGCCACCCTAAGTTTATTGTTACGCGACCCAGAAGACTCGTGCACTGGACCATTTTCTACCACTGTGATTTGTGGCTAGGAGTACATGGAAAAAGTGTTTAACAGCGTCAGCACCAGTAGGGTTTGACATCTTGGGTTCTTTTGTGGTTGATTGTAGCAGAGGAGAGCTCGTGAATGCTTCCAAGTTGATCCATTGAAAGAGATTTCAGAAAGAAGGTGTGAAAGGATCAAATAATAGCTAGAAACGTTGAAGAGTCTCCTTCCTAGTGTTACAAAGGCAAGTTGAAGTTTTTTTATAGATTGACATTTCTTGCCTTGTTTTGAATATATTTATATGCACCCTATACAATGTTTGCCTTTTTTGGACTAGACATTTCTCATTTTCTTTGTTCCCTAACTGGAGTTTTCAAACTAATGCTTATAACAACCTCCTAAGATATTCATAGATACTAGTAATCCAAAAGCAAGGCAAACAAATTTGATGAGTCAAAAAATAGAACACAAAACTATCAAAATCTAATCAATGGACTCCTGCAGTTCAATCCCTAACACAATCCAAATTAATTTCTTGAAGTTCAATCCACTCCTGCAATGTCCAAGCACATTTCTCCATCAACATTAGCCAGGTTGCTCTAGGGATCAACACACTCATTGCTTGTTATTTCAAGTTTGGTAGAGAAAAGCGAGGCAATCAAATATTACATTGTATACTTGAAAGGAACATAACTCCTGATATGTGCACTTACAACTCATTTCAGGTCATTGTAGAGCTAGCAGGCTAGAAGAAGCAATCAAACTCTTAAACCAACTAATTCTAAATGGTCTAGCTCCAAAAAACTTTACGTATAATATCATTATTGCTGGACACTGCACAAGTGTTGCATTCAAACTATTTGATAAAATGGTAAAGAGTGGTCTTTTGCCTCATGTGATTACCTATACTACTCTTACAATGGGGTTATGCAAGGAAGCTAATATACAGGAGGCACATTTGCTTTTGAGGGAAATGTTTCGAGAAGGTTTGATTCGTGACAAAACTGTACACAGTGTATTGATTGATGAAAATCTCAAGAATGGTAATGTAGAACAAGCTTTTAAACTGTGGACACAAATGGACAAGAAGGAAATTCCACCTAATGTTATTGCTTACACTCCTTTTATGAATGGGCTTTGCAAGATAAGATACATAAAGCAGGCACATAGATTCCTTACAAAAATGGTAAATCGACACATTTTTCCTGACAATTTCACTTATAGCTCATTGATTGATGGACATTGGGCTAGAAAAGGAAATGATTAAAAATTGCGCTTGCGCCTAATGTCGTTATTTTTAATACTCTCATTAATGGATTTTGTAAACAAGAAATGATAAGTACAACAAATCAGCTTTGTACCCTCATGCCAAGCAATGGCTTGTCCCCTGATATTTTTACCTACAATATTTTAATTAATGCTCACTGTAAGGCAGCTGATATGAAGCGAGCTTTGGAGATCATGAACATGATATCATGTAGTGGTTGTGCTCCTGATGTTATTACCTACAATACTTTGATAAATGGTCTTTGCATTACAAAAATGACTCAGCTAGATTTTAATCTCCTTGAGAGCGTTGTTTCCACAAGATTTTCTCTAGACACATTCACTTTCAATACAATTTTGGATGGGCTCTGCAAGGATTCCCTTGGTCTGGTTGTTACTTTATTAGAAAACTTTTTTAAATGGGTTTTGTCCCAGATACGGTGTCCTATAGTACATTGCTTAATCATTTTTGTAGCCTTGGAATCCTAAATCAGGCTATGATGTGGTTGGGTAAACTTATGAAAATATTTTTATTCACAATGTTGTTACATATGAGATATTGGACAATGTTCACTTTGGTGGGAAATGGTCTACCAATAATCCAAAAAATGTCACTAGAGAAGGATATCTTTTGCATTGTGTAATGTAGTCAATGAGTAATATATCAAAGAGGCAAGAAGGCACTCAAATGCCATTTGTAAGTCTTAATGAGAATCTGGATAGTGTATTAAGCATAATTGATATTTATTCTAAGGCTATACAAGACAGATGATAAGGGGCATCAACATGTTTTAAAGAGTGATGACTGGGATGAATTCGACTTGTAACAGGCTGATGGTAAGCTGCAGAAATGGTCTCTTTTGCAAAGAAAAATCAAAGGTAGATGAATTCTTCAATAGTTGGTTAGCTGTAAAATAGAAAATATTAGAGCCCCATGAAACAATTAAAATTAATGATCAAACTTGCTCTTTGCTCACAGATTGAAGACATAGATATAATCTTGAACAGATGATGAAGCATAGTGCCAAAATTATGGTAAGTCTTCTCAGTTTGTTGGTCAAAAGTTAAATTTTAGAGTCCAGACAAAACCTTGTCTTCCTTTAAGAAAGTTCTAATTTCAGCTCCACAATTTTATGCTTATTTTAGCGCACTATTCTATACAACAATTTACGACAAAGATATAGCAAATTAAATAATGTCAAAAAGTGTTAAGGTCAAGAAGAAAGTATCCCTTCTTAAACAATAGGCTGTTGGTAAATTTTTTCCTAAAACAAGAACAATGTTGTTTCCTCTGGAACCATAAGTTGAGCAATGCACAAAGGCGAGTTAAAAAAAATAATTCTTCATCTCTTCTAAATCCATTAAGGTGGATACTTGTGAAGGAATATTTATATGTTTCAACATTACATACATATGGGGCACTAGTGTCTCTTAGGTGATCATATAACCTGATAATTGAAGTGAACCAATATTAAACCACATTTAGTAGAACATGCTTTAGAATTATGTTAATGTATCCTTATAGGACTGGAATGCCTATGTATTCCCACGAGATCATTGCAACATGTTTAACTCAGTGTTTTGATCAAATTTAAGAATTTTAATTATAATTTGTCTTCTTGATAGTTGTATAGCTTATAAACATATTAATTATAATTATCAAATATTTGAGCATGTGTTATTTATTTCTAGAGTTGATCAATAGATGAGCACACTGAAGGTTTGATCAATAGTCCATAGAGACACACTTAAGACAAATAGGATTTGTGGCATGCCATTATAATGGAGGATAGAATTTTGCTGCTCTATAAAACCTAGCATATGATATGTACTACATCAATGTCCTTGTGGTGTAGCCCTATTTTATCTTCAATTGTCCAAAAGATAAGCAATGAATGGAGCCTACAGCTAAAGTTGGTGTTTGGAAATACAAAATATATTCTCATGCCTAGGGATGGCTGGTAACAATAACAAACTACAACTCCTCCATTCCAATAAAAAATGACATAATGTATATAGAGTCTACTTTCAATCCCATAATTCCATGCATTTTTAACCATAAGAAATGAATCTAGACTCCATTCTTTTGAAACTGCTTGGGTTTGTCCAGTGACCAGTAGAGTACAAAATAATAACTATTAACCCAACAAAACTAATCAAGAATACACATAATTATGTACAGAATATCAAGACCACATACTCTAACTACTAAATGTAAAATAACTCAAATTTCAATCAATATGATTGTGGATGTTCACCATTGCATAGTTGTACAGTCAAAATTGGTCAGCATTCAATTGCTTCTAGTTGAAAAACACAACATCCAACCATACAAACTAGTTTGAATGGGTTTAAATAGCCTTCCTAAACCTTCCCCAAACTGAATTCTGGGAGTGGGTGACTAATTGGTAAAATATTGAACCAAGTTACAAAAGTTTCACATAAAGTTGTCAAACTTGCAACTTGACAACTTTTCAATTTCTTGACAACTTTTGGAAATGTTTGGTTCCTTTCAGCCTAGGTGTGTAGAACCTTACCAAATGGTTCCCCAATCTCGCATGAGTCTTGACTCTATTCCAAGCCATTCTAGGCCTTGGATCATATACTATACTCCTAGAGACAATTGGACCCATTGACAACTTTTTACCTAGGGAATGCAACTTTACATCTTTTTCCACAACTTTTGAATTTTGACTTAGAAAACATGCCAAGATGCACTTGGATATCACTTTGAGATTTCATTTATCTATTATTAGATACCATGGCCCATCAAAGATCCAAACACAAAAAAATTTCAATAGGACCTTGACATTTCCTAGAGTGCTAAAAGCATAAAGTATAACAGATAAAACAGAGTGGGTTAGCAAAATTAGGACCTTATTCAACCTTCAAAAGGTGTATCAATAGAAGGACCAGTATTATTGTAGTCTTGATCTTATCCATTATTCTATACTAGGTGTTTTTTTTTGGTAGAAGGGTGGTACTGCACATTTTGCAAACATCTACGCCTTCTAGAAATTATAGGATCATTTTAGTTACATTTGAAAACTGTAATCAAGAAAAACCATATGTGCAGATATAAACATTAATCACAACATGCCCAATTTAGAAGCATTTTTCTACGTTTAGTTTATCCTCATCCTCTTTTTATTAGTATTGTCGCATTTATTTTATGCATCTTCATTAATCTTAGCACTTGTGCAAGTAGCCAGTACGAATGACAAATGATTGATCTACATTTAAGTCTCTTAAATGAATTGTTAGTAAACATAAAAATTAAAACTATCCTATCAAATGAATCATAGTTTTCTCCAATTTTATATTATTTCCAAGTTTAGCAACCCATAATTATTAAATGCCATGTACTCTTTTGTAGTGGTACAAGCCATCCTCATAAATCAGATATGATCTTACCTAAGCATTCAACAAAAATATGCATGATCTTCATCATTAGCTTTCTCAGGGCTCCGAACATCTACCAACCAAATTGTGAAAGTTGTCTCACAAAATATATCACAAAGGGATATAATTGTTACCTTTGTTCTTTTGGAGATCGAGTCAAAATTGACTATTATATTTGATGCTATTCATTCAAAACATTGACATGTGAAGTCACAACTAAGCTCAACTATTTCAACTTTCATAATGGTTTTCTAGCCTCTATCTAGTGTGTGTTTGTGTAAGCTATCTGAGAATTAATGTGACTAGAAGAAAGATATTCATGTCTTTCTCAAGATTGCTACATACAAAATTCACAATTTTTGAGATCTATGTGTGTGTGTGTGTATTTATGATAGCTATCCTAGAGTTGATATGGCTAAAGATATTCATGTCTTTCTCAAGAGTGCCATGTACAAAACACCAAATTTTGAGCTTTCATGTTCATTCTAATGTCTTTTCTCTTTGACACTATCTGTTTAATTGTAAACAATTCATCCCTATATAACTTGTTTAGATTCTCTCAGTCTAGAGGGTTGTCCCATGGAAATATCTTGGGATCCAGATTATTGATGAAGTTTGGGGATGACATGACATGAATAGTGGATGTATATTATTTTGAATTTTACATGTGCGATCTGATAGATTTTATTACAAGCATTTCTGAATCTTTGTTTTAGCATAAAGAATGGAGACAAAAATTGGAACCATTCTTAATGAGATTTACAAATTGATCCAAGAATAGTCCAAGTGTCTATAGGTGGGTGCTATGAGTAGACTATGCAAATTCAACTCTGTTTCCTTCCTTTTGGTGGTGTTCAGTCCAGGTTTGCATTAATGTAGAATACTGTATAGGTAGTGACTGATTGCTATCACTGAGACACATGTTACTATAATTTTCAGCACTTATCATGACACACAACCCTGCATGCCTATCTTTCAAATAATATAAATGGAAGATGAAATTTTTTCTTTTATAATAATCATTTTTATTTAGTTAAATAAGCTTCCCTAGCAGAGTTAGGGATGATTCTGTCCTCATTTTTACACAATGCTGATGTCTTCCCTGCTTCTTTCAGATCTGTTCTTGCCATCTTTTCTGAACAAAATTATTCTAGGTTTGAGAGAAGATTAGTGTTATGCAACATATGGAATTTTTCATTTTTTTGTCATGTGAGGTTATTTGAGCTTCTTGTTCAACCTTTTTGTTGATCCCTTGCCTTTGTATCCTTATGAATGATAAAAATCTCTACTTTTGGAATCCAAAAAAGATGGGGGAGCTCATTTGAAGGGCTTCCTTCCATGCAAAACATTAGGTTGGGTGGTGAAGTTAGAGGGTGGATAACTTTTTCCCTAGAGTCTGAGGACCCTTTTGCCAAGGAGGTAGTTCTTGTCATTTTTTCTGGGTTTGAGGGGAGATTAGTATTGTGCAGCTTATGGAAATTTTCACTTTTTGTCTTCCGAGGTCATTTTAAGCTTCTTGTTCAACCTTTTTGTTGATCCCTTGCCTTGGCATCCTTATGAATGATAAAAAATTCTGCTTTTGGAATCCAAAGATGGGGGAGCACGTTTGAAGGGCTTCCTTCCCTTGCTTTCCACTATTTAATGTAAAACATTAGGTTGGATGGTGGAGTTAGAGGGTGGATAACTTTCCCCTAGAGTCTGACCCCTTTGCCAAGTTGGCTATTATGTAGGGGGCTGTACCTTGGAAGTAATAAAAGGTGATAACAACCTTGAGTAAGAGCATCACCCTTATTCCAATATCTTTTAAGAGGGAAAATTTGTCAGCCACAAATATATTGCCAATATCATTGTGTAAAGAATCATTTCCGAAAAAGTGTAAAGAACTAGTATTTCCAGATAGGATTGTAAAGCTGCTGCAAAGGATTGCTAACTTGAATCATTATGCCATAACGGAGTGTCTAGCTGTATTGAGAATTCACTTGAAATAAGAATCCAATGAAGACAAAAGTTCTTTGTGATTTCTGCTTTGAAATGCTTTATGTTCAATTTTTTGGGAAGAGTAAATGTTATCTGCATCCATGCCTTAGGAGGATGGTAACAAACATGCCTCTACAACTATGGAGAAGCATGAGAATACATAGTTTTACTTTAGCAAAGAACTTTGCTTTGTTGCATGTTAATAAAGGTCTTGATTCCTAGATACTCTAGATACTACTTTAATTCACCATAGCCTCTCTAACCAATAGAAATGGTTAAGTTTATCATAGTGCCTATGTGGCAATATCGTGGTGCCTAAGTGGCATAGTAATTGTAATGTGTGCCAGTCACTTCCAGGAAACTTTACAATGCAGATCTTTACTAACATTTAAGTATAATATAAGTCGATCTCTTGTGATTGTAAAGGCTTTTGGTCTTTTTCAAAAGTTCCCCAAAGGATACAAAAATTGTTTTGTAATTGGAACCTTTAAACTTCTAAATCAAGTAACGAGAAAATGAGATTGATTGTTTCTGTCTGTTTATCCATTGTGTAATTTTATATGGAGTATTTGGTTTTCTTGATTAATGAATTCATGTCTTTGAATAAATGAATTAATGATGGTACTTCTGATTCTCCCGCTCTAGCTAAATCAAGTTCTAAGAAATCAAGAAAGGCAAATGGTCTTGATGCTGTAGCTATAAGTCTTACATTCAAAATCAACAACAAGGTTTCATATATAATAGTACTAAAAGGTGTGTTTCTTTTTGGGGTTCAAGTTTCAAAATGCAAGTGCACATATTTGTATATTAAATTGGCACCTTCTATGCTCAAATGGTTGCTGATCTTTGTTTCATAGCTTTCTATTCCAGCACATAGTGCAATTGTGCTGAAAGCAGAAAGTATAGCAGGTAAAATAGAGTGGGTTAGCAAAATTAGGACCTTATTCAACCTTCAAAAGGCATATCAATAGAAGGGCCAGTATTATTATTGTCTTGATCTTATCCATTATTCTATACTACATGTGTTTTTTTGGTAGAAGGGTGGTACTGCACATTTTGCAAACATCTATGCCTTCTAGAAATTATAGGATCATTTTAGTTACATTTGAAAACATTAATCAAGAAAAACCATATGTGCAGATATAAACATTAATCACAACATGTCCAATTTATTTGCAGATATATTTTCCTGTGAAGGAAGACCACGCTTGACAATATGAATGCTGAACAAAATGAGACAATGGTTGCATTGTGGGCTCAGTTCCGAAGAAAACCTAATAAATGTTATTGTCCTTGCAAGAAGTGTAAAGGCTTAAAGACTCAAAGAATTCTAATCACAACAACCTAGAGTCATTGTAGGCAACATGGTCATGTTGAAGGGGGCCACAATTTTCGTCCATTGCTGAATGTGGATTTCCTACTGGAGGAACATGGAGGTGTGAATATCCAAGCTGAGGATAACACTCTCATGGAAGAAGATGATAATGTGCTAGAGGACATGATTGAAGAAGATGGTATTGGGGCAGGTGATGAAGAGGCTCACAATGATGGTACTAGCAAATTTGATAATGATGATGAAGATGGTCTTGATATACCTTTACTTGAGAAGGCACACGAGCGCTTATACGAAGGCTCCCAAACAACTCTACTCTTGGCTATAGTGTTGTTGGTGAACATAAAGGTTATGAATGGTATATCCAATGTAGCAATGTCACGTATGCTAAGGTATGTCATTTTTGTCATCTTCAATGTTAGCATACAATTACTATTCATTATATTAACAATGCATATTTGTTGTTGTAGGTTGATTAGTGAGTTTTTGTTACCACCATCAAGCATTTTTCCTTGTTTGTACCAAGAATTATCTAACATTATGGATCAGATTGGAATGAAGTATCAAACAATACATGCATGTCCCAATGATCACATTCTATATCATAAACAATATGAATTTGCAGCAGAATGCCCTAATTGTCATAGTAGTAGATATCGGTCAGATCAAATAACAAAAAAAGTGCCTCACAAGGTTCTTCGGTACATTCCCATTATTCCACGTCTTCAACAGTTATACAGGTGCGCTACCTTGGCACAATTTATGGATTACCATGCACACAATAGAAGTTAGGATGACATTATGTGAATGCCTGCTGATGGTTTTGCATTTAAAGAGATAGAAGAAACATGGTCACACTTTAAAGAAGAACCTTGTAATTTGAAGCTTTCATTGGCAGTGGACGGTGTCAATCCATATGGAGATATGAGATCTGTTTACTCAGTGTGGCCTATTTTTTTTTATTAATAATAACATTCCTCCTTGGATGTCCATAAAGAGGGAGCACATAATGTTGTCAATGATTGTGCTAGGTATTTTTATCATTTTATAGTTATCTAAATTAATTTATAAATAGTGCATGAAAATGGTCATAATAATAATATAATGTTTATGTTCATTCAATTGCTAGGCAAATACCAAGTGAAAGATATGAACGTGTATATTGAGCCCCTGATTGATGAGTTGTTGAAGTTATGGAATGACATCACTATGTATGACATCTCTAGACCGATAGGACATTGACAATTTCAATTCCATGCAATTCTTGTATGGACAATACATAATGCCCCTGGGTTAACTCATTTTTGTGGTATGTAATATTATTAATATCACATATTTTTGGTCTGTTATAGTGCTTGCACATTACCATCAAATGTTTAAGTTGCGCATGATAATTGTACATGATCCACTTCTACATGATCTTGTAGGTCTTCAGACAAAGGGAAAATTCACATGTCCAGTTTGTGGTCCGAAGATGAAATCTCGTCATTCGAGAACTTTAAGAAAGCAGGTGTTTGATGAGTTTAGACACTTTCTCCACAATAATCATTGGTATCGAATTGCTGAAAAACATCTTTTCAATGGGAAAGAAGAGACATCATCAAGGCCACGAAGAATGACACCTCATTTATGGAAGTTGGAATATGATCAACTAAATTGTCGAGGTAATATCCAATTTGTCATCCGAAGTTTAAAATTTGTATTTTGATATTGTCTTATATTTACTAATGTTGTGATTGATGTTTGTGAAGGTCATCAAGGCATCAATGACCAACTTCCTAGAGGAATGAAAAGTTATCCTACTCAATTTAGTAGGTTACCGTACTACAAGGATCTCCCAATTGTGCATTTGTTTGATGCTATGCATATTGGAAAGAATGTAATAGAGACACTATGGAAAATTTTGGATGGAAGGCGTGATAGAGAAAAAATTGCCAAAATTTTTACCAACATTCATGAATCCAATCATGCACTAAAAGCTTTCATTGAATCAAATAGCAATGGAGACTGCATAAATACAAGCGCCCTTCCTTGGTTATTAACGGAGCAACAAAGTGATGCATTAAAAGAAGTCATAAAGAAAAAAAAATTTCCAAC
Organism: Cupressus sempervirens; assembly: GCA_028749045.1. Lineage (NCBI taxonomy): Eukaryota > Viridiplantae > Streptophyta > Pinopsida > Cupressales > Cupressaceae > Cupressus > Cupressus sempervirens. The sequence goes on from CM053792.1 coordinate 712,285,414, forward strand.
AGGATTTGCTGCAAATATAAGCACTCTTCTATCAAAGAAAGGTGATTTTGGGCCTGGGTTGAAAACACATGATTGGCATACCTTCGTCAAGGTAAGTCATGTTCTCCATTTACAGTATATTTGTAAGATTGAATGTACTACCTATTGCATTATTTAATAATATATTGAAATGATCATTTTTAATGATTGTAGTTCGTCCTACCTGTATCCCTTCCACAATAGTTTGACAACAGTATTAAACAAGTTATATATGATCTTGGAAAATACACGAGGTTAGAAGTGTTTTTTCTTAGGTTTTTAGCTTTCACTTAAATCTATTGTATAATTTTATTTGAAATCTTGTTTATGTGGTTTTGTGTGTTGAATCTCTTTTAGTTGGTTATCATCTAAAGAAATTGACAAAAAAGATATAAAATATTGGAAGAGAAAAATTCCACAGCTTATGTGTGAAATGCAAAATTGTTTACCTCCAACCTTTTTCAATGCTCAAGAACAGTACCTCATACATCAAGTTGAGGAGATTGAATTGCGTGGACCTGTACAAGCTAGATCAATGTGGATGGTTGAGAGGCACTTGAAATTTATGAAGGGCTTGGTTCGACAAAGAGCACGTCCTGAGGGTTCTATAATAGAGGGATATATGATATACCAGACCATGGTGTACATTACTGAATATCTTCCAAAGTTTGCAGCAGATATCCATGTAGATCGCATTTGGGATCCCAACTCTAATGACAAATTTGAAGGGGAGTACCTGAGGGGGAAAGGTAAATTGAGGAGGGTGAGAGGTAATTATAAGTTTTTTTTTTTGTAGTTTGATAATTATTGTTCATCATCAATATATATAAGTTGTTTCTAACTAGTGTAATTGTCTTCTTTATAGTTGGTCGTGAGTGGGATGCATATTGAAAACAATCTTGATTGGATGATGGTATGGATTGAGCAGTCTCAAGAAAATGGTTTCCCATTAAGATGGGATGGTGTTGTATCATTGGTTAAAGAAGCTCATCATAATGGAGATCCCAATGTTACACTAATGGTACTTGATCTAATATATGGCTTAAGAGATATGAAGGTACACATAAGATTACTAATCATCACACATAAGTTTAATATCAACTCACAGCTCGATGTAAATAATCTTGACATGTTTGAATAATTGTAGGTCAAACACCACAAAGCTATGTACTACCATGGCTATAAATTCCGCACAAAAAAGTCAGATGAAACGAAGAAAATGTGTGATTCCAGGATAAGTGTTGTCTTCGCGGTCACCAATATTTCATCTAAAACAGACATACATCCTCAACGATCTGAAAATTGATACTATGGCATTTTGGATGATATACTTGAGTGCGACTTTAATTCATTCAAAATAGTTCTATTTTTCATCAAATGGTTCAGGTTACGACTGAATCAAAATGATCCTGATAGGACTATTATTGAACATGATAGTGGATTTACTATGATTAATACAAGGTCATTTGAGCTAGTCGGAGATGAGCCCTATGTTCTTCCAAGCTAGTGTGAGAAAGTGTTTTATTTTGGTGTTCCATAGAAACTAAGTTGGTCATTTTTTGTTAGACATGACCCAAGAGGAAGGCTGGTAAAGTATAATGTGATCGAAGAAGAAGAAATTGAAGAAGCAGAAGAGGAAGTAAATGATTATCAGGAACAACAGTTACCCAGTGGTGAAGATGAAGAAGATGGTGATGATTTTGGTCATGCTAACAATAATGGTGATAATTATGATGATGATGTTGATGATGATCATGATCATGGCGATGATGGTCATGATGATGATGGTGATGAAGATGATGATGATGGCGATGAAGATGGTGATGATGGCAAAGAAGATGGTGGTGGTGACGACAATGATCAAAGTGACAAGTACAATGATGGTGATGATGATGATGATGATGACATGGATGAAGATCATGATGATCAATGAAATGTCCAGCTAGGATCAATGTCAACTATGATGGGGTCTTGTACGAGCAAACATTTCTTTCTAAACCATATGTGCACATATAAACATTAAGTAGAACATGTCAATTTTTTTTTAGATATACATATTAGTTACACTAAATTTTTAACTTAAGACAAATGATTTACATATACAATCTACTTTATTTTAATTTTAATTTTTTTGATAAGTCTATTACTTTAATTTCGCTGTTTATTTCTAAGACTTACTAATTTTTTTCACAAGGTGATATGGATGCACCATCTCAGACACCTTCAGTAGAGGTAAACATTAAATATTGTAAATTTTAATGTTAATATAGAAACAAATGTCATATTATTGTGTTCTTTTCTTTATGACTTTGGAGTTTTTTTGATGAAATTTTACTGATATTTAATGTCACAAATGATAGGAAAAAGCTAGAATGATCGCTGATCAAATGCGATTTGAAATACGGGCTTAATATCTACATAACATCACCCTTAGAACTGACCCTGTGTTCATCACCCAGAAAATCAAGCAAAGATACACTGATGAACTTGTTAACATTATCATCGAGGGTGAAAAAAGTGAGGAGAAAGAGGCACTGAGAACAAAATTGGGCCGTAGAATCCAATCTTTGCAGGTAAGCAATAATTTGACTAAAGCAATAATAGAAGTTCAATAGATATGAATATTTTATACTATCTTATGGATCTTGATCTCTAATTTTATGTGTACTTGTATAGACATTTGTGCCATTTGTGGCATCACATGGTGAACGTGGTGATGGTCGTTACGCACAACCTTCGTGTAAGTAGCACTTTGTTTGTTTTCATCAACATTATAACACTTACTTTTTTTTGTGGACATTTCTAGCTAGTATCCCATTTGATCTTTATCCATTGCAAATGTCTTTGCTAACAATATTGTATTCCTCAGCTCATGATGATGTGTAGACTCCTCCTTCAGTTGTCAGCCCACTATTGCCTAGTGCATTGTTGGCAACAAGGGCCATGCAAACATCCTCATCTATGCCCACTAGAACTGGTAAAACCTTGTTTTGCTATATTTTGTAATGTATTTGTACAAGTTGATGAACAATGAAGTAGCATATCGGTGCTTAAATGATGTCTACAAAAGCCTGCATACACACAAACACATGCATACACACACCACGTGTACATACATACATACATATATTGTACTACGTAGGCAAGATTTTGTGCTACTTTTTGAATTAATGTTTCAGATTCACATGGAAAAAAAATTCTAACCTTTGAATCCAAAAGTAACTGAAACATCATTTAAAAAATATATTTTAATTTTGTCTTTTATGTTTCTCTACAATGTATGTGCATAGATACTTTTATATTCTTGAACTCTCACTGTGATAACAGACCATGGACCATTGAAAGCTATCCTAAAAATCACACATTATCTTATCATAAACATAAACAACAATATATCATGAATTCTAAAAATATGGTATCTTTAATACACTATTTGATTATCCTGAATGAAATCCTCAATGCAATGTGAGGAAAAAACATTTTTGCTAGTCAATTTCTTCAATTTGATTATATCCATAAGTATGCTTTAATTCAGTTGGTATCTACTTTAATTGTCATGATGTTTTAGTTGATAGACCAGCAGAGAGTAGTACTGCTGAAGTTGATTCATTTCTTGGAGCAGTTCGTGTGATTAGTACTGGTTCATATGAAGGGACATTATTGCTGAATAAGAAAACTATGTTTCTGTTAAAAGAACGAAAGCTTCCAGGTGCTTTAAAATTATTTTTATTTAAAGTGTAAATTTAATTTATTTTTATATTAGTCATTTTGGACTGATAAATCCTTTATGTTTTTGTAGGTAATAATGTATTCTTTGAACATCTTTTTCATATGACATTGAGACTATTCGGACCCACCATACATAAAAGGTACATAGTTTCATATCATTTCTACATAATTTTTCTTTTCTTTCATTTACTGTAATATATTAAAGCTATTGATCTAACAATCTATTTATTTTTAAAAAGGTGGAATTTACAAACCGTGGAATTAAAAAACCAGCTCATTGCATCTTTTGATGAGAAATTTGGAAAATACATGTTTGACAATGGCCTACTTCTCAAAAGAGCAGCAAAGCATATAAAGACTATGAGGGATCAATATAGAAGGGCTCTTAAGGATAACCCAAAGTACGACCGTCCATCTATGATTCCACCAATGGAGTGGAATGAAATAGTAGAAGATGCAAAGGAGAAAAGGCTATGTGAAGATAGAGGTAATGAAGCAGCATAGGGAAAAAAGAGGTATGTCATGATAGTATTAAGTACATTATAATCATGCCCTAGTTATTCATATTTGTAAATATATAATCTAAGATGTTTGAAATTGGTCATAGATTGCAGGACACATCCGTGGCTACAAAAGCGAGACTAGAAAAGTTTGGCCAACACAAACTTGGCTCTGGTGGCTATATGAATCTCTAGTCTCGAGTTGTAAGTAGGAGCAATGATATGAAATAAATTTTTTTAATATAATGTTGCAAACAATTTTGTTTAGTGAAACCATACATACAAAACTAATGATATTAAGCAAAAAATACAGGGCACAGAATTCAATGTGGAGGTCACAGATGAAGATTGAAAACTTGCCTTGAAGGAAGGCTACAAATTCGTGGCTGCACGCCTACGCGAAGAATCTATAAGCCATGCTGAAGAATCCAGTTCACTAAATGATATCTCACAGGTAAATTGGTTAGATGAAAAGTAAATGAATTTGAATAGTTGATCCTTTTCTTTTTTGGTATTTGTTTTGAACGTAAATTGACTACATAACAATGTGCATAACATTTTATTGCAGCCTTCATATCCTACCACAGAACCTGCTCGTGGTGAAGGCCATAATGTGCATTATATTGGTGGAGGTATTAATTTGCTATTGGAAATTAATTATGCAATCAGAAATATGAAATGTTCTCCTTCCATTTATTGTCCAAGCATGGTCTTATCCAAACATATATTCTATGCTCATTGTGCAGATCTTTTAGAAAATGTATTGCTTAAAGACTACAACCTCTTCAAACTTTTCTCCAAGTGAGGGTTCCATGCTAATAAAAATATAATCAAAGACCACTTATTAGCATCCTCAAGAATATGCATCTCGAATGACATGAGAGACTTGACTTCCCAGTCTTTAAGATATGTGTATCTTTGTACTTTATAGTCATCGAGAGTCTTTTTGAATATACACCATCTAAGTTCAATATATTGGTCATAGTTGAAAGAGGATTACAAACTGTAATCACTATGAAGCAAATGGTAATGAAAATATAATATAATTTCAGGAAAAAATATTATCTCTCATTACTGTCTACTATTTTTCTAATTTGGGTTAAGTAATATTGGAAAGAAGCAATGATCATAGTCAGGATTATGTGCTATTTTAGCAAAGGATTCTCCCAAGTTTACAGTATAGATGTGAACAAAATGACATAGTTGGTTTGGTTGCAAGACCTTGTTGAATTTACCCTAAGAGCACCTTCATAGAGGAAGATTGTTTGAATTATTTTAGGTAGGAAGATTCTACTGCAATCTAAGCTAAATGAAGAGCTTCTCTTAGTAGTTTTCAATTAGAAAAATTGGGTTTTGATGAAAAACAAGTACATTAAGTGTAACTTTTTTGATTGCAAGAGTTATGGCCCTGTACATTATATGACAATACCCTTCCAGGAGAAGGCCAAAAATATTTTGATTGATTGTGGTTGTAGATTAAATTACTACATATCAAACACAAAGTATTGATATTAGTTTGTGAGCCATTACCACTAGGTCTTTAGATCGTTGAGGCTATTTTAATGTATGATTTGAAAATCCATAACTATAGTTTTCATCACTGGAAGGTGTCTCTGTGTTGCTGCTCAATTCCATTGTAGTGTACATGAGATTTTGTTTGTTTGAGCTGAGACTTTTCTCTTGGCTATTTGCTTTTTATTAAATCATAGTAGTTTGCATTTCTTGTATTATGTATTTAGGGTATTCTTGAGCAATGAGAACCAGGTTTATAGATTGTCAAGGCAATGTATTAAATGATTTGGAACATTCACATAGTTTTGTTCTTATTTCTCTAACACTACTTTAAAGATTATCTCTGGTTGCTGAAACATATTCATTAATTTAAAATAGGGATCTTTAAGCTTTTTATCAGTAGTTGATAATGATTTCCAACTTTGTACTTTGATAAATCATTTGTTCTAACAAATCTCATAGAGTAAATATTGTGATATTGCTATCATGATTTAACTGTGTAGTATTTGAGTCAAATTTATTGACTCATATTTCATGTGCAATGCTGAAAATGAATCCATCACTCATGATAATATTTTTTTGAATATTTCAGAGCATGTTGAACATCATGTCGAAGGAGTGGAACATGTTCCAAGTGTTCAAGATGTTGATGTGGTGGCATATCAAAATGTTAATGTACATCATGTGGCATTGCCAGGTAAGAAAAATGCATGTTATGTTGTACTAGTACTTAATTATAGACTGGTAACAGTTTAAAAAAGAAAAAGAGTACGCCAATTTATCCCATTCACTTGTTCTTGCAACAGAGCCCCCTTTAGTGCAGCAGCCTCTTGCTCCTGCAAAGAGAAGGAGCCATCATAATTTGACATTACACGTACTAGAAGAAGAGGAGAATGATGCATATATGGATGCTCCTATGAGTGCTTTTCTTAAGAGAGCTCATAAAAACAAAAAGAAGAAATGATGTTTTAAAAACATTCTTTCATAAACCTTGTTGGATAATGAAAGAACTTTGTTTTAAGTAATTATGTATGAATGATGCGTATTAATACTGCTTTTTATCTTATGTTTATGAATATTGTTATGTCGTAATGACGTCTTGATTAGTATTGTGTATTAATGAATTTTATATCATATTAATGAATGTTATGTGATTGTCTTGATTGAATGTTATGGTTCATAAATGTATGAATGAATCAATGAATTATGTAATTAGATGATAATGGGTACTTTAGATTGATGTTAGGGGGAGGGGGGTGAGGCTAGACGAGCTTCCACCTTCATGTGGTTGGCCTTGTTAAGTAGAGAATATTATAGTATTGTTGAAACCAAGTGAAGCTCAAACTAACATAAAATGGACACTTCGCATGTGGTAGGTCTAAAATGATCCATGACTACTGCTGCCCATAACATGAATTTGTGAAATACATTTTGATATCACCAATTTCAACACTCATTTTTGAAGCATAGGAGTGGCCTATAGTGTTAGCATGAATTTTGAGTAATGCCTCAGTCCAGATTGCCTCAGAAGTGGTTGGAAGAAGCCTGCATGAGTCTGAGACTATGAACTCTCCCCGCCTTGGCCAAGAAGAACTTGCCAACTCTCTACTATTATGGCAAACTACAGAGTGGTGTGGTTGGTATACAACCAACCAATAAGTTCACAATTAAAGGAATGAGCCTTTCTTCACCAAGGATTGCCAAGCAACGATCTCAAATGTACCAATTTGATCAATGCTCCAATCCTTATTGAGAATCTTGTCCCAATCAATCTCTAGATGAAACAGGGACACAAAGTGACTAGTCAAATGGTGAATAACACCTAAATGTCTAAAAATTTCATCCTTATATCTTCCAAGGTCACTCTAGTGAATCCCAACCAGTTTCCTTACTTCTTGTTGAGAAATCCCAACATTGACACCCAATCGAGATTGATCCCCAAGACCAATGCATCACATGAAGAAACTACATTCCCAAGTGCCATAACAAGTGCAATGCATGTAGAGGTGGTGTGTGGTATCCATCTTCTTCATATGAGATAGCAAATCTATTCATTTAGCAACAACTCTTTACTCCAATGTCCCCTCAAGGACTTACCTTCCAAGCTACCCCAAGTGCACTTAGAGTTTCCCAAACACCATAACTTCTTCCAAGGCTTCAAACTTCATTCTTCATTTGTGAATAATCTCCTCATGGACTTTCCACCATGTTCCATCCATCCATTCATTTTGGACAAGTAATCTCTTACCCAATATTCATATCTAGCCTTAAAGCTAGTAGCCCTCACCAGTCACTAATTTGAATTTCTCTCCAATAGTTCCCAAACAACTACAGAAATTAAAACCTGATTAAGATACCCTTTTGGGATCTATACATCCTCCCTAAGTTTCAATATCAACCCTTTTGGACCATACCCAAGATCCGATACCCCTAGCCTATCCACACTAGGCCTAATTCTCCAATTTTACACAGCAACCCACAACTCCACTGAACCCTACAATTCCAAAGGGTGAAACAGTCCTTCTAGGGGTTGAGAAACAATATATTTTCAAGATTTTAAGGTTCTACCCTTTACACAACACATTTGCCACCAAACACTTGGTTTTGGGGTCACTAACCTAGGGCCTATTCATTAGGACCTCTAACCATATCACCATAACAAAATAATTGCATAAACACTTAATAACTGATCCCCCCATAAGAATTTTATCACCAAACATCTTCAATCCCAAAGTAAATTACTTTTAATATGACTAGTGTCTATATTGGTATGTACAGAATAGTATATAAATTGTACGGACAACCAAGAATTGAATAAATTTTTTGAGTTTTCTTGCACATTTGAAGCATATTTTGGTGGTGTAATATTTCATTCATGTTGGTAAAGTGTCATTAAGAGACTTTGAATCAGATTTAATACATTTATTAACAGGTTTAAATCTTTATTGCTGCTGTCACGCTGAAAGTCACAGTTTTGCCTAGTTTAACATGAAGAAATGAGGGTTCCATCCAATGCGTACTCTTAACTGCTTCTTGGGATGGGACCCATAGCACTAATATTCCCAACTAACCTCTAATATGCAAGAAAAGTGAATATTTGTAGCTTATTGTGAAAGAAATGCAAAGTTGAGTGCTCGAAAGACTAATTTGGGTACCCAAATGAGTGCTAGGTGTTATGCAGCCGTACATCTGGCTTAACAAGGTATACTTTTTATTTGATATTCTTTGAAGAAATGATTATTGGATGGTGAATCCTAAGTTTTAGATCTTGGAAGTGTGTGCTTGACCTAGATTGGTGATACCCTTGATTTTGAGGGTTTTAAGGCTTGAATTTGGGGGTTTCATATCAAAAGTCCTCGTAGGATGAAACTGATGATGGATTTGTCTAATTAGGAACAAAATATGATGAATTTATGAATTTGGTGGAGTTGGGATAAGTATATTGCATAGTTGCTTTGTAAAACCTCATGTTTTACCCTTGAAAAACAGTGACAATCATGATTTTTGGCATATTTTTCCAAAGGAGTCCATATTAAGTTTTGAGTATGTTATAGAAATCCCAAAAGGGTATCTAAAAAGCCTATTTATTTTCTTGGTGTTTTGGAAATTTTAAGAGAAAAATCAAGAAAGTAGGGTTTGTTGATCCAAAGAAGAGAATAGCCTAGTAAAGGGGAAAAGTGTCAAAATGGTTTATATTGTATTTGAGTTTTTTGGTTTTTCTCTATTAATATTTGGGATCGTGTTCTATGATCTATCATCAGGATGACAAAAGAGAAAACAAGGATGATATAAGTCAATTATTTCTACTATTGTTTAAAATATGACATATTTTATTGGATGATTTTATTTGTAAGAACATTTCAGATTACACTCCATGAACCATCATCAAGATGAGAGTGATTAGAAACATTGATGCAAACAAAAAACTCATAGTGAAATTCAGACGCAAAACAATAATTGTAATAGACAGTGAAAATCTAATCTATCTCATACATAGTATATTACTTAGTTGAAAAAGTACATTTCAAGATAGTGTCACAAGGAGTATAAGTATAGAAACTTGGAAGAAGTATCAAAGAAGTGTGATTCACTGCAACTAGTAAGGAGGATGATATATTTTTAGTATCTTAAAGATTTTAACAAAATAGATACCAATACTTGATCTATCAGCTTTCCATAATCCATAGGTATAGTACAAATACTTGTAAATTAATTGTACAATTTTTTACATCAATGGTTCTGATTATGCTCATGTTCTATCTCTTTTGATGATCACGTTCTATCATGATCACACACTTGTTGATTCTTCTATCTCTTTTGATGATGAAGTCCATATTTGATCAATTTGATGATATTGACAAGTTCACAATGATAAATAGTGGCATCTCTTTGCTTTCCTCTACCCAAGAATTTTTATCAACTTTAACAAATCTAACATTCTTGAGCACCATGTTTTCCTATTTATATTGTATCATTCTAAATCATTCTAAATCATTCCCCCGCGCCCCCCCACCCCCCTGATTTATTCTAAATCATTCTAACAATTTGTATCAGAGTTGTGGTGCTTCTAGTGAAAATTTTGAAGGTACTCAAAGCTAAAGATCAAAATGTATAGAAAGGAGGTACCCAAGTTAAACAAGAAGAACTTCCCTACATGGAAAAGTTTGACGAAGTTGCACATTGCTGGAATTGGATATTCAATAGTATTCTACTTAGAAAATGAATATGTAATTGTACCATCACCTTTGATAACCCAAAAAATGAAGGAGAAACAAAAACACAATTATACAATGCTAGAGATTACATCTACCCAAAGTTACTCAAAGTTTGATGACATAAAAGACTACAATATTGCAAAGAAGATGTTGGAAAAGTTAAAAAAATTCCTAGAGAGATAAGAATGTACTAAGAGCCAAATGAAAAGTCTTGAGAGGAAAGTTTGATGACACAAAGATAGTAGAAGCTTAGAACATTGTTCAATATGTTGGAAGAATCAAATAAGTTGTGAATGATATCAAAGGAGCTGAAGGAAAAATCATTGATGAGACTGTGATTAGAAAGGTACTAAAAACCTTAGTTCCTATTTATGTTATTAGAGTCTCTCCAATACAAGAACTGATATGTACTCCTGGGAATGACTTAACCATGGATAGTGTAGTTGGTAGACTCACCTCTTTTGAATTGTCAAATTATGGTAATTTTACTACCACTGCCATTGAATCTGCTTTCAAGTCACAATTGGTTTTACATAAGCCCAAGAAGAATAAAGGAAAGTATGAGGATAGTGAGAGAAAATATTATGATGATAATATTAAAGATATTTAAGCATTAATAGATAGGAAACTCCCTAAGGGTAAAGGAAAATTCAAAAGTAAACTTCCTATAATCTATTTTTCATGCAATAAAGTTGGTCATATTGCTGCAAGATGTCCTGAAAGGGATGAAAGAAAAGACAATGAGTTCAAAGGAAGAAGAGATGGAAGAGACAACAAAGGATATAAAGACTAGAAAGGAAAAGGTAATAAGTCTTGCTAGATTGCTAAAGAAAAGACTGATGATGATTCTGATAGTAATGATGAAGAGTTTTTTTAATGTTTCTATGAAAGATGATTATGATGAAGATGAAAAAAATGCACTTATTTCATACGTGAGTAAAGGTAATAGATGGATTATTGATAGTGCTTGCTCACATCACATGAATAGTGATAAAATTAAGTTTGAAACCTTAGAATATTATAGAGAAGTTAGTGTTAAGGTTGGTAATGATGCACCATGTCCAATAAAAGGTAAAGGATCAATAAAATTGATTGATAAGATCAGATGTGATAATGCTTATTGGTAATAACTTAACTACAATTTTTTGAGTGTGGCATAGTTGAAAAGTTCAAGCTATAAAGTAGAATTTGAGATTAAGAAGGCCAAGAACTACAATGGATCTAGTGAATTGATTGGAAGTCGAGACCAACCAAGAGGTAACTTGTTCTATCTAGACCCATCTAAAGATACATATTTGTTTGCAAAATGTGATGATATATGGTAGTGACATACGAGACTATGCCATCTAAACTTTAACAATTTGGTAAGAATTAGTAAGATGAAAAGAGTAAGAGAGTTACCAAGGTTGAAGAAACCTAATAATATGATGTGTAAACAATGTCAATTGGAAAAAATGGAAAAGTCTAGTTTCAAGAGAAAGATATATACTTCTGACATTAATTTAGAATTGGTTCATACTAACCTTTATGGACCTATTGGTGTAAAAATATACTGTGGTGACAAAATACTTTATTTTATTAATTAACGATTACTCTAGAATGATGATTGTGATGTTTTTCAAAGAAAAATATGATGCATTTCAAATGTTAAGTGGTATTTGGCTAGAGTTGAAAAGGAGATAGGTAAAATATTGAAGTATTCAAGATCTAATATAGGAGGTGAACTCATATCTAAGGAATTCAAGACATTCAATAATGATAGAGGAATCAAGAGATATATGTCTTCACTAAGAACCCCTCCACATAATGGTATAGTTGAAAGGAGAAATAAATCTATCATGGATTGTGCTAGGACATTGATGATGGAAAAGAATGCTACATCAAAATACTAGAGAGAAGTCATAAGTATTGAAGTTTATACGTTGAATAGAGTACAAATCAAGAAAGGTACTAATGTTAAACCCTTTGATTTATGATATCGATATGCACCTAATCTGAAATATTTTAAAGTTCTTGGAAGAAAATATTATATACTCAAGGATAATAGGCACGAAAAATTTGATACAAAAAGTGATGAAGGTATATTTCTAGGATATTCCACTAAAGAAAAGCATATAAGTGTCTGAAATCTAACACTAACAAAGTTGTGGAAAGTGCAAATGTGAAAGTTGATGAATGTAAGAAGGAACTTGATGATTACAAAAGTTTCACTCACATTGATGAAGGAGAGCTCTACACTTTACTTGAACCTAAAAAGAATTTTTTTGAGAAGCAACAACTAGTGCATGCCAACTCAAAACAACAACACGTCAAGCATTAGACAATTGGTGCCAAGTGTTAGGAAGAGCTTTCCAATGATCAAAAAGTGATTTTCAAACAATGAAAAGAACAAGCTGAAATACAAGAAGTTCTACCAGAGGAAAATACAGAAGATGACCTGAAGAAGAAGTGACAAGACCTGAGCCTCACTAGCAAAGTATGTGAGAAGACATCATGCACCTTCAAATCATTAGAGACAAAGATTCTAGAGTTATGAAAAGAAAAATATTGAGGAGTGATACATGCTTACTATGTGAATTTGAGCCCAAACTAGTGAAGGATGCTTTAGATAACAAACACTGGTCTCAAGAAATGAATAGAGAGATTAAGAAGATAGAGAAGAAAAAAATCTAGTCACTAGTACCTAGAGAAAAGGACAAAATTTTTATTGGAACAAAATGGGTATTTAGAACAAGTTGAATGAGAATGGTCAATTTACAAGAAATAAAGCAAGACTAGTTTGTAAGGGATATGCACAAAGAGAAATTGACTATGGGGAGACATTTTCCCCTATTACAAGATTGAAAGGAGTGGGAACTCTACTTGCATATGGTTCTTACAAAGGATTCAAAGTGTATCAAATGGATGTCAAGTCTACATTTCTAAATGGAATTATGGAAGTAGAAGTTTTTATTGAATAATCTAAAGGATTTTTTAATCCAAACAAAAGTGATATGGTATGTAAGTTGCACAAAGCTTTGTATAGATTCAAACAAGCCCCTGGAGCATGGTATAAAATGTTACACACATAATTGGTGAAGATTGGTTTTACAAGGACAAATGACAATGAAAATCAATATTAGAAGAATGAATTTGAAAAAGTGATACTTGTAGATGATATCATAGTTGAAGGAAAGGGTGCATTGTGTAATTCATTGGTATATCACATAAGGAAAGAGTTTGAGATGTCTATGTTTGGAGAGATCAAATTCTTTGTTGGCTTGCAAGTGTATCAAATATAGAAAGGTATCTACAATACTCAATCAAAATATATCAAGAAAATACAAAAAAAATTGGTATGGAAGACTCAAGACTAGTTGGAGCACCCATGACTACTAGATACAAACTTTCAAAGAATGATGATTCTACTAATGTGAATCAAACCTTGTATAGATCAATGATTGGAAAATTGCAATATGTTATTCATAGAAGACCAGATATTACACTAGCAATTGGGATAGTTGCTATATTTTCTACAAATACCAAGGAGAATCACATGATAGCTTTAAAAAGGATACTAGGATATCTAAAAGAAACAGAGGATTATGGATTATATTAGAAGAAGAATGCCAAGTTTGAACTAAAAGTGTAAACTGATGCAGATTGGAATAGAAATGTTGATGACAGAAAGAGTACAAGAGGTGGAGCTTTCTTTCTAGGAAAAAGACTAGTTTCATGGAAAAGCAAGAAGCAAAGTTGTATCTCCCAATCTAGAAAAAAAGATGAATATGTAGCAACATTAGTTAATTGTTCTAACATAGTGTGGATCAAGCAATTATTGAAAGGAATGAAGGAAGAGATATCTAAACCATTTGTCATATTTTGTGACAACACAAGTGCTATAAATATATCTAAAAATCCTATGATGCACACTAAGACCAAGCATATTTCTATCAAGTATCAAATAGTTGAGAGAGTTGGTACAAGAAAAAGAAGTGGGATTTGAGTACATGAATACAAAGGAATAGACAATTGATATATTCACAAAATCTTTACCTAAGAATGCTCATGAATATCTAAGAGGTAAATAAGGGGTGACTCCTCTGATTGAGGCTACTTAAGCTAAGATGGAGCTCTGCATCAAATTTTTTGATCAAAATATCTTACAAATTGATGTAGAAGGTTACACTGTAGGATATTCCTAAAGTTATGAAGAGATAAGCACAAGAAGCTAAATATGTCATAAGTAAGAAGAAAAAGGGAGAATTTAGTTCAAAGAACTAATAGCAAGATATCTACATAATAAAGATGTATGAGATAGTGTTAAGTGAAGATGTTGATGCATCTTTGGTATTATTGTCAAAGAGGGAGAAGATTTTATATCAGTTACCATAAGAAGCAAAAGTTAAGAGGGAGATCTTGTAAAGTAGTTTGTGTTTTGATATGATAGAGGAAAAATTGATGAATAGAGGTGATGCAAATCAAACATGCATGGATGAGAATCAAATGAAACTAAAAGATAAGATCATAGAGGTTGTTGAATGCTGAGATGAGAATCAGAATGAAACTAAGGATATTAATGAAAATCTATTACTAAAAATAGAGAAATTTGATTGGAGCAAGTCAAGTGTTTTGGATTGCATGGTAACTAGAGATGTTTCCATCAATGCCAAAGAGGGAGATTGTTGTCAACTACAAATCAAATAATTGTTATATTTTTATTGATGTCAAACCTTATTGGTGAGATAATTGCTACCTAAGTAGAGTGTCATATCAAGATTATTGATGGAGAGGAATTGAGAAGAAGAGATAACAAGATGAACTAGTGAAAAGGTTGATTTATGTGGAATTAAAATGGGCACTTGATTAGTTGGACCTTGACAAGATAATATGTTGTTCAATAATAACACTAAGTGAAGGTGTTAGTTGTGTTTAGGTCTAGAAGAGATGATCAATGAAAGATCAAATGCATAGGGTAAACCAATCTACAAAGAAGAATATTTAGGAACTTATAATTGAAGTCAAACTATGCTTGTGTTGATCGAGTAAATAGTAGAAGTCAAGAAAGTTTAGTGTCGACTAAGTGCCAGTAAAAGACCAAGTGAAGATAGTATAAGATGAGCAAGAAAATTAGTGACGTTCTTGTTATCTAGTTATGATCAAGGTTGAGGAACACCGTATTGATCGTGCAACAACAGTTTATAGTTTTTGAAGGAATTAAGATTCCTAGATGACACAATTTGAATTCTTGAAATATGTAAAGTGTGTTGAAGATAAGGATTGATGAGTTGGGTTATCTAATACAAGCAAAACTATGTTTGAGAATTTCTAGACATGGGTTCAAAGAGAAGTTTTCAGAAGTATCTAGAAGGAGAAGGAAGAAAAAAAATGATGGAAGGAATCAGGGATAACTTTAAGAAACTCCCCTTAGGACAAATATATAAAAATTTGGCAAATCAAACATTAGGTTAGGGGAAAATAATTGATTTCTATTGGAAAATTAATTTTTTTGAGTAGGAAAAAATTTAATTTTATTGATGCTATTTTTTCAACTGTATGAAAATTCTATAAAATTCTAGCGAATCTTTCATTACTAATGAAAATCATGGATAGAAGTACATATACCTAGAAACCACAATTTTATTATTATTATTATTATATGGATCCTAATTGATTATCAAACTTGAAGGTTAAATTTATCCCACTTTTATCATTATAGTTTACCTCCAAATTATTGAATGGTTGTATGTAGGCAAAATCCCTATTATTTATGATCATTGGAGGATCCTAAATCAATGGCCTAAATCCTATTTTGGGCAAAACTTTTAAACAGATACCAGGTTTTAAAGAAATTCCCAAAAGTAAAGGCACATGTTCCTAATCAAATATATTGTGGGCCAAACTAAGAAAGGATAAGAAGTTTCATGGAAAGTCTCTGAAATAGAGAGGCATGTCAAATCTACATACTTAACATGTAACCTAACTTCAATTTTCACCAAATATTGGCTAATATGATATCAATTAAGATAAGAGTTGAAAATTGTAGGCAAATATGTATAATTTACCATGTGGAAAAAATTGATTTCACTGGCAAAGTCATCACTAAATTACAAATACTTTTGTATTATTATTGGTGATTAGCTTAAGAATAGGACCAAATTTTTGTAAAGTGTACGCAACATGGCCACCCCAAAAGTGCCAAAAAATAAGCCAAATTTGGGGTCCCTGATGAGTGAGATTAGCCAATTAGCGAATATTAGCCACTAAAGTTACCCTTTGAAAGGATTTGATGAATTTGACCTAAACCTAAGATAAATGGTGACATTTAAGAAGAAAAAGATCAAAGTTACCTATTTAAGGAGGCATAAGGGTTAACCAAGCAAAGTTTAGTAGTTGCCAATTTTATCTATTAGGAAACTTAAGCAAAAGGCTAAAAAGAAGGAGAAAAGTTTAGGTGAAGATTGTCCACGTAAAGGATTTTCCAAGCAGATTAGAGACATTGATGGAGACATGAATGAAGTCCAGTCAATGAGTTAGAAAATGAGCTACATTAAGATCTATATTTGCAAAGTAAGTTGTATTTACCAGATCAATTTCTTGTTACTTTCTAACCATTATATCGGTTGAAATCATTAAATCAAGTTTGACCTAATAGTCATTTGCAAATCCTTTAATCAAGGTGACATTCTAATAGAATATTCTTAAGTCATCTAACAAGGCCACTCCTAACAAGGTGATTACATAGTTTAATAGGGTCACACCTAGTACTATGTATTTTAACCTTTGATAGGGTTGGGTCCTAATAGAGCTTACTTTAGAAGAGTGAAAATTTGGTAGCATTTTACTAGTTTAATATGTATTATTCTACAAGTTGGTTACTGTTGGGATAGTAAGCTGCATGTTATTGAATGTTAATTTCATATATAGAGACCAAGCTACTTAATGAACAAATATAACTTTCTTAAAGAGCTCAAAAGTTCAATTAGTACATCTGGACTTGAGGATAACTGATTCACCCCCTCTTGATTATTCTAAATCATTCTAACATAGAATTCTTCCTCAAGTTCTCCATTTAGACATGTTGATTTGACATCCATTTGATACACATTGAATTTCATGTTAGCCCCATAGGTAAAAAATATTCTAACTGTCTCTATTCTAGAAATAGGTGCAAATGGTTCCTCATAGTCTATACCTTCTTTCTATGAATAACCTTTACATACTATTATTGCTTTTTTTCTCACCACTTCACCTTCTTCCTACATATTATTTTTGAAAACCCACTTAGTTCCAATTATATTATTTTCCTTAGGTCTAGGAACTAATTGAAGTGTATCATTCATTTCAATCTGATTTGATTCTTCTGTCATAGCTTTAATCCATAAATCATTTTTACTGGCTTCATTTTCACTTTTAGGTTCTCCTTGCAAAATAAAATATATTTCTTCTCTTTGTACCTTATTCCTTGTCATCACTCCTTTGTCCTTACTACCAATTATTTGATTAGCAGAATGATTTTGTATTAGTTTTTTATTAGATGTCACTATCTTAACTCTTACTTCAGCTCTAGATTCACTCCTTAGTTCTTCTCTCTATTCCATAATCTGTATGTCATTCTAGAAATCTGTGTTAGTCTCATAAAACAACTCAACATTCTCTTGGTTAGCCTATGAATTGATCTCTTCATTAAAATTATAATCAACCATTCTTTCTTCAATTCCTAACTTCTCATCAAATTTAATGTTTGCACTGTCAACAATAGTCTTGGTTCTTTGATTAAAAAATCTATAAGCTTCGACTTTCAATGAATAAACAAAAAAATACCTTCATCACTTCTTTCATCAAATTTATAAATATCATCTTCTCTCTTAATGTAACACTTACTTCCAAATATTCTTAATTACTTAGCTGAGGGTGCACCTCTAAAGCAAAGCTCATAAGGGGTCTTACAAGTATCTTGTCTAGTGTATATTCTGTTCATGGTGTATATTGGTGTATTAACTACTTCTCTCCAAAATATCTTCAAAACATTATTCTCAAACATCATACCTCTTGTTGCCTTTGTTATTGGTCTTTTTATCCTTTCTACTATACCATTCTTCTCAAGTGTCTTAGGGGTTGAAAGTTCTCTTTTAATGCCATTTACTTCACAAAAATTGTTAAACTCATTTGAAGTAAACTCTCCACCTCTATCAGATCTTAAGCACGTAAACCTCAATCAAGGCTCATTTTAAATTCTAAACTTAAACACTTAAACTTATCAAATACTTCATATTTCTCTTTAAGAAATGCTATCCACATCATCCTAGTAAAATTATCTACAAGAATCATGAAATACCTCCCCTCATAGAAGGCTCTTGTCTTTGTAGGACCACTCAAATATGTGTTTATTATCTCCAAATTTGCTAACATAGTGAAATTCTTGCTCAGAAAAGAAAATTTCTTCTACTTTTCCATAACACATTCCTTGCATACCATATTAGTAGGGCTCACAATTTTAGGAAAATATCTAACAAAAAGTGTAGTTCTCACTTTCACAATCTATAAAAGTTTATGTGACAAACCCTCTTGTTCCATAACCAATTTTTATCAACTTTAGCAACTAAACATGTTATCTTAGTAGGATTCAACTGAAAAATATTACCACTTGATCTCATGTTAGTACCAATCATCTCACCATATTTATCCTTGATAATACACATCTTCTCTATGAATTGCAACTGATATCCATTGTCAACAAATTGTCCAACACTTAGAAAAATATGTTTTAGACCATTAGCAAAAAAGGTATCATCAGTGTTATTTTTTCCATCAAGAGTAATAAATCATATTCATTTTATGTGATAGGCTACATTGTTTTCAACTCTAACAATTCCTACATCACAACTATTGAATTCAATGAATTTATTTATATCACCAATCATATGATGTGAATAAACATTGTCTATGATCCAATCAATTTTTTTCTTTTCAACTTGTGACACTAATGCCCCTTCTTCTCTAATTTCTTCTTTTTTGGGACTTTCCTCTTTGATTGCAACAAATCTTATTTCATCACTTTCACTCAAGAATTTTTCCACACTAGCTTCCATATCTTCATCATTTGGATAAATACATTCTCTAGGCTTCCTAGGCTTGAAATTACTCTGATACTTCTTTACTCTCTTAGGGAACTTAGAAGCATAATGAGCATATTCATTACAAGTCCAATATTTAAGGATTGTCTTACCTTCAGGTTCTCTTTTTACAAGTAGGGAAATTCCTTATTCAATCTTCATGTCTTCTTCAAATATTTCTCTATTGTTGCTAGCATAATCTCTAATAGTACTCATACTTCATGTTAATGTACATTGACCACTTAATACATTGAAAGCAGTCTTAACTCTAGGAAGATCTTCACTTTAGCTCAAACTTATCATATCTAATTCCAATCTTCCAAGAACAGTTTCTCTTGTAAAATTTTATGTTCAACGTATAACTTGTTCAATCATGTGTGCTATTTTCCTATATGAGGGTGTTAAAGTTTTCAAGATCTTCCATTAAATTTCATCTTCATCCTTCTTCCCATCACAAGCCTTAATTCCTATAACAATCTCTGATATTCTACCAAAATAATTTCTCATAGATTGATCTTTCATCATCTTAGCTTCTTGAAATAAAAAATACGATTCTTTAATCTAGCCTTTCTAGCATGCTTATCACCTTCAAAAATAGGATCCAAAGATTTCCAAATTTTATGTTCCAAATTTAAAGACTTTACTTGACTGTACTCATTTTTAGGAAGATCTATCAAAAGTTCTTCCCTAGCAAGCATATTACACATAAACAAATATCTCTAACCTTTTGTATAATATTCAAGATTCTCTTAATTAACTAATTCCTTCTCATTTTCACATAGAATAGATGTTTCTTCATCTTCTCTTTCTAACTATTATAGTTAACTCCAACAAACTTTAGACTTTCTTTTCTGAAATGACTCATCATAGATCTCCTTAAGTTATTAGACTTTTACTTCAAGTACCCGATACTCTAATACCAATTGTTAGAAATTAAAGTCTACCAAGATACTTGAGAGAGGGGCAAGGGATCAATTATCCAATTAAAACAACTTTTATCAACCTTATTAAACTTGAAACATGTAATCAATAAGTACAACAACCATAGAAAGATCAACATACATAGTAACACTAGATTTTTAAAGTAGGGAAACCCTTGATTAGAGGAAAATTTTGGCAAGGATGGTACCCACAAAATTATGTACAAATATATAAATTCCTTGTAAGAGGATAGACCCTATTAGGAGTCAATGAAATACATTTAGTGCATATAAGTCTCTATTAGGAGACTTTTAATTCATACAAGGAGATTACAACCATGTTAGGAGTTGTGGAAGGAAGAAGGACCCACTGCCCAAATAACTTTAGGGGTGAGACCACCAAAATCACTGTCCAAATTGGCCTTAGTAGTATCCTTTATAGAATAATTAATCTGAATTATGATTCAAGTTACAATACCTAATGTAGAAACTATGGTATTGTAACTAAATTGAAAACAATTAAAATGAAACAATAGATGTTTTGCAAGCCAAAAAAGTGATCCATTCATTTCAAAAAATAGAATTTATACAAGTTTGATGGATCGCAAGGGTCACCATTATCCCTTGGCTATGAAAACAAAAAGTCCACAAGCTAACTAATTACAAAATAAACTCTAACAACTATAAAAACTATAAAAAACTATATTAAAATTTATGTTTACTTGTAGAAGTTGTAACTTTCTACTTGTAGCTCTTAAATCATGAACTGCAAATTTTTTTGGAAAGATATTCTAGAGTTCTACATTTATTGTTCAAAGTCGTAAGCATAGTGCTAGCCCTATCGAAGCCCAGAAATGCTGTAGAGACCTCCAAAAATGCAAAATACTAGAACATAGAAAATATTGAAAAAATGGATTTAGATATTTTCCCATTTTTGCTTGTGCCAACATACTATTTCCTCCTTGCGAAGAAATTGGCCCCATTTCATCCACACTTTGCATCAGATGTGGAAAATGAAGCTAGATTTGTTCACGTGTAAGCCATTTTCCCTGTCAAACAAATTGTCTTGCTTTTACCACATGGTACATATAGATTTTCTGGCTCCTCAAATTCTTCATGAAAACTTTCACAATTTTATCACTTTGAAGTGGATTGATAGCTTTTGGATTTAGCTCTATATGACTCATTTCTTTAGCAACATCTGCAATACCTAGGAAAGGAGGAAAATATGGCTTCAATAGTTCTTCATTGAAGGCTGGGTGAATACCTAAAAATGGAGACAAGTTGAGCACAAATGCATTTTTAAGAACTTTCTTTATAATCTTATAAGGACCATAGTGAAGAGAAAAAAGCTTCCTATGAGGGCCTTGTAGGCATTCCTTCTAGAAATGCAACCATACCTTATCCCTAACCTAAAAATTATGAGGAGTTCGATGCTCATCATGCCTCTATTTATACTTCTTAGTGGTTTGCTCCAAAATTTCATGAACTTTTTGTTGCAACTGATGAATTCCATCAATGAAATTCATTTCTTTGTCCTTCTCCTTATCTATTCATGGTACCAAGTGAGGTTGCATAACAGGAATAATTTTTTTTATTGGTGCTAAGGGCTAATATCCAAGACAAACATCAAATGGGCTATGGCCAGTTGAACTATGAATTGTCTTGTTGTAGCTATGTTGTACATAGGGAAGGATCTCATCTCATGTACAACAATGTTTGAAGTGATACATATGTTAGATTTGAATAATAATTCGATTAACAACCTTTGTTTGAATATCTATTTGAAGTGAAAATTCGTAGATTTTGTTAGTTTTGTGTCCATCATTGCCCATAATAAAGACCAAAATTTACTAAGAAAGTGACTATCCCTATCTGAAATAATGCTTTTTGATAGCCCAAAATGAACCTAAACATGCTCAAAAAAGAGTTTTGTAGTTTCTTCAGCAGAGATTGCCTTTCTACAAGCCACCAAGATTGCCATTTTTTAAAATTGTCAACTACAACATATACACAATCATACCCATGTTTTGTGGTAGGAAAACCAGACATAAAATCCATTGAAATTGAAAACCAAGGTTTATCTGTAATAGGAAGTGGTAAATATAAACCTAGCTTATTATTTGCAGGCTTTGCAATAACACATGTTGTACATGCTTGAATGTATTTCATCACATCATTTTTCATTTTTGGTGAGTAAAAATATCTTTGTACCATAGTAGTAGTCTTACCTATTCCAAAATGACCAACAACCTTACTTTAGTGAGCTTCCCATATTAACTTATTACATTCTTCCTCAGGAACACATACTTGGCCAAAGTGACAGAGCATTCCATCTTGCAAGCAAAAGTCATTCACATGCTTACCTTCCACTAGCCGAGTATAAACATCAGAAAATTCATTGTCATGTCCATACAAGTGGGCCCAATTTTTTGTTTGGTGACCACATGATTCTAATACCATACTTATTCCTACAATTGGAGGCCTACTTAGCCAATCTGCTACCTTATTGGTGCTTCCTTTCTTATGACGAATGTTGAGATGAAATTGTTGAAGATAAGCTGACCATCTTTAATGCCTATCATTCTATAATTTACCTTGTGTTTGCAAAAATAGAAGGTGTTTGTGATCTATGTCGATGATAGTCTCCTTTCCCAATATATAATTTTGTCATTGCTTGGAAGCTTGAACAATAGCATATAGTTCTTTTTCATAGGTGGGATATCTACACACTGTATCTAAAAATGTTTCACTATCATAGGCAACTAGATGTCCATGTTGCATGAGGACTGCTCCCAAGGCATATTCTAATGCATCGATTTGTATTTCAAAAGACTATTGTAAATTAGGAGGAGATAAAACTAATGCAAAAAATAACTTTTTTTTTAACTCCTCAAATGCTTGTTGTTGAGCAGCTGTCCACTTGAATTTTACTTTCATACCTCCTCATAATGAATGGTTCAAAGACCAAGATAAATATGAAAATCAAAACACAAATCTATGATAAAAGTTGGCCAATCTGTGAGATTCCTTGGAGCAGGCCAATCTTTAATTACCTCAATCTTTTCAGGATCAACATGAACACCCTCACCATCAATATCATATCCCAAGTACTTAATAGTTTGCATACCAAAATAACATTATTCTTTATTTTCATAGAGTCCATGGCTTTGTAATGTTGAAAGTATTTGTTCCACATGTTGCAGATGTTCTTCCCAAGTTTTACTAAAAATTAGAATATCATCGAGCTATACAACTACAAATGAGTCAGTCAATGGGCTAAGAACATCATTCATCATCCTCATAAATGTGGCTAGGGAATTTGTGAGAGAAAAAGGCATCACAAACCATTCAAATAATCATTCTTTAGATTTAAAGGCCATCTTCAATACATCTATTGGATCAATTGGTACTTGATGGTTCCAAAATTTAAAGTCAACTTTAGTGAATAATTTTTCCCCTCTAGGCTGGTCTAAGAGGTCATCTATCTAAGAAATTGGATATCTATTTTTTACAGTGATCTTATTCAATGATCTGTAATCAATTCAAAGCCTCCATGTACCATTCTTTTTATTTTCAATTACAATTAGGCTACCACAGGGAGATGCACTTGGATAGATATGTCCTTTTTGAATTAATTCTTATATCTGTCTTTTTATCTCATCATTCTCTAGAACTGATCTCCTATATACTAGCTCATTAGGCAATGGGATTCCTAGTATCAAATCAATAGTGTGTCTAACTAGGCAATGTGAGGGTACCCCTATTGGTAACTCAAACACATTCTAATTCATTGATCTTTGTTTTTGTGTTGTGATGGACACGATGGAATGAGAATTACACACATTGTTCTTTTGTTCCTCTAGATGGATCATTAATAACACAAATGTACCAGTTTGGGCTATTAACCTTCTACATTGTTTTGCACTAATCAAAGATGTAGTGCGTAGGACTAACCTCTAGAATGTAGTACTTTTTTCCACCTAATTTGATTGTCATGCATCATGGCTTTGACTCATACACTCCATGATGTTGATACATGTATGGCTGCCCCAATAGAATATCATACACATCAAGAGGAGCTATATCACAGATCACATCATCTTTGAATGGTTTTATAGAATATGAATGATGACATTGCTTGTTTACTTGAATGTTGCTCCCTTGGCTCACCCACCCCATATAATATGGTTGTGGGTGTGATGTTTTCTTTAGATTCAATCTCTTTATAGTCTCAAAAGATATCAAATTCTTTTGACTACCACTATCAAAATTAAAATGTAAAGCTTTTCGTCCTACTCACATTTGTGAATGGAATAATCTCTCTTCATCATCATGAGAAAATATCTTTATAGTGGCCATAGTGGCATATGGGTCAGCCTCAATGATTTGTTCATTCTCTTGTTTTCCAACTTTTGTCATCTTGTGTTCAATAACTTCTTCATGGGTTTCAATCATTAAATTATTTATAGTTCTACAATCTTTAGTGTTATGAGAGGGACTTTTGTGGACTTCATACCACATACCTAATTCTTGCCCTATTTTATTTACCCCCCGTGTCTTCTTTGCTGGTGAATTTGGAGATAGTTCCTTGGCTGTTTGTTTTCCCATTGGCTTATTACCTTCACCTTTCCATTTTTTGTTCATTGGATTCTCCCTCCTCCCTCTTTGTTTGAACTTCTCCTGAATTTTTTATGTATAGATGAAAGCACTAGGTAACATTTCTATATTCAAGAAATCCATTTTAGTATGAATGTATCTATGAAGACCACTCTTATACTTTAGAACTTGATGTTTTTTTGAGTCTTTGATGCTAAGCTTTGTAGAGAGAGCATGAAAAATGTTGGTGTACTTCTGAATTGATTTGTCTTTCTTTTGTTAGAGTAATTGCCATTGCATATTTTTTTTTTCATAGGTATCCTTTAGGTTATATTCTTGTTTTATATGCTCTACAAATTCTCCCCATGTGGTTTTTCCATCAAATAACATAGAAAATTCATGTCCCTTCTAAGATTTTTGGGTTTCTTTAGTTGTTAAGTGTACCTCCCATGGCAACTTCACATGATTCTTAGCTTTGAGGAGGGTGAAGGTTATCTTTTCAATATCCGAGAAATTATTAACACAAAAATACCTCTCCAATTTGGACAACTAGTCATCAACAACATCTGCATCAATTTTTACTTGAAAAGTTGGAATGTCAAATTTTACCTTCACCTTGAATGAGGTTTGCCCACCAAATTTTGAATTGCTTGGACTATCATGTAACTCTCATTTTTCAAGCATCTATGAATATGACTGTATCATTTCTTCACATTATTTATTTAATGCCTCTTCTACTAGCATTTTGAGGGATTCATCAATCCCTTTTGATGATTGTTTTTCCATCTATGATGATGTGTATCTCAGAGGAAAGTAATCTGAGAGATCTCTCATGGCCAATTCCAACCTTCAATAAGTTGACAGTTTATGATGGGACATACAATAGTGAACAAGCTTTAATACCACTAATCTAAATTATGAATTCAGGTTACAATACTTGATGTAGAACCTACGGTATTGTGACTAAATTGAAAACAGTTAAAATGTAACAATAGATGTACTGAAAGCCAAAAAAGTGATCCATTCATTTCAAAAAAAAGAGTTTATACGAGTTGATGGATCACAAGGGTCACCATTATATCTTGGATATGAAAAGAAAAGTCCACAAGCTAATTAATTGCAAAATAAACTCTAACAACTATAAAAACTATATTAAAATTTATGTCTACTTGTAGAAGTCATAACTTTCTACTCATATCTTGAAATCATGAACTGTCAATTTTTTTGGAGAGATATTCTAGCGTTCTACATTTATTGTCTAGAGTCTTAGGTGTAGCGCTAGCCCTACTAAAGCCTAGAAATGTCCCAGAGACCTCTGAAAATGAAAAATACTAGAACATAGAAAATACTGAAAAAATGGATTTTGATATTTTTCAATTTTTGCTTGTGCCAACATCCTTTGCATCTTCCTAGACTATGTTATGATCAATAATAGAAATAAAAAATTGTCCACAACAACTTCTTTTCCAAATACAGTCTCTTTTTCAACTTTCCATGCCTTAAATACACCAAAAACATCTCAGATCTCAAGATATTCAATATCAAGTTCACTATATCTCACATGCAAGTTCGTATACTCACATTACACATTCAGACACTTAATTCACACTTCACTTAATAATCACAATTAACCATAAGGAATTTTTTTTTTGTTTATACCTATCCCTCAAACTAATTATTGAGTCAACCTTTAGGATTTCTCAATTTACAATTAATATAGGAACATATTATGATAATGTAATACACGTTACATTACATATTTTCACAATTTCATAACATTGCCAGCTCACAGTCTTCATAATCCTTCATACATGAAACATCAAACTTAATGCATCGACCATGCTATCTTCGTCATGTCTTCTACCTCTATACAACCACACTTAACCAAATTTTATCTTTGTTAGGAGATATAATCAAAATAATAGTAATCACTTCTTAGGAACTTTGCCAGAATGTTATCTTCAATAAAATCTTGAATAACTATCAATTGTCTTCCTATTTTTGCATGTGCACTTAACTATATAATTAGGACACTCTATTAAACATGTCCTTAACTCTACATAGTTTCATTTTTAATCCTTTAATTATGCAACCTCAATCTCTATCTATTGCTTTATCAGTCTTCACAAACACATGCATGAATGCAATACACAATCATGCTAACAATTTACCCAATGCTTCAACAACAGTAGAATACTCCCCAATAGGAATACAATTATCATTCATGCTAATAAATGACTGATCAAGAAGTTTCCAAAAGGTCAAAAATGACTTAAGAAGATGATGGAATTTCTAAAAGAAAACTTGATGAGGAATTTTTTATCATTAGATCTAGGTTTTAGGGTTTGTGATCATATTGTTACTATATATAGAATAAATAAAGAGGAAGAGTAGTATCATGAAAAAGAGGAAGAAGGATAGTAGTGAACATTGGAGAATATTGGTAGTACAAATAAATTGTTGTGATCACATAAAAGGTACATAGTTGATTAGAGAATTGAAAATATGTGTTAGTGTATTAAGGAACTTCAATGGATCTAAACTAGAAAAATTAGTGTAAACAATAGATCATTGTTATTTTTTTTTGGTAAGATAAAAAGGTTTTCAAGGGACCCTGAAACCCAAAACTAGCTACAAACCAAGGCTGATAATAACCAAAAAAATCCTAGCCAAAAAAATGAATCTAAAGGTTGATAATAAGCATGAAGCCCAGCGAACAATAAAGGCCAACAAAAAGGCCAAATCAAACTGTCTTTAATGAAACTAAGCAAAAGCCATTAGTGAAACAACAAAAACACAAAATATAGAACTAGAGGGCTACTCTTCATTCTTCTTCTCGAAATCATGCATGGTCTGGATAGCCTCATAAATCTTCTGGTGCTCCTCAACCTTCTGCTCCTGGAATTTCTCTGTTTCCTTGTCCAAACTAGTAAAGGTGATGTTAGTAGCCTTATCATCATCAGACCTAGCTCTTTCTCTGTCCTTTTCATCCTCACCTACTAGTAGGCCTCTGTCTTTGATCATACTTGTTAAAGAGAGCATATTGTCATTGATCAAATTCAGGAGAGAGATCATCTAACTAGCCAAATTGTGATTGTAGTTTTGAAGATTCTTAATAGATCATTGTTAGTTGTTACTTTCTGATAATTATGGCAATTAAATTCCTAATTAGGAGACCTTAGCATGTCTATTGTAAATCCTCTAATAGGTTGCATTCTTAGAGTGGAGTTTCTAAATGCTCTAATTAGGCTATTTCTAACAAGGTTAAGACTATAAGAGGTCTAAGGGAAATCCCTTAACAGTTTAATGCCTAATAGGTTTTTTGTAACCCTTAATCAAGAAATCTTGTAACAAAGTGTATTCCAAAAGAATACAACTATTTGTGAGAACCTATCTCACACTGTGGTTTTTACCCTAATCAAGTTTCTACAAGATAAGCACTAGTGTTTAAATTGTGTGATTTTTTTTTTTTCTGTTGAAAGGATGCTTAATGTTTAGTTAACTGATAATACTTTTATAGGTAAATTGGAAATAATATGAATCAATTGTAAAAGAAGTTTGGTTTGTGATTTACTATTAAAGTTTGTTATTATTGATTCAACCCCCCTCCCCCCTGAGTAAGCTTCCTATATCTAAAAGAGAAAGAAATAAGATTATTTGGAAGAGGAAGCACAATGCTTGGATAGAAAATTTAATAGGCCATCTTCTAGACATGGCTCACATTCCTCCCAAGACCACAACATACTAGATGTACTTCATAGCATACTAGATATTCTTTATGTGGTTTTCAATATGATGATGATTCAAACCTTGAAATTACTAAAGAAGAAATCCTATAATTTCAATAAGATAAACACTCATGAAGTTGACCTTAGATCAAAATAGAGAGAAATAATTTATGCACTTGGAATTTGAAGGAGATAGATTGCAACATAATTTCGACATTGATAACTTGATTCAAAAGGAAGAATCCTCATCTTCAGAAACTATCATGAAACAATTAGAAGAGGTGGACAAGAAGATAATGTGTCTTGAGATGGAGAAATAAAAAAAAGAAAATCTTTTTCACTTAATTCTATATGTCCTTTTCCTTTTGATAAGAATTTCGTATATGCATTATTTTCCTTACAAGATTGAATATCCAAAAGATGAAATGTATTATTGCAATGGAGACTCACATGATCACCTTACGAAGTTTTTTACTCTTAGTACTGAGTTTATGCATGAACCTACATACCTCATGAGGTTATTTATAAGGATCCTTAGTGGTCAATCTATGGAATAGTTCACCAAGTTATCCCAACCTATCATGGCTTTGATCAATTGGCTAAACATTTTATTCAATAATATGCATACAATTTACAACATTATGTCACCATGCTTGATCTTTGAAACACTAAAAAATGTACATGAGAGCCTTCTATTTTCTACCTTCAATAATGGAGGAAGATTCTCTCATGATAACCTCATCATCTAGCAAAAAGAGAGAGAATTGATATCTTAATGAAAACCTTGTCCCCAAATTGCACTCTGAACTAAGGAAGAAACCCCTTCACAAGTTTGATCTTATGGTAGAATGTGCTTTTCATATTGAAGAGGCTTATGTTGAGAAAGGGAAACTCACTTTGAACAAGTATAAGTCTAAGAATGTAATGCCCCGCCCAGAGATCCTTGGAAAAAAGGATGAAATACAAGCCAAGATTTTTTTTTTTACAAGTATGAATGCACATAACATCATACAAAGATCACAAAGATCGCAATAGAAGACTTCACCACAATCCCTACAACCAACAAATCTTCGAATGCCACTACCAAACTGATACACACAAACAAAGTCAAAAAAGACCACGCACATGATGAGGGCTCAGAGAACTTACCACACATCAACAAAACACCTAGTTGGGGTAAAATGCAGAATCCTGCAATTTGGCTAAGCCTGTAATCCTGAAGCCCTAAAAATTGGTTAAGTCTGGATTTTTGAAGGCCTAAAATTTCCTAAAATCTTTAACTTATCTCTAAGAGGTCTGAAACCTATCTCAAAAGATTCATCACATATATTAAAATATATCTTATGTCAACTTATACTTAAACGATATATTTTAAACCCCAAGAGACTGACTACAGAAACACACACAATGGAAAACAAAAGGCAACACCAAGGGATTGAAGAACACCTAAGAGGGTACCTCGAACCATCCCTGAAAAGCTTGGATCAGACCAAAAAGTGATGGCTACCCACCCGCATAGGTTTCATAAAAATTGTGTGACACTTTATCAGCATTGTGCGATACTTTACCAGTATCGTGTGACATTTCTCCAAAAGGAGGGTGACACAATCAGGGGTTGGGTGATACTTCTCCAAAGGGCATGCGATACTAGAAGTGTATCATACGACATTTCTTCTAAGGGTGTGCAATACTTTAAATTATCGTACAACATTCCTCAAATGGGCATGCGACACTATATTGTATTGCACAATGCTAACACATGGTCACCCAGGGAAAAAGTAAGAAAACTATAAGGACTAACAACAAGTTAAAAGATAGATAAAAACCTCCACACCTGGGAGTACCAAATCCACATCTCGAGGTGAAAACACTTGACAAATTGAAAGACAGAAAGCTGAAATATAACCATCTAAATCATACATTGAAGAGAAAGAATAGAAGGAACATCACAGAGAACTGAACAAACAAACTAAGTATGCAGTTCCTCCTAGCCGTCAATGGCATCATAAGACCATCATGGATCCTAGCCATCCCTCATGCGTAACATCCCAAGCCATCGACCAAATTTTTAGTACTATCATAATAGGGACGTCACTACTAAAACATGCAACAATATAAGAATAAGAAACCTAGCATGCTTGTAGAAAAGCATAAGATAATCCTACAGTAGATAACATCACCTATCACATGCTAAACATCAATAAGCAATAGATATGCTACTAAAGCAATTCACATCATCTAATCATATGCTAAACATCATAATATGGGAATGTGTCAAGTAAACTAGCATCATCTAAACATGATATCCAAGCATTCCAATGAAAGCATAAATCAAAAGAAAGCATACTCCAAAATATGAAGCATCAAGTGAAAACATCCAACAACTATCACACTAGGACAAGATCATCTCTGTACACCAGTCCCTAGCAGTGGTGAAGGTAGCTACGCCTCCCAACCACGTGGCACCCATAGGTCCACAGCCACCATGCTGATGGAGATAATGATCCAACACACACACACACACATGCAAAACAAACATCCATGGCTAACACTCGTGTTAGGCAATATGACAGCTGAAACCAAGAACCTAAGATAATGCAAGGAGTACAGGTCCTGGTTAGACACTTAATAGGCTACTAAGTAGGGGCTGACATCATGGAGAGTCACCATGCCCCAATCTCAGATCGTGTGTCCTCAAACTTAAATAGGTGCTCACAGATTGTGTCCTCAAACTTAATCAGGTGTTCACACATTTTATTATCTTAAGTTTTTATTACCAATCAAACATTGTTTTAGTTATCACTTATTTAAAACTTCCTATTCTCCGCCAACCCTATGGGAGTGAGGTCACCAGGTTGCAAGATAGAAGCCTCCTCCATATGCTACACTACTCTATCCATGCTCATCCTACGACAAGTGCCCATGGGCATGCATACTCCCATCTCGACCCCAATGATCATAACTTTTGAAAGTACCATGGAAGATCGAGCCTCGCAAGTCACCTAACAAATGTACATGCACGTACTCATGTGTGGCACACCACCATCATGAAAATCAAAACACAAGGATAGGATGAGAATGCAATGCAAAATATAACACCCAACTAAAAGCAATACAAGAAGGATGGACTCTACATGAATCCCAAAGCCAATAAAACCATACATCATAAAATCACTCAACCGACCTCAATCCAAGAGTATAGATTCTACACGAATCCCAATGATGCAAAAAGACCAAACATCATGAACTCACTCAATTGACCTCAATCCGAGAGTATGGATTCTACACGAATCCTAGCGCTCATGAAACAAAAGCAGAGGTCTAAAAGAAACAATAACACTAGGTATAAAATCACTCAACCGAACACAATGTCGGGAGTACAGATGCAACACACATCCCAATACAACATTAAAGTGAAATAGTGGTCTAATTGGTATCCAAATGGATCATCAAGGTCCATGACCCACATTGTACCAAGAAAACCCAAGAAAGCAAGGCAACACACAAAATGAGGTAAAAGCCCCAAATTATGGAAAAATAGCAAAATTAAAACCCATTTGACCTTTGGGCACAAAAACCCCAAAAATCCAAAAATAAATGGAATCAGACATCGTATGCAAAAATGGCCAACGTAATGGTGCAAAATCCCAAACCCTCATCCCAAAAAATAGGGAAATGTTTGTACCCACCTAATCGGTTAGAACTAGCATACAAAAATGGAGGGAACACTAGTTCTCAGCCTCCAAACAAATGACTACCGAAAATAGAAGTAGAATAGAGTAAAAACAATAAAATGGGAAAGCCCTACCTCACAGCCAAAAGGGAAAAATGGGAATCTGAACCAAAAAATAAAATGCCCATAGAAGTGGCCAAAAATCATGGCAATCCAAGGTTTCCTCGAGCTAGATCCAACGAGCTCAAACTCACGAAGATCCCACACCCGTAGCTCCCAAAACGAACAAAATAGTAAATCCTCATGAAGAAGATTTTGGGTTTTACTCTCCAATTTTCTAATTCAAAAGTGAGAAGCGAGGAATTAAATTCCTTTTTGGATATTTATTCACTTTTCAAGTGAATAACCAATTAGGAAAAATAACCAGCCAACCTAGTTAAACCCCGAATCGACCCAAACGAAAAGCTGCCAGAAATTAAAATAAATCAATTAAAAAGCCTCAAAACCCAAAAACAAATAAATTTCTTAATAACTTTCATGACAATGCAAACCTCTAAATGCACAGACACGCTTATTGGTCCAATCACATAATGCAAATGAGTTCAGATTTAATAATCACCAAAAGGTTTAATTTAAACATTTAATTAAGGATATGTCGACCATATGAGGATGAAATTGGAAAAAATATGAATGGTTGAATCACTAACTCCATGTGCCACTACCAAGGATATAAATCCTTCCAAGGATATAAATCTTGCACACTAAACAAGACAATCAAGTGCAATTGTATATAATAACATGGAAGAATCAATAAATGCATGAAATCACCTAATTTAACTATTTATTTAATTATACTAAAATAATATATTTACATCACTCACATTCACATAAAGCATAACAATGCAGGAATGAAGTAAATAACCATAACATTAAATCCATCACCTAACATAATCAGATATCATCATAAAAGACACTGTCATCTCAAAATGGAATCATCATACAATATGATTAATCGAATAGCATAGTAGTCTAATATCTATGATACTGAAATCAAAGCGTAACATCTGACCCTCAGGTCCTCTAAAATATAAAGCATCACATAAGAACAAATATCTTTCAGATCAAAATATAACAAGGTAAATGTCCGCATCACATAACCAAAGAATCCATTTCTAATTACTTAAGCATTTAGTAATGATTTTTTAAACAACATTAAAAAGGAACTTAAAATACATAAGCGAACATAGTCATAAACATGACTACCCACTACTACAGGAACCTAGTCTAGTGTAACATGGTAATAGTACACAGTGCAATCTCTACACACATCTCAGGGTAATCACGAAACAACCTCATGATACCACATCAATCCTGGTAAGCACTGGCACAAACCATAGTGAACCATAAATCAAAACATAATCTCATAAATCAATAAAAAGCATAATCAAAACAACTGATACAAAAACATAAATCCAAACACCTCCATGGTGTAGACCACTCATGGTCACAATCATGATCCAACACAAAAAAAGATCAACAAGGTTGCATCCATCAAGATGACTTACAAAATTCAAATGGGAGAGGCACTACAAAAAACATTAACTTAAACTAAAAAAAAAAAAAAAAAAAAAAGGGAAAGCGATGGAACAAAAACAAACATGTTCTTAATGATGGTATAGTTGATACATATAAGCCTAAGGAACAAATCTTCAACTTCACTAGTGTCATTCAAGAAAAAAAATCACAAAAGGTCTCTAAGCCCAATTACTCTATCAAAACCAATGACTCCAATAAAGGTAAACCCACATGGGCATTGAAACCTAGGTGTAAATTAAAACCATTGGGAGATTCACTTAGGTGGTGTTGAAGACCTTAGTCTTAAACAAGATTATCATACTACCAGATAACTCTAAGCCATATGAACATGAGGTTAAACCTAAATGGTGGGATGATGATCACTATTGCAATTTCCATATAAACAAAGGTGATAAGATAGAAAATTACATGAGAGTGAAAAACCTTATTCAATACCACACTGATGATAAGAAGGTTGGGGTTGATGGATTCTTGATTAACATTGATCACACATATTACACTATACCGTTCCCTAAGTATAGGCAAGGAGAAACATCTAAAAATAAATATGGGGATACTAAATTCAACTATACCTACATAAATGTTGATAAGATCATACACATGTTTGAACCTATTTATGAGAGCATACACATGGTTAGACCTAGAGGAGACAAATACAACTATGATTCAGGCATTGATGAACCATCTAGGGTTATCTCAAGAGGTACTAGTTCTTCTACATGAGCATGATCTCATGTGATTGAAATCAAAATAACATGAGAACAAAAACCTTTGATAATCTTTAGATGAATTTATTCAACCTCACAAGCTAAGAATTTAAATTTTGTAAGTCAAAGTCAACCCAAGGTCATTCTTATAGGTCTTAATCCTTCCAAGGAATCAACATCTAAAAAACTAGGGACCTCAACCAAGAAAGTGTCCACCTCTTCAAGTCAAGCTAAAATTTAGTGCACCAATTGTAATGAATACCCACTTAGATTTCAATATTTTAGTCGTTGAAACTTTCACCTACTTACAAGGAGATCCTATAGAAAGCCTTACATGAAGCTAGTTTCCCAAAAGATATTGATGTTGATCAATTCTAGACCATGGTTAACTATATTACTTCCCCTCACTTTCTCATCTTTCTTAAAGAATATGAAATTTCATTGAGTCACCCACGTAATATAGCCTTGCAAATTGATATATTTGAGAGATCTAAATTGATATCTTTTATTTATTTTAGCTCTTTTAGAATGCCAAAAAAGTACTTTTGCAAACCTGGCCAATCATTCCCTTAGAAATTCTAAAATTTTGCAACTTTACAACCATTGAACAACTTTGTCTACAATTTAACTAAGAATTTCTACTTTGCATGCTCTTCACTTCATGCATTGTGAAATAGTGAAAAATTGCCTTTTCGCATGGTACCAATTCTTCTCTCCTAGAAACAACAATATTTTTATATTTCAAAAATAACTTTCTACATCTTCTTTGATATGGCAAAAAGCATGATTTTTCCAATGTTGGTTTGAAAAAATGAAAATTCTTATCAATTTGGACAAAGAAATTTTAGAGTCTACTACTATTGATTCACCTTCTTCCCCCCCTTTGCTTGAGTGCCTTACTTGAATTTGTTGGAAATTTGTTGAGCGCACCCCTCAAGATTCATGAAAAGGGCTTAACTACCTCCTATGTACTATAAGTTGAGTAGTTGTATCAGGCATTGACAAATCTTTATTTTGGTGCAATAGAAACCCCATTCTTAAAAGTGGTATCAAATCTTGGTCACAGGTTCGAATCCTCAGAATCTCAAGTAACGCTAAGGGGGAGATTGCTGGAAATTTGTTCAGTGCTCCCCTTGTGATTCATGACAAGGGCTTATCTGCCTCTTGTATACTATAAGTTGAGTGGTTGTATTGGGTATTGATAGATTGGTATTTTGGTACAATGACAACCCTACTCTAACAAAGTCTTTCCAACAAATCAAATGTGTTTGCTTCTTATTCTTCCAACTATCATAGTTATGACTATCAAAGTTTGTAGTCTCCTTCCTATAAGCCATCATATATCTCCTCAATCTAGATTCCTTCTCAAGGATGACCTTATGGTCTGATACTAATTGTTAAGAAGTAAAGTCCACACACAATTGAGAGGTGGGGGAAGGGTGAATTAGTTTTTAAAAATGTAATTAAATCGAAACTTGTAAAATTGATTACCAATAATTAAAATAATGATGTAGAATAATTAGAAATAATAGACCATAATACAATAAAATTTTTTGCTAGAGGAACCCTTCATCAGAGGGAAAACCTCAGCAGGGATGGTACTCACAAGATAATGTACTAATATATAAGTTCCTTGCGAAAGAATTTGACCCTGACATGAGTTAATTATAGTTCATTTAGTAGAATAGTCTCTGTTAAAGGATAAATCCCTATTAGGAGACCTTGAAACCTTGTTAGAAGGTTCTAACCTTGTTAAAGGATGAAAAGAACAAGTCTATTATCTACATGCTCCAAAAAAAGTCAAAGATAATACTTTCAGGATAACATATCTAGTGAACAAGAATTGATTGATCTGGAACTTACTTGCCAAATAAATTCTTTTGAAGTCCACTCAATCATCCAACATCATAGTTTATTTTCTCTAATATTCCAACATCAAGGTTTACATCATCTTCATCATATACATATATCTCAAACAAGGAAAACCTATTTCCTTTATAGCCTTTATATATAATTAATTAAAATATTCTATTATGGCTTTCTCAATATATAATTAATTAAATAGGACCATGTTAAGGCCTACATGCCTTCATAAGCTTCAGTATTATTTTGGGCTTATTTTTCCTCCACTCAACCCATCACATATAACCAATCTAAGAAAACTTCAATGGGTTGGATTCTTTGCAGTGGGTTAATATGCTAGATTTGTGGTTAACATTTTGTGTTGTTTGTGTTTCTCTTTCTCCAAGTGGCTTGGTTTTCTACTGTGGTGTTCTTGGTGAAGTGTTCATGTTATGGTTTACTGAGTGGCTCAATTTGTTCTTTCATCAAGTTTCCTATTATCCCATTACATTATTTTGCAAAAGGTCACTTTGGGCAAGCTGCAAAATATTGAATGCTTTTGTTGTTTCTTCCACTATTCATTGTGAAATGTGCCAACCATTAGATCTTAAAGTTTCTTCATCATTGGTGTGTTTTCATCATTCATTGGAAATATTTTGCAGCATCTAGGCCATCCATTTCAAAAGTAAATATCTATCCACCACTTTTTGGGGGAAAATCAAATCTTTTCCATGTGGGTCAACTTTACAGGTGTATACAAGTGGGTTAACACTACGTGTTATCCATTCTCGTATTTTTTTTCATTGACACAATTTGATCTCTTGCATCCAAAAAAATCTTTCAAGACTAGTCCTTTAATGTTGGGAAATTTTTTTGGCCTTGTTCCATGATGCCAATGTATTCCCATGATTGTTTATTGCTTGTAAGGATCAAATCTATTAGATTTATCCTTTCATTTGTTGGCTATATTCCTTTTGGTTTTCCTATCGCTTCATTGAGAAAATTGTATTCATGATCATATTTCCTTCTAATTTTCTAGTTATCACTCCTCTATAATCTAACTCCACCATAGTTGTGGTTTGAACTTCAATTAAAAATCTGTCCTGCTTGAATTCTTTAAAAAGAAAAGTTGTAACTATTTTATGGGTTCTTCTTTGTTTGCATTTTGTAGTACCATTATGCTCTACAATTGTATTCCTTTGTTTTCCATTAATCAAACATCTTATTTCTTACCTTTTCTTGCCATTTTATTATCTAGTGCATGTATATGCCTTATAGTGAATGTTT
The DNA here is from genome assembly GCA_028749045.1 of Cupressus sempervirens. Classification (NCBI taxonomy): domain Eukaryota; kingdom Viridiplantae; phylum Streptophyta; class Pinopsida; order Cupressales; family Cupressaceae; genus Cupressus; species Cupressus sempervirens. The sequence goes on from CM053792.1 coordinate 712,323,335, forward strand.
CTTTTCTATTTTCTTGATTTGTATGTTGTGTTTAATATGTTGGCAATTGTTGCATAGTGAAAATTATCTTTCCTTCCAACATTTTATTAGTTTCAAACTTGCATGTAATTTGTTGGAGATAGATTAGAGTTGAGAGTTATGTATTTGGGTGTTTCATTGATGTGTAGTGCATCTATGGGTAGAGGTAGTAACCAAGATTCAATCTGGTGCATCATTCCCTTTCCCTTTCAGCATTTAATTTCATGCATTCCTTTCCCCTTTTCACTCAATGTTCTAATTTAGGCACATCTTGATTGTAAGGAATCCAACCTTCTTTGAAGATTCAACCTTAGAGCACAAGTTCCACACTTGGATGTTGTTGCCATGTTACACAAGGTCATTTGAGGATCATACCTCAAGCATGGGTGTTGACCTTTGTGTCAAAATTTTTTGGCACGCCCAATGGGACATATAGATTTAGCTACATAAGTGCGCTGGTATCTAGTTCAATCTCTATCCATTGAGAATTTGGGTGTTTTCTTAGTGACATCACCCTTTGAAGGCATTCAATCAAACATCATGGTGATAGAAAAGGATGAGGTGGTTCCTATGTTTGAGGAACCAAACACTAGTACATTTGCCCTTGTTTTTCGACCAAAGGCCATTTTGGCTTATGATTTCTTTTTCTTTTTCCTTATGTCCCAAAAAGGTCAAAATTTTGACCAACATGGGATACAATTAAAAAAAAAAAAAAATTGATTCTCTTTTCATTTCATTCTGGCTATGCGCAGGTGGGAGAAAGTGTTAAGCACAATTCACAATTATGTAATCAAATCTTAACCCAAAAAATGATTTGAAAGAGAAATCAATAACATTTGAGGCCATTTTAAAGATTTTGCCAAGATCAAACAAAATATTTTTGAGGAAATCTTGCTCAAAAAAAATCTAACTCAACTTGGTATATCCTTGTAGTGTGGACTTGTCCTTAGAGATTTAAAGATTTCACCACAGGGTTTAAGCCATTTTTTTATACTATAACCCAAAATTATTAGATATAAAGAAACAATCCTAGGCTCAAGACCTGTAGCGTTTATCCAGAAATCAATGCTTTCCTCCAATGTTTTGGTTGAAGTATGTAGTGTTATATGATGTAACTAAAGAATTTGACTGATTTGTTCCTTCGTTAGGTTGAGACTTGCCATATTTTTAGTTTTTGCTTCCAAGGTTCCAAAACTAAGGTCTTTAATCACATTGAAGGATTACACAAATGCTGTTGAGCCTTCCAAAATGCCTATACTATTCTTCAAGGAAATATTCATGAAAACCTGAGGCAACTCTCTCAAATTTTAGCATAGATGGATCTTTGAGCCAAAAATGGTTTCAAAATTGAGGAATCTAGGGGTGATGGTTTTTTAAAGATCAACCCAAGAAATAAAATACATTAAGCTCATTTTTAATGAATCCAAAAACTTTGAGGAGATCAATGACCTTTCTAGCATTTTGGCTAGATTTTCTCCTCAATAGTTGTCAATTTCTTTTCATGATAGTTGTCACTTGAGAAGAAGAAAACTCAAAATTATTTTGCTAAAAGACTTGAAATGATATTGAGGGGGGTTGTGAAATGAGATGGTCATGATGAAGAAAGTGATCAATGTAATTGATGGTGAATGCACTTATATTATGTTCATCTTGGAACATCTATATAACTCATTGATGCATAAACAAATGATGTAGAGCTGAATATTGGTTGGAGAGTTGTGGAACCAACAAAGAAACTAATTTTGAACCAACAACTTTTTTACCCTGACTCTGCTAGGACATCACATTATTTGCACATGCATCAATCTCTTAATGTAAACCCATACATGTTTTAGAGAACGATGAGTTTACTTTGTAATTCCTAAGTTCTAAGTATTTTGAACTATTATAACTCTAGTTATATGTTTTAGGCAAATCAAATGTTTCATATTTTATATCTTGGCCAAATATTGCAATACAATTATCTTGACCACATTATGTGGTCTTCTAAAATAACATGTTGCCTAAGATGTTCCAATCCCTTTCTATTTTTCAGCTACATACATGTTTCTTGCACCACCACCTTTTTATTCACATTTTATTCATCTGACTCTTTTATGGCTACATAGGTATCACCTTCGTCTAGATTTGATTTGCATATTCATCTTTCTTGGCAACCTTTCTTGATCTTCATTTCTAATCAGAAAAAGGTTGGTTTCATTCTATTAATAGTTGTCAATTAGTATTCCTCTTGTACAACAACCATGTCTCCATCATTCCCTAAATTACACTTCTAATTTAATCCCAACAAGAATTTTTATGTTTATTAGCTCTTGAAACTGCTAGGGTTTCTAGAAAACTCATAAGAACATGTCATCAAAATTTATGGTTAGATATTATCTCATGAGAGATCATATAAATTTTTTGACTTTGATAAAGGAATCACATAAACATTTATCTAGTAAACAACAACAAAAAGGCTTTCCTAACTCATCATGATATAAAATTCACTTTTTTTTTATACATTATGCATCATGTTTATTGTGGCCATTTCTCCTTACCTGAAGACCCATAACAACAATGCACATCATTTAGTAATTACTTTTCATGATTATAGCTTTATATGTATTGTCTATGTACTTGTGATTTTACAAATTCAAATTTCTTTCTTCCAAATTTATATCATATTCATACAATTGGCTATGGTATGAAGATGTGTGTTGCCTTGATCAGATAGAGTATCTTCAATTGTTTCCAGTCCATTTATATGTTGTTCTAGTTGAATTCTTTCTAAACAAGAATCCAATAACTCTTTAACAAACATATCAATTGATTCTTATGAATAGGATCTTTCTTGAAAATCTATATGGGATGGATTATGTGTATCATCTCTCATGTTGATCAGTTGAAGCATAAATCTTCTTTCCACTAATGATTTAATACTCCCTCACTCTTTATCATGCTCCAATCTCATTTCAGAATTTCATGTCATCCTTGAGATCCCACTCATTTTTAGCATGTCAATTTAATTCATTTTTTCAAGAAACATGATACAAATTTAGTCATTAATTTTTCTAGCTTGGGAACATCAATACCATCTTCCTGTTCTTGACCATTGACTTCTAAATCTTTTGGATAACTTGAGATTCTTTCTTCCACTTCTCCATATCACCTTTCTAAATAATTTCTTGGGTGTACATATTTTTTTATTCCTTAGCCAATGTAGCTGAAATTTTTGCTATCTTCAAATTAGTCATAGGGACAAGATGTAAAGATTCATAACTTCCCACTCAAAGAGTCCATGACATCCATTTCCTATTGTGTGCAAGTAGGCACTGTTGGCATGTTCAAAAAATTGATACATAAACTTTTATGTAGTTTTTTCATGTATTAAAGCATGGATGATATAAAATGTATTGCTTTACTAGACCTTATCTTGGCTACCTAAAGCCTCATGGCTTCTTTGAACCAAACATTGCCTTCACTTATTTCTATTTAATACTTTATCTCTTCTACCCACAAGAAATGCACGTTATAGTTTTGGAGGTTGGCACGATAGAATGAAATATATTACATGCAATATGTTTACCCTATTCCACATTTGAAACTTATATCAGTGCCTCTAGTGCAATGAAAAGTTCAACTCTTATGGTTATACTTTATCCTTAATCACTTCTTAATAAAAATATTGTTGTATGAAAGATTATCTCCCACTACATTCCCTAATTCATATATGTATAAGAAAGACATTGTGAGGTGTAAGGATAGAAGTGACTCGTACGGTAAATGTGCTTCAAAATGTTGAGTTTAGTAGTAGTTGGGAGATAGATTCTACCTAATGAAAAAACTCTACTCTGGTTGGTTTTGCTCATGCTGTCATATTTTTTTCAAGTTCTTGTGGTTGTTGTGGTTCCCTATATTTTTTCAATTGGCCTTGTGTTTTATTAGTCATCATATTTCTTCCTATCGACCTTTCTTCTTTATTGCATGTTCCATTATATTTTCTACAACTACTTTTCTTCATCCATCTGGAAACATCTCTCCTAGTACCTATCATCCTTGTCTTCATGTCGGTTTGGCATCCACATAGTAGCTTCTTCATTATATATATATATATATATATATAGTTTGTTCTTTTTGGTAATGGTTTATGTTACTCTTCTTTTTGTATGACAACATCTTCCTTATGTTTGAGTCTTTGATAGAAAATACCCAGTCTGATTCTACCATAACCAAAAATTGATTAACTTATTGAAAAACCATACCATACCCTTCTACCCCTCTTCATTACAACAAATTACATAATATATACTATAGAAAATGGCTTTTCAACTTCTTAAAGGCTCCTATCCAAGCGTACAAGCTTGATGACCCTTCACATTCCAAAATTGTCATTTTGCAAGAAAATATTATCAACAACATTTTTGACAACTTAGCAATATTTTACAATTGTTTCCATTTTTGACATTTGATGCTACCACATGCCTACTTGGCACCTCAAATAGGTCCAAAGGCTTACAATGAGAATTTTAACATTACATTTTAATCCATTTATGGCCTTACATGGTATTTTACACCATTAGAGTGAAAGCAAAATAGAGTGAAAGTAGAGCAAGTAGGTGTGGACCAAGATGGTAGGTGTTTAGGGTAAAGGACAATGTTAGCAAATTGTTCCAACTAGTCATTAGTAGACAAAAATTTATTTTTAAATCTTATATAATCTTGTAATATTTTATTATTTTTTATTACATAAAAGATACTGCTAATTCTTGTATGTTTACATTTTGTATATTTATAGCCCAAACATTTTCTTGTGAAGAAAGACCACGCCTATCAATATGAACCTAGAACAAAATTGTGAGAAAATTGATATATTGTGGTCTTAGTTCCAAAGAAAATTTGATAAATGTAATTCTCCTTCCAAAAAGTGTAAGGGCTTAAAAAATCAAAGAATTCTAACCACAACAACTAGAATTCATATATCTCACCAATCCAACATCACATCCTACATGACACATGCCAGTCCATCTCATACATCTCGTAAAAGGGAAAATTGTGCAATAAAAAAATCACATAGCATAGTACTCGGTACATCCATATCCCACCACAAAGAATGGTCACATACATACATACATACATACATACATACATACATACATACATACATACATACATACATACATACATACATACATACATACATACATACATACATACATACATACATACATACATATATATATATATATATATATATCAGACCCTCGAAAGAATAAAGAATGCATCAGCCATCCTTGAAAGAATACGAAAGTCCATCATAGTCCAATCCAGTGTCCACATAGTACAAATATCCATACAAAATACATCGGGTATGTCCCTACAAAAATACATCCAAAAATATTGTCCATTGTCACAAAATGCACCATATCACCGCTCCTCCTCATCCTCATCCTCGCCATCCAAACTATCGCAACACCCTATCTGGTCGATACTGCTCAACAATATACTCCCATTACCCAAGAACAAAACATGGCAAAATGGTATAAGGTAGCTGCTACCTCTCCTTAGCCCATGGTCTAAATCTCATCCAATTGGACTTGCCAGTAGTCAACTATTGAATATAATTATTCAATTGTTTGTTGTCTTTGATGTTACACAAATGTCATATTAGTTATCAATCAGAGTCTACCGAGCTCTATTGGTTAGGAAGGAAAAAGATAGAGTCTATCGAGCTTAGAAGGTTAGTAAAGAAGATTTATAGTGTCTACTGAGCGTTCTCAGAGTTTACCTTGTACAAATAGTTATTGCCGAGCTTTCAAGGTTAGAAAAGGAAATTCAATGTCCATCGAGCTTACTTGATCATCAAAGGAAAATATGGCAAAGAATAGTTCTTACCAAGCTCTCACGGTCAGCAAAGGAAATTTAGTTCTTACTAAGTTCACTCGATAGTCAAAGAATTTCATAGAATTTGCAGTATTAACTAAGTTGAGATGGTTAACTCAAGAAATTATTTTTGGAGCAGTGTTTACTGAGCAGGGTTGGCCAATGAAGGATTCCATTATTTTGGGAAATAAAGTTTATTTGTCTAATGTAATATTTATAGTCAACTGATGTATGGTTTATTGGTAAATGCAACTTATAATTGAAACGACTTGACAATTTTTAATGTATAAATAAAAGGTCAAGTTGTTGATTCTAATTGTAAGTAACAGTAATGCAATTAGTTGGTTGCATAGAGGCAATGAGCAAAGCAAAGATCTGTATCAGCAAAGTTTAGTTGCATCTCATTCAGGTCACTTATTGTTACTTTTTCACCATTGTAACATTACTTCCTAAATATCTTAACAAAGTTGGTTTAACAACCATTTTGTAAATCCTCTAAGAAGGTGGATAGTTTAGTTGAATTACTCTAAAGACCTCTAGCAAGGCCACTCCTAGCAGGGTGATTAAATCTTCTAATAGGGTCACACCTAACAATGTGTTTTGTAACCTTTAACTTGGTTTGCTCCTAATAGGGCTTAGTTCAGAAGAGTGAAAATTGGTAGCTAGTTACTTGGTGGTTTTAACTTGTTTGACATCTAAGGGATCTGTGGATTTGTTTTTGTGGTAACTGATTCACCACCTCCCCCCCCACCCACCTTCTTAGTTACTCCATTTATAATTCCAACAATTGGTATCAAAGCTTTTGGTGCTTGCAGGAAAAGATTTCAAGGATCTAAGCTAAAGATTAGGATGTCTTACAAGAGGGAAATTTCAAGACTTAATAGGGACAACTTCTCAACATGGCAGGGATTGATGAGACTTCATCTAGATTCGATTGGAAATACAGGACTAAAATATCTAGATGAAGCATATGTAGAACCTACTGGCACATTATCTATCAATGATATTGCTGAAAATAAGACTGACAACAACATGATGATAGATATTACATCTGCCCTAAGTTATGAAGAATTTGATGATATCAAGGATTGCAAAACTAATTTTGAAATGTGGAACAAGCTAAAGGAAATCTATGGAGGAGATGATAATGTGAGAAGAGCCAAAGCAAAAAGTGTAAGAGGTCAATTTGATCAGATGAGGATGAGAGAAGACGAAAACATTGCAAAATATGTTGAAAGAGTTAAAGCAAGTGCTAGTGCAATCAAAGCTTTTGGAGGAGACATCAAGGAGGAAATAGTTATAAGTAAAGTTCTTAGAACACTACTTCGCATTTATGTAATTAGAGTTTCTGCAATTCAAGAAAGAAGATGTGAAGCAAATCATAAGATAAATTTAGAGGCCATAGTTGGAAGATTGACTGCATTCAAGCTATATAACTATGATAATTATATTCCAGCTACCAAGAGCATTGAATCAGCATTTGAAGCCAAGCTTTCACTCAAGGAGAAAGGAAAGAAGATAAAGGATTCTCAGTCAGATAGTGAAGAAAAATCAGAATAGAGTTCAGACAATGATCTTGAGATGGTTGAAGCTCTGCTAGTAAGGAAATATTCAAGAGGCAAAGGGAAATACAAAGGTAAGGTTGCTCTAATCTATTTTGCTTGTGAAGAAATTGGACATATTGCAGCTAGATTCCCAAATAAGCAAAACAAGGATGAGAAGAAAGGTCACAAGTGTAATGGCAAGAAAGACTTCAAATCATTCAAGGACAAAGATAAGAAAACATGTTTCATGGCGAAGAATTCTAATGATTCTAATGATGAAGAAGAAGATGAAATTGTTTACATTGCTATAATGGATGAATTTGATAATGATGAAGAAATGGCACTTATTTATCATGTGAGAAAAAATGATACATGGATTATAGATAGTGGTTGTTCTCATCACATGACTGGTGATAAAACTAAGTTTGAACATTTTGAAGACTATGATGGCGGCAGTGTGAGGTTTGGTAATAATGAACCTTGTTGCATAAAAGTTAAAGGAATAATCTCACTAACCAAAGAAATTGTATGTGATAATGCATATTGGGTAGAAGGATTTAAAAAAAATCTATTGAGTGTGGCACAACTACTCAATAATGGATTCAAAGTGGAATTCATGCATGGAAAAGCAAGATTGTTGGATGGCAAAGGAAAGCTGATTAGATCAGACACTCAAACGAAAGGTAACTTGTTTTATCTTGAACTTGGTGAATGTTCATGCTTTATTGCTCAAGTAGAAGAAATATGGTTATGGCATAGAAGGTTGCGTCATGTGAACTTTGATAACTTGGTGAAAATAAGTAAATTCAGGAAAGTAAGAGGCATTCTTAACATAAAGAAACCTGAAGTTGGTCTATGCAAGAATTGTCAAATTGGCATGATGGGAAAGACTATTTTTAAAAGTAAGAACTATCAGTCTAAAGAAGTTTTAGAAATTGTGCATACTAATTTGTGTGGACCTATTGGAATTGAAAGCAATACTGGTGAAAAAAATTTCATTCTTTTTGTTGATGATTACTCAAGAATGATGATTGTCATGTACCTAAAAGAGAAATTAGAAGCATTTGAGAAGTTCAAATGGTATTTGGCCAGAGTAGAGAAGGAAACAAGAAAAAGACTAAAATTCTTGAGGTCAGATAGAGGTGGTGAATTCATTTCACATGAGTTCAATAACTTTTGTATTGAAAGACAAATCAAAAGGAAGGTTTTAGCACCTAGAACTCCTGAACAAAATGGAATAGCTAAAAGAAGGCACAGATTTAGCATGGAATGTACAAGAACCTTAATGATTGAAAAAAGCATTGTTATCAAATACTAGAAGGAAGCTATCAGTACTGCAGTTCATACCTTGAACCGAGTACAACTAAAGAAGGACTCATTCAAAACCCTTTATGAGTTATGGTATGGATACAAACCCAATGTAAGTTACCTAAAGGTATTTAGAAGCAAATGTTACATTTTGAAAGAATCCAGAAAATTTAAATTTGATGTGAATGGTGATGAAGGAATATTTTTGGGATATTCTTGCAAGAGTAAAGCATATAGATGTTTGAATTTGTCTACTCACAAAGTCATAGAAAGTGCACATGTAAAAGTTTATGAGTTTGAAAAAAGAACTAAAGAAGAAAGAAAAAGGGAACCAGAAGACTATAGGAGATTTGTTTTCATTGAACCTAATATAGTGTCAGGTACATGTGTCAATCAGAAATCTTCTACTCTAGAGTCTTTAGTAACCGAGTTGTAAGAAGTTCGAACCGAGCTAATGCCTATCGAGTTGCAAGGACCTGAGTTACAAATAGAAGCTACCAAATCAATAGCTACCAAACTAGAAGTCAAAACAAAAGAATATAACATTGCAATTTATTAAAAAATCAAGGAGCTTGTGCTAGCCAAGTATGTCAAGATGCATCATGCACCAGATCAGATCATTGGAGATAAATCTGAAGTAACAATGACAAGAAATAAGTTGAAGGGTACTTGTTTACTTGCTGATTTTGAACCTAAAAGTGTCAAAGATGCATTAGAAAATGAAATTTGGATTGATGCTATGAATGAATAGATAGAGAAGATGGAGAAAAACAAAAAATGGACTCTTTTACCTAGGCCTAAAGACAAAAATGTGATTGGAACTAAGTGGGTATTCAGAAATAAGCTAAATGAAGATGATAAGGTGTCAAAAAATAAAGTTAGATTAGTATGCAAAGGATACTCTCAAGAAGAAGGTATAGACTATGGAGAAACTTTTGCTCCTATTACAAGATTGGAAGGAGTCAAATCCTTACTTGCATATGCTACATACAAAGGATTCAAAGTTTATTAGATGGATGTCAAGTCAACATTTCTCAATGGTATACTAGATGAAGATGTTTACATTGAACAACTTGAAGGTTTTGTTGATGTAGACAAGAAAGACATGGTTTACAAATTACATAAAGCATTGAATGATCTGAAACAAGCCCCTAGAGCATGGTATGAGAGATTGCATAACTATCTTATTTAGATTGGTTTTCAAAGAACTAATGATAATAATAGCTTTTATATCAAGTAAGGACTAGATAATAAGATTGTTTTGGCATAAATATTTGTAGATGATACTTTGTTCATAGGAAATATCAAATTATGTTTGGTGAGATCAAATTCTTTGTTGGTCTTCAAATTCAGTAGAATAAGAATGGCATCTACATCACTCAATCTAAATACATCAAGGAGATACTGAAATTTTTTGGCATAGAAGACTAAAAACTAGTTGGGACTCCTATGTGTACTGGATTGAAACTTACCAAGGATGATGAATCAAAGGAAGTGGATCAGACATTGTATAGATCTATTATTGGAAAGTTACAGTATATAGTGCTTACAAGACCTGATATTGCCCTTGCAGTGGGTATTGTAGCAATTGATAAGTAGGAGATAATTTCCATAGCAAGTCAAATTATGATTGAATATTAGGATTTAACTAGGTGATTTTTGAGCAAGATTGTAGCAAGATTTTAAGAAAAACCAAGAGAAAATCACATGATGGCAATCAAAATGATCATGATATATTTGAAAGACACTGAAGATTATGGATTATGGTATAATCTTGGAGGAAATTTGGATTTATAAGTATTTATTGATGTAGATTGGGTAGGAGATATTGATGACAGAAAGAGTACAAGTGGAGGAGCTTTCTTTCTTGGAAAGAGGTTGGTTTCTTGGACAAGTAAAAAGAAAAATTATACATCCCAATCCACAGCAGAGGCATAATATGTTGCAGCAATAGTTAACTGTTCAAACATTGTTTGGTTTAAACAATTATTGGAAGGAATGAAGGTAGAGATTAATGAGCCAGTTGTCATGTTTTGTGACAATAAAAGTGCAATTAACATATCAAAAATCTAGTGATGCATTCAAAAACCAAGCATATTGCTATAAAGTATCACTTTGTTAGAGAATTGGTGCAAGATAAGGAGATCAGATTGGAATATGTCCATACAAAGGAACAAATTTTTGACATATTCATAAAGCCTTTACCTAAGGATGCATTCTTGTATCTAAGAGGTAAGTTAGGGGTCATTCCCCTATCAGAAGCTCACTAAAATACAAGTTTTAGTGATGCATCAACAAGAACAAAATTGAAGATCTATTAGTTGATGCAGCAAAGTAATGAAGACATTGCATATGAATCAATACTTAAGGTACATTGAAATTAATTTTGACTTGTGTTGTCTTTGGCATGTTTTGTCAAAGAGGGAGAGTTTACTGTCACATCTTTCTAAAATTTGCATGAAAAAGAGAGTGTATACAAGAGGGAGAGATTACTATGAAAGAGGGAGATTACTATATTTGAGGAGTTTTGTGGAATGAAATGTAAGAGGGAGAAGCATTCTATCAAAAAAAACTTATTTTCAAATTTCATTCTACTATGACATGTTGTGTTTTCATCAATGCCAAAGAGGGAGATTATTGGATACAATTGTTCAATTGTGTGTTGTCTTTGGTGTTACACAAATATCATATCAGTTATCAATCAGAGTCTATCGAGCTCAGTTAGTCAAGAAGGAAAAAGACAGAGTCTACCGAGCCTAGAAGGTTAGCAAAGAATATTTACAACATCTACTAAGTGTTCTCAAACTTTACCTTGTGTAGATAGTTGTTACTGAGCTTTCAAGGTTACCAAAGGAAACTTAGTGTCTACCAAGCTTACTTAGTAATCAAAGGAAAATATGGCAAAGAACAGTTCTTACTGAGCTCTCACGATCAGCAAAGGAAATTCAATTCTTACCAAGTTCACTTGATAGCCAAAGTATTTCATACAATTTTTAGTATTAACCGAGTTGAGATGGTTAACTCAAGAAATTATTTTTGGAGCAGTGTTTATCGAGCAGGGTCGACCAATGAAGGATTTTATTGTTTTGGGTAATAAAGTTTATTTGTTTAATGTAATATTTGTAGTTGACTGATGTATGGTTTATTGGTAAATGTAACTTGTAATTGAGCCAACTTGACAATTTGTAATGTATAAATAAAAGGTCAAGTTGTGGATTCTAATTGGAAGTAACAAGTATGCAATGAGCTAATTGTGTGAAGAGGTAGTGCAAGTGAATTTTCAAGAAGGATCAAATATCCTTGAGGAGAAGCAGAGTTGTATTTGATCAGTGAGGATCTATTGAAGCAAAGAAGATATCTATATCAATTGCATCTCATTCAAGTCACTTATTGTTATTTTCTCACCATTGTAATATTACTTCCTAAATCTCTTAACAAAGTTGGTTTAATAGCCATTTTGTAAATCCTTTAACAAGGCAGACAGTTCAATTGAATCATTCTAAAGACCTCTAGCAAGGCCACTCCTAGTAGGGTGATTAAATCCTCTAACAAGGTCACACCTAATAGTGTGTTTTGTAACCTTTAACAGGGTTGGCTCCTAATAGGGCTCACTTCAAAATAGTCAAAATTGGTAGCTAGTTACTTGGTGGTTTTTCCCATATTTGATTTCCATGTTAAATCTAGTGTCTCTTGTGTTCATGTTATTTATATTTTGCATGCATGTTAATAATTTTGAATGCTTAAAAATCAGTAACAAGTTAATCTATCGAGTTATAGCATTTTTGTGAATGTTTACTGAGTGACAACAACAACTTGTTTGACATCTAAGGGATCTATGGATTTATTTTTGTGGTGAATGATTCACCCCCTACCCTCTTAGTTACTCCATCTATAATTCCAATAGTCAACCTCCTCTATATGGTGATAGGTGAGAGGATCACCCTAGCTTTAAACCATAGGCTCCTCTAGCTACCTATCACTCTGCCCAATCGAACTGAAAGTTGCAATGTGCTCCCAGGCTTACACTTGTAATAGACTAGGGAAACCCACACTCCTCCCCTTGTTGCACCATATTCCCTTGTATACTATCTAATGAAGATCCTAATATAAGTTGGCCAACATCAGTGGGCCCCATATCACTAGGACTCCATCATCCACAATGTAAATAACCATTAGAATCAATGTCAAAGTCACTACTATACCACCTTTCTTTGGGGCAATATACCCCGACACTAGCCTACGTACATAAAAATAGATCCTCTAACCCACAACCACATGATCCAAATGCTTGTCTAAAGAAAATTGGCCCCTTCAGTTATGGAACTCAACTCTAGGCCCCACTAGTCATTGGAAAACCACCTCTCCTCTGATCTCCCTAGTTGTGATCACTGGCATACCTCACACTAGTAGATGAAAGATCTTGTACAGTTCTCTAGATTCATCCTCATCTTACCTATCGACAGATAAAATGTGGCATTCTCACTATGCCAGTGCTCACACAATATTGTCACCATGGCCATATAGGTGTGAGAGCATGGTAGTCTGACTAGGTATCTAAGGCCAATGGCGTCGATCCTTTCCTAGTTTGTTGGTGTGAACTACTCCCCAATACATAGCACAAAAATACATAATTCTTCTGACACCAATGCATCCAATGACCACTACATCCACAAAATAACACATTGTCAGATCTACTTTCCCTTAAACCTTTCTACCTCAATTTTTTTCCCACCCACTTAGTACCTTACTTTTTCCCCACATTCCCACAAGTGGGTTTGCATTCTACGAGCCATCTTCATCCTTGTTTTCTCATTGCTTTATTTTTTAGCAAGATCGCTCCTTAACATTTTGTAATCCCACCTAACCCTAGCCTATGTTCTCCTTACCCAACCTACACCCTTGCTTTCTCGCAGCTATAGATCATTGCAAGAACCCATCCTATCCTTCTCCCCTCCTAGCCAATTTTCCCCACTCCTATGTTGAATTTCTCTTAACCTACCCTTCCCTACAAGACCACATTCCCACTAACTAGAAGAAATTCCCATTGCTAACATCGCTAACCCATAGAAAATTCGAAGTAATTTTTCATTGTCGTAATAACTGCTAGCCAATTTTGTATTCTTACAAAAATGACTTCTGACCTATTTTTAAACCCTTCCCTATAGACTTTTTGTGGGATCACTATCATGTTGATCCCTACTCTGATCCTATCAGACTTGTGCCTATATGAATACACTTTCTAAACTTTGGGAATGCTATAAAAGAAAATGCAAAAATTACAAAGTGGAGTTTTCTGCGCCTACTGATTGGTCTAGTGTCCAATGTGCTCGCATATGTCATACCACATCTATCTAATGCTTTGATTGTCCCTATGTAGCCTTCGCGTCATCTAAATTAGAACTCCAAATTGCAATATCTTGTCATAGGTATGAGAGAAAATAAACCTTTCTAGCCCTCTTAAACCACCTTATAGGCCCCTTGTGGTGCCCTATTATAGGCCCCTTGTGGTGCCCTATTTCCCTCTTTGACCCCTCCAATGACCCCCTCTTTCTCCAATCTTGTTATTTTTGCAATTTAATTGCCATTTTACCACTCTTTTAGTCCTTCTACATCCTCCTGCTCAGTTTTGCTTATTGTAACTTTTCAAAAAGTCATCAAGCCTCATTTTCTCTCCCTACTACCTTCATGAGGGGGCATCACATAGTCCATTATTTCCTCTTGTACTCGAGACCAAGGAAATTTTTTTCGTTTAAAAATCTTCTTCATGTCATCTATATTCAATTTTTTTTTGAAATAGTGTTGTCCCAACACTATTTCAAAGAGAGGAAAAATGTAGACACCAAAATCTAATTACATTGCTAGGTAATCTAATTTAGTCATCTTCTAAGACATTATTGATTAAATATTAAATATTTAATTAATTAATCATCATCCCTTAATTAATTAATTTAATTAAGTATAGTCTGATTGATAAAATTAAATGACAACCCAAAATCAAATTATCAATAAATCCCCATTCCTCTATTAAATTAAATAAATGCAAAAATCTATTTAATTTAAAACAACACCTCCCTTTTAATAAATAAATCATGTAATAAATCAATTTCAAATCCCTAACCATCCTTAAACCCTATTAGTACCCTAAGCCAACTCTTTCACCCATGCTAACGTTGTTGTGCTAGCTAATTAACCTACCTCATTAAGCCGAAACCCACTTACTTCCTAATCCTGTTCGTAGCCAAACCTAATACCCCTCCTAAACATGTGCACAACTTTAAGCAAGGGTTAAGACTTTCTAACCCAAATCAAAGTCAAAAGTCTCCCCTATCCTCTCACATTCCTATCCAAGAGCATTATTGGCTCTTACATTCCATAAATGCCCTTATATGTCTCTTACACCCTTCTTCCACACTCCTCCCCCATGATTCCCTTTGACCCCCCACTTTGAACATCCAATCCCCTTGTGACACTTGTCACAAGGCTAGAGCTTTGAAGAAGAATAATCCAAGATCTTTGAATAAGCACAATCCATGTGCTCTTCCTTCCTTGCATCCTAGCCCTTCTTCACCCTTTCTCCATCCTCACATCCTAACCCTCTATCTCACTACCCCTTAGCCTAAAAATTGAGTTGTTCCCCTCTCATAATTCATTAAACTTTCATGAAAACTTATGATGCCTCATTAACCACTACAACACAACCATTTTACATCCTCACCATGTCAAATTCTATACACACCTACATTGTTGAATCCTTCATCCACCTCCATGCTTGATCAAAAACTCACCACTTGAAGCTTGAGCACACATCCATTCATACTTAGACATATTGAAAACATCAAGGTCACACTTGGGGAGATTACCATTATTGGTTTGCCTACTTCAACAATGTTTCCTTCATCTCATCATAAGTGTAGCTAATTTACTTAGTTGTGAATGTTAGTCTAATTAGTAATGTTCTTTGCACACTAGTTTAATAGCCCTACACCATCAAACATTCAGCCTTGTTCATACCAAGAATTATCTACTATTATGAATCAAATTGGAATTAAGTATTAGACAATACATGCATGTGCCAATGATCACATTCTATATCATAAACAACATAATGCCCTGATTGTCACATTAGTAGATATTAGCTAGATCAAATAATAAAAAAGGTGCCTCACAAGGTTCTTCATTATATTCTCATTATTCCATATCTTAAACAATTATTTAGGTGCACTAACTTGACTTAATTTATTGATTACCATGCACACAATAGAAGTCAAGATGATATTATGCAAATTCTGAAGCTTTGATTGATAGTAGATGATGACAATCCATTTAGAGATATGAGTGTTGGATGTAATCATTTAATTTTATGTTGTCTTTCATACTACACAAATTTGAAGTCTTTTACCTCAATTGAGCTCACTTGAGCATTGAAGGATATTTCCTGTGTATGTTGAGCATTCTAGGAAAGTAAACATAGAACCAATGTTAACTAAGTTAACTTAGTTGCCAAAGGAAGTTGACATGGAACTGGTGTTAACCAATCTCACTCAGTTACGAAAGGAAGTCTAAAGGAAATTCTTTTCAATGTTAGTGTTGACCAAGTTGGGTTGTCTAACAAAGGATTTTCTTGTATCACTATATTTAATCTACCAATTTTTTTGGTTAGTTCTAGCTGACACATGGGATGAATTTCATTTTTTTGAAAGTGTATTCAAGCAGACTTGACAAGGTAAAACATATAAACACAAGGTCAATTTGACGATTGAATTATGAAAAAGCATGAGATTGAAAAGATAAATCAAGGAAGAAAATTAGAAGGGTATCAAAGTATCTGAGTTGATCAAGCTACAAAGAACTTTTTGATCAAGGAGGATCAAGTATTCAAGAAAAAATAGTTTTATTAGCATTTGGTTCAAGTCATTGTTACACTCTAATAATTGTAGTAGTGAATCAAATCTACTAACAAAGTTAGCCTAACAACTAATTGCTAACTCCTCTAACAAGGTGGCATTTCTAGATTGAAGTGTCTAAAGACCTCCAACAAGGCCACTCGTAACATGGTGAACTAAATATTTTAACAAGGTCACACCTAAAAGTTTGTATTTTAACCTTTAACAGGGTTGGCTCCTAACAGGGCTCAATTCAGAAGAATGAAAAATAGTAACTAGTTTCAATTGGTGGTTTTCCCAAATTGGGTTCCCAATTTCAGTCTTAGTGTCTCTTGTGTTCATTTTATTTTCTTTATAATTCAATAACTAAGTTAATTATGGTTAAACACACTAAACATCTTAAGAAGTGATTATTTTAGTTTTTTCCAAGTGACAATAATTCTTAGTGTAAACCGAGTGTTCCTGTGCAACTGAGTTACAATAATATTTTAGTTTGAACAAAGTTTTGGTTTTGTATTATATTAAAATCTTAAAAGATCTAGGATTTATTTTTGTGGTAACTAATTCACCCCTCCCCTCTCAGTTACTCCTCTTATATTTCCAACAATTGGTATCAAATCTTTTGGTGCTTGTAGAGAAAGTTTTGAGGACCTAAGATAAAGATCAAGATATCTTACAAAATGGAGATTCTTATGCTGAAGAGAGATAACTTCTAAGCATGGTAGGAACTCATGAAGCTCCATTTGGAAGAAATTAGTAACACAGGCCTAAAATATCTAGAGAATAAATATGTAGCTCCTACTAGAACTTTGACTATGGATCATATTGTTGAAAAGGAGAACCGTAACAAAATGATGATTGACATTGCTTCCACTCTCAATTATGCTGATGTTGATGAAGTCAAAGACCATGTTACTACTCATGAAATGTGGAATAAGATGAGGGATATCTATGGAGGTGATGACAATGTTAAGAAAGCCAAGGAAAAAAGTCTTAAAGGTTAATTTGACCAAATGAAGATGAAAGAAGATGAGAACATTGCACAGTATAGTGAAATTATCAAAGCTAGTGTGAGTACAATCAGAGCCTCAGGTGGGAAATTGATTTTGTAATAGTGGTCAACAAGGTACTTAGAACTCTTCTTCTTGTTTATGCAATTAGAGTGTTAGCTATTCAAGAAATGAGATGTGATCCTAAGAATGATATAATTTAAGATGCACTAGTGGAGAGGTTGACAACATTTGAGTTAGATAACTTTGATAATTATACTCCTAACTCTAGTAACCTTGAGTCTACATTTCAAGCCAATCTATCACTCAAAAATAAAGCTACAAAAAATAAAATCAAGAAGTGTAATAGTGAAGATGAAGATGGTTTTGATGATGATCTTGAAGTTGTTGATGCTCTGCTTGTAAGAATATTTCCCAAAAGAAAATGAAAAATTCCTTTGATTTATTTTTCTTGTGAAGAAGTTGGTCACATTGTTGCACGATGTCCAAATAAAGAAGATAAAGAAAAAAAGAAGAATGAAAAGTACAAAGGCAAGAAATATTTCAAAAGCTACACAGACTACAAGGATAAAGGTAAGAAATCTTGTTAGATGGCTAATGATTCTAATAGTAGTGATGAAGATGAAATGGTTTACATTATTATTAAGGATGAATCAAATGATGAAAATGATAAGATGGCCCTCATGTCTCATGTTAGTAAGAATAATACATGAATCATTGATAGTGGTTGTTCTCATCACATGACTAGTGATACATCTAAATGTGAGCATTTGGAACACTATGATGGTGGGAGTGTTAGATTTGGAAATGATGAAACTTGTTATGTGAAAGGAAAAGGTTGTATTGCACTAACCAATGAACTCATATGTGAAAATTCTTATTGGGTTGAAGGACTAAAACATAACCTACTTAGTGTGACACAATTGAATAACATTGAATTCAAGGTACAATTCATGAATAGGAAAGCCAAGCTACTAGATGGAAAGGGAAATATAGTTGGGATTGAAAGCCAAATAAGAGGTAATATATTCTACATAGATCTAATTGAAAAATCTTGTTTCATAGAAGAAATTTGGTTATGGCATGAAAGGTCATGTCATGTGAATTTTGATAACCTGGTCAACATAATCAATAATAAAAGGGTTAGGGGCATTCCAAGCTTAGACAAACATGATACGGCATGTGTAAAAATTATCATATTAGAAAGATGGGAAAGACAAGTTTTAGAAGAAAGAATTATCTATTTGAAGAAGTCTTGGAGCTAGTTCATACAGACCTTTGTGGACCTATTGGGATATAAAGATACTCTAGAAATAAGTACTTTGTTTTCTTTGTTGATGATTATTCTAGGATGATGATAGTTATGTATTTAATAGATAATCAGAAGCTTTTAAAAATTTCAAATGGTATCTGGCAAGAGTTGAAGAAAGTAACAAGAAAGAAACTAAAGTTTCTAAGGTTAGATACAAGAGGTGAATTCATCTCAAATGAATTCAATGAATTCTACAATAAAAGAGGAATCAAAAGACATGTATTTCCACCTGGTACACCTCAATAGAATGGCATAGCAAAGAGAAGGAATAGACCAATTATGGATAGTGCAAGGACACTAATGATGGAAAATAATGTTGCTATTAAATACTAGAGGAAAGAAATCAACATTGTAGTTCATACCTTGAACCAAGTTTAACTAAAGAAGAACTTAGATCAAAGACCTTATGAATTATGGAATGGCCAAAAACCTAATGTTTTTTATTTCAAAGTATTTGGAAGAAAATGTTATATCCTGAAGGAGTCAAGAAAAGGAAAATTTGATGTGAAAAGTGATGAAGGCATAGTCTTCAGATACTGCAATAAGAGAAAAGCATGAAAATGTTTGAATCTATCTACTCACAAAGCTATAGAAAGTGCACATGTAAAGATTGATGAATTTGCTAAAGAGTGTAAAGAACAAAGTAGAAAAGAACTTGAAAACTACAAAAAATTTATTTACTATGAACTTGATACTTTACCTAAAGTTCAAGAAAACTAAGTAATCTTCACCACTTGAGTCCCCAAAATCCCTAGTTTAGCTTGAGTTATAGCTAGTGCAACCTGAGTGACATTCTGAAGGACTAGAATCATAATTAGAAGCACCTGAGTTTTAGCCAGTGCAAACCAAGTCATCTAATGGACTCAAGTTACAGACAATGGGACCTGAGCATGATTCAAAAGACCAAGGTGAGACAAGAGAATTTAGAAAGGAGCCTAGACTTGCTGGATATGTAAGAAGGAATCATCCACACAAGAAAATTATTGGAGATTATTCAAAAGGCATAATGACAAGAAAAAAATTAAAAAGGTATGTGTTTTCTTACTGAGTTTAAATCTATAACTAGTAAAGATGCATTAGAAAATGAAAGTTGAATTGAGGCAATGAATGAAGAGATCGATCAGATTGAAAGAAACAAAACTTGGACTCTTGTTCCTAGACCCAAGGACAAGGATGTAATTGGCACAAAATGGGTATTAAGAAATAAGTTGAATGAGAATGGAGAATTTTCAAAAAATAAGGAAAGGTTAGTTTGCAAGGGTTATGCTCTAGAAGAAGGTATTGATTATGGAGATAACTTTGCTCTTGTTGCTAGATTAGAAGGTGTTAGAACATTGCTTGCATATGCAACACACAAAGTATTCAAAGTATATCAAATGGATGTGAAATCAACATTCTTGAATATAATCTCAAAAGAGGAAGTCTACATTGAGCAACCAAAAGGTTTCATTGATCCTCAAAAAAGGGATATGGTTTGCAGATTACACAATTCCTTGTATGGTCTCAAACAAGCCCCCAGAGCCTAGTATGAAAGATTACATAATTTTCTCATAAATTTCAGTTCTCAAAGGACTAATGATAACAACAAACTATACATCAAAGAAGGACTAGATAAGAAGATAGTTTTGGCAGAAATCTTTGTAGATGATACATTATTTACTAGAAATGATGACTTGTGCAAATATTTTTCTATAGAGAGGAGTAAAGAATTTGAAATGTCAATGTTTGTAGAGATCAAATTATTTATTGGCTTTCAAATTCAATAGAGTAAGGATGGTTTCTACATTAATCAATCAAAATACATCAAGGAGATATTGAAGAAATTTGGAATGGAGGATTCTAGACCAATTGGAACACCTATGTCTACTGGACATAAGCTTTCTAGAAATGATGATTCCAAGGAGGTAGACCAGACTACATACAAATAAATGACTGGAAAAGTTCAATATGTAGTGCATACAAGACTTGATATAGCATTAGTAGTTGGTATGGTGGCTAGATTTCTACTAATCCTAAAGAAAATCATATGATAGTAATAAAAAGAATCATGAGATATCTAAAAGGTACTAAAAATTATGGTTTTTGGTATAAAAGAGGATGCAACTTTGAATTGAAAGAATTCACTGATGTTGATTGGGCATGAAGTGTTGATAATAGGAAGAACGCTAGTGATGGAGCATTCTTTCTTGGAAAGAGGCTAGTATCTTGGACAAGCAAGAAGAAGAATTGTATCTCTCAGTCTATAGTAGAAGAAGAATATGTTGCTACAACAATCAATTGTTCAAACATTGTGTTATTCAAACAACTATTATTAGGTATGAAGGAGGAGATCAAGGACCCAATTGTTATCTTCTTTGATAACACTAGTGCAATCAATATATCCAAGAATCTAGTGATGCATACCAGGACCAAGCACATTGTAATAAAATATCATTTCTTGAGAGAATTTGTGCAAGACAAGGAGGTCAAATTGGAATGTGTCAATACAACAGAATAGATTGTAGACATATTCAGCAAGCCATTACATAAGGATTCATTTTTGTATCTAAGAGGTAACATAGGGGTAATTCACCTATCTAAAGCTCACAAATCATATTTTAGTGATGCATCGATTGAGCACTTTGAAGATCAGGCAAGTTGATGCAGTATTAAAAAATCAAACTGCATATGAATTAGTACATTGGGTACATGGAAACTACATTGACTATTTTCTTTAGCATGAGATGTCAAAAAGGGAGAGTTTGTCAAATGAGAGAAATTTTGTATCACTAAGGAGGGAGAGTTTTTTAAATGTCAAAGAGGAGAGTTTTCTATCAAAGGGAGAAATTGCAATATTTATAATTAGAGAAATCAAAGAGATTGATGTCAGAGATTTCAGAGGGAGTTCACACTGATGGAGGGGAGTTCTCATGGATGAGAATTAGAATAAAACTAAGGGTATTATTTTTACTTCTAGTTTTTCTCTAAAATTTCTTTGTATCATGACATGTTGTCTTGCCATCAATGCCAAAGAGGGATATTTTTGGATACAATCACTTATTTATATGTTTCCTTTGATGTTACAAAAATGTCAAGTCTTTTATCGAGCAATCGGTGTTAGCTAAGCTCACTTGGTTGTTGAAGGTTGTTTCCTTTATATGCTAAGAATTCTAGCATAGACAACACAAAACCAATGTTAATCAAGTTAACTTGGTTACTAAATTAAGTTTGTATGGAACCAATGTTAATTGAGCTCACCTGGTTACCAAAGGAAGTCTAAAGGAAAGTCTTTCTAAATTAGTTTTGACTGAGTTGGTTTAGCTAACGAAGGATTTTCCTATATTAGTATATTTGATCTTAAAATTTTGTTGGTTAGTTCTAGCCAAAATATGGGATGAATTTCATTTGTTTGAAAGTATATTCAAGCTAACTTGACAAGGTAAAATATATAAATATAAGATCAAGTTGAGGATTAAATTATGAAGAAGCATGGGATTGGAAAAATAAATCAAGGAATCAAATTAGAAGGATATTAGACTATCCAAGTTGAGCAAACTAAAAAGAAAATTTTGATCAAGGATGATCAAGTATTCAAGCCATAATAGAGATCTGAAATCAAAAAAAAAATTTGCATCAGTAATCAAGTCAAGTCATTGTTGCTCTCTAATATTTGTAGCTATGAATTAAATCTCTTAACAGAGTTATCCAAACCTAATGTAGCTATTTTCCAAATCCTCTAACAAGGTGGAATTTTTACATATAAGTGTCCAAAGACCTCTAATAGGGCCACTCCTAATAGGGTGAACTAAATCCTTTAACAAGGTCACACCGAATAGTGTGTTTTGTAAACTTTAACGAGGTTGGCTCCTAATAGGGCTCAATCAAAAGACTGAAAAATAGTAACTAGTTGCAATTGGTGGTTTTCCCAAATTGGGTTTCCATGTTCAATCTTGGTGTCTCTTGTGTTCATGTTATTTTATTTATGATTCTACAACTAAGTTAATTAAGGTTAAATACATTAAACATCTTAAGAAGTGATTATTTCAGTGTTTGTCAAGTGACAATAATTATTAGTGTAAACCAAGTGTTCCTATGTAAACTAAGTTACAATAGTATTTCAATTTCAATAGAGTTTTAGTTTTGTAGTGTATTGACATCTTAAGGGATCTAAGATTTATTTTTGTGGTAATTGATTCATCCCTCCCCTCTCAGTTACTCCTCTTATATTTCCAAAAAATGAGATCTATTTACCTAGTATGGCATGTTTTTATTATTAACAATAACATTCCTCCTTGGATGTCCATAAAGACGGAGCACATATTGTTGTCAATGATTGTACCAGCTATTTTTCATTTAATAGTTATCTAAATTAATTTATAAATACCGCATCAAAATGGTCATAATAATTACGTAATGTTTATGTTTATTCAACTACATAAGTACTAAGTTAAAGATATGAACATGTAAATTGAGCCCCTTACTGACAAGTTGTTGAAGTTGTTGTTTAGTGTGGAGCCTGATCAGTCCCCAAGTGGGAGATTGTTAGATTGTGGTGACTGATCAGGAAAGTACTGTACATACTTCATAAATAGTGGATGGCCGACATATGGCCAACATGTTATAACCCTAAAGTGGTTTAATACTTGTATAAAAAGGGCTTAGGGTTGGGTATTTTTCATAATGTTGTGATACGAAATTGGTTCTTGCAGCAGTATTGAGCTGTAAGGTATTACAGATTGTAATCAAGTTGTAATCACTGGATTGTAATAAGATCGGACTTGTTGTTTGGTAAACATAGCCCAGGGATTGGGTGAACTACGTTAAATCTTGGTGCCTTGTGTTCATTTCTGTGTGTTCTATTATTTTCTGTTATTGGTTATATTTGCATGTAGTTTTTATTTCTATCTGTGGTTTACCCTAACAAGTGGTATCAGAGCAAGGTTTTCTTTCAGTTATCCTCTGCAGGAAAGTCTCACGGTTAAGTGGGAGTCTCACAGTTGAGTGGGAGCGATGGTAGATGAGGGTAAGTTGAGGGTTGACAGGTTTAATGGGCAGAACTTCCAGTTATGGAAGATGCAAATGGAAGACTATTTATATCAGAAGGATTTATGGAAGCCGTTGGAAGGAAAAGCCAAAAATCAGGGAATTATGTTAGAGTTTGAATGGGATCTTTTGGATAGAAAGGCACTCGAAAGCATTCGATTATGCTTGGCACCATTGGTGGCATTTAATATTACAAAAGCAAAGACGACAGAAGATTTGATGAAAACCCTAGCGACACTGTATGGAAAGCTCTCCCCTTCAAATAAGGTATTTCTCATGAAGCGTTTATTTAATATGAAAATGGCAGAAGGTGGATCTATTGCATATCATTTAAATGAGTTTAATACTATTACTAGTCAATTATCTTTTGTGGGTATCAATTTTGATGAAGAAATTAGGGTTCTCTTGATTTTGTGTTCTTTGCCTGAAAGCTGGAATGGCTTGGTAATGGCAGTGAGTAATTATGTTCTCAAGACCTTCGGTTGTGAAGCTTTTTCTTATATAGACTCTGAAAATAGAACCAAGCTAGAAGCTAAATCAAAGAAATGTGTCTTTGTTGGATATGGCATTAAAGAATTTGGTTATAGGCTTTGGGATTTTGAAAATCTTAAAATTATTAGAAGTCGGGATGTCATATTCAATGAAAAAGTGTTGTAAAAAGATCTGTTGCAGCAACATGAGAAGAAAGAAGATGATTATGTAGTGCTGGATGATACTACAAAAGCTAATGTTCCAGCCATTCCTCATGATGTGCAACAACTGTAACAACAAATACCAGACACACCAATGAATGTTAGACGGTCAACAAGGCAAATTAGACCTCCACAAAGGTTTTCTCCCTCTTTGTATTCTATTTTACTTATTGATGTTGGTGAACTTGAAAGTTATGATGAAGCTATGTAGGTGGATACTAAGATTTAGTGGGAGTCTGCAATGAAAGATGAAATGGACTCTTTGCTGAAAAATAAGTCATGGGTTCAAATCTCCCTGGTGCCTTCCCGACCCGTGTAAGCACCTGGTATGCACGTTGCACCAAAAGCCATGACTGTTAGTGAACATGGAACACCACATAATTAACCACCTATGGGCAGGGGAGTGCGTCACATCGCCCAACAGAAGTTATGGAATGGGTCACTATGCATGACATGTCTAGACCAAGAGGACAAAGATAATTTTAGTTCCATGTAATGCTTGTATGGACAATACATGATGCCCTTAGGCTAACTAATTTTTGTAGTATGGTTTATTGTTAAGGTCACATATGTTTGGTATGTTATAGTGCTTACTCATTATTATTGTATGTTTAAGTTACATGTGATAATTGTACATCATATTTTAGGTCTTTAGATAAAGGGAAAATTTTCATGTCCAATTTACAGTCCAAAGATGAAATATCATCATTCAAGAAGTTTACGAAAGTAGGTGTTCTATGAGTTTAAGCACTTTCTCCACAATAATCATAAGTATCAAATTACTGAAAAACATCTTTTTAATGAGAAATAAGAGACAACATCAATGCCACAAAGAACAACATGTCCAATTTGTGGTCCGAAGATGAGATATCATCATTCAAGAAGTTTACAAAAGCAGGTGCTTGATGAGTTTAAGCACTTTCTCCATAATAATCATAAGTATCGAATTACTAAATTTTTTTTTTTTAATGAGAAAGAAGAGACAACATCAAGGCCACAAAGAATGACACCTCATTTGTGGAAGTTGGAATACAATAGACTAAATCATTGAGGTAACGTCATTCCATCTGATGATTTTTGTTTGAAATTTATATTTTAATATTGTCTTTTATTTAATAATGATGTAATTGATGCTTGTAAAGGTCGTCAAGGCATTAATGACCAACTTCCTAGAGGAATAAAAAGCTATCCTACTTAATTTAGTAGGTTTTGTACTACAAGAATCTCTCAATCATGCATTTGTTTGATGCTATGCATATTGGAAAGAATGTAACAGTGACACTATGAAAAATATTGGATGGTAGGCATGACAAGAAAAAAATTGTCAAAACTTGTAATCACATTCATGAATCCAATTATGTACTAAAAATTTTCATTGAATCAAATAGCAATGGAGACCACATAAATACAAGTTCTCTTCCTTAATTATTAATGGATTAGCAAAGTGATGCATTAAAAGAAGTCATAAAAAAAATTCCCATAGGATTTGCTGCAAATATATGAGTCTTGTATCAAATAAAGGTGCTTTTGGGCCAAGGTTGAAAAAACATGATTGGCGTACCTTCGTCAAGGTAAGTCATGTTGTCTATTTATAATATATTTGTAAAATTGCATGTACTTTTTATTGCATTACATTATAAGATATTGAAAATATAATTTTTTAATTATTCTAGTATGTCCTACCTCTATCCCTCCCACACCAATTTAACAATAGTGTGAAACAAGCTATATATGATCTTGGAAAATACAAATTTTAAGGGGAGTGCTTGATGGGAAAAGGTAGATAAAGAAAGTGATAGGTAATTATAAGATGTTATTATAGTTTATTAATTCTTATAAATGTTCAATATAAGTTGTTTCTAAGTGGTCTATTTTTTTTCTATATAGTTGGTCATGAGTGAGATTCACTACATTTGTATATTGCAAACAATCTTTGATTAGATGATAGTATGGATTCAACAATCTTAAAAAAATGGTTGCTGATCATAATGGAGATCCCAATGTTATGCCAATGGTACTTGATCTAATTTTGGTTGAAGAGGTAGGAAGGTACTTATATGATTACTAATCATGACCCATAAGTTTAATATCAACTCATGGATCGATGCAAATAATCTTGATATGTTTAAATCTTTGCAGATCAAAACCCACAAAGCTATGTACTACCATGGCCTTAGATTTTGCATAAAAATGTTACATAAAATGAGGAAAACTTGTGATTTTAGGATAAGTGTAGTCTTTGAGGTCACTAATATTTCATCTAAAAATTACATACATCCTCAACAATCTAAAAATTGATACTAGGACATTTTGGATGATATACTTGAGTGTGACTTTAACTCATTCAAATTAGTTCTATTTGTTGTCAAATGGTACAAGCTATGGTTGAATCAAAATGATCCTGATAGGACTATTATTGAAAATGATAGTGGATTTACAATGATTAATACAAGGTCATTTAAGCCAATTGAAGATGAGCACTATGTTCTTCCAAGACAATGTGAGCAAGTGTTTTACTTTTTCGTTCCACATAAATTGGGTTGGTCATTTGTCGTTAGACATGATCCATGATGAAGGTGGGTAAAGTATAATGTTATGGAAGAAGAAGATACTAAAGAATCAGAACATGAATTGAATGATGATTAAGAATGAGTATTACAAAATGATGATGATGAAAAAGAAGATGATGATGATTTTGTTGATGCTAACGATGATGGTGATGATGATGACAATCATGATGATGATTATGCTAATGAAGATGGTGATGACAAAGGAAATTATGGTCATGATGATGATGGTCATGATAATGGTAATGAAGATGGTGGTGGCATTGGTCATGATGATGATGATGATAATGAATGGGACAAGTATGATGATGATGTCGATGATAGTCACGATGATGACATGGATGAAGAGGATGATCAATGTCACATAGTAGGTATTGATTTATTCATAGAAATTTTATGACTTGTATGTTTTTATAATTAAGTTATAATGTGTTGAACTCTAATGTCATGGAGTATATAAATTTTTTTTGCATAGGTACCACACACAAAGTAGAGGTAGCATACATATCATGTAATTTTTGGCTAACTTAAGATAAATGATTTACCTATGCACAAAATTTAACACCTTTGACTGGGATCATGCACAGTGACATGGATTGATAGGTATAAGTCAATAGACCCTATAGATGCAATTTATTATTTGCAGTAGAAACTTTACCATCCACATCAAATTTAGTCCTACTATGTCTCTCATTTGATGAATTGTAGGTATCACCAAATAGGTATTTGTATGATTTGTCTTCCTCAAATGAGGAAAATGCAAGAATAGAAGAGAAAAGTGAGACATCTAGTAGGTATAAAATAGGGATATCAACCAGAGGTCAAAATATTAGAAGAAAATTCAATAAACAAAAATAATTTTACTTGCTGAGTGTGATAATGAGACCAAAGAAGACAAGAAGGTTCTCTTATGATGCAGTGCAAGGTAGGATTTTCCCCAAAGGAGATGTCCTAGCCCCCAACTATATAACCACATAGTGGAAACACAACCAAAAGAAATAATAATGCAAGGTCTAATACCAAATCACTATCCTTTATTCATAAAATATAACTGATTACATCCAATATGCCTGGCTATAAGGCCTTTCGAGTTAGGGCCAAATACAAATAGAAAATTACAAAATTAGTTCTACAAGATCCAACAAGATCCAAATTACAACCAATCTCAGCTAGTCCAGATACACAACTATATAAGAACACCAAGAAGAATCCACACTTATACTCGCAAGTCCACCAAGAGATCCTCTAGTTCCTAAGCCACAGTTCTAGTTCCTCAAATTTGCATCTATCCTTCATTCCATCCCCAGTCTCACTCTGACTAAAAGACTCCCCAAGACCCCTACTTATACTGACCTAAGCAACAAGTCAAACTAGAACGCAAATTAAGTACTAGTATATAAATTAAATGCCACAAGTCGGCCTGCAACAACAATTAAATGTCCAGAAATTGATATCTAAGCAAAATCATGATATCTTCTAGCTCTGATTGAATTAGAACTTGTGCTTCAAACCATAGGTAGAAATATATGTCCTCAAAAAATCTTAAATTTACAAAGGCTGATTCTCCAAGGAAAAATGTGCATTCACCCTAAAATTCATGTACAACAGATTGTTCCACAAAATTGCTAGAAATTGATACTTTAGGAGAATTTTCATATATCCCAACCTATAATTAATGAGGACATTGTTACCACATTTTGTTTGCCCCGCAAAATTTCAAAATTTGAATCTTACCCCGCCCAATGGTCATCTCCCTGATTACTAGTATTTTAATACCCACGAAGATATCAAAATTACCTCAGTTCTGAACCTTATGATATTTCTGCACCTCACAAGTTCTCCGCTGTTAGATCAAGGCCGATCAATGGTCATCGCCATCTCACTATGATGAATTTGTGCAAGGGTTACGATGGCGACATAGTGACTGGTCGACGCGTGTCTGGTGGGTCCAACTTGTAGGGCAGAGGATGGCGCAGGTCAAAAAAATTTTATCGCGGGTCAAAAATGTTCTGTGGTGACATAGCGCTCGTTGAAAAAGGTGTGCCGACGATGATGAGTCAGCATGTTCAGCGGCAAGGTTTGGTGGGCTGGAGAAGATAAACAGTGAGATTTCAGGCAAGCGGTTGGGTTATGTTAGGTACTTCATCTGCCCAGTTGGCAGAGTTTGGTGTCATGGCAGCAAATCAGAGGGAGCCACGTGCGCCAGATCTTTAGTTCAGCTAGCACAATCAAGGGACAAGTCTTCACGATCGTCAGATCTACAGAGATCTACGGCTGGCGCTATCTCGCCATCAGAAACTACTCGGGAGATAACATGGCAATGTAGCGACAGGGCGCCACGTGTCCTAGTGGGACCGTATTTCATGCTACCAGCGTAGTAGGGATTAAATGACTGATGGACCAACAGGGAAGTGCCACATGTACCGCAGGCCCAACGAATTAAAAAGGAGGAAGGTGGTAGGAAGGTGGGTTTTTGTGACTGTTAGATTAGAGAAGATCAACGACTGTTGCCATGTCACCATGGTGAAGATGTGCAATCTTTACCATAGTGACGTAGCGACAGATCACCATGTGTCAGTGGGGCCAAGTCTCACCAGGGTGCAGTTGCTGAGGTGTTGCCAGGTGTCGGTTGGATATGACAGCAGTTGCAGAGGTGGCACCAAATATGATGGGCCTGGGGTAAGTACAGCGTGGTGTATGACGAGTCTTCACGATCATCGGATCTAGGCCGATCAATGGTCATCACCACCTCGCTATGGGTAAGTCACTCGAGGTTTATGTTGGCGACACAGTGCCTTGTTGACATGTGTCTCACTGGCTCGATCAAAAAGGATGGTCGGTGGCTGGTGATTAATGTAATTGTCACAATTAATATGAATATCTGCAAGGGTGGCACGGTTAGTCTGATGACAGAAGGTCAACCATGAAGACTTCCCTAGGTGGCAGAATGAAGAAAGACGATTGGCCCACATGACCCAATTGGCTCGTATAACCTGTTTGACTTGCTTCAACCCTGTTGATTAATGAACCAGGAAGCAAAGATGATCAATGTTATCTTGCGATCTGATCTTCATGATCAATTCTGACCTGCCTTAAATGAATGCAAGGCATAGGGAAACACTCCACCATCTCAGTCAATCCATCTACTGTGTCAGGATCATTCATTGGCACCACTTCTATCTACTGAAGGCGTTCCTTCAGTCGAATATCTAATTTTGTACTTCAGAACCATGCTCGAGTGTGATCTTTGATCGGATATTTTGGGGTTTAATGGCAGTAGTTGAGCAGTTAATGTAGAATCATTTCCCTCAGTTATGCCTAAACTATAAAGGCAATTTTATAATCTTTTCCAAGGGTCGACTCTTTCTGATTTCTCTGATATTGCTCTGCAACTCTCAGTGTAACATTCCATGTGCCTTTGAATTGAATGATTCTCTATTTTATCTCCCTCAGCCATTAATGTGTATGTGCATCCCTTTTGCCTCTCATTGGTGTATTGTCGAGATCTGTAGCCTGCATACTATATCTATTTTTGCCTACTGGATAATATATAAGTGAGATTCCTCTTTCGTTGTGTTATTCAGTTTGGTTTCTTGATCTGCATGAGGTTATTAGATCAAAACAAGCCTGTATGTATATCCTTAGTTTCATTCTGGTTCAATAGTGCATATATGGGCAGAAATGGGTCTAAACACTCTATTTCGGTGCATCACCTCCATAGTTTAGGTAGGCTAGAGTTGTTTTCTGCATCTCCTTCTTCCCCTTTTCCTTTTGAGAGTAGTTAGGTGTGCCCTAATAGTAAGAGGAAGCCAGCCTTCTCCGAAGACTCAACCTCGTAGTTCAAGTGCCATAGCTTGGAGGTTGTTTCCATGTTTCACTAGGTTGTCCTCGCGCATAGGCCCTGGACAAGGGTGCAAACCTAAGTGACAACAATTTTTGGCACGCCCGGTGGGACAATCCTATTGAAGATTTAAAGTCTACTAGTGTCAAAGAAGGAAGAATTTTAGAGATGAATGCTGAAGAGGTAGTGCTGGCTTCAATATTCAAGCCTTCAAGAGGCTGGTCCTTCAAAGTACTTGGCAAATTTGAACATCAACAAACCTGGTTCCAAGCCAAAGTTGGAATGATTCATGCCCAGAGCTGAAACTAGGGCGTCTTCTAGAGGTAAATTTCAATATCAAGAGCTTTCCCTTTCAAATCCTAGAAGAAGGAGGACTAGAATTTCATTATCACTAGTTAGGGGTGAAAAAATAGTTAATATACCTGTAAGATCTATCTCTACTCCTCCTACTATCCAAACTCAGCCTAGGTTGCCATCAACACTCATTAATAGAACACTTCTTTACATGGCATAGCCAAGAGTTCATGCTTTTTCCACCTTTAATGGTGGGAGTCCTCTATTATTAGCACAAAGACATAATATACCAGTATCTGCACTAAAAAGTATACCTGATTTTACTGGTGAGACTTCTATTTCCCCTTTAGAGCATATCCAAGAAGTAGCTAATGTTTGTAATATTCATGGTATTACAGAGGATGATGTTGCTGTCAGACTTCTAGCCTCATATTTAAAAGGAAAAGCATTACAGTGGTATAGGGGCTTAGCTCATGGTTCTATAACTAATTGGGATGAATTAGGAGCAGGATTATGCAAACATTTTGAGGATAAGAGTGACCATTTGTCAATATTAGAGAAGCTGACTACAATAAAAAGAGCCCCCCATGAGTGTATGACTGATTTTAATTATAGATTCCAAAAGACATGGGATAGAATACCTACTGTAGTGAAACCTACCACTAGTAATGCCTTCTTGCATTACCTTAGAGCTTTTAACAGTGATATTGCCACTACAATCAAAACTATGGGAGGAGATACCTTGCCTAATGCTTATGAGATAGCCATAAAAGCTGAGAACATCCTAATACAAGGAGGAAAATTGGCTCCAAGGCCTCCTATGCCTTTCTTTCCTAATGTTCCTAATCACCAACCAGCAATAGCCCCTCTTCCTACAAATTCTACATCACAAACCCTTACTCCAGTCCCTCGAACTTCTACATCCTCAAATGGGATAGATGAGCTCAAAGAAATGCTCCAAGGTCTAGTGCTAAATACAGATAAAAGAGAGAAGACCATGGATAAAAAAATGCAAGAGTAGGGGAGGGAGTTGAAGGACCAGGGGAAGAGATTAGAGGATAGTCTCTTTATGATACAAAAGATGAGTAACAAGGTGGTGGCCTTAGAAAGGCAGCAAGCTCAAAGTGGCAAGCCTCCCCAACTACAATATCAAGCTCCAAGTGGGGGTAGGCTTCCTAATCAGTGGAATAGCTTCTTTGATCAAGGTAGGCAAAATAGTCACGCTTCTGCTTCAAACTCAAATCAGAACAGAGCTATAGTCCCTCAAAATAACTTGGCCCAAGATCAAGATTTTTTTCCTTCTTGCAACTATTCTTATACCTATTGCATGTGCTAGAAGGTAGAATCTTATATGGCCCTAACTGTCCAAGAACCTATAGCAAAGCAATCATACAAGGAGGATCATCCCAAGGAGGCATCATATATTCAAGGATGTGATGATTTCTCTTTCATGAATCATCAGGATGGGGAGCATTGTAATGTAAACCAGGATTTCGTTGCTCATAACACAAGAAGCAGGAAGAGAGCTATGGAACATGTTGCCCCTCCTTCTCCTAAGTAGGCCTCAATTTCAAGTGTTGCACCTAATATACAAGAAGCAAATGAACAAGCAAGTACTTCACAACAGCAAAAGCAAGATCCAAGAAAGAAAGATGCAGGTGATCCTTATGTTGCCCCACCTCAACCTCTTATAAGTGTAGCTCCCAAAGTTTCTACCAAAGCTCCTAATGTACCTTTCAGTGTGGTAGAGAAAATGAAGAAAACTAATGTGAATATCTCTATGTGGGATGTTGTTGCTACCATACCAATGCAGAAGAGGATGCTGCAGCAAGAATTAGAGAAGATTGAACTCAAGGATCAGCCATCTATCATGGAGAATGGCACAAGCCTAGTACAACCAGCAGGGGATGTGGAGACAAATAAAAGGGTTAGACCTCCCCCATTCTATGTTTCCCTAATTATAGGAGGCAAATTAGTCGACAATTGCATGATAGATTCAGGGGCTAGTAGCTCACTAATGCCTAGGTGTGTTGCTGATGCTTTAGGGATGAAATATGAGCCCATTTTTAGGGATGTGTTACAACTAGATGGTAGTACTGTCAAAACCATAGGTATCCTTAGGAATGTGGAAATGGCCCTACATGCATGCCCCAGTTGCACTGTGATTCAAGATATATCTGTTGCTAAAGTCAAGCCCTATTTTTCCATATGGCTTTCAAGATACTTCACTGCTCAGATTGGTGGATTCATATCTGCTGATTGGTCATATATGTCATTTAAGACCAGTTATGGAGCCAATGCCTCAATTAGAATAGAACCTCAAGCCCTTCATCACACTGAATCTTACACCCCTAACTTCATCAATATGAATTTCCCTATTCTAGAGATGGATGAAAATGACATAGTAAATGAGCCTTTCACTTCCATAGCAGAGATTCCTAATTTCTTCTTGGATGAGTGGGAAAATGCATATCAGTTTGAGCCTATATCAGAAATTCTTGAGACAAGCCTTAGTACATATTGCATAATAGAGAAAGACGCTCAAGCTCCTGATCTTGTTGGGACTAATGATGATATAAATGAAATATGGAGTATGTACTTTGATGGCTCAAGGAATAGAAATGGATTAGGGGCCGGTGTTATGTTGGTCTCTCCTACACAAATAAGATACTACTTCTCCTTCAGGATCCAATTCAGTTGCACCAATAATGTGGCCGAGTATGAATCCTTGATTCAAGGTCTCTTACTTGCCCAAAAGAGGGGAATCCAAGCCTTGAAAGTATATGGAGACAATGACTTGGTAATGAATCAGGTGAGAGGCTAGAATATCACCAAAAATGGCCTGCTCAAGTCTTACAAACACAAAGTCTAGGATTTGCTTGAGGGTTTCAATGTATTTAATTTCAAGAGCATTCCTAGGAAAGAAAATAAACATGTTGATAGACTTGCAGTGGTTGGTGCGGCTTATGATGTACCAAGGAATCTTGAGGAGGAGGAGAAGCAACAAATTAGGGTGGTAGTGAGGCCTACCATCCCTGACAATAACACTCATTGGCAAGTGTTTGACTCCGATGAACAAATTGTGAGTTTCTTGCAGAATGAGGCAGAATTCTTAGATAGAAACCAGTCAAGGCTACAAGATCAGTATGGTGATCAGATCATTCACCTTAGTTCTAACAAGTTTCCCAAGGGTCTCATTACTTTGGAGAGTGTTTTTAATCTTGATGATCAAACAAGAGGCAAAGAAATAAATCTAGCTGCAGAAAAGGATGATTATGCCCCAGTTACAATTGCTGATGGAAAATTTCTAAATATGGGGAAGGTATGTTCTGAAACTAAGCAAGAAAACTTCATTCATTTATGTCAAGAATTTAATGATGTATTTGCTTGGACATATGATGACTTAAAAGGATTTGACCCTAGTTTGTTTTAGCATACTATAGATCTAGTTGATAAGGCCAAACCAGTAAGGCAAAAACAGAGACCAGTGAATCCTAAGATTGAGCCCCTAATGAGAAAAGAATTATCCAAGTTGATAGAGGCCAATATAATATTTCCTGTCAAACACTCATCATGGGTAGCTAACCTTGTCCCTGTAAGGAAGAAGAATGGGGAAATCAGATTGTGTGTGGACTTTAGGGATCTTAATCAGGCTT
Source organism: Cupressus sempervirens (assembly GCA_028749045.1). Classification (NCBI taxonomy): domain Eukaryota; kingdom Viridiplantae; phylum Streptophyta; class Pinopsida; order Cupressales; family Cupressaceae; genus Cupressus; species Cupressus sempervirens. The sequence continues at coordinate 712,358,344 of CM053792.1, forward strand.
CTCTTAAAGATCACCATCCTCTCCCTTCCATGGAGCAAATTCTATCCAAGGTCATTGGGTCAAGGAGATTCTCTTTTCTTGATGGATTCTCTGGTTACAACCAAGTGCTGGTTAAAGAATCTGATAGATATAAGACAACATTTATTACTAAATGGGGCACCTATGCTTACTACAAGATGCCATTTGGACTAACAAATGCAGGCACCACATTTCAGAAGGCAATGGAGATGGCCTTCAAAAAATTAATTGATAAGTTTGTCTTAGTATACCTTGATGATATAACTGTATATTCAAAAGATGTAGAAAATCATTTTGATCATCTAAGGCAGGTATTTCTAAGATGTAGAGAGTTTGGGGTTTCCCTCAACCCAACCAAGTGTGTCTTTGCTACAAGCCAAGGAAAATTATTGGGACACATTGTATCTGAGGACGGTCTGACCATTGATCCAAAAAGAACAAAGGCAATACTTCCCCTTCCTCTTCCTAAACACAAGAAGGGGTTGCAAAGTTTCCTTAGTAGAATAAACTTTGTGAGAAGGTTTATCCCTAATCTGGTTACCATGGTGAAACCTCTTACATCAATGCTAAGAAAGACATGGTTTTCTCATGGACCAAGGAGGGGAAGGAGAGTTTTGAAGAGATCAAGACAGCCATAGCCTCAGCCCCTACTCTCATGAACCCAAATTTTGAGAAAATTTCATCCTCTACACTTTAGGTAGTGAGTCGAGTACCTCTGCTGTCTTGACTCAGAAAAATGGCCAGGATGAGGAGCAGCCCATAGCTTTCTTTAGTGAAGGGCTCAAAGAATATGAAGATAAGTATAGCTTTGTTGAGAAGCAAGCCCTTGCAGTCATCAGAGCCTTGAAGAAATTCAAGCACCTCTTATCCCACAATAGGATCCATTTGTTGGTGCCCCATGCCAGTGTAAAAGATTTTTTGTTAAGCAAGGATATCAGTGAAAAGAGAGCTGGATGGATCACTAGGGTAATCGAATATGATGTTGATATTTAGATTACCAAGCTGGTAAGAGGGAGAGGATTGTGCAAAGAAATGTTATCAGGTCAGGATTCTGATGAAGAGGCTGCTATAGTATTAATAGAGCAGCAAGAGGAAGGAAATGTTAATAGCCCAAAGAGCTAGATAAATAATATGAAGAGCTTCTTATCAGGGGATGGATACCCTCAGGGATTGGACAGAGCTAAAAGAAGATAATATAGATTGTAGTACATTCCCTATGTTGTAGTTGATGGTATCCAATTCAGGGGGGATTTTAATGGGACCCTGTTGAGATGCATTGAAGAGGATCAAGCTGAGAGGATGATTAAGGAACTTCATGATGGCCCTGATGGCGGCCATTTCTCTGCAAGAAAAACTACCATGAAGGTCATGAGGGCTGGTTATTATTGGCCATCTCTGTTCCATGATTGTTATAGGTATGTGAGAAAATGTGAGAAATGTGCTTTCTTTTCAGGCAAACAAAGGCTTGCAACTCTCCCCCTTCATCCTATTCAGGTGGATCAGCCCTTTACCCAGTGGGGGTTGGATTTTATAGGCCCTATTAATCCTCCATCTAGTGCAGTTCATAAATGGATTTTGGATGCTACTGATTATTTCACTAGATGGACAGAGGCAGTTGCCTTGAAGGATGCCGCAAAACCATTAGTTGTTGAATTCCTTAATGGGATTGTGTCTAGGTTTGGTGCTCCTTCTACGATCATCTCAGATAATGCAAAATCTTTTGTTGGAACCGAGATTTGTGCATGGGCAATGAATCACAATATCTACCTAAGCATATCATCAAATTATTATCCCCAGGGCAATGGTTTGGCTGAGTCTTCCAACAAGAATCTGATCAAAATCATGAAGAGGACAATAGAAGACAATCAGAGGGTCTGGCATAAGAAATTAAGAACTACTCTATGGGCTAATAGGATAACACCCAAGAGATCTATTGGGAATTCACCTTTTGTGCTGGTATATGGTAGGGAGGCTAGACTCCAAATTTCACTAGAATTCCCTTCCTTGGAGTTGGCTCATCAGCTAGAATTGATTGAAGATAGTGCCATGTCAGTAAGAATGACAGAGCTGATGGAATGACAGAGCTGATGGAGCTAGAAGAAAAAAGAGATAAAGCTATGAAGACCCTGGAGTTGCATCAGCAATAGGTGAAAAGGAATTTTGACAAGAGGGCCAGGGACAAGACTTTCAAAGAGGGGGATCTAGTTCTGAAATGGGATGCTGATAGGGCGAAACTAGGAAGACATTCTAAGTTTGATGCATTGTGGAGTGGTCCTTACCTAATTGCCAGCTGCAAACAGGCTAATGCATTCCAACTGAGTAGACCCAACAGTGAAGTTCTGCCCATCCTAGTCAATGGGATTTATCTTAAAGCTTGCTTCTGATGAAGATTGTGAATCCATGTACATAGTTAGTCTGGTTCCTTTTTTGTTATTTCCTGCCTTTCAAGAAGTGCGCATGCACAGGGTTCTCCTTTTGAGTTGCCAGATTTTGAAGTTTTGACAGTCTCAAGTTGCAAAGGAAGTTTTGTTTTGCTTCAGTTACAAAGGCAGATCTAGGTTTTTTTATGTTTAATTCCTTGCAGAGGGGTCAGGGTTTTGCAGTTCTTAGACTTGTACCTTTCAAACCCATTTTTGACTCCATAGCCCAAAGGATTGTTTATAGGCACTGGTCTTATGCATCGAGTAGGCTCATGCCCCCTGTGAGTCACCAAAATGTTACCACATTTTGTTTGCCCCACCAAATTTCAAAATTTGAATGTTACCCCGCCCAATGGTCATCTCCCTGATTACTAATATTTTAATACCCACGAAGATATCAAAATTACCTAAGTTCTAAACCTTATGATATTTCTACGCCTAGCAAGTTCTCCGTCGTCAGATGAAGGCCGATCAATGGTCGTCGCCATCTCGCTATGATGAAGTTGTGCGAGGGTTACGATGGTGACATAGCGACTGGTCGACATGTGTCCGGTGGGTCCAGCTTGCAGGGCAGAGGATGGTGCGGGTCAAAAATGTTTTGTGGTGACATAGCGCCCGTTAGAAAAGGTGTGCCGATGATGGTGAGTCAGCATGTTCGGCGGCAAGGTTTGGTGGGTCGAAGAAGATAAATGGCGAGGTTTTAGGCAAGTGGTTGGGTTATGTCAGCTACTTCATCTGCCCAATTGGCAGAGTCTGGTGTCACAGTGGCAAATCAGAGGGAGCCACCTGCGCCAGATCTTTAGTTTAGCCAGCACAATCAAGAGACAAGTCTTCACGATTATCAAATCTGCAGAGATCTACGGCTGGCGCTATCTCGCCATCAAAAATTGCTTAGGAGATAACATGGCGACAGGGCACCACGTGTCCTGGTGGAACCGTATTTCATGTCGCCAGCGCAGTAGGGATTAAAAAATCGACGGACCAATAGGGAAGTGCCACATGTACCACAAGCCCAACAAATTATGAGGGAGGAAGGTCGCAGGAATGTGGGTTTTCGTGACCGTTAGATTAGAGAAGATCAACGACTGTCGCCATGGTGAAGATGTGCGATCTTTACCATAGTGACGTAGCGATAGGTCGCCATGTGTCAATGGGGCCAGGTCTTGCCAGGGTGCGATCGCTGAGGTGTTGCCAGGTGTTGGTTGGATATGACATCAGTTGCAGAGGTGGCGCCAAATATGATGGGCTCAAGGTAAGGACATCGTGGAGTATGATGAGTCTTCATGATCATCGGATCTAGGCCGATTGATGGTCATCGCCACCTTGCTATGGGTAAGTCACTCGAGGTTTATGTTGGCGACACAGTGCCTTGTTGACACGTGTTTTGCTGGCCTGGTCAGAAAGGGTGGCACGGTTAGTCCGATGATGGAAGGTCAACCACAAAGACTTCCCCAGGTGGCAGAACGAAGAAAGATGATTGGCCCACATGACCCAGCTGGCTCGTATAGCCTATTTGACTTGCTTCAACCCTGTTGATTCATGAACCAGGAAGCAAAGATGATCAATGTTATCTTGCAATCTAATCTTCACGATCAATTCTAACCTACCAGAAATGAATGCAAGGCATAGGAAAACACTCCACCATCTCAGTCAATCCATCTACTGTGTCAGGATCATTCATTGGTGCCGCTTCTATCTACTTGAGGCATTCCTTCAGTCGAATATCTGATTTTGTACTTCAGAACCATGCTCGAGTGTGATCCTTGATCAGATATTTTGGGGTTCAATGGAAGTAGTTGAGCAGTTAATGCAGAATCATTTCCCTCAGTTATGCCTGACCTATAAAGGCAATTTTGTAATCTTTTCCAAGGGTCGACTCTTTCTAATTTCTCTGATATTGCTCTGCAACTCTCAGTGTAACATTCCTTGTGCCTTTGAACTGAATGATTCTCTGTCTTATCTCCCTCAGCCATTAATGTGTATGTACATCCCTTTTGCCTCTCATTGGTGTATTGTCGAGATCTGTATCCTGCATACTGTATCTATTTTTGCCTACTGGATAATATATAAGTGAGATTCCTCTTTCCTTGTGTTATTCAGTTTGGTTTCTTGATCTGTGTGAGGTTATTAGATCAAATCAAGCATGTATGTATATCCTTAGTTTCATTCTAGTTCAATAGTGCATATATGGGCAGAAATGGGTCTGAACACTCTATTTTGGTGCATCACCTCCGTAGTTTAGGTAGGGTAGAGTTTTTTTTTGCATCTCCTTCTTTCCCTTTTCCTTTCAAGAGTAGTTAGGTGCACCCTGATAGTAAGAGGAAGCCGGCCTTCTTCGGAGACTCAACCTCGCAGTTCAAGTCCCACAACTTGGAGGTTGTTTCCATGTTTCACTAGGTTGTCCTCGCGCATAGGCCCTGGACAAGGGTGAAAACCTAAGTGACAATAGACATTTTATCTTAACTATAGATATTAGTCTAGCCCTTATTCAATCCATAAAGTTTGTAGCTTCTCATTCATTAAGGATAATTAGTTATACAGTTTGCAATAGACACCCAGAAACCAAAAAATTCAGTTCCAGCAACAAGGTAAAAAAAGTTCAAACTCCAACCCAATCCATCCAATCTCTATGCAATCATGAGGAAAGGTTCCTGATTGTGTCTCCAACACATCCCTAACCATGAAAATATAACTCTAGCAAAATCCAAGCTTGATACTCCTCAAAATTTAACCAAAATCCCTCCAAACATGCAAGATTGTATGAAGCATGGGATGCTCCTGCATCATACATCCCAAGTTTTAAAATATGTTCTAGTAACTGGAGGAACATCTTTTGGGATTCAACACATAAATCCAAAACTTTTTCTTCACATACACATCCTCCAAGTCTTTAACCTACACACTCTTTCCCTTATTTTTCTTCTTCTTCTTCACATCTACCATAGGTGTTCCATAAGTCTACTTTCCATGTTGATCTCCAATCAAATAAACTTGGCTACCAATACTCAAGTTCCTCCTACTAAGCTCTTCATTCTACAAATGAATTAGGAAAAACTTCCTACCACCTTTCTCAATATTAAATGCATTCCTAACACAATCATGCATAGCCCTGCAATCATACTAGCAAGGCCTACAAAGTAACACATGACAACTATTCATATCCACAATATCACACAACACTTGATCCTTATACTACCTAATATGGAAATCAAAAAGGCTTTGCTCCCTCACTTCCAAAGCATGTTCACCTTGCAACTAGCAAATCCTATAAGGATAAGGATGTCTCACTCTCTTCAAACCAAGTTTTTGAACCATTTCTTCAGTAACAAGGTTATCAATGCTACCACCATCCACAATGACCTTATAGAATTTACCACTAGACTTACAAGAAGTCTTGAACAAACTAGTTCTCTGAAAAGAATCCAATGTCCTCTCACCAACGAGTACTCACTGAGCCAACAAAATTTTTCCTTTCTCAAGCTAACCACCCAGGACTTTAACCTCATTCACAATAACAACTATCCTATCAATTAGAAATTTAAAAGATCTATGCGCTTCTTGACCACACATGAAAAAATTACCTCTAAACCCACCTCCACCTATCCTCCTTTTTTGATTAGCAGGTTTTGGTTCACCTTCTTCTTTTGGTTTAGCTTGTGCTAAACTATCCTGCTTCTCCTTCCCTTGGGAACTACCTTGATTCTTCCTCTTTAGCTTCTCTTCTTCTCTCAAAGCATACTAATAAGAATCCTCAATTGAAGAAATATTCAACATACTAACCTCATCCTAAATATTGAATCTCAAACCATTAATGTATTGATTTCTACCTTCTCTTTTGACAATTCTCTATGGCTAGACCAAATAGTCAACTTGTAGAACTCCTTTGTATAATCTTTCACAGTTATATGATTTTTCTTTAGATTCTGCAACCTTTTAAACAACTCAAGTTCATAATCAACACGAATGAACTTAGCCTTCAACTTAGTCACCATCAATTTCCATCTAGTGATCTTCATTTCACCTTCCTCTTCTCTATCTCTTTATAGTTCTTTCCACCAAAGAGCAGCATGTCCCTTCAACTTAGTTTGTGTCAACCTTACTCTAAGTGGATCCTCAATATCCTCAAGCTCAATGTAGTCTCCCAATTCACCAATCCAATCAATTAGGTCTTCAGGATTCAATGTACCTAAACAATTAGAAACCTCCATTTCATGCTTCAGCTTCAACTAAGATCCAAGTCAGGAAACCCTATTTCCCATAGGTCTCTCCATACGATCGGTTCTGGCCTCACCACTTGATTCAAAAAATTCAAAGTCTTCAACAACTTCCTCATAACCATCTTTAGTACCCACATTTCTAGGTACATCACCTAAAGCACTTACAATTTCAGCAATCATGTCACTCTTCATCAATGCAATCTCATATTTGAATTCTACTCTCATCTTCTCTGAGATCCATTCTTCTATAGTATCACTAAGATCAGAAATTTCCCTAGGGTACAATCTTCTTGGAGGCATCTTCCAAGATTTTAGCAAACCCTAAGCAATAAATCCAACAATCTAGAAGATCAATTAGCCACAAGATCAACCCTCTTTGAAAATTTTGGTGCAAACTGCCTAAGCCTCGGTGATCTGTCTACACAGTTAGGAACAAACTTCGCTTTGATACCACCTAATGTAGTGCAAGGTAGGAATATCCCCAAAGGAGATTCCCTATCCCCCAACTATATAACCACACAGTAGAAAAATAACAACAAGAAATAATAATGCAAGATATAACACCATATCACTATCCTTTATTCATAAAATATAACTAATTACATGCAATATGCCCGACTATAAGGCCTTCCAGGTTAGGGAAAAATCAAATAGAAAATTAGAAAATCAGCTAGTCCAGATACACAACTAGATAATAACACCAAGAAGAATGTACAATTGTACTTGCAGGTCCACCAAGAGATCCTCTAGTTCCTAAGCCATAGCTCTAGCTCCTCAAATTCATGTTTATCCTTCATTCCATCCCCAAAATAACTCTAACTAAAAGACTCTCCAAGATCCATAATTATACTAATCTAAGCCACAAGTTAGACCAAAACACAAATTAAATACAAATACATAAATTAAATGCCACAGGTTGGCTTGCAACAACAATTAAATGTCCAAAAATTGATATCCAGGTAAAATCATGATATCTCCTAGCTTTGATTGAATTGGAACTTGTGCTTTAAACTATAGGTAGAAATCTAGGTCCTCAACAACTAATCCAATTTAAAAATGTTGATTCCCTAATGAAAAGTGTGCATTCATCCTAAAATTCATGTATAGTAGTTTGTTGTGTGAAATTGCCAGAAATCAATACTCTAGGAGAATTTCCATATCTCCCAACTTGTAATGAATTAGGACTTGTACTCTTAACGAGAGATAGTAATCTAATTCTTATTCAATCCTTGAAGTTCATATATTCTCATTCATTAAGGATAATTATTTTTATAGTTTACAATAGGCACCTAGAAACTATAAAAGCTCAGTTCCAACAACAACGTAAAAATAGTTCAAACTTCAACTCAATCCATCCAATCTCTATGAAAACATGAGGAAAGGTTCGCCAATGTGTCTCCAGCACATCCCTAGCCATGAAAACATAACTCCACCAAAATCCAAGCTCGATTCTCCTCAACACTTAACCAAAATCCCTCCAAATATGCAGGATTGCAAGAAAGCCTAAGATGTTCTTGCATCACCTTAATGTACACAAATCTTCAGAAAGAATGGGCACCCAAGGAACTTCCTCTAGTTAATACTAATTATTCTATTAATGAAAGGATATGTTGCATAGCTCGATCTGCATTACACGGTTTGAGATTATTTTCCATGGATGTGTTATAAATAGGTAATATTGAGAGGGGGCATGAATCAATATTCTATAAACATGTCCCACAACTGAATATTGTTAATTACATTATAAATTTCATATGAAAGTAAACCAAAAATGTTGAACAATAAATATAACCATACATATAGAGAATTCATAACACCATTATTTGTTAGCTAGAGAAACCCTAGCTAAGGGAAAACCCTGGTGGGGATGATAACCACTAGATGATCCACTAAACAAAAGAATCATGTTAAGAATATTCAACCTATTAGGAGTCTATGAAGTACATATAGTGAGCCCACTACCCTAACATGTAATTATACCATAAAGTTCTTCACAAGAATAGATTTACATACAATACTTTCTCACTACTTTAATTCACACTTTCTTTGATGATACATTAGATCTTGTATCACATAAGGATCATATATCTTTCATGCTAACCATAAAATAGTTCACATATCATATGCCATCGCATTAACTTCTCATTCTTTGTGCAAGATAATATTTGTAATTATAATTCACAAATTAATAATTGTCTGCTCAGTCGACCTTCATGTCTTCACATGCATGAAATAATATAAAATATATTATGGATTAATATCCACAAAGTCAGTTCATCATGACTTAGTAAAATTTTTTTACTAAATAATTCCTTAAGCCATACAACTTAATTTTCTACTATGCTATGTTATGCTCTGTTAAATACCCATACTAGTATTTTGACTATAACTTGCATTGTACTGAGTGTACACATCTATGCACTTAACCACATCATTATGATAGTATCATAAAGCTATCCTCAAATTTGAATAAGATAAATCAAAAAAAAAAATTTGTACACATCATATATGTCTCTGTACTACTGCAAATTGTCTAACACTTAGACAATTTTTTATTTGTAAATGGATAAATAAAATTTTGAATATATGTTGCCATAAATGACAACTCACTAGGCATCTAATTGACCATATTGCCAAAAATCTCCCCATTTGGAATTGATCGCAACATAATTTGGGAAATTTTGCTAAGTCCCAAAATGATGTCATAGAAAAACAAAACAAATAAAAGTAACTATACAAAAATTGTCTTCAAAAGATAACCATTTTATTCATGTTTTGATGGATCATTACAATCCTTATCACTCCTTACATTGATACATAAGTGTACTCCCCCTTACATATAAAATTCCTTACATCACATACAATTTTCCTTGCATTTATTACTCCCTCTTTGATATCAACGAAAAAGGTGTCAAAACTATATACAAAAAATGTGTAACCTACTACTGATCAACTTGATATCCTAGAAAAATAATCTACATATACAAGTCTTAGTATTTCCACTTCCTTCTTCAAATTTTCCTTTACTAGATTAGATATATTGATCAATGTGCATAGTGCATAGGATGCCACATCTACTATGCTCAAATTAGTATAGGAAAACTTATCATAGGAAGTATGTTTTGCAAGACATTCCTCCAATAGCCTCTACAAAATGATGATCTTAGGTGACAAGATTTCTCTAAGAGTAGAGAATATATTTACAACCTTTTCCTTATCAAACTTCAAACCTCTAATTGTATTTTGGATCTTCTCAATGTTGGTTTCAGGGAGCAGTAACTTTGTAGTGAGTGTAGGAAGTTCACTCATCTGATCCTTAACTTGATTCTCAAAATCTATTAGATACTTGTGAAAGCATGTGCTATCCATGCAACTTCTTTCACTCATCAATATGTTTCCTTAATTTGTTGACACATACATCAAGTCTCTTGAAATCATTTCTTACATTTATGCACTCTATGTCAAAAAGTGTTGCATCATGCTTGGCTTGTTCTTGCACTGAAGCTACTTTAGATAAAATTGTGAACTCTTCATCAAAAGAATTTACTAGTTCTTTGACCTTTGATTGCTAGTCTAGATTAGCTACAACTGAAGTAACTATATTTTTTATCCTACCCAAAACTTTTGATAACATATTTTTCAAATACTTAACATATTTTTTCTTTTCAAATAACTTGCTTAATGAGCTTATTAACCCTTTATGGTCATCATCATCATCAGATGATATTGCTACTATTGTTGCTACTACTATAGTTATTGCTAGAGTGAATGTATCTACTTTCAGTTCTACAATCTTCTTCTCCTCGTTAGCTTTCTTCTTCTCTTGTTCTAATCTCTCTACTTCTTTCTTCTCTTCCTCTACCTCTTTCTTCTTCTTCTTTCTTTATTCTTCTTCTTCTTTTTTCTTCTTGTTTCTTCTTCATTTCCTCTTCTAATGTTTTTGCTTTCTCTTTCCTCTTCTCCTCTGCATGTTTCTTTGTTGCTTCTTCCTCTTCATCACCTGAGCTTGAATAGGTAGTGACATTGTGTAGACACCAAAATTTGTCCAAAACCCATTCCTAGCCAATTAAATAAATATTCAATATTTATTTAATTCCCCTACCTTAATTAAATAAATTTTACATTTATTTAATTATGTTTGCCTTACCTTGATTTAAATAAGCTAAGGTTTATTTAAATCCTAACCAATTTCCACTTGCATCTAACCCCTTTCACTTTAATTAAGTATGTCATTTACTTAATTAATTCTCTCCTAATCCCACTAAGAATTAAATATTACATTTAATCCTATTTGAGAACATGGCTCCTACATTTAACCCTCACCTAAGCTCACTAGTCTACCTAACCCATCTTGCTAAACCTACCCACTTCCTAATCATGCTTTCTTTTCCTAATCATCCTAGCTAATCACCTCTTGATCCTAAGTTTCCTTCATATCTCGCATGCCTCTTACAACCTTGTCCCCCTTCACATGTGAACCAAGGTGTCTCACACATGTGTGAGAAACCTTGACCCTCCAACCCTCTTACACATGTCATTGACCCATCACTTTCAAAGGTGTCTCACACATGTGTGAGAGATGTTCACACTTTCCTTATCCTTCATATCTTGCATGCCTCTTACAACCTTGTCCCCCTTCACATGTGAACCAAGGTGTCTCACACATGTGTGAGAAACCTTGACCCTCCAACCCTCTTACACATGTCATTGACCCATCACTTTCAAAGGTGTCTCACACATGTGTGAGAAAACATGATCTTACACACCTCTTACACCTGTCATTGACATGTCACCATAAAAGGTTGCTCACATGTGTGAGCATATTGCCCCCTTTGAATGGTCAAAACTCTAATCCATGTGGAGTCTACTTGTCCTCCACCTCATGGACACCTCATCTATCCTGAGAGATCCTAGCCATCCATCTTGCATTCAATCTTAGCCATCCATTTTCTTATAAAAGGAGAGCATAGTGCTACTTTGATGTTCATGTTATGCTTTTTACAACAATGAAATCATCTACACTTGATGATTTCATGAGGTTTGCATAGTGCTACTTTGATGTTCATGTTATGCTTTTTACATATTTATCTTTCATATTTTAAGGTTTTGCATGATAATGTAGGAATGTGCATTAGTTGTTTAGTGTTATTTTCTTAGTTACATTTTTATGCAACACATTTTGGCATGCTCGGTGGGACCCACTTCACGGGTTCAAACTAACGATCTAATGTGTTTTTGAGTGTTTTGTGAGTTTTCAAGATCATAGGTTGAAGGCTTGCATTTGGAAATCAAATTTCATGGGGAGCCTCTAATCGAGCCATAAAGCCCATCATTGCATTTGGAGGACCTAAGGGAAGTTTTTTTGACATAAAACACTTTATATTTTGCCTATTACTTTGTTTTCAAGTTTTAGGGTACATATGCATTGAATATCCTCTTCGTTATTAGGAAAATTTAAAAAGCAAAAAAAATATACTCCCCTTTTATTAATATATAAATTGTTTGAAAAGAAAAAAAAAAGAGTAGGGGGGGGTCTTATTTTATTTCATATATGTTAGTTTAAATTAAATATAAGGGGGTTAGATTAGTTAAAAATCAAAAAAAAAAGGGGGGGGAGGGGGGGGGGGAAGTTGTTTCTAACCATTTTTTTTATATATTTAAAAATTCAAAAACAATTTTAAAAAAATACAAAAATTTTAAAAATAAAATAAAATTAATAATAATATAAAAAAAAAAATGTTTTAAAAAGTGTTTGCTTTTCCCTTTTTAAACCGCAGGGCGGCCGCCACCACGGCGCCACCCCCGGTAGCACTCGCGAGTGGCGCCACCACTGCTGCGGCCCTCGCTGCCATCTACCTGACCGTCGTGGTCCAACCCCCTTCTCTCGGCTCTGCTCCACTGCAACCCTCAGCCACCATTTTCCTCACCACCTTCCTCCGCCTCTGCCTGCACCTAACTCCTGTCCACTCGCGGTCGCATCTACCTCCTCCGCATCCTCGCTCCCCACTCTGCTACTCCCGCGGCCACCGCCACCCGTGGTGCTGCTACCTACGGCCAGCCCCCGCCAAAACAACTTCTGCTACTGCCACCACGGCTATGCCACAATCTCCTACCGTCGAATGATTCTCCGCACGGTCGCTACCCAAGCGCAACACCCGGTGCCTCCACTCCAAACCCCTACCTCTCCACCTCCACCGTGGCTTGTTCCTCTGTCGAAATGCTGTCGTACCCTGCACCCTCGCTTGGCCTAAAACCCACCCGCTGCTCCCCCTCGGTGGAGATCCCAACGCTACCACCTCCGCTGCTTGCTTGCAAAACCCTCATTCCCGCAACCCGTGGCTCTTCCATCGTTTCAGCTGCCAACTGCCTCTGCCCAGCCTTCGCCACTCAACTCATGGTGGCTCTACGAGTGACATACAAACTTGTCACCTCAACTCTCCACCAAAACCCTTCCCACCTGAACTTTTTGCATTTCATTTTAAAAAAATTTTGATATGTTATTTGACATTCTAAGTATTGGAGTTATTTTCAATTTTATTTTTAAATGAAATTTATCTTTACTTTTATTTTTTTTTATTTTTTTCCCAAAAAGTTCAAAAAACAAAAAAAAGTTTGCTTCACTTTCTCCTAACCATCAAATTTTTGCTTGCAGGTCGCTGATGTCAGCACTACATCAGCAGTCCACATGTCTCTGTAGACCATAAGAAGCAACCTTTGGTTTTTTGCTCATAACTTGAGCATACAAGCTCCGTTTTTAAAAAATGAAATATCGCCGAAAAGCTGATTCCGAGCCCATCATGATTATATTGGTTTCATGAAATTTTGATGTAGTTTAGGTCTCTATTTTTTCTGTCAAAGTCCAAACTTTTTGCTAACCTTTTCATTGCAAGGTTGTTTCACATTTTCTCTATATTTTTGATGCACTAACTTATGTTTTTGCGGGGATATCTTATCACTAATCATATTTCTTGCAAATTTTTCCTTAATTTTATTTTGAAAATGAGCTTGTATGCATAAACATTCATCTTTGAATGCATGGTTAAACGCTCAAACAATCCAATTCAATTTTGAATGCCTTAAGGGAATGGACATGTATGCTTAGGCTAGCAAACATTTCGAATTGGTGCTTAAAATGAACTCACACAATCTTGAATGCCTTAAGGAACATTGATTTCATTTTCAGCAATTTTGCTTATGTACACGCTCGATTTACTTTCTTGTTGACGAATCTGCATTTTCATTTATGTGGGCACTATTTCAAGTTGGAAAGAACATTGTATGCTATAAACACGTGTGTCTTCAAGTAGATTACATAACCTAAAAGTTTCATTGGGAAAGAACATGTGTCTTTTTGAACCCCAAGGCCACTTACGTATTCTCTCCCCTCGCGACTTCGGATGATCTTGGGTGCACAAGAAATAAGTGATCTTGTTTTTCTTTTTTTAGGAGGCCTGTTTGGGGATTTCATCACCCCTTGGGATGACCTCAACTCCCATGTTCTGGCAGAGTATAAAAATCAGGAGGTGAATCAAAAGACACCTCTCTTGGAAGCAAAATATTATCACTCTTGGCTAAGCCCCAAAGAACTTTATACCTTTGGGAAGTGAAGGAGGAGATTTGGGTTACCATATCCCCCTGGCTGTGTGGTAGTATTTTCTTTCATCTACAGATTTGGGCCTCACGTACCTTGCATATATCGAGGACGCCCTCTAGTTGAACCTTTTATATCCTAGTTGCAACCTTATAGGATTGTTGGTGTGTTTGACATTCTTGAGTTTTTGAAACACACTTGCCTTGTACATATTTTCTTGTTTGCTTTTGCATCTTAAAACATAAAAATCCAAAAAAAATAATAAAACTTCAAAAATCCAAAAAAATCAAAAACAATTTCAAAAACAAAAAAAACACGTCTTGGTCTAGGTCTTCTTAGTCAAGTTGTCCACATCACTTCCACATCACATCTTCTCTCCATCAAATTCATCACACTCATACATCTTGTCTTCATCATTCAAACCATTTTCTTGACATCTTCATCATCTCCATTTGTCCAAATCATTTCTTCACCATTCAATCTAATTCCTAATCTTCATCCTAGTCATGCTTCATCATCATCCAACTTCAATTTCCTCCGCCAATCTCATAATGCATTCTTAATTCAATCCTCCACATCATCATCCTTCTAATCCAATCCCTTGTCAAATTCATTCATTTCTAATCAATTTCTAATTCGATCCATCTACATATTCCTCCATAATCCATCTTCCTAATTTCATTCGTCTTCCTCTAATTCAACTTTTCATCAAATATTCTACTTTGGACATAGGAGCATTTTCATCAACATTGGACTTTCATTAGAATCTCACATTCACTTGGTTAGGGTTTTTATCAAATCAAATAAAACCCTTATCCATATCATATCCAATCAAATCAAAATCAAATCCAATCAAATTCAATCAAATCAATATCAAATCCAATTCGAATCAATGCAAAGTCCAACATTTGCTCCTAGTCCCAAGTTCATATCCCATTCCTTCATCATCAAATCTTTCATCACTCTTCTTCTAACATCCATGGATTTGAATTTTCTTAATCAAATGGTTGACAATCTTCAACGACAATATGGAGTTATACCTCCCGTTCAACCTACATATCAAATCCATCCTCAACACTTCATATCCAACTCTCATCCATCTCATGTTCATTATTCTTCTACCTTTGACAAGGGAATTCCACCTCATTATCCTTCAACTACATACGACTCCATTCCTAGCTCACACACTTCCTCCAACACAAATTCCCTTGCCATGGAAATGGAACAATTAAAGAATTATATATTGGCAAGCCAATAGCAAGAGGCCACCTTCCATGTCATGTGTCCTCTTCCCCCATGTTTCTAAGATCCTAATCCTCATGTCCCATCCAACCCCAACCCTCCATGCAATCCCTTAACCATAGTTCCACCTTCACATGATCCTCATCCTCCAAAATCCACATCATCCCCACCTCGTAAGGGTTACTTCTCATCGTTCTTGGCTAAGTCTAAAATACAAAATAAAGAGAGCCAAGCACCCAATAACCTTCATCCAAAGCATGAAATTATAGATGTCACTTCTCCTCTAGATTCGAGCATTTTTCCATCCCATCCTTCCCCTATCCCTCAAGATTCATTTATCCCCCCTCGTCCATCTCACGATCCCCTTCCTAATCAAGATCAAGGCATTTCATGTACTGCACACATTACCGATTCCACTCCATCTCAAGAGTTAGCCTCCATAGCTCCTCCGCTTCATGAAGATTCTCCTTCCACTCCATCCACTCATATTCCTCCATGTCAAGATCAAATCAATCCATCTCATGGTTTCATTCCCTCCCCTCCATTATGTGATCCTATTCCATCTCATGATCCACTCATTCCGCTTCATGATCCCCTTCTAAGTCAAGATCAAAGCACATCTCCATTTTCCTTTCATGACCCCACTCCATCTCATGATCCTATTAGCCCTCATAATCCTAATCCTCCACATGATCCTATCATACCTATCCAATCTACTCATGTATCCCATCTACCTAGACTCGCATCTTGTGTTAAAAATGCTAAGTATCTCATTGAACAAATAATGTTTCAAGATGTTGGTACACCTTCCACAATTCCTCCTTCCAAACCTAAAGATTCCCATCATTCATACTCCAAGTCCATTCTAGGTCCTTATCTTCCATCCATTCTAGGTCCTTATGTTCCATTGTCAAACCCTTCACCCCTTCCATCCATTTTGGGTCCCTATACGCATCCATCTACCATATCCATGTTTTCCCCTACTAAAGATCAACAAAGGCACACATCCTTGACTTCCTTCCAACATTCACAATCCATATGCTCTCCACCATGATGGCATAAAGGTTAGTCACAATAAAGTTTTTGAATTTATAGAGTATTTAGGACCCTATTACAATTACAATAATTGGTTTTAGATTGTTCAATATAAAAAAAAATGTGTAGGTATGCATTGTTAGGAAATTATATACACTGCAAAGAAAAGGATCAAAGTAAAAGGATTGCTATGTATATTGATGGAAGGCCAAGAGAAATAGGGAATATTGTAGGTTTTATAAATAGTTCTTGACCTGTGTCAACTAATAAGTGACCAAATTGTATATTTGAGGCACATGAGGGAAATTGTGTTTTTGTATGTGCGATAAAATAAATAAATGCAAGGGAGGAGCTTCTCATAGATTACAATTTGAATCGTGTAGATACAAAAAAAATCACTATCATGGGACTAGTAAGTATAACATATTTTAAACCAATTGCCTCTAATATACAATTTAGTATTTTATTAATAATTTTTTTTGGTAAGTCTATTACTTTCATTTCACTGTTGATTCTAAGAATTACTAATCTTTTTCATAGGGTGACATGGATCCACCACAAGGCACAAGTGGGAATGTTCCTCACACACCTTCAACAAAGGTAAACCTTAATTAGTGTAATTGTACAAATTATATAGAAAAAAAAGTCATATTTGTTTTTTTTCTTTATGCCTTAATTTGGAGTTATTTTGATAGAATTTTACTTATATTGATGTCACAACTTGATACTTATTGACAGGGAAAAGAAAAAATGATAGTAGATCAAATGCGATATGAAATCGAGGCAACATTTTTAGATGCCATTACATGTAGTTCTAACCTTGACTTCATAGATAATAAGATTATAAATAAATATAATAAATAAATTCTTACCCTTCTCATGGAACAAAGCAAAATTGAGGAGACAAAGGCACTCAAAGATGAATTGATACATAGAGTCAATTGTATGAAGGTAAGAAGTAATTAATCTTAAGCAATAATAAAAGATTAATGGATGTTTACATTTTATACTATCTTATGGATCATGATCTAAAATATGATGTGTTCTTCTTACATGATTTTTTTACACCTAGGAAACGTGGTCAACATGGTGAGGGTTGTAGCAGTGCATAACCTTCATGTAAATAATCCTTAAACATTCGCCCATTTATTTAACTTTTTCATGCATTATTGACTCAACTTATGTTTGGGATGCTTCTAGTACCCCATTTGATCTTTATCCATTGCAAATATTTTTGCTAACAATGTATTCTTTAGTTCATGATGAAGTGTGGATGCCTGCTTTGATCACCACTCCAATATTGTTGACTACAATGTAAACAACAAGGAGCTTGCAAACATCTTCATCTTTACCAAGTACAACTGGTAAAACCTTGTTTTTCTATATTTTGTTATCTGCTAATCGTGTATTGATTTTTTTTTTGAGTGTATTTTATACTCATGGACCTATTTTGTGCACTAATATATACACCTACAACTGATACAAGAATAGAGACCACTACTATAGAAGCTGAACCATTTCCTAGATCAACCCATATTACTAGTACTAGTTCATTTATGGGGTCATTATTGTTGAACAAGAAAACTATGTTTCTGTTAAAAGTATCAATGTTTCCAAGTGCTTGAAAATTGTTATTATTTACATTGTAATTGTAATTTACTTATGCATAACTCATTTTGGAATAATAATCCCATGATGTTTTTTTAGGAAATGATGTTTTTTATGGCACTTTTTGAAATGACATTGAAGCTATTTGGGCCCACCATACGTAAAAGGTGCATATCTTCATATCATTGGTACAATATTTTTCTTTTCTTCCATTTATTGTATTATATTAAAGTTATTGATCTAACAATTTTATTTTTTAAGAAAAGGTGGAATGAATAGGGTCTTGAATTTAAAAATCAACTCGTTGCATCTTTTGAGAACATCTTTCGAAAAAATATTTTTGACAGTGCCCTACTTTTTAAAAGAGCATCCAAACATATAAAGACTATGAGGGACCAATACAGAAGGGTTCTAAAGGTTAACCCAAAGTATGACCATCCTCCTATGATTCCATCATTGAAGTGGAATGAAATAATAGAAGACGCAAAAGAGAAAAGGCTACAAGATAAAGGAATTGAACTAGAAGAGGGAAAAAGAAGGTATGTCATGATAGTATTAAGTAGAATGTAATCATGCACTGATTAGTGATCTTTTTAAATATATAGTCTAACATGTTCAAAACTCTTCATAGACTGTAGGACACATTAAAAGAGATAGAAGCAAGAGTACAAAAGGTTGGCCAACACAAACTTGGCTCTAGTGGCTATATGAAAGTTCACTCTTGACTTGTAAGTAAAAGCAATGGTTTTTCATATCAATAATTTTTTTATAAGGTTACAAACAATTTTGTTTAATCAAATCATACATGCAAAACTAATGATATTAAGCAAAAGTTGTAGGGCACAAAATTCAATGTAGAGCCCATGGATGAAGGAAAAATAATTTCCTTGAAGGAAGGCTATAATGTCATGACTGCACACCTACACCAAGAATCTAAAAGGCATACCCAAGACTCTAATGCACTAGATGAGACATAGGTAAATTGGTCAAATAAAAGTAAATCAAATTGAATAGTTGAGAAATTTCATGTTTGGTGTTAATTTCTAACATAATTTGACTATTTCTATTCTATATATCAAACAATGATAACAATGTGCATAACATTTCATTACATGCTTCAAATCCTATCACAGAACCTATACATGACAAATGCCATGATGTGCATCATAGTGGTGGAGGTATTAATTTTATATTGGAAATAAATTATGTAATTATTAATAGAATTAAACATCTTCAATTGCAATTGGTTGTACATGTAACATTTTTTTGAATATTTTAGAGCATGTTGAACGTTATGGTGAATGAGTGGAGCATATGTGAAGTGTTCAACATGTTTAGGTAGCAGCTAATCAAAATGTTACTATACATGATGTGGCATTGTTAGGTAAAGAAAATGCATGGTATGTTCTACTGGTTAATGAAATACTTGTAACAATTTTTTTTTTTTAAAAGTATGTGAATTTAACCCATTTACTTGTTATTATAGGAGACCCCCCTTTAGTGCAACAAACTTGTGCTCCTCAAAGTAGGAGGAACTATCATAATTTGACATTACAGCCACAAGAGGAGGAGAACAAGGAAGATATCGATGCTCCTATCATCCTTTTCCTTAAGAAATCTTAAAAAAAACAAAAAACAAAAGGAAATGATTTTTCAAAAAATGCTCTTTGCAAACCTTGTTTGATAAACTTTGTTGTATAATGAAAAAATGTTATTTTAATTAATTAACTATGAATATTGTGTATTAATATTGAATTTTATGTCATGTTAATGAATTTTATGCCATGTTAACGAATATTGTTATGTGTTAATGAATTCTTTATTAGTGTTTAGTTTTAATAAATTTTATATCATATTAATGAATTTTATGTGATTGTATTGATTGAATATTGTTATAGTTCATAAATGGATGAATGAATAAAGTATGTAATTAGATGTTAATGGGGAATTTATATTGATGTTAGGGGGAGGGGGGTGAGGCCAAATAAGCATCCACCTTCACGTGGTTGGCCTTGTTAAGTAGAGAATACTAAACTATTCTCTAAACCAAGTGAAGCTCAAAGTAACATACCTTCATTATTTAACCAATTTCATTTGTTCTAGGTCTCTTCTCATAAGTACTTTTAGAGTGTGTCATTGTCAGGCAACTATCGAATAACAAACTGGAAGGGCCAATAATCAACTTGTTTGGCATGATTTGGCTTCATTTTGTGCAATTATTGTCTTCTTGAATGTGTCAAATCTGCACAGTTTATGAACTATTTGAGATCTTATTAGGGTGAATGCACAAAGTTGGGTTACAATTTCGTGGAAGTCAATTCCACAAAATTGCACCTCTTCAAAAATGGGTACCTAATTTGTTAGAATTGGGTACGCATTATGGTTTGGGTGCCTGATTTTAAACAAATTAGGTACCCAATTTTGAAAAAGCACAAAACCTGATTTTTTGTTGATTTTTATTTATTTTCACCCTCATTGTGAACAAGAGCCCATTTTTTCATTTCTATTGACCCCCTATTGTTGCTTTTCACTCTACTAGGCATTTAACTTTTTTTCTATTATTTTATTTCATTGTTTTTAGTTTTTCACTTTATAGTTCTATCAATTAATTGCTTTTTCTTGCACGTTTAATAGTTTTGAATACTTAAAATTCTACATTTCTATTATTTATAGTTTTATATTTATATTATTGTATATATTCATTTAAAATTTGTTTTGTAGATATTCATTTAAAAATTATTGTTTTAGATGTTTCGATGTTTTTAATAAAAGTTAAAGTGATGAATGATTAGATAGAGGTTTAGAT
This sequence comes from Cupressus sempervirens, assembly GCA_028749045.1. Classification (NCBI taxonomy): domain Eukaryota; kingdom Viridiplantae; phylum Streptophyta; class Pinopsida; order Cupressales; family Cupressaceae; genus Cupressus; species Cupressus sempervirens. The sequence goes on from CM053792.1 coordinate 712,379,281, forward strand.
TGTTTAAATATGTAATTATATTTATATTTTAGATTAATTTCAACTTAATAATAATTAATTATGAATTAGTTTGTTGTACATATTAAATACATGTTTATATTCCTAACCCTACCATATATACACTAAATTATAAACATAAATGTAAACCATGATGTTAGCTACCCATATTCATAGCTTAACATTAAACCTAACCAAGTTTAATGAACTCATACCCTAAAATATTATTTCTAAAACTTCACCATGTATCCCTAATCTTGTTGTTTAAGGTGATGTATATATGTTTGAATTGAATATAAGTTTGATATTTTATGTAGATATATTAAATTAATAAAAATTGGTAAGTGTTGTAGTCTCTCTATTATTCACATATGTTGACATGTATGAATTGATAGTTCATTATATGAAAAATTCAAGTTAGAATTTAATTTAATTTTAAAATAATAAATAATCAATCTTTATGTATTAAAATAAATTCTAAACTCAATATATCAAATCATAGATAATTTAAGTAATCTACCTTTATATCAAATGATCTAGAGCTATGTACATGTATATATGAATGTAATTGTAATCCTAAGCCGAACTCTAATCCTAACATTAACTAAAACCCTAATCCTAAACAATTATAACCAAATCCTTAACACAACCTTAGCCCTAATTATGACATAAACCTAGACTAGATCTTAAATTCTATTTGTGATTTTCATTAAGTCATGTTTCCCTTCCAAATCAAATGTAAAATTAAATATAAATTGGATATTTATATTTGAAAAAAAAGTGATATTGCAATAGATATAATTTTAAATATATAATTCATTTAAATTTAAATTTAAATCTAATTTTGATATAAATATCTACTAAATAAAAATAAAAATTTAAAACCTTTATCATAAAGACAAATTATTTAAAATTTAAAATTTAATATATTCGATATAAATATTAATTAATAATAATAAAAATCAATACAATTGAAATTGTAAAATATTGATTCATGAATGTAACTCTAATCCTAAGTACAATTCTAAAATATTGATTCATGAATGTAAAATTTTAACTCTAAACCCTAGATTCATGAATGTAACTGCAATCCTAAGCCAAACTCTAATCCTAATATTAACTAAAACCCTAATCCTAAACAGTCATAACCAAACCCTTAAAACAACCTTAGCCTTAATTATGACATAAACCTAGACTAGATCATATATTCTATTTGTGATTTTCAGTAAGTCATGTTTACCTTCCAAACCAAATGTAAAATTAAATATAAATTTGATATTTATATTTGAATAAAAGTGTTATTGCAATAAATATAATTTTAAATATATAATTAATTTAAATTTAAATTTAAATCTAATTTTGATATAAATACTTACTAGATAAAAATAAAAATATAAAACCTTTATCATAAATATAAATTAATTAAAATTTAAAATTTAATATATTTGATATAAATATTAATTAATAAAAAATAAAATTGAAACAATTGAAATTGTAAAATATTGATTCATAAATGTTATGCTAAGAATAATTGGTTAATTATGTATTGTCTTTGATGTTCCACAAAATGTCATATTATTCTAGACAGTGTATGTCAAGCTCACTCGGGTGATGAATACAGTTTCCTGTGTCTATCATGCATTCCAAAGTTTCCCAAGTTTAGAAGATAGTGTTAACCAAGCTCACTCAAGCATCAAAGAGAAGTTCAAAGAAGATGAGTGTTAACTAAGCTCACTCAGTTCATGAAGGAAAAGTTGGATGGAACTAGTGTTAACTAAGCTCACTCAGTTACCAAAGGAAGCTTATGAAGATGTAGTGTTAATCAAGTTCACTTGGTTAACACAGGAAAATTGTTTCAAAGTCAGTGTCTACCGAGAACAATCAACTAATGAAGGATTTTCTTGTTTTGGCATATTGAGTTCAATAGATTTGTTTGTTGGTTCTAGTCGATTGAGGAGTTGAATTCTAATTATTCGAAGTTGTATTCAAGCCTAACAATGTGTATGATATAAGTATAAGGTCAAATTGAGGATTGAATGTGTGAAAGTGAAAAGAATATTTGAAGATTCTTAGAGGAAGTGAATTAGAAGGATAAATATAATATCCTTGTGGAGATGGAAAGATACATTCGATTATAAAGGATCAAGTATACAAACCAAAATTGAGATGTGTAATCAAAAATTTAAAAATCAGGTCATCTCATTATTACTCTCTAACCATTGTAGTAGTGATCTAAATCTCTTAATAGAGTTGGCTTAGCAACTATCTATAAATCCTCTAACAAGGTAGCATTTCTAGATTGACGTGTCTAAAGACTGTTGCTATTTTTGCGCCCTGCCAAAATTTGAATTTTAAATGCTTACCCACCAATGGTCACTCCCCAGTTATATTATTTTTTAAACATCCCAAAATATCAAAAAAATACTTTACATTTAACCTTATCATGTTTCTTCCCTATGCACTTTAACATTTCTACAGACCTGCAAATTACTCATCATTGGATCAATCACGATCAACGGTTGGCACTGTGTCGCTATTAAAAGTTGCATGTCATTTTGCGTTAGCGACATAGTGAGGTTTTTCCATGTGTTAGGTGGGTCCCTCTTTGTCTAGTTCTTTCTCCAACACCGGTCTTGGATAAATCAACAGAGGGCGCTAGGGCGCTATTGAGAAATTGGTTCTTCTCGCCGTTAGCAACATAGCGCCTAGTTGAAAAGTAATCCTGCGAAAAAGTTTGGAACTATGGTGGGTCCCAAGTATGCTCCATTGGATATCAGTAAGGATTTGTTAGAAATGTTGGTAGTTGATTAGTTTTTTCATTGGCTAAGGCATGACTGCATGGAATGTGGGCCCTGCGAGGACTTGTTAGATAGTTTGTTGTGTGGCATGTGGGTCCATTGCTGTCTTGTGGGCCACAGGATGAATAGGTGACTTTTTTTCTATGGAAACTATCAGACAGGTCAAAGTATGAAGGCAAATCTTATTGGCCCATCCAATTAACCAGCTATGCAGTCCTGTACAGATTTTGATCACCGTCAAATCTTCAAGGATCGAGGGATGGCATATTCCTACATTATCAAGGTGCGAGGAAGTTATAAAATGCGAGAAAATGGGTGGAGGGCACGTGTCCCAGATGAAATCATTAGCCCATCCTCCTCGCAGCTAGACACTGGATAAACCCTTGTCGTCTGATGTAATATTATCCACGGTTGGCATTATCGCGCTATTGAAAGTTGCTCATTTTTTACCATAGTGACATAAAACCTTGTTGCCATGTGTCCCTATAGGGCCTATCTCTTTGGGGTTGCTAGGTATGGTATAGTTACTAGTTCAAAATTTGAGTGGTTCATGGGCCCAGAGGTTCTAAGGAGATAGTGCAATATTGTGGCGAGTCCTCACAATCGTCAGATCGGTTCAAATCGATGGCGGGCGCTATCTCGCTATGGAAAGCTATGAGAAATTTAACCATAGCGACATAGCACCTTAGCGACATGTAGCATGGTGGGGCCAAGTGTTATGAAATCATAGGGATGATGCCAGGTTGTGCCAGATGGATACCAGGTTATGCCAGGTGTGCTGACAGTGTTTCGTGGGCCTAGAAGTTTAAAGGAAAAGCGCAACAAACAGTGAGTCTTCACGATTGTCAGATTAAGGAAGATCAAAGCTAGGCACTATCTCACTATGGGAAAGTGCTCGAAGGATATCAATAGTGACATAGCACCTAGGTGACACGTGTCTAGTGGGTCTGATGGAGGCATTGACAATTAGTGGCTGGCAGTTAATGTTGTAGACACCTAAATCTAATTACACCACTTTGATAATCCTATTTAGCTATCTCTAAAGACATCATTAATTAAATTATTATTTAATTAATCCTTTTCCATCCCCTAGCTGATTAATTTAATTAATCATCTATAGTCCTAATTGATAAATCAAATAACTCACTATTTATCAATTAATTCTATTCTCCTATCTAAATTCCAAGAATCCCCATTTATTAAATAAATCTATTTAATAAATCTATCCCTCAAACCTAAGAACCCCTAAGCCTATCCCTAATCCACTCCATCCACCCATACTAAACTAGCTTAGTCACCAACTCACCCACCCTCATAAATGCCATCCACTTGCCCATCTCTAATCTAATCCTAACCCAAGCCTAATCCATCCCCTAATCATTTGCACATTCCTAAACAAGCTTAAGACTTTCCTAAACCAAGCCAAAGTCTCCTCTCAAAAATATCCCACCCAGCTAGTCATAAAGGAAGCCCACTATCCCTTAAATGCCCTTAAATTCTCTTACAAGCACTTATGAGGGCCATTTAAAGCCTTGAGCCTCCCTTGTTGACTCATCCATACCATTTCCTCCACCCACTCTCGCTATGACATGTGTCACTCTCTAATTGGTTGTAAAGAATCACAATCCATGTGCTCTCCTCTCATTCAATCTAAGCCCTCCTTAACCATTTCCCCATCCTTGTATCTTAGCCCTCCATCCCTCAAGCCTCTTGCTTATAAATTGGATCCTCTCCCAAGCCAAATGAACACAATCCATAACCTTAAACTTACCATGCTATTTTGAGAAGCCAAATTCATACCAATTTCAAATATCCACACCAAAATCCACCTAAATTCCACCATTGAAGTAATTTGAAGCTTGAGCATCCCAAATCCACAAATAGACACCATCCATACATCAAGTGATCATCCTCATTGAGAGAGCCTATCCATGGCTGCTATTCTCATTTGAGGACCTCACTTTGTCTCTCTTGAAGTTTATATTGATTTTGTTAGTTAATGCTTTGGTTTTTTATTACTATTTCTTGCTAACATATTAGTGTATACATTTTGGCACACCCGGTGGGACCCTGCAAGGGTCATTTTAATCTTATTTAATGCTAGTTTCACATGCTTTTTCATGTTTTGGCTAACCATGGAAGACTAACATTTTATGCTTTAACTTGTGTTTCTTTATCTTGTGGTTTTTGATTGAAGGGTACAATTTACCACTACAGGAACACGCACACAACCCTCTAAGCAATTTTTACACAGTCAACTCTCAAAAAACCTAATTTTTTGTATCCCCGCAGTCATAGGAATGCAAACTCGTGACCCTAGGAATGCAAGCGCATCTATGGGAATGCTATCAAAATTAGCCAACACATCAACAATGACATGACACATGGCAATAATTGTAACTAATAAACCTGACGACAAATCCTCCAATGGGAACATGCCTAAGAATGGTAGGATTGTCATTACCGCTTGCGAGAACGCACCTCAGAGTGGCAAGATTGTCAGTCCCACTTGTAGGAATGTGCACTATTTTTGTAACTACTATTAAAATTGTGATAATTTATTTTTCTACGAGACTGTCATTCCCATGTGCAGGAAAGTTGTAAAAATCATTAACTAGCGGGATCGCTCTATACAAAATGAGCTCCCTGGTTTTTTTATTTTTATTTTATTTACCAATTTTTTCTAGCATTCCCGCACTATGCTAAACTTGTGGGAATGCATCGCCACAAAGAAAAGTCTAGCGAGATTGCGAACCCGCATGCAGGAACGTGGGAACCCTCGTGGGAACGCTAGTTCTCGCATTTTCTCTGCGGGAATACTATCTATTTTGTTGGTCTAGGTATATTCATTGTCACTTGTCTTTGAAAATTGAAAAATAATGAACTTGTATGTCTAACAACCCCACAAATCAAACACTTCATTTTGGAGCTTAAAAAGAACAACTATAAACTTTGAATTCTGCATGCAATCTAGGCAAACTTCAATTTTTGGGCATCTTCAAAATTTGCTAAGTTAAAACAATCAAAAAAAACAAACTTGAGTAGTTTATCATTAGACTCACCTTTTTCTAATCACCCATCAATTCAAACCCTTTGGTTGCAATCTCAACACCATAGTCGAGGCGATGGGTCCACTTGAAAAAGGTGTTAAGTGTTCTACAATCAGACTCTACTCATTTGGTTTTTGAGGGTTTGACTTAAGTTAGGGGATTTCTTGAATGTATAAGAATTGAAATTAGATTGATAAAACACTTCAAGCTTGGGCTCTAAAATTGAACAATAATCAATTGACATGGAGGGCCTCTAGGTGCACAAGATTTAATTTGCAAACCCTAACTCTTCTTCTTGCTTGCATTCTTCGACCAATGTTACTTTTGTTGATGCATCTCAAGGTTGGAATTGAACATCCATATCTTTATCACTTGTTTTTTCAATAGATCAAACAATCTAAGAATCAATTGGTGAAAGAACTCTACTTTTTAGCCCAAGGTCATCCGAATCTTCTCTCCCTTTGTTTCCTTTGTGAGCCATCTTGGGTGCATAAGACTAGGATCCAAAACCTTGTTTTTAGTTCTAGGGGGCCTTCTCAACGATTTTGTCACCTCGAGGGATGACCTCAACTCCAACGTTTCAATGGAGTATAAAGATTGGGAGGTGAATCCAAAGACACCTCTCTTGTGATCAATATTTTGTCACTTGGGCTAAGCCTCAAGGAACTTTGAAAGAGGAGAAGTGGGTTACTGCTCCTCTTGACTATGTGACATCTTTTTGGTTTTATCTATAGATTTGGGCCTCATGTACCTTGTGTGTATCAAGGACTCCCCAGATAAACCAACTGTCAGCTTTGTAGCCAACCATCTAGGATGTTCATATGCTTGAAGTGATTGTTTAAAACATTTGTAAAAACATACACACTCCTTGGCGCAAGTATCACATTTTGGAAATCAAAACTTCTATCTAGTTGTTCCTATCTATTGCTTGATCTTTTACTTGTTGAATGAATGTTTTCCAAACTTGGTCAATCTGAGCTTAGTGCACACTTAGCATAGTCACTACCTCCAAAAAACCCCACGCTTGTGATTTTTAATCCTTGGAAATATCTCACGTCAAGCCATCCCAAGGCTAAGTTTAAGAAGCTAAGCTTCCTCAAATACTAGCCTATAAGGAGATCAAAGAAAAGCATAAGAAACATACCCCTAACCCTAGGATTGCCAAATTGGATCAAATTGAGAAAGACAGAGCTAAGGTAGCATTGCAAACTAAATGGGACTACAAAATCCAAAACCTAACGCTTCGACGTGGTGTTAATATGAGCCTTATCAACAACTCTACTATTACTCATTCTGATTAGGTCCTTCCTTTTTCCACACACAATTACACACTTATAGGTTTAGTCTCTCATTTAGGAATTGCACTATCCCATTCAAGCATTTGAAGTTAGACCATCTCCTCTCATCTTAGCTTGTTGAAGAAGAATTCTCCACTTGCATTTTTAAAGTCTTAGCATTATTTCCTCACTCACTTAGAAACATTTTTGCATCACATCTCTCATCATCTTGAGTATCCTCGAAACACAACACTTTTCTAGGAATAGGTTGTTTTTGGTGTCCCACATCACCTTGAACCAAAGGTTATGGTCACACCTTTTTGCTTCACCATCACATTCCCCACATTCATATTTGAGGAAAACACAAGTTTCTTGCACGTAGCACCATAGTATTTAGGCACCCTTAGTATCATCCCTCACTACATTTGTATCTTTAGGAAAAGCATCCTTACATGCCACCCACCACACATTTTGGTAGGCACACACAGAAAAAAGACATGGATCCTAGTCATAGTGGTAACACATCCTGAGCTCAACCATACTCTGTTGTATCCCTGACACCATCAGACCCACCACCTCAAATCCCAGAAGAACCAAAATCATCCATAGATATTGTAGCTTTCATGAACCAACCTAGTCATGCTACCATCATAAATGCCATCATAGATCGCAACAAGGAAACCATCATGGCAAATTTCTTACGAGACAATGTTGGTGTCTTTGAGTTTGGATGTCCACCACCTATTGACATAATAGATCCTACTCACCCATTGTTTGGATGGCAACCATGTCAGGTAGAACCAACAGACCCAAATATCCCCTCGACCGAGGTGTCAATTCCCATTCCATAGAACACTGATCCCATTCTCACTCAACCATTAGTGCATACCACATCTCAACCAACCTCAAGTATACCATTTGCATCTGTTTCCACCACTCATTTTTCCGCTCCACCAAATCCTCCATTTGCATCTAGCAGCACTACCTTTTTACTTCCACCCATAATCACATCTAGTCCATTTGCTACTCAAATACCACCATTAGGGTCCAATACCTCATCTTCCATTCCACCAAACATCACTATCAACCCCTTTTTAACTAGCCAAAGATCTTCAACCACATTTCCTTTGGGACCTTGGAATATTACTATGACATAGGCACCTATCATTATTATTCCCCCTAGCACTGCAGTCATGTCTGCACCTCTAACATTTTCATCCACTACTTCACATAGCTATTCACTCCCACCCCTCACCAACTATTTCTCCATGCCACCTCTAGGCAATAACCCAAATCCACTACCACTGCAGGTCCCTACAGTAAACACTTTGCCACAAATTAACTACCTTGCACCTATTCCAAATCAATTCTACTCTCAAGCAGTGCACAACCCACATATATTGGGCATGGTATATATTCCCAGAGCATAGCACAAGCACTATCTACATTATCATCATTTCAGCCGTAGTCTTCACATCAGCAGTATGCCCAAGCACTCACACAGAACTATCTAATAGGACAGCAACCTCATAGCTATCTACCACACCAACCTCAGTAGATGCAACAATATGCACAACTCACATTCTAGCGAACCATAGCATCCACTCCACCAGTTGTGCAAACCATTTTTCCACATATGCCATATGGTCATCAGAGTTCTCCATATCACACTTCAGATTCTTGGATGTATCCTACACCAGGGGCACCTAGATCAGGGGCACCCACTCCTCCACTTGTAAATTCTGAATGAAAGCCCTCAAGGATGGAACAGACACCAAAACTTTCAAATTTGAAAATTATTGACCATACCCTTTTGATAGGACTATCACATTGACTCCATTTCCTAAACATTTCAAGATCCCCAAGTTTGACAAATTTAGGGGGAAGAGTGATCCAATCACACATGTTAAGGAGTTCTATATGCATTTTTAGGAGGTAGCTTATAATGATGCCTTCCTCATGTGGCTCTTTCCCAAGAGCCTAGTAGGACCAGCCTTGGAATGGTTCTATCGTATCCCTCAAGGTATTATTAAAACTTTTGCAGAACTTTCTGAGGCCTTTGTTTCTCAATATACCCATCTCATTGAAACTGAATTATCTATAGTAGACCTCATCCACACTAAAAAAAAGGGAGGAAAAACCCTTACAGAGTACATACAACACTGGTAGATCCTCACAACAAGGATCTCTTGTACCATCCCTGAGCGCCATCTTGTCAAGATGTTCATAAACAATGCACAACCTAGACTCACTCATCATATGGTTATGAACTATTTTCAAACATACAAGGACATCAAAGAAAAAGGAATGGGCCTTAAGCAAGGCCTCATTAAGGATGGTGTCATCAGATTGTACAAAGAAAACACCTAGGACCGTGGTTCGAGCAATGACAAAACCTGATATTGGAACAAAAACAAGAATACAGTGATAGATGGTGCCACTAACACTCGATAGGTCCATATTGTTGGGGTGGCTACCAATGTTCCCACCACATGTTGCCAACAACAAACTTATCAATAGCAACCCCCTGTGTATCACCAGCCACCCATGCAAACTCATAAGAAATACCTGTTCCTCATAATCAAACTAATGCTATCACACTGTCGGTAGGTAGTAAACCCCGTGTTCAAAGGCAACCACAAAAATACACCATATTGGGGGAACCTCTTGATGCAATCTTCAAAAAATTGGTCAAAGATAACCTTGTTCGATATTCACAAATGCAACCCTTGGAACCTAATCATTCTAGAGCATCTTGGTACAAAGATAACGAATATTGCAAATTCCATCGTGTTAAAGGGCACACTACCCTTAAATGCATGCAACTTAAGGATTATGTATAGGACCTCATTGACCAGAAAGAGATCACAGTGGGGCACAACCCTCACCTAATGTAGGCTTAATGATGTATCAAAATGCTTTCCCTCCTCATAACATGAACTTGGGAAAGGCACCTGCAAACACTCCTATCAACAAACCTAACAATGCTCTGGGTAAACAAGGTGACAACTGAGACATGTCTCAGAATTATACCTTAGCATACTTAGACTATGGTAGCTTAATTGGTTGCATATCCCAAGTGGAACCATCTGTCAATGTCATCAATATCAAAGGCCCAGACACTCAGTGTGCAGTTGCTACCTATTAGATGCAACTCAATATAGCTGGTCCACTTGTATCCACAAAAATTAGACCACCATCAGCACGACCACCTCCATCTTGAGCATCTCCATTAGAATCACCTTCACTAGGGCCATAGTATAACATCTTGGAACACCTTGGAAACACGTCGGCCCAGATCTCCATCTTGGATTTCTTATGAACAAGCTCACTTTATCAAGAGATCCTTGATAGCACTCTATGTGAGTCATGCATCCCCTCTGACATAAATGCCACTGAGTTTTGCAACTTGGTTGGCCATCTTTCAGCCTCATGTGCCTTCTCTTTCAAAACCACTAATATCCCAGCAGTTGAACCCGATCACATCCTCCCACTTCACATCGTTGTTATGGTTTCTAACTTTGCAGTTAAACGTGTCATGATACATAATGGCTCGGATCTAAACCTATGTACTCTAAAGTTCATGGAGCAGGCAAGATATAGTGAAGCAGATATCATCAATGAGGTGATCACCATCAAGGCATATGATAATTTGGAGCGTACTACTAAAGGAACCATCTTTCTCCCTATCAGAGTCGGCCCAGCCACTCAAGAAACACTTTGTCATGTAGTTGATCTTAATCTTACATATAACATCCTCCTCGATCGTCTATGGATTCATTCCATGAAGGTTGTTCCATCCACATATCATTAGTGTGTCAAATTTTTGCATAATGGCACTAAGATAACCATCCACGCAGATCCTGAACCCTTTGCTTACGGCAATGCGGTTGAAACTTCATACACCAATCATTGTCTTGGGATCAAAATTGGCACCACCATGGCTAGTTCCTATGGAACCTACCATGATCCGGACACCATTTTAGCCTCCACTCTTTCCATAGTTAAGATCAACTACCAAGGTTGTGGCAAGTATAGTCTCACAGATGCTTTTGCTATTGGCACTCTACCACTTGACCCACATACTCAAGGATGCCCAATACATCAAGGGCCTATACTAGAAACCATCTCTCAACTTCACCAATTGGGCCCTACCACATTTTTCACCAAAGGTATCCTTGATGGAGTAGAAAACACACCAGACATTAACACATGGCTATACAAAGAGCCACCTCCTAAAAGTGAAGCACTTCTTGATCATTTTAAATAGAAATATCCTTGGTCACATCGCTTGGCCACTGAGCAATGGGATTATCAAGGAGGTGATTTAGGCTGCCAGGAGTCAAGTATGAGATAGCCTATAGAAGCACACCAAGGGTAGAAAACCAAAGGCTTGGGCTATGGACTCTCCACAATTGGGGGCACTACAACGGAAGGCCACACCTTTATGAACATCCAAAACACTCTCGTTGAGGTTGAAGACATCCCTAAGGAAGTTGAAAAGAAAGCTTATGATGATATTTTCCTTCATGAAATAATCTTTGGAGCCTCTATGCTCTATCATTTACCCTTGAATCTCATAGACCTCCCCCTCGCTCACCCCAAACTCATAGATTGGGACCAACCAAGTGTCATTCATGTTGACGAGTTCTCTCCTGAGCATGCCCTCCTTAAATTCATGGTGGCATAAACACCACATAAATGGTTGCCTCCACCATCGGTATATGTCTACAAGCTGGATCCTGCAGGTTACTTCAGGGAGGAGGAAATTTCTAGTCACAAAAATAAAATTCTAAAAGAAACAAAAAAGCAAAAAGATAAAAGAAAAACATCCCATGGTGAAAACTTCTCTAGAGCACCATTGGGTGACTCAAAAAATGAAACAAAAATAAAGGACATATCCAATGGTGAAAACCTCTCAGAGGCACCTGAGGATGGAGATTTCATCCTCCTCCCACTAGAGCATCGACCTCCTATATCTTCAGTTTTGATAGAAGAAACTCAACCTATAAATATTAGTCTGACAGAGATACCACATATCACATACATCGCAGCTTCTTTACCACCTGAACAAGTAGATCTTCTTCTTGAATTTCTCCATGAAAATATGGGCCACTTTGCATGGTCATATCAGGATATGCCGGGGTTGGACCCCAAACTAGTTGTACACCATCTGGAAGTAGATCCAAGGGCCAAGCCCATCAAGAAGAAACTTCAAAAATGCACCCCAAGATGGCTTTATTAGTCAAAGCAGAGCTAGAAAAGTTGTTAGAGGCAAAAATCATTCAACCAATAGATTATTTTGAATGAATTTCTAATATGGTACCTATTACCAAGCCCTCTAGTGATATCAGAATTTGCACTGATTTCAAGGATCTTAATAAAGCTTTTTTGAAGGATGACTTTCCATTGCCAAATATCGACATGATTGTGGATCTCACCACAGGTCATGAACTCTTGTCACTAATGGATGGATTCTCTGGATATAATAAGATTCATATAGCAGAAGAAGATCAACATAAAATAGTGTTTACTACACCTTGGGGCACATTCTACTACAATATGATGCGATTTGGGTTAAAGAATATTGGGGCAACCTATCAGCACGCGATGACGGTCATTTTCCATCCATAAGATACTTGACAATTACTTGGATGATATTCTAGTCAAGTCTCTCAATACTTTGGGTCACTTATCTCACCTCGAGCAAGTGTTCAATTGACTGGCAGAATATCGTCTCATGCTAAATCAAAAGAAGTGTGTCTTTGGTGTTACTTCAGGAAAGCTCGTAGGCTTCATTGTGTCACAGTGTGGTATTGAGATTGACCCTAAGAAGGTCAAAGCTATCATGGATATGGCTCCTCCTAAGAAACTCAGGAACCTTTGTTCTTTGCAAGGAAAACTCCAATCAGTCCGGTGGTTCATTTCTTAGCTTGCTGATAAGTGTCAACCTTTCACTCACCTGCTTAAGAAAGATCAAAATTTTAAATGGGACTTCGCTTGCCAGTGCAATTTTGAACTCATCAAGCAATACTTACCTAATCCACCTATTTTGGTTCCTCCAGTTGCAGGGCACCCACTCATATTGTACATCATAGCTACTCCCACAGCATTAGGTGCTCTACTAGCACAACTTGACGATGCAGGAAAGGAATGAGCTATCTATTACATCAGCCAAACATTAGTGGGCTATGGCTCAACTACAGGCCAATGGAGAAGGCATGCTTAGCAGTGGTGTTTGCCACCCACAAGCTACATCATTACATGTTGAGTCATACTGTACAACTAATATAAAAGATTGATCCCTTGAAATATATGCTCTCTCGTACAGTACTCACCGGACGCCTAGCAAAATGGGTTATGCTTCTCAGTGAGTTTGACATTGAATATGTTGACAGAAAGGCCATCAAAGGCTAGGATATTGTAGAACACTTGGTTGATGCACCCTTAGTTGGAGATCACCCACTCATCATGGAATTTCTAGATGAATACCTCTGTTTGATAGAAAAACAATCACTATGGAAGCTATATTTTGATGGCTCCTATACATCTCATGGTTCTGGTGTGGGCATACCCTTGGTTACACCTCAAGGAGATTATATTCCTAAATCTTTCAAGCTACAATTTTGGTGTACCAATAACATTGCAGAATATGAGGCCCTTTTTGCGGGACTAAAAATTTCCATTGAATGGAATATCATAGAGCTTTAGGTCTATGGTGATTTTCAGCTTATCATCAAACAAGCTTTGAATGAATATCAAACCAAGGATGACAAGTTACTACCTTACAAAGAGTTGGTTGATCAATTAAAGGAGCATTTCACTCAAATCTAGTTCATACAGGTACCTAGACTCCAGAATAAGGTAGCTATTGCTATGGCTACTATAGGTTCTCTCTTGGAAATACCACACAAAGCTATGCAATATGAATTCTTGGTTGACCAGCTACAAAAACCCGTATATGAGAATGATGAATCAACATGGGTCTGTATCTTGGTTGATCCCCAATCTCCATGGTACCATGAAATTCATGCTTACCTACTAAATGGTATCATATCTCCTCACCTCACATCAACCCAAGGCCAAAACCTTATTCGCAAAGATTATTGTTACACTATCATTACCCAAACCCTATATCATCGTGGTTATCATGATACTCTCTCTTGATGTTTAGATCAAAATAAGGTTGCAATGGCTCTCAAAGAGGTACACGCTAGACTTTGTGGTGCTCACATGAGTGGGATGATGCTAGTAAAGCATATCCTTTGGGCTGGATATTATTGGCCTACTCTAGAATAGAATGCATGTGAATTTGTGAAAAGATGTTTACCTTGTCAACAACATGCTAATTTAATCTGAGCTCCAACATAGGACTTGCAACCCATTGCACCACCATGGCCTTTTGCCTGTTGGGGATTTGATCTTGTTGGTCTTATTGCACCACTTTCTTTAGAAGGACACAAGTGGATAATCACTGCCACTGATTATTTCACTAAGTGGGTTGAAGCAATTCCCCTTGTTACTGCCACAGGAGTTCAAGTGTCCAAGTTTATATTGTATCATATTATATCTTGCTTTGGCATCCTAGCTACCATTTTCATAGACCACAGAGGTAATTTTGAAAACCTAAATATGGAGGAGTTATGCACTTCCCTTCACATCCATTACCACTTTTCTAGCCCATATTTCCCACAAGGTAATGGTTAGGCAGAGGCCATTAATAAAACCCTGCTCAGAATCCTCAAGAAAGTTGTCAATGACTCCAACTATGATTGGCATTTGCAAATTAATCTAGCCCTATGGGCATACCGCACTTCATTCTGTACAGCCACTGGCACAATTCCATACTCCCTGGTCTATGGTGCTGAAGTAGTCCTACCTATTGAGGTTGAACTCCCATCACTCTGCATTTCTCTCTGAGGAAAAATATCTAATGAAGAATATAGAGTGGCTCGACTTACTCAACTTGATCTACTTGATGAAAAAAGGCAACAGGCCTATGACCACCTCATGGTCTATTACAGTTGCCTCAAGTGCAATTTCAACAAGAAAGTCCATCTGCACAGTTTTTAGGAAGTTGACATGGTCCTTAAAGAGAATATGAATGTTCAAGTTGACAGAGAAAAAAAAGGCAAGTTCGAGCCCACATGGCTTGGTCCTTATGTGGTCACAACATCTTTTGGCTCAGTAGCCTATCAGCTATCTACCCTTGAAGGAAAAGTCCTAAATGATCCTACCACCATTATTCACCTCAAGAAGTTCTACACCTAAAGATAGAATTTGCAAAAGAAAGGAGAGAAGAAAAAAAAAGGCACAAAATAAATAAATAAAAATAAAGCGTCCAATGGTGAAAACTTGGCAATTCAAGCACCTTAGATAGGTCACTGGTGAAAACCTAGCAAATAGACGCCAGGTGTACTATAGCTCTTCCATTATCTACCACCAACACACACCCCTTTAGCACCCCTCCATAATATATCACTCATTCCCCCCTCTTTTCCAAGGTGTTTCTTATTGTTATTCGCCATGCTTTGCAACATCGTCCTCTAGCACTTTGCACTATGCAACATCCCACCTCATTCCTATATTATAGCATCCCATGTATCATACTTGATGTATCCTACCATTGTACTCTACTAGATGTACCCTATCAAGCACTTTTTATCCATATACTTTACCATATGTAGCATATACAGCCCATATAACATGTGTCTCATACCCCTGCACTAACCCTTGTCTCCCATGTACCATACCTATATGAATACAGCAATATCAGGACCCTTGTACATAAATCATGATTTACGTAATCCCACCTAAACAAACCCATGTATTATAGAAATAGCATCTCCTTATCCTAAGCTTTCCCCCATCATGCATATACCTACTACTATGTTTCATGAGTTCCCATGTCCTTAACTAGTCATACTTGTACATACTATCAAGGTCTTGTTGCAACCTGTCAATAGCTCATCAGTTGATCTCTTTGGAAAAAGGTTAATTTTTCACTTTGCGGAATCTTTTGTTGTTTCTTTTTTTTGTTGATTGTTTCCATGTACCTTTCGTTGTTCCCTCCTCAAGATCACCATGATCATTTCATATCATGGTGTGTTTTGACAAGGGCAACTAAAGAGGTAGGTTTCGATCACAGTCTCTTTTTGCTTGAGAGTCAGTTTGATATTATCCTTGCATATTTCCAACATGTTTTCATCTTTTGATAAAACATGATGCACTTGGGTAATCTCGTTGCTTGTGGATCATCCAGCATCATTCCAACACTGATCTCTCTGAGACTCATGTGTGATGCTAGAGCAATCCTTGCATGCCTGTTTGAGTTAGTCCTATGGAATTTTTGGGAAAAGGCCTTGATGTTTTTAGTAACCTTGACAGATCCCTAACAATCCTATATCAAACAAAGTGCTCACACTACATAGTGGTACTTCCTCATGAAGTACCCCATGCTCAAGCTTCCCCTACGCCTCACTTTTATTTTTAGAACCCCTGGTATCCTCCCCCTTGTCATCACCCCTCTCCCTTGAAACTATCACTTTTTCCACCCTCAGAATCATTTGATTCAAAACCTTGAACATCGACTATTATTCATTCTCATCATGATGTGATCCCTATCATAAGTTACTATCCTAGCTCTAAAATCTCTGCTATCCTCCTGACTGTGAGTTTTTTGTTCACTCTTTTTCCAACATTATTCTCCTTAGTGTTAGTATCTCCTATGAACACTTTTCATATCATAGAACACTATCATAAGTCAAGCATTGGTTATCCTATTCCACCATCATTGTTTGTCTTGCATCTCCTAGAATCTTGTATGTTGTATTATCATAGCTTGTATCCCTTTATCATATCTCAGAATATCATTGTATTCAATTTTTTTTAAAAAAAATTTAAAATTTTATTCTCACATGCTTATCATAAATCTCAGGTGTATCTTTTAGTTAGTGTTCTTTTTAGCATATCATAAATTTACTGTTCTCTCTTTTAGTTTATTTAAGCTTTAGCATTATAGTCATTTATCATTAGATTATGGTTCATTTTGCATAGTCATTCATCATTAGATTATGATTCTTTTTAGCATTATAGTCAATCATTATTAGATTAGGTTTCATTTTAGCATTATAGTTCGTCATTAAGTTGTACTTCATTTTTTCTATTTTCATCTTTTATTTTGTAAATTATTTGTTTTAATCTTTCATCCATCTTTAGTTTGTGTTAGCATATCCTAAATGTCATGACATTATATTCATTTTCTATATCATAAATCTGTTGTTTATCCTTTAGTTGGTGATTCATTTTACATTTGTCACTTATTTTATAGTTTGTACTTATCATCATAGAAATACTCTCCAAAGAAATCAATTCTCTGAGATCACATCACATCCATCATAAGCCACATCACATCATCAGGATCATATCAAAAACCTATCACGCCACATGACATCTATCATATAGAAAATCTCATCAGCATCATATCTATAATATCATAAAAACATGTCATCAAGGATCACATCAAATCACATCACATTTGTGCTATCATAGATAAAAATCATATCACATCATATCTGCACTATCGTAGCTAAATCACATCAAAATCATATTGTATCATATATACAATACCATCAAAACTCACATCCTGCATCAAAATTTGTCATCACAATCATAAAATCATAGCACATATCGCATCCAGCATCACCAATCATCAGCAACATCATCAAAACATCACTGTCTATCCAATGCATATCAACCACTATAAATAACATCACTAGTCCATAAACACATATCTCACCCATATCATCAAATCTATATATCAATGAAAGAATGAAAGAATAAGCAGTCCATCAGTGTACAAATGTCCATATCATACAAATGGGTCTGAGCCTGCACAAAATCTCCATGTGTCTCAAAAAGGTCGATATATACAGAGTACTCAGTATTCCAAAAAGTCACTTGCTCATCGATGGTCACCCATCATCCCTGCATCATCAGTCTCCTCCTCTGCCCCTCTCTAGGCCCTTGGTACTAGTGGTGGTTGAGGTGGTGGCCTCATTAGTCCTCCCCCTCTCCTCGAGCTCTCTGCCTCCTCCCTCCTCCCCCGCCACTAGCTCGGCCCTGCCCTCTAACTATGCTCTGTGCGTTGGGACCTGCCTGTACTCTCCCCCCGAGTGCTTCATCCACTCTCCCCTCCTCCCTACATCCCTGTATGGGTAGTTGCTATCCCTGACTATGTAGGTCACCTTTAGTGCTCAATATTTGATGCTGGCACTGTGGCATGGTACCTCCCCCAATAGAATCCAGCCCTCTCCCTCAAATCCTCCATCTCTGCTCATAGTCTCTGTAGCTCATCCAAACCCCCTCCCATTACCACCTGCACCTGTAAGGTCACCACCTCCACCACCAGCCTATCTCGCTTCTAGTAAAGGGCATCTAGTCTCGCTTGCACCCCTTGCCACTCCAAAGTCACGGCATCCAACCTCCCCTCCACCTGGCCCACCTCCATCTGTAGCCTCCCCACTTCCACACCTGCCCTATCTGCCTGCCCCTGGGCTATATCCTGCTCTTGTCTAAACTGGTCCCTCTCTACTCGGAGTTGATCTCTCTCCTACTATGCATTACAAAGTAGCTAGCTCATCTCTACGTGTGCCTGCTCTAGCGAGGCATACCAGGCTGCCAATCTATCATCTCCTCCCCCAACAAATGATCCCCCTGCATCTCCCCCTGCTGCCCTCTGTCACCCCTGTGTCTCCTCTCCTCCTCTCTGTGGCTAGGCTCCCCTCTCCTTTGCTCTCCTCTCTAGTTGAGCTCTCCTCTCCTCCCCCCCCACCCTCCTTCTCTGTTAGACTGGCTCCTCCTCCTGTGCAACTGCTATTTCCCGCTACCGCAACCCCCTCACCACATACCGCCCCTATCAAGCTGCTCAAGCTAGCTCTCTTGCCACCACCATTGCCCTCGTGCCTTGTGCTCTCCCCACTGGTCTTGATCACACCAAAGTATCTTAGTACTCCTGTGTGGAGCTTGCATCTACTACCCCACCAAACAAATCCCACTGTTGCAGCTCTAGCTCTCGCCATGCCCTCAACAATCCATCTTGCCACAAGGCTGGCTTGTACATCAACACTGGCTCATGCGTGACCTACTGATACTAATGCGGATCTCCTAATGCCACTTGCTACCACCCAAACTACCGCAATAACCTGTCCGGCCTGTACTGCTGTGCCACATACTCCCACCTCCTAAACACAAAACATGGGGAAATGATGTATGGGAGCTTCTCTCCCTCCTCTGCCCATGGTCCTAGGCCTAGGTATGCCCTCCATACCATTGTCACTATCTCATCCATGCACACTCTCCAGTAGTCTACTAAATCTATGTGGTGGTATGTCAATGGCTCAGCCCAACTGTATGCCACTGGCTCCTCAGCCTACCTATCTCTGCACCCCAATGGCCTAAGCACTGCAATATGCTCCCACAGCCATACCTATAATAGTGTAGGGAATCCAATACTCCTCCCCTATCGACCACCACCCTGGTATACTATTTGATGTAGGTCTCGATATAGCTTGTCCAACATTAGCGAACCCCATGCCGCTAGGCGTCCCGCATCCACAATCTACATCAGTACTGGAATGCTCGTCTAGTGTGAACTATCCCCGCTGAATCCTTTACTCCACTCCAGGCCCCATAGTCTATGTACAGTTGCCTCTTTTGTCATCTCTCTGGTCGCCATTACTAGCGTCCCCCACACTAGTAGTCTAAATATGTGATACACATCCTCCAATGTCACCGTCATCTCCTTCGTCAGTAAGTGGAATGTTGCTATCTCACTATGCCATCTCTCACACAGTGCTATGACCATCGTGATTTAGGCAGGGGTATGGGGCAACCTCACCAAGTAGCCTAATCTGATCGCCTTGATCCATGCTTAGTCGACCAGTGTCAACATCTCTCCAGTGCGCACCATTTTTTCTCGCCACTCCCGTAACACTAATGCATCTAAGGACCACTATATACCACCAAAACAAATCCAAACATTAGTTTTCTATCTCCTTGTTTATCCTCCCACCCTCCCTTTCCTCAACCCCAACTTTTTCTGCCTTTATTTTGCAAAACCCTCATTCTTGCGGACTCGCATTCTTGCGAAGCCTCCATACTTACGTTCCTATGAAACCCTTTTTTGACGGGATTGTCATGTTGACCTTGGTTATCCACTTGACCTTTTACCTCACTCTCTCTATGACGTTCCCACGGTCTCTACACTTGACGATCCTGCTAACCCTTATTCCCGCGGGATTGTGTTCCTATAGTATCCCCATTTTCCCACTTTCTTGCTGTGCAAAGAGCTTAACTCATGGGTACACATTCTTGCTACATGAAACACGTTCCTCTTTGCAAGGACACGATCTTGCATACTCTACCCTGTTTCCACATAATTTCCCAATCTGGGATCGCTTTCTCGCCATAGACTATTTGGCTCCCTGAACAACTCCCACCTAACACTAATTTCACGAGATCGTGATCTTGCTGATCCCACTTGCATTCCCATTGGACCCATGCTTACGGGATCATGTTTTCACCTTTGTAGGAATGATCTACCAAATGCATACTCAAAAATTACAAAGAGGTTTTAAATCCTACCGATTGATCAGATGTCCCTTGTACTTGTACTCGTCACACTATGTCCACTCGGTGCTCTAGTCACCCAATACCCACCATCATAATCTTCATTCCAGAGCTCCTCACCAACAATATCTCCTCCTCAATCTAACTGCAACTAACCCCTTCTAGCCCCCTCTTCCCCCTTATAGCCCACCCCAGTGCCCTGACTACCCCTCTCAATCATCCCACCCTTTTAAAACATTCCTATCTCACAACCACAAACCACAAACAACTTTGTACACTTGTAGCATATCTTGGTCTGTCAGCTTGTACATCCTCTTTTGCTTAGTGTCATTGTATCTATCCTAGCTTTTGTATTAGTTCATCCTTAATCAACATCTTGCACACATTGCACAACTCTTGGTTAGCTATTCCACTACATTTTCTAGATCGATCTCCTGTCACCAAAGTGTTATCCTTCTTAGTTCCGCTTGCTAGATGCATCACTTATCTTGCTCCATCAACTTAGGTGCTCTCCAATAGATCCTTGTAGGATATAGCTTTCCTCTTATTTGATCTTGGTTCGTTAGTCCCTCATCCTACACATCTCATTGGCAAATGGTTCTCTTTTTTATTTTTGCTTTCTTTTGATTTGGACTCTTCCTTTTGGTTCTTGACGTATCTTTTCCAAAGCAATCTTTTTGTTCCCTCCTTAAGGTTTCCACGATCTTCCATATCATGGTATACTGTGAATGGGGCAATCTAAATGTAAGGTCTTGATTAGGTGCTTTGTTTGTTTTCCTTTTCTACTTGTGGGTTACCTAGTGTCGGTTCCATGTTGCTTCCTCTTGGGTTCATGTGTGATGTTGGGGCAATCCTTGCATGTTTGTTATGAGTTAGTTTGTTAGTCCTCTGGAAAGTTGGTACAAAGGCCTTGCTATTCTTGGTAACCTTGGTAATTAACCAACATTCCTATATTAAATCTAGTGCTCAACTACGTGGTGGTACTTCTCTTTGAAGTATCCTGTTGCTCAAAATGCTTCGATGGATTCCCTTCATCTCCATTACCCCCCATCCATATCCACCATCCATCTCTCTCATCCATGCTTATGCATCAATTATCTCTCTGAATCCATCATCACTCTTCATCTTAGGGATCCACCCATCAAATCAATCCATCGCGCCTCATATTTCAAGCTCCACAATCCTAGTCCTTGGGATCTCTGACACCCATCTTCCATCAATCCGACTCTTTGGAATCCTGTTGCATCAGCTTTATCTTCACATCATCCATCCCCTCCTCTTCATTTCCTTTTATCGCGCTCCACTCCTTCATCCTCCCCCCAATCCTGGAACATCTTATGCTTGCTTCTTTTTGTGAATCTGACCTTCCTTTATCATTCTCCCATAGTGAGAGTTTGAGCCAATTTAGCCCCTTCTCTTTGCCAATCTGTGTCTCTGCTCATCTCGAATTCTTCTACTTTTCAAGAAGCTGTTGAGTCTCATCTTCTCTCTCCGTCGCCTTCTTGAGGGGGCATCTCGTAGTCTAGTCTCTCCTCTTCTTATCCAAGATTGGAGCAACTTTGTTGCTAAAATATCTTCCTCATGTCGCTTATATTCAAACTTTTTTGAAATAGTGTTGTCTCAACACTATGTCAAAGAGGGCCAAAATGTAGACACCTAAATTTGATTACACCGCTTTGATAATCCTATTTAGCTATCTCTAAAGGCATCATTAATTAAATTCTTATTTAATTAATCATTTTCCATCACCTAGCTGATTAATTTAATTAATCATCTATAGTCTTAATTGATAAATCAAATAACTCACTATTTATCAATTAATCCTATTCTCCTATCTAAATTCCAATAATCCCCATTTATTAAATAAATCTATCCCTCAAATCTAATAACCCCTAAGCCTATCCCTAATCCCTCCATTAGCCTAATCCACCACATCCACCCATACTAACCTAGCTTAGTCACCAACTCACCCACCCTCATAAATGCCATCCACTTGCCCATCTCTAATCTAATCCTAACCCAAGCCTAATCCATCCCCTAATCATTTGCACATTCCTAAACAAGCTTAAGACTTTCCTAAACCAAGCCAAAGTCTCCTCTCAAAAATATCCCAACCACCTAGTCATAAAGGAAGCCCACTATCCCTTAAATGCCCTTAAATGCTCTTACAAGCACTTATGAGGGCCATTTAAAGCCTTGAGCCTCCCTTGTTGACTCATCCATGCCCTTTCCTCCACCCACTCTCCCTGTGACATGTGTCACTCTCTGATTGACTATAAAGAAGCACAATCCATGTGCTCTCCTCTCATTCAATTTGAGCCCTCCTTAACCATTTTCCCATCCTTGCATCTTAGCCCTCCATCCCTCAAGCCTCTTACCTATAAATTGGATCCTCTCCCAAGCCAAATGAACACAATCCATAACCTTAAACTTACCATGCCATTTTGAGAAGCCAAATTCATACCAATTTCAAATATCACCACCAAAATCCACCTAAATTCAACCATTGAAGCAATTTGAAGCTTGAGCATACATCCCAAATCCACAAATAGACACCATCCATACATCAAGTGATCATCCTCATTGAGAGAGCCTATCCATGGCTGATATTATCATTTGAGGACCTCACTTTGTCTCTCTTGAAGTTTATATTGATTTTTTTAGTTAATGCTTTGGTTTTTAAATAGATTAGTATTTCTTGCTAACATATTAGTGTATACAAATGTGACCGTCATGGTCAGGGGTTGCAAGGTGGCACGTTTAGTAAAGAAAGAGGTGGTCAACTTAGAGAGACTTTGTAGGGTGGCAAAAAGATAAAAGACTGTTGGACCACATGACTTATTCTAGTGCCAAGGTTTAGTTGACTTGTTGACTCTGCTGATTCATGTGCTCAGGAATGAAGAAAGTTGGGTTATCTTGCGGATTTAATCTCTGTAATCAATCCCAACCACCTAGAAGTGAATGTGAGACAAGAAAGAACACTCCACCCCTCTGATCCAACCTATCTACCTAATCAAAGCATAGTTATGGCACTATTTCTATCTTCTCAAGGCATGATTTGACACAAAAGATCAAATTTTCTTCAGATCCCCATGATTGTCCTTGGTAGAGCCTTGATGGCGGTGGTTGCAAGATGGTTTTGGAGGGAAAATCTTAGTTATGCCTGAACTATAAAGGTAGATTTTGTAAATTTTCTAAAAGGTTGATCCTTCTCTAACTTTTCTCTACTGTTTCTCTGCAATTTCAGTGTAAAATTCCCCTTGCCTCTGAACTGTATGATTTATGCTTTATCTCCTTCAGCCATTGGTATGAAAGTGCAAGAACTCTTTGTCTCTTATTAGTGCTTTTTAGAGATCTATAATCTGCATGACTGTATCTCCTTGGCCTATGAATGATAATATAAGTGAATCTCTCTTCCTTGTGTCATTCATCTTGGTTTTCTGATTTGCATGTAGTTATTTGATTAAAGCAAGTTTGAATGTGTATATGCTTAGTTTCATTTTGGTTCGATAGTGCATATATGGGTAGAGATTGGTCTGAACACTCTATTTTGGTGCATCACCTCTTTAGATTAGATTAGGTAGATTTTCTTTCATGCTCTCCTTCTCCCTTTTCCTCTCCAAGAGTAGTTAAGTGCATCCTGATAGTAAGAGGAAGTCGGCCTTCTTCAGAAACTCAACCTCACAGTTCAAGTCCAACAGCTTGGAGGTTATTTCCATCTTTCACTAGGTTGTCCTCATGCATAGGCTTTGGACAAGGGTGCAAACCTAAGTGAGAACAATTTTTTGCATGCCCGATGGGATGACCTTTCAAAAAATTTCAAGCCTACTAGTGTCAAAAGGAAAGATTTCAAGATCAATACCGAGGAGAGAGTACTAGCTTCAGTGTTTAAGCCTTCAAGAGGCTCATTCCTCAAAGTACTTGGTGACTCTGAGCTTCAAATACATATCTAGTTCTAGACCAAAGCTGCAGTGATTCATGCCCAAATCTGAAACAAGGCCATCTTCTAGAGGTAAGTTTCAGTACCAAGAGCTTTCATTTTCAAACCTTAGAAGAAGGAAGACTAGAGTATCTTTATCACTAGTTAGGAGTGCAATAGTAACAATTACCCCTACAAGATCTATCTCTACTCCTCCTCCTGTTCGATCTCATCCTAGACTGCCATCAATACATATCAATAGATCACTTGTCTATATGGAGTTGCCTAGAGCTCATACTTTTGCCACCTTTAATGGTGGGAGCCCTCTCTTATTAGCCCAAAGACATGACATACTAGAAGTTGCTCTCAAAAGTATACCAGAGTTTACTGGTGAAACTTCTATCTCTCCCTCAAAACACATTCAAGAAGTTGCAAATGTTTGTAATATCCATGGTATTACAGAGGATGATGTTGTAGTTAGGCTCCTAGCCTCATCTTTGAAAGGAAAAGCACTACAATGGTATAAAGGTTTAGCTCATGGTTCTATAACAGATTGGGATGGATTAGGAGCATGATTGTGCAAACATTTTGAGGATAAAAGTGACTATTTGTCACTTTGAGTAGTTGACTACTATAAAAAGAGCCCCCCATCAATGTATGACTGACTTCAATTATAGATTTCAAAAGACATGGGATAGAATACCTACTTTAGTGAAGCCTACCCCTGGTAATGCCTTCTTGCATTACCTTAGAGCTTTTAATAGTGATATTACCACTATAATCCAAACTATGGGAGGAGGTACCTTGCCTAATGCTTATGACATAGCAATAAAATTAGAGAACATCCTAATACAAGGAGGTAAGTTAGCTCCAAGGCCTCCTATGCCCTTCTTACCTAATGTTCCAAATCATCAACTAGCAATGGCTCCTCTTCCCACAACTTCTACATCACAATCCCTTGTCCTAGTCCTTCAAGCTTCCACATCCTCAAATGGGATAGATGAGATCAAAGAGATGATGCAATCTCTAATGCAGAACATGGACAAAAGAGAGAAGAACCTTGATAAAAGATTGCAAGAACAAGGGAAGAAGTTAGAAGATCAAGGAGGGAAGCTGGAGGATAATTTCTCTATGATGTAGAAAGTGAGAAAAAAGGTGGTGATTTTAGAAAGATAGCAAGCTCAAGGTATTAAACCTCATCAATTGCAATATCAAACACCAAGCAGTGGTAGGCCTCCAAATCCTAATCATTGGGACAATTCTTTTGATTAGAGTAGGCAAGGTGGCCATCCTTCAACCTCAAATGTAAACCAAAGTAGGGCCATAGTCCCTCAAAAAAATATGGCTCAAGATCAAGATATCATCTAACGAGGACCAATTTAAAGATGCCTCAAATATTTAAAGACATGGTGATTGCTCTTTTATGAATCATCAAATGGAGGAGCATTGTAATGTAAACCAAGATTCCATTGCTCATAACACTAGAAGCAAAAGAAGAGCTATGGAAAATGTTGTCCCTCCTCCTCCCAATCAGGCTTCAACTTCAAATGCAATACCTCATGAGCAAGCAACAAATGAGAAATCAAATGTTTCTCAACAGCAAAGGCAAAACGATGGCAGAAAAGATACAAGTGATCCTCAGGTTATGCCATCTCAACCTCATACAATTGCAGCTCCCAAAGCTTCTGCCAAAACACCTACTATTCCATTTAGTGTGGTAGAACAAATGAAGAAGACAAATGTGAATATCTCCATGTGGGATGCTGTTGCTACTATACCCATGCAAAAGAGGTTGTTGCAACAAGAATTGGAAAGAATTGAACCAAAAGATCAGCCACCTAGCATGGAAAGTACCACAAGCCTAGTACAACCATCAGGGGAGGTAGAAACAAGTAAAAAGGTTAGACCTCTGTCATTTTATGTTTCTCTAAGTATAGGAGGAAAACTAGTCCATAATTGCATGATTGATTTAGGGGCTAGTAGTTCAATGCTGCCTAGGAGTGTTGCTGATGCTTTGGGAATGAAATATGAGCCCATTGTTAGGGATGTATTACAATTGGATGGTAGTACTTTCAAGATTTTAGGGATCCTTAAGAATTTGGAGATGGCCTTACATGCATGCCCTGGTTGTATTGTAACCCAAGATATCTCGGTTGCTGAGGTCAAACCATATTTTGCCATCTATCTATCAAGAGACTTCACTACCCAAATAGGTGGTTTCATATCTTCTGATTGGTCATATATGTCTTTTGAGACAAGATATGGAGCCAATGCTTCAATCAAAGTAGATCCTCAAGCCCTCCATCATACTAAAACCTACACCCTTAATTCCATCAACATGAATTGCCCTATTCTAGAGATGGATGAGAATGACATAGTGAATGAGCCCACTACTTCCCTAGCAGAGATACCTAATTTTTTCTTGGATGAATGGGCTAATGCATATCAATTTGATTCTACGTCAAAAACCCTTGAGACAGGTCTCAATACATATTGTATATTGGAGAAAGATGCTCTAGTTCCCAATCTTGCAGGTACTAAAGAAGATATGAGTGGGATATGGAGTATGTACTTTGATGGATCAAGGAATAAGATTGGGTCAGGGGCTGGTGTGATGTTGATTTCTCCTACACAAGTAAGGTACTACTTCTCCTTTAGGCTCTAATTTAGTTGCACTAATAATGTAGCTGAGTATGAATCCTTGATTCAAGGTCTCTTACTTGCTCAAAAAAGAGGAATCCAAGCCTTAAGGGTGTATGGAGACAGTGAGTTGGTGGTTAATCAAGTGAGAAATTAGAATATCACCAAAAATGGTTTGCTCAAGTCTTATAAACATAGAGTATGGGATTTTCTTGAAGGTTTCAATGCATTTAATATTCAAAGCATCTCTAGAAAATAAAATAGACATGCTGATAGACTTACAGCAATAGGTGCATCTTATGATGTGCCAGGGAATCTTGAGGAGGAGAAGAAGTAACAAATTAGAGTGGAAGAAAGGCTTGCCATCCCTGAAAATAACACCCATTGGCAAGTGTTTGAGTCTGATGAGAAAATTGTCAGCTTCTTGCAAAATGAGGCAGAATTGTCAGAGAGAAATGAATCAAGACTGCAGGATTAGTATGGTCATCAGATCATTCATCTCAGCTCCAACAAGCTGTCTAAGGGTCTCATTACCTTAGAAAGTGTCCTCAATCCCAATGATCAAGCAAGAGGTAGGGCCATGAACCTAGTTTCTGATGAAGGTGACTACATTCTAGTCATGGTTGCTAATGAAAAGTCCTTGAATATGGGGAAGGTATGTTCTGAAATTGAACAAGAAAATTTTATTCATCTATGTCAAGAATTTAATGATATATTTTCTCGGACATATGATGACTTAAAGGGTTTTGACCTAAGGTTATTTCAGCATACTATAGATCTAGTTGATAATGTAAAACCAATAAGACAAAAATAGAGGCCAGTGAATCCCAAAATTGAACCCTTAATGAGAAAAGAGCTATCCAAATTGATTGAGGCCAATATAATTTTTCCCATCAAGCACTCATCATGGGTAGCAAACCTTGTCCCTATTAGGAAGAAGAATGGAGAAATTAGATTGTGTGTGGACTTTAGGGACCTTAACCAAGATTCCCTTAAAGATCACCATCCTCTCCCTTCTATGGAGTAGATTTTGTCCAAAGTCAGTGGTTCAGAGAGATTTTCTTTTCTTGATGGATTCTCTGGTTACAATCAAGTATTGGTTAAAGAGTCTGATAGGTACAAGACTGCATTTACCACTAAATGGGGTACCTATGCTTATTATAAGATGACATTTGGGCTAACCAATGCAAGTGCTACATTTCAAAAGGAAATGGAGATGGCCTTCAAGAATGTGATTGAAAGGTTTGTCTTAGTTTACCTTGATGATATTACTATGTGTTCAAAAAATGTAGAATATCATTTTGATCATTTAAGACAGGTATTCCTAAGATGCAGAGAGTTTGGGGTTTCCCTTAACCCAAGCAAGTGCGTCTTTTCTACTAATCAAGGAAAATTATTAGGACACATTTTATCTAAGGATGGCTTAACCATTGATCCAAAGAGAACAAAAGCAATAGTTGCCCTCCCCATTCCTAAACATAGGAAAGGGCTGCAAAGTTTCCTAGGCAGGATAAATTTTGTGAGAAGATTTATTCCAAACCTTGCTGCTATGGTGAAACCTCTTACAGCTATGCTCAAGAAGGGTATGGTCTTTGCATGGACCAAGGAAGGGAAGGAAAGTTTTGAAGAGATCAAGGTAGCCATAGCCTCAGCCCCTACTCTCATGAATCTAAATTTTGAGAAGGATTTCATTCTTTATACCTTAGGTGGTGAGTCAAGTATCTCTATTGTCTTAACTCAAGCAAATGGCAAGAATGAAGAGCAACCCATAGCTTTCTTTAGTGTAGGGCTTAAGGAATATGAAGATAGGTATAGCTATGTAGAGAAGAAAGCCCTTCTAGTCATCAAAGCTTTAAAGAAATGCAGACACCTCATGTCCCATAACAAGATTCATTTGTTAGTACCCCATGCCAATGTGAAGGAGTTCCTTTTAAGCAAGGATATTAGTGAGAAAAGAGCTGGTTGGATTACAAAGGTAATGGAATATGATGTTAACATTCAAATTACCAAGCTGGTAAGAGGGAAAGGATTGTGTAAATAGATGCTATAATCTTAGGAGCCTGATGAGGAAGTTGCCATGGTATTAATAGAAGAACAAGAGGTGAGAAATGGTGACCCAAGGAATTGGATGGATGATATGAAGAGTTTCTTATTAGGTAATGGATACCCTCAAGGATTAGATAGAACTAAAAGGAGACAGTATAGATTATAGTCAATTCCTTATGTCATAGTTGATGGTATCCTTTTTAGAAAAGATTTTAATGGAGCCCTATTAAGAGGCCTTGATACAGACCAAGCTGAAAGAATGATCAAAGAACTTCATGATGGTCGTAATGGTAGCCACTTCTCAGCTAGAACAATTGCAATGAAGATCATTAGGGCTAGTTATTACTGGCCATCTTTGTTTCTTGATTGTCACAAGTATGTGAGAAAGTGTGAAAAATGTGCCTTCTTCTCTGGCAAACAAAGACTTGCACCTCTTCCCCTTCATCCTATCCAGGTGGGCCAACCTTTTGCTCAGTGGGGGCTGGATTTCATAGGCCATATCAATCCTCCTTCTAGTTTAGGTCACAAATGGATATTATCTACTATAGATTACTTCACCAGATGGATAGAGGCAGTTACATTGAAGGATGCCACAAAATCTTCAGTTGTGGAGTTCCTTGATGGAATTGTGACCAGGTTTGGTGCCCCTTCAACCATTATTTCAGATAATGCAAAGTCTTTTGTTGGAGCTTAGATTTGTGCATGGGCAGTGGACCATAATATCTATTTAAGCACATCCTCAAATTATTATCCTCAGGTTAATGGTTTGGCTAAGTCCTCCAACAAGAACTTGATCAGAATCATGAAAAGGACAATAGATGATAACCAGAGGTGTTGACATAAAAAATTGAAGACTGCACTATGGGCTAACAAGATAACACCTAAAAGGTCAATAGGGAATTCACCATTTGTGTTTGTATATGGCAGAGAAGCAAGGCTTCCAATTTTGTTGGAATTTCCATCCTTGAAACTAGCTCATCAGCTGGAGTTGATTGAAGATGATTCCATGACAGTGAGAATGACAGAGCTGATGGAGCTAGAAGAAAAGAGAAATACAGCTATGTAGACCCTAGAGACACACCAGCAGTAGGTGAAAAGGAGCTTTGATAGGAAGGCTAGGGTCAGAATCTTTACGGAGGGAGATTTGGTTATAAAATGGGATGCAGATAGGGCAAAACCAGGAAGACGCTGAAAGTTTGATGCATTATGGAGTGGCCCCTATCTAATTATCAGTTGCAAACAGACCAATGCTTTCCAGATAAGCAGGCTTGGTGGTGAAATTTTGCCCATCCCAGTCAATGGGATTTATCTTAAGCCATGTTTTCGATAGGGTTTAAGGTCCCATGTACATAGTTAGTTTAGTTAT
Source organism: Cupressus sempervirens (assembly GCA_028749045.1). Lineage (NCBI taxonomy): Eukaryota > Viridiplantae > Streptophyta > Pinopsida > Cupressales > Cupressaceae > Cupressus > Cupressus sempervirens. Next base: position 712,410,003 of record CM053792.1, read on the forward strand.
GTTCTCTATTTTTTCCTATTTTCCAAGAAGTGCATGAGCACAAGGTTGTCTCTTTGTGAGACAGAAAGTCTCAAAATTTTTGAAGGTTGCCGAGATAGAGTTTTTCTGGGTCTTCCTCTTAGAGGTAGAGTTAGGGTTTTGCAGTGCACAAGATCCACATATTTTCAACTGTATAACCCAATGGATGCTTTAGGCCACTGGTCATATGCGTATCAGGCTTGCATCCCCTGTGAGTTGCCAAAAATGTTGCTATTTTTGCACCCTGCCAAAATTTGAATTTTAAATGCTTACCGACCAACAGTCACTCCCCAGTTATATTATTTTTTAAATGTCCCAGAATATCAAAAAAATACTTTACGTTTAACCTTATGATGTTTCCTCCCTATGCACTTTAATGTTTTTGTGGGCCCACGAATTCCTCATCATTGGATCAATCACGATCAACAGTTGGCATTGTGTCACTATTGAAAGTTGCACGTCATTTTGTTTCAGTGACATAGTGAGGTTTCACCATGTGTCAGGTGGGTCCCTCTTTGCTTGGTTGTTTCTCTGGTGTTGGTCTTGGATAAATCAATAGAGGGCGTGATGCCACTATCGAGAAATTGGTTCTTCTTATCGTTAGTTACATAGCACCCAATTAGAAAGAGATCCTGCTGTGAAGTTTGGAAATATGGTGGGTCCCAAGTATGCTCCATTAGATATCAGTGAGGATTTGTCAGAAACATTGAAGTTGATCAGTCTTTTCATTGGCTAAGGCATGATTGCATGGAATGTGGGCCCTGCGAGGACTTGCTAGACAGTTTGGCACATGGCTGGCTCTCATTGGTTGATACACCGATAAGTTAGACCTATCTTACTCACCGTTAGATCTTCCCCAGATCCACGACAAGCACTATTTTGCTATGGAGAACTACGAGAATTTTAACCATAGGGACAAAGCACCTCAGTGACGTGTGGCATGTGGGTCTGCTTCTGTCTTGTGGGCTGTAGGATAAATAGGTGGCTTTTTTTCCGTGGCAGCTGTCAGATAGGTCAGAGTATGAAGGCAGATCTTATTGGCCCATCCAATTAAGCAGGTATGCAGTCCTGCGCAGATTTTGATCACCGTCAGATCTTCAAGAATTGAGGGATGGCATATTCCCGCATTATCAAGGTGTGAGGAAGTTATAAAATATGAGAAAATGGGTGGATGGCACGTCTCCCAGATGACATCATTAGCCTGCCCTCCTTGCAGCTAGACACTGGATAAGACCTCAAGGTCTGATGTAATATGATCCATGGTTAGTGTTATCACACTATTGAAAGTTGCTTATTTTTTACCATAGTGACATAATGCCTTGTTGTCAGATGTCCTTGTGGGGCCTGTCTCTTTGGGGTCACCAGGTATGGTACAGTTGTTGAGTCAGAATCTGAGTGGTTCATGGGCCCAGAGGTTCTAACGAGATAGCGCAGTATTGTGGTGAGTCCTCACAATCGTCAGATCAGTTCAAATTGATGGTGGGCGCTATCTCACTATGGAAAGCTACGAAAAATTTAACCATAGTGACATAGCGCCTTAGCGACACATAGCAGGGTGGGGCCAAGTGTTATGAAATCGCAAGGATGATGCCTGGTTGTGCTAGATGGATGCCAAGTTATGCTAGGTGTGCTGATAGTTTTTCATGGGCCCAGAAGTTTAAAGAAAAAATGTAGGAAACGATGAGTCTTCACGATCATTAGATTAAGGAAGATCAACGTTGGGCACTATCTCGCTATGGCAAAGTGCTCGAAGGATATCTATAGTGACATAGCGCCTAGGTGACACATGTCTAGTGGGTTTGGTGGAGGCATTGATAGTTAGCAGCTGGCAGTTAATGTGACTTTCATGGTCAGGGGTTGCAAGGTGGTGTGGTTAGTAAGGAAAGAGGTGGTCAACTCAAAGAGACTTTGCAAGGTGGTGAAAAGATAAAAGACTGTTAGACCACGTGGCTCATTCCAGTGCTAGGGTTTAGTTGACTTGCCAACTCCACTGATTTAGGTGCTTAGGAATGAAGAAAGTTGGGTTATCTTGTGGATTTAATCTCTGTAAACAATTCCAACCACCCAGAAGTGAATGCAAGACAAGAAAGAACACTCCACCCCTCTGATCCAACCTATCTACCTAATCAGAGTATAGTTATGGCACCATTTCTATCTTCTCAAGGCATGATTTGACACAAAAGATCAAATTTTCTTTAGATCCCCATGATTGTCCTTGGCAAAGCCTTGATGGCGGTGGTTGCAGGATGGTTTTGGAGGGAAATTCTCAGTTATGCCTGAACCATAAAGGCAGATTTTGTAAATTTTGTAAAAGGTCAATCCTTCTCTAACTTTTCTCTATTGTTGCTTTGCAATTTCAGTGTAAAATTCCCCTTACCTTTGAACTGTATGATTTCTGCTTTATCTCCTTCAACCATTGGTATGAAAGTGCAAGAACTCTTTGCCTCTTACTGGTGTTTTGTAGAGATCTATAATCTGCATGACTGTATCTCCTTGGCCTATGAATGATAATATAAGTGAATCTCTCTTCCTTGTGTCATTCATCTTGGTTTTTTGATCTACATGTGGTTTTTTGATTAAAGAAAGTTTGAATGTGTATATCCTTAGTTTCATTCTGGTTCAATAGTGCATATATGGGCAGGGATTGGTCTGAACACTCTATTTTGGTGCATCACCTCTTTAGATTAGATTAGGTAGATTTTCTTTCATGCTCTCCTTCTCCCTTTTCCTCTCCAAGAGTAGTTAGGTGCATCCTGATAGTAAGAGGATGTCAGCCTTCCCCAAAGACTCAACCTCATAGTTGAAGTCCAATAGCTTGGAGGTTGTTTCCATGTTTCACTAGGTTTTCCTCACGCAGAGGCCTTGGAAAAGGGTGCAAACCTAAGTGAAAACAAAGACCTCTAACAAGGCCACTCGTAAGAGGGTGATTAAATCCTCTAATAGGGTCACACCTAATAGGGTTGACTCTTAATAGGGCTCACTTCAAAAGAATGAAAAATAGTAACTAGTTGCAATTGGTGGTTTTCCCAAATTGGGTTTCCACGTTAAATATTTGTGTCACTTGTGTTCATGTTATTTCTTTTATGTGTATGAAACTAAGTTAAGTAAGGCTAATCACAAAAAATATCTTGAGATTTGCATGTTAAGCATTTACCGAGTTATAATAGATTTTTAGTATTAACTGAGTGCTTGTGTGTTTACTGAGCATTAATATTTTTAGTGAAGTTTATGTTATGCACTAACATTAAGGGATATGGGATTTATTTTAGTGGTAATTGATTCACTCCTCCCCTCTAAAATACTCCTGTTATATTTTTGACAATTGGTATTAGAGCTTCTTCGTGCTTGTAGAGAAGGTTTCAAGGACCTAAGCTAAATATTAGGATGTCTTATAGAAGAGACATTCCCAAGCTAGACTAAGATAACTTCTAGGCATGGCAAGAAGTTGTACTTGGAAATAATCAATGATTTGGTTATTAAATACATGAAAAATGTTTACAAGGCTACTATTGGAACATTGACTATGGAGGAGATTATTGAAAAGAAAAACCATAAAATTATGATGATTGACATTGTGTCAGCTTTTAACAATGTTGAGTTTGATGAGGTCAAAGGATGTTCTATTTCTCATGACACGTGGACCAAACTGAAGGATAACTATGGAGGTGATGATAATGTAAAAAGAGCCAAGGAAAAAAGCTTGAGAGGTTGGTTTGATTAGATAAAATGAGAGAGGATGAAAACATTGTAAAATATGTTGACAGAATCAAAGAAAGTGTCAGTGCTAGCAAAGCCTCTGGAGGAACAATTGAAGATGTGACAGTGGCAAGCAAGGTAGTAAGAACTTTTCTTCCTATCTATGCAATCAGCGTGTCTTCTGTTCAAGACGTGATATGTGATCCAAATAACAAGATAACTGTGGATGCTCTAGTTGGAAGATTGATTGCATTTGAATTAGAAAACTATGATAATTTTACTTCTAGTTCTAAGAATCTTGAGTCTGAATTTGTAGCCAAGGTATCACTCAATAAGAAAGCTAAAAAGTCTAAAAGAAAACAATTTGAAAGTCAAGAGGAAGATAGTTCTAATAGTGATCTTAAAGCCATTGAAGCATTGCTTGCAAGAAGATATCCCAAAGGCAAAGGAATGTATAATGGTAAAATTCCTTTGATTTGTTTCTCTTGTGAAGAAGTTGGATACATTGCTGCAAGATGTCCAAATAGAGAAGAAAAAGATGAAAAGAAGAAAAACAAGTACAAAAACAAGAAGTATTTCAAGAGCTTCAAAGACTACAATGACAAAGGTAAGAAATCTTGTTTTATGACTAAAGATTCATATAGTTGTGAAGATGATGAAATGGTATATATTGTAGTAAAAGATGAATCAGATGATGAAGGAGATAAAATGACACTTATCTCTCATGTTATCAAAAATGATACATGGATTATTCATAGTGGTTGCTCACATCATATGAATTGTGACAAAAAAAAATTGAACTTATGGAACATTATGATGTTGGAAGTGTGAGATTTGGTAATAATGAACCTTGTTGCATAAAGGGAAAAGGTTGTATCTCACTAACCAATAAACTTAGATGTGATAATGCTTATTGGGTTGAAGGAATGAAGCATAATCTACTGAGTGTGACATAGTTGAATAACATTGAATTCAAGTTAGAATTCATGAATGGGAATGCCAAGCAGCTAGATGGAAAAGGAAATTTGGTTGGGTCTGGTAAAAAAACCAAAGGTAATCTATTCTACCTAGAACTCAATGAAAATTCATGTGTCATTGCTCAAGTAGAAGAAAGTTGGTTATGGCATAAAAAGTTATGTCATGTGAACTGTGACAATCTGATAAAGATAAGAAAAAGAAAAAAAGTGAGAGGTATTCCTAGCTTGAGGAAACCTGATATGGGCCTATGCAAAAATTGTCAAATTGGTAAGATAGAAAAGACAAGTTTCAAAATAAACAACTATCATTCTAAAGAAGTCTTCAAGCTCGATCATACCGACTTATGTGAACCTATTGGAATAGAAAGCTATAGTGGAGATAAGTATTTTATTCTTTTTGTTGATGATTATTCTAGAATGACAAGTGTAATGTATCTAAAAGAAAAGTCTTAAGCATTTCAAAACTTTAAGTGGTATCTAGCAAGAGTAGAGAAAGAAACTAGAAAGAGGCCAAAGTGTTTGAGGTCAGATAGAGGTGGTGAATTTATTTCCAATGAGTTCAATGAATTATGCATTAAACGAGGAATTGAGGCAAGTATCAACCCCTACTACACCACAACAAAATAGCATAGCTGAAAGAAGGAATAGATCCATCATAGATTGTGCAAGAACTTTGATGATAGAAAAGAATGATAAAATCAAATATTGGAAGGAATCAATTAATACTATAGTGCATACCTTGAATAGAGTACAACTGAAGAAGGAATCAAATCAAACTCCTTATGAACTATGGTATGGATACAAAATTAATGTAAGTTACTTGAAAGAGTCTTGGAAAGGAAAATTTGATTTCAAAGGTGATGAAGGCATATTCCTAGGATACTTCTACAGAAGTAAAGCATAAAAATGTATGAATTTGTCTACTCATAAAATCATAGAAAGTACACATGTGAGAATTGATGAGTTTGCAAAAGGAAGTTAAGATGAAAGAAACAAAGAACCTAAGGATTACATAAGGTTTATTTAATATGAACTTGATACATTGCCAAATCCAATTGGAAGTCAAGATGTCTCACCTTCCAAGTCCCCAAAATCTCCAAAGGCTACCGAGTTGCAACCAATGCAACCTAAGTCACAATCTAAAGGACTTGCGTTATATTTAAAAGCTATCAAGTCTGATGGACCCAAGTCATAGATAGTGGGACCCAAGATTGATATAGAAGATCATGGAGAGGATAGTGGAATAAGATTTAAATCCAAAGTACCTATGTTAGCAAGATATATTAGAAGACACAATGCACTTAATCAGATCATTGGAGACAAGTCAAATGGTACAATGATAAGAAATAAATTGAAAGGTACATGTTTTCTTACTGGATTTGAACCTAGATCAGTGAAAGATACTTTGGATAATGAAAGTTGGATTGAAGATATGAATGAAGAGATAGAAAAAATAGAGAGAAATAAGACTTGGACTCTTGTTCCTAGAACCAAGGATAAAAATGTAATTGGCACAAAATGGATTTTTAGAAATAAGCTGAATGAAGATGGAGGATTTTTCAAAAATAAAGCAAGGTTAGTATGCAAAGGTTATTCTCAAGAAGAAGGTATTGATTATGGTGAAACTTTTGCTCCTATTGCAAGATTATAAGGTGTTAGAACTTTACTTGCTTATGTTGCACATAGAGGATTTAAAGTTTATCAAATGGATATAAAATCTCCATTCTTGAATGGAATTCTTGAAGAGGAAGCTTACATAGAACAACTTGAAGGTTTTTGGGATCCTAGAAAAAAGGATATGGTCTATAAATTACACAAAGCATTGTATGGCCTCAATAAAGCTCCCAAATATTGGTATGAAAGACTTCATAACTACTTGATAAAGATTGGTTTTCAAACAACAAATGATAACAGGGGCCTTAATATCAAAGAAGGACCAGACAAGAACATTGTGTCAACAAAAATATTTTTGGATGACACATTATTTACTGGAAATGATGGCTTATGTAAAGATTTTTTAGAAAAGATGAGTAAATAATTTGAGATTTCCATGTGTAGAGAGATAAAATCCTTTGTTGGATTGCAGATTCAATAGAAGAAAGATGGTATCTACATTACTCAATCTAGATATATCAAGGAGATACTAAAGAATTTTGGAATGGGAGATTCAAGACCAGTTGGAACACCCATGTCTACTAGACATAAGGTTTCCCAAAATGATGATTCTAAGGAGGTAAATCAGAACAAATATAGATCAATGATCGGTAAACAACAATCTGTAGTGCATACAAGGCCTGATATTGCAGTAGAAATTGGTATGGTGGCAATATTCTTTGCAAATCCTAGAGAAAATCACATGATGGAAATAAAGAGAATAATGAGGTATCTAAAAGGTACTAGAGGCTATGGATTATGGTACAAAAACAGAGGCAATTTGGATTTGAAAGCATTTATGGATGCTAATTGGGAAGGAAGTGTCGATGACAGAAAGAGAACCAATGGTAGAGCATTCTTTCTTGGTAAAAGAATAGTGTCTTGGACAAGTAAGAAGCATAATTACATTTCTTAGTCTATAACAGAAGCATACTATGTGGCAGTAGCAGTTAATTGCTCCAATGTTGTTTGGTTCAAGCAACTATTGGCAGGTATGAAGGTAGAGATCAAGGATCTGGTGGCTATATTTTGTGATAACACTAGTGAAATTAATATATCAAAGAATCATGTGGTGCATACCAAGACCAAGCATATTGCAATAAAATATCATTTTATGAGAGAATTGGTGCAAGATAAAGAGGTAAGATTGGAACATGTGAATCCTAAAGAACAAATTGCAGACATATTCACTAAGCCATTACCTAAAGATGCATATCTGTATCTAAGAGGGAAGTTATGGGTTATTCCCCTATCTAAAGCTCACTAAAATGAAGTTTAGTGATGCATCAACTAGAGCATGTTGAAGACTTATCAATTGATGCAGTATTGAAAAGGGCATATTGCATATGAATTAGTACATCATGTATATTGATATTCACTAAATATTGTCTATTGGCACGAGATGTCAAAGAGAAAGAGTTTTTTGTCATATCTCACATATATCTTCTAAACATGGAGAGTATACATTTCACAGAAATTTTATAAAGGGAGAATTATTTGCAGAGATGTCAAAGAGGAAGAACTTGGTCTAATATCAAAGAGATAGGGTTTGCTATCAAAAGAAGATGTTGAAGATAGAGTTTTCTAACAAAGGGAGAAACTGAAGGTAGAGGGAGTTCACACTAATAGAGGGAGTTCTCAAGGATAAGAATTAGACTAAAACTAAGGATATTTTCCTTAATTTATTTTTCTCTAATAATTTCATTTTATTATGACATGTTGTGTTGCCATCAACGCCAAAGATGGATTTTTTTAAAGCAATTGGTTAATTATGTATTGTCTTTAATGTTACACAAAATGTTATATCTTTGTCAGAAAGTGTAAGTTGATCTCACTTAGGTGATGAAGATAGTTTCTTGTGTCTATTGAGCATTCTAGAGTATGCCAAGTTTAGAAGGCATTGTCAACCAAGCTCACTTGGTCATCAAAGAGAAGCTTGAAGAAGATTGGTGTTAAATGATCTCACTCAGTTAATGAAGGAAAATTTGGATGGAACCAGTGTTAACCAAGCTCACTTGGTTACCAAATAAAACTTGTGAAGATGTAGTGTTAACCAAGTTCACTTGGTTAACACAAGAAACTCATTTCGAAGTTGGTTTCTATCGAGCAGGGTTGCCTAACAAAGAATTTTCTTGTTTTGGCATATTGAGTTCAATAGATTTGTTTGTTGGTTCTAGCTGACTAAGGAGATGAATATTAATTATTCTAAGTTTTATTCAAGCTAACTTGAAAATGTGTATGATATAAGTATAAGGTCAAGTTGAGGATTGAATGTGTGCAAGTGAAAATAAGATTTGAAAATACTTAGAGGAAATGAATTAGAATGATAAGAAGATTATCCTTGTAGAGCTCCAAAGATACATTTGATCAAAAGGATCAAGTATACAAGCCAGAATTGAGATTTGTAATCAGCAATTCAATTGCATCAGAAATTAGGTCATCTCATTCTTACTCTCTAACTATTGTTGTAGTGATCTAAATCTCTTAACAGAGCTGGCTAAACAACTATTTGTAATTCCTCTAACAAGGTGGCATTTCTAGATTGAAGTATCTAAAGACCTCTAACAAGGCCACTCTTAAAAGAGTGATTAAATCCTATAATAGGGTCACACCTAATAGTGTGTTTTGTAACCTTTAATAGGGTTGGCTCCTAACAGGGCTCACTTCAGAAGAGTGAAAACAATAACAGTTATAATTGGTGGTTTTTCCCAAATTGGGTTTCCATGTTAAACCTTGGTGTCACTTGTGTTCATGCTATTTATTTTATGTGTATGCAACTAAGTTAAGTAAGTTTAATTAAATAAAAATATCTTAAGATTTTCATGTTAATCATTTGCCAAGTTATAACAGATTTTTAGTATTAATCGAGTGCCTATGTGTTTACCGAGCATTGGTATTTTTAATGAAGCTTATGTTATATACTGACATCTAAGGGATCTGGGATTTATTTTAGTGGAAACTAATTCAACCCTCCCCTCTCAATCACTTCTCTTATATTTCCAACATGTATTTCTAATCCTAATCCCAATTCTAAAATATTGACTCATGAATGTAAAATTTGAATTCTAAACTCTAGATTCATGAATATAACTCTAATCCTAAGCCCAACTCTAATCCTAACATTAATTAAATCCCTAATCCTAGAAATCATAACCAAATCCTTAACAAAAACTTGGCCCTAATTATGGCATAAACCTAGACTCTCTTTTAAATTCTATTAAATATTATTTTCAATAAGTCATGTTTCCCTTCCAAATCAAATGTAAAATTGAATATATAAATTTGATATTTATATTTGAAAAAAGTGATATTGCAAGGTGAAGTAGGTGATATTGCATTTTCACCTCTTCATTATTATCTCTCTCTCTCTCTCTCTCTCTCTCTCTCTCTCTCTCTCTCTCTCTCTCTCTCTCTCTCTCTCTCTCTCTCACACACACACACACACACACACATTATCCTTCTTGAGATCTATCTAATGTCTCCTCCTTTCCATCCCCTCTCTTCATCTAATCTCTTCCCCCTATCTCTTATCCCTCTTCTCCCTTTCTACCCACTTTCACCTCTTCATTATTATCTATCTTTTTGGATTATTATTTTATTTTGTTTAAAGTTACCATTCATATTGTCTTAGATTTTAGTTTGGTTTGTGGTAATGATTCAATTTATTTTATCATTTGGCTATTTTTAGAATTCACATTTAATTTAATTTATTAATATTTTTTTGGAGTATTATTCTATGATTAGGCTTGAATTTGGTATAATGTTCAATTGGCCTTAAGATTAATGTTTACTTAAGTGTTTAACTTTATTTCAGTGTTAGTGCTACGGTTCTATTTGGTGTAGATTTAGATTAAATTAAATTTATTTTTAGAATTTGTTATTAGATTATTATTTTCTAGACTAAATTAGATTCCAAGAAAGAAAATTTAGCATTCACTTTTATTTAGTCTTCATTTTCAATGTTTTTAAAGATGATATTTAATTTCATATAATTTGTTAAAGTATTTTTTTTTTACTATACTTTTTACAGTTTTGTATGATTATGATGTCCATAATGTTTCTTTAATCCAAATATATTCTCTCTTCTTTTTGTTATATTCAAGTAGTTAAAGATGTATTAGATGTAAATTGATATGGTTTTAAATATGTACATTTATATAATTGATATTTTAGATTTATTTTATTAAATAGTAATTTTGTGAATTTTTATGTTGTTTGTACATATATGCATATTATATTTGATGGACCACCCCCACCCCCGCCCCTGACCCTGCCCCCTCCATCTCCAGCTCCACCTCTAACCCCACCTCCATGACCACCTAGTCCTCTTCCACCACCTACCATAGAGGATCTGAGGGAGAGTATGAGGCGCAACCTTCACGACCTCATGCAAGCTATTCAAACCATTAGGTGTGAGGCCCACCCCCCCTCCCCCCCCCCCCCCCCAACCTACTTCACCTTATAAATAGTATGCAAGGAATTGTACACTCTATTGAGCATGTGGATAGTGACATTGATAGTTTTAGACTATGGAGGTAAAACATGTGTGCCTTCTATTCTGATGGGATATCTTATAGAGAGTTCCATCAACTCAAATTAAATAAAGAGAATTTTAAAAGATATTTTGTAAACCCTAAGATGGGTCTTAAGATTAGCGAGAAGAAGCCTCACATTTCTATTAGATGTTGCAACATCTACATATATCAATGCACTTTTGGGAGTGGTGGTGGATGGTATTTGACTATCCACCACACGCAAATCATGAGGTGGCGAACTATTCTCTTAATAAACTATGGGCTCAGTTTGAATTGGGTTTGAAATCCAATTATTTTGATATTAGAGCATTTTAGGTGGTTGGTGGAGGGATGCCTCAAGATAGGTCTGGGGTAAAGCTTAAGGATAATACAAAGAATCACAAACATCCTTAGCTTCTTGTACCACTTCATGCACCAATTGTCCCAGCACCTCTCCATCATCAAGAAATGTCATCTAATCTTAATTAATTGAGTGCCCTTTCAGGCAATTTAGTAGAGTAGTGGACACAAATGACACATATTCATCCACTTGGACATGTTTGTACTAGTTGTGGAGGTATATGTAGAGGCCCCTAGGGAAATAATGATACAACATAGGATGACCATGATGTTGAGGGTGTTGGTTTTGATGATGAGGCGTGCACTACTCATGGTGTTGGTAGTGATGAGATTGATGTTGAGTCATTTGTTAACCTTCTTTGTTAAGAGGGAGAGAGTCAAGAGTAGCAAGTAAAAATTTAATTTTAAAATTTATAAAGTACATAATTATTTACTTTCTATATATATGCATAATTGTATAATTAACCATATTAATATATGTTAATTTTCAATTACAAACGATGGATGATATTATTCCTCCTAGGAGGCAGTATAGTCTTTTTTTTAGACCTTCAGATGTTGGCATCCCTCATACGGTATGCACTTTGAATTACACTATAAATAATATACATTAGAACTCAAATTTAATAACATGTGCTCATATATTATTCTTATCTTATTTTGTAGCGATTGTTGTCTGTTATAAAGTATGATGCGTATGCAGGTCTTGATCCATCGACCACTAAGGCACAACCTCAAATTCTTACAGTATGAACTAAGTTTGAAGATAAATAATCTATACTATTTTTATGTATACATTGTTATTAAATTATCTTCAACTTTGATTCATGTACAATAATGTATTTTGATTTTATGAATAGGAGATGGATTGTACTTATCCATATAGGCCCCAATGTAGTCTATTTTTGACCCCTTCATCTTTTGATCATTTTAGACCTGTCAATGATCATCATGGTAGCATATCTCTAGACACATCTATGACAGTGGATACTACTCAGGTGTGATATAAATGTTTTAATTTCAAAAAAATGTAGTGTAGATTATGTACTTTTTAATTTACATACTTTGTAATTCATGTATATATAATTTAGACTCAAGGTTTATGTATCCATGATTTTAGGACTATGTTACCATGAGTATTGTTGAGACTATAGGACTAAGCCAGATGGAGGTACATACATCATCCTTTTAGGTCAGTATTGTGTTTTATACATACATGGTTCATTATGATCTATATCAAATTTTAAAAATTTATGTATTTCAAATTGCAAGACCTCACCACTACCATATTTGGTAGCTTTGATAGTGCACCTCCTCCTGTTATAGAGGGACACCTATCTAATGTTGTATTATTTTTAATAAGTACTAAATATTTAATTTATTTGCAAGCTATATTTTGAAACTAATTTCAATTAAGCATGTACACATTGTCTTTTTAGGATGTGACACATGATGCCCCACAGGATGTCCCACATGATGAGACACATCATGTTACACAAGATGATCCATCCAAGTCCTCTTCATGTGGAGTAAAGAGGATTGCAGATCAGATAGATTAGGTCTTTTGGCACCTTTAGGTTGTGTTTTTATTACACACATTGTTTATTCTAATACACTTTGTATTAGGATAGTTAACTATATTATATGTATTTTTTGACTTCATAGATCATGTTATGACATGATAGACCATGTTATATATTTTTATGACTTCTTATCATGCTAGTGCATGCAGTATAGATTATTATGTTATCATGTTGTAAGTACGAACTGTTTTCTTTATTGTGACATATTTTATTCATGTTATGACATATTTTGTTAGTATATGTTACATGAACAATAATTTTAATAATTTTAATTAAATATGGGAACATTAATTTAAACATGTTTGAATGTAAAAGTAATGGAAAAATATAGGAGGTCATTACTTGAATTCACAAAAAAAATTTAATATCAAGTGCACACCTTTAACTTTCAGACAGAAGTGAACTCCTATATTTTACACAAATGAAACCATATAAATTTAAAACAAGTGAAGTCATGTATATGTAACACAATCTGAAGGACATAAATAGAAGCGCACTCCTATTTTAAAATGTTTACAACATGTTTCAATTTCAAAATTAAAAATTGGTTCAACACATTTCTTCAAATGATGTCCTGCAAAATTAAAATTTAAAACAAAAACATGTGTTAATAAAAGCATAAATTAATAAGAGCTATGTGTATTATGTAAATATGTGTAATGTATACATATTCACTATGTGTAATTGCACAAGATGTTGATGTTCAATCCACCTTAAATATTTAAATTTTTATAAATTGTAATTGAGACTTGAGTAAGAGGTATATATAAGTTCTCTAATTTTCTATTGACAACACATACATACATTTAAATTATTTAACTACATATATAAAAAGAGCACAATAAAGAAAAAATTTACATATGTTTGATTTAAATGTAGTCATCCCACTATACCATCTGCATTCTCTCTCTTTTGTGATATATCTATGACTGTCTCATGCTCATCCATTGAAATTTTCCATTATATCTTATTGGCAGGTTTCCCTTTGTAGCTTTCTATTTTGATATTCATCGCCATAACCAAATTAGAATATTGTAAAACCTTCTTTTTTGATTGGTAGTCTTCAAATGATGGTAAACCATTTATTCTTGTTAGGTATGTTTGTAGCCAGGTGCAAGGTTTACTTTAGCAATGAATATTTTCCAAATGGCTAATCTCACTCATCTGGGACCCTAGATTTGGCTATTTTGGGGTGGCGACATCGCCCACAATTTATGAAAACTGGGTCACATGCTCAGTCTAATCACGAATACTAATACATAATCATTTTTAATCTGACAATGACTTCGCCAATAGAATCTAATCTTTCCACGTGGTAAATTAAATGTTTTCACCCACAATTTTTGAGGCATGTCTTAATAGATGGTCGCATTCACCAATCTATGGTAAAAAATTAAGTTGGGTTATATGTAAATTATATATATTTGACTAGTGTCTCTATTTCAAAGACTTTCTAATTAACTTTTTATCCTTCTAATCTTTGGCTCGGAATAGATTATAATGTGGACAAGTGCCTTTATTCCAGAAACTTTCTCTGAAACTTGTTGTACTTTAACTTTTTAGACTGAAATGGGATTTAGACTGTTGATTTAAGATCATCTAATGATCATTAAAATAGGTTATTGTATCTTGAATGATATAAGTTTATGATTTCTATATGTTTTTACTTTTGGTCACAATTTTTTGAAATAAATAAAGATTCGCCATGGTTTTATAGAATTTTCATAGAACAGAAAAAAAATCACTAATGAAATTAAAATTTTTCCTATTTTGAAACATAAAATTGCCAATTCAAATTAATTTGTTTCCCCTGAAATAATGTTGGATTCGCCATGATTTTATATATTTTTCCAAAGGTGGATTTCTTAAAGTTATCCCTGGCCAAGTGCCATCTGCAATGACAAACCCAATTCAATACTCAAAACCATCATCATCTTTTTGATGACATTTTTTTTTTTCTTAGGTTCCACACATCAAGCTAGCCAATACTCAGTCAGTTCATCATTATCATTAGGTGCAATCACAACATAAATGTGTCCTACAAGATAAGATAAAGTACATAAACACTTTAATCACATGTGTACATAAATAAATAATATACTAATGACATATACATATATGAATAATATAAATTGAATCATGATCACAAAAAAATTAAATTCAATTGTGCATACCAGGTTGTATGAGGTCTAAAATACAACCATAGTCTTCTAATGTAAAAGTAAAATTCTAACCTTCATTACTATATCATCTTGAAAATGTGTGTTAGTAGATGCTAATGATTTCTATTGCCAATCTTCAACCCATTATATATTCTCGCATTCTTCCCATTCACTTGCAAGACAAGATTGATAAAAATAAGCAAGATAGCTAGTCCATATAGTCAAAGTGTTAGAACTTGACCTCCTAAATGAATTTCATTTAGCTTACCTGCTAATTATGTCACAGCCATATCTTGAAAGGATATTCTTCTCTTCAACTAGGAAAAAGAAATGTCTAATTATAGAGTTCTAACTTGATCCTGTGTATTAATATTTGTTATACCTTTCCACAATCTCATGTACTTTTTCCTCAAATTTTAATTTCTCCATGCAAAGGGCTCTCTTCATGCATACACCAGCACCATCATGTTCTCCTTTATCATATCCAACCTCAAAAAAACCCAACACATGTTGGATACTAGTTTGCCTATGTGTCCTACTCAACCAATAGAACATTCTAGCATTCTTGAATTGTCCTATACAATTATCTAACCATATCCAATGTTGTGTCATTTGAATTTATCTCTCTCTTAAATTATCATAAAAGACCTTGAAACAATATTAGACAAACACAAATAAGTGAAGTTTATTATCACTCATATAGAAATGGTACTCTTTCAATATCTTTTTATCCTCCTTTGTACTATTAGGTGCATGCTTATAAACTATATGAACATAAATTGCTACTTGCATTGAATTGTAATATTTTGGTTGTACCTCATCTTGCATTCAAGTGTGTAGTTCTCGATAAAGTCAATAGCTAAAAGTATAGTACCAATTGGAAATGTATTCTTATATATGTGAAATTGTCCATCAAGCCATCTAGCATGTTGAGAGTATTTAACATATTTTGGTATGATCACACTCTTAAACTCATCCATAAATGCATGACAACTCAATTTATCTGTAACTAGATCACACCTTCTTCCAATCTTCCCATCCTCCAATGAGTATTGAATAGTTTTGAAATTTTTTACAACTAATTGTTATCCAAAAGTAGTCAAAGAATTTTCATGCAAACATTCATCTAACAAAGAAAGATTGCCACACATATCACATGTACTAGAAATATATGCGTTGAAAAGAAAGCATTGGTCATTAGGTTGCTTACAAAACTAACTTGATATGAAATTCTTTCTAGTTTGAGGTGGTATTTTTACACCACATTCCTGCAACATTTTTTTACTATGCATGGTATCACATATAGATCAAAATACATCTTAACAGTAACAAAATTGAACATGAGTTTTAGAAAAACATGTGATTCTTTCCTTGTTAATCCTTACATACCATGGTTTACACTTTTCAGAAGATCTTTTACTAATGGTAATGTTAACACCTTATCATCTAATTTTTTTTTTGATTAATTCAGTTTGAGTCATGTCCAAAAGGTGTTTGGGATGTGAATCATGTTTTTTTAAGCCAACTCTCAATTTAAGAACATCTCTTGAATTAGGCGATACTCTTGTATTATCATGCCAAAAAATATCAACCAAACTTTTGACTTCACTAGTAAGTTGCATATCAAATCTTGGGAGTCTACCACTAGAAGCCCACAAACTATTTGTTGGATCACATTCAAAGTTAATACTTCTCTTTACAACTCTTTCTAAAGTCTTATGATTCATATTAAGATATCCACTTATGTTACTAATCAATCTTTTTTAAATAGTTGAATTGTTAACTAAAGCTATTGTAATTGCTTGTTGTACTGCATTCTTATCTTTAGAGAGACTTCTCTTTCTAATAACATCAAAGGCACTAGCAATAGTGGATACAACTTGTTTTAAAGACTCATTTTTATTCTTGGGTTTTGCATACATTCCTAACATTTTCGTTACTTTTCACATTTTAGACATTTTAATTAGTTGCAACATCAACTGACATTGAAATCCAAATTTCTTATTATAATAAAAATGTCAACATAATTTATTAGCATGCGTCCTAATTTGCCTCTACAAAACCAATCCATGAATATTATCTAGTACATCATTAGAAAAATGAAAATTATGTTCATGCACTTAAGTATCATTTAGACATATATGTTTAGTACTTAGTGTTTCCATGTCTTCATTCATCCCATTATTATTTTCAATTGGCATTTCATTTTCAGTGTTATTTGGAATTTGAATCTCATTTTCCTTTTTTCTTGGTATTTCTTTCATGGCTTGCATTTCTATTGGATTTTGTTGTACATGATCATTTGGAAATCTATTCTCATAAAGAAAAACTAATTCATTTAAATCGTAACCTAGTTCTACAAAGTCTCTAGTTTCATCATGAGAAAAAACTTGAGGGTTTGGAGACACACCTGTATTGAATGTTTGATTAGAATGTGCACCTAAATCTCCTTGCATTGGGTTCTCTTCTTTAGCCTTTTCACCCATCATGGTATCCTTAATTTCTTTCTCTTTTGAAACATTGCTCAACTTTCTAATTCTTTGTCTTCTCTCTCATTGATGTTGTGCTTCATTCTCTTTGTTTTATGCAATCTCCTCATTTGCCAAAACTTTTATTTTCTTCTTTCTTTGTTGTTTTCATCCCATGTTTGCACTAGTTTTGAATTCAAATCAATAGCTTGGAAATTGTAGAAGATGACAAGAAAACAAAATAATTGTGATAGAAATTCATTGGTGCAGCTTGAAACTATCATTTAATCATTGCAATGATTGATAATTGCTATGTGGTGTAGCTTTTGGGGCCCAACGGGTACTTTAGAATTGGGTACCCAATTTTTAAACAATCAGGCACCCAATATTTAAACAATCGAGTACCCAATTATTAAAATATCAGGTGCCTGATTCTAATAATGGTTAAATTAGAATCAAGCACTTGATTTTTGAATTACAAATCAGGTACCTGATTCTAATACCATGGGCGAGAATTTTCCATGGGTGGGAATTTCCACTGGGTTTTGCCTTATGGAAAGGCATGGCATAGGCTTGGTGGGACCAAGCCTATCCCTTTATGAACCAAATTTTGACTAAGGTATTTAATCGGCAATTTCAGGGATTGTCATGATTTTTATACAGTCGTCTACATTGAATTTTTTGACAAAATGAAAACCCATTATGGGTTTTACTATTCTGATTTCATAAATGTAAATTTTATAGTTTTATTAGTTCATTTGCTATCTTTGTGTTATTTATTAACCAAAAGTGTCTCTTAGACATAAAATAGTGAGATTCACTAAAACTTTAATAATTTTTTAAAAATTTCATATTTCTTAAATTAATCTACATGCCATCAATCTTCACACAATTATTTTGAAGCTAAAAAAATAAAAATAAAAAAGAGAGTTAAATTTTGATTAAATTATGGTGTCCATACATAAGAGGTTTTAGAAATTAGCTTAATTGTCAATTAAAAATTAATAAATAAATAAATATTCACTAAAAAAATTTAAGAAAATTATTCTCATAAATCTTTGATGTGTTAGGTAATTTCTTTTAAAAGGATTCACAAAATACATTTAGTTGTGTCAAATTATGGTGCATGTACACCATTGTGGTATGGTCCTAAAACATGCATTTTGAAAAAGTAGTTTTTAAAGATACATACCAAAAAAATCTATTATATGGGTATACAAAATAACTACATATTCAAAAAGGATATTCCCAGTACTAAAATTTTTATTTCTAAAGTTGTTTATATTTAATCTCTAAATGTCTCAAATTTTGGTATCAATTGACAAGATATTTCAAAAATAAGAAAAACACTTCCACTTTTTCTCCAAAAGTGAGACCCAACTTCTTGCACTGACCCATAAGTCTATTTCATTTTTTAAAACTCCCTTTGCTTCTAAAAAAACTAATATTAAAATCATATTCTATTTCATATACAAATAAATTATTATATGGACACATTGACAAGGGTTGCATATAGGGTACTCTATGTTTAATCTTAAATAATTAATTTGTGCTTGGTGATGATGCTTGAGTTATTGTATCTAAATTTGACTATAAATACTCTATTCACATGTATACTATACCGAACTAATTTTATTAGCAAATCATATGCCTGATGCAAACACCATAGTAATTTGATAGAGTTTCAGATTTGGGTAGATTAGTTTAGTAGCTATTTTAATCAAAGAATATGTCAAACCAAAATCACAAGAGTCATGAATACAATTTTAGTTCATTCATATTGAAAATTTCACTACATTTGCATTCAAGCATAGATATGATAAAGTCACTTTCATCTTTGAATATAGGTATTTAATGTAAATTTGAAGCAAGTTCTATGGTTTAGTATTATTCCATGGGAGACAATGGTAGTTGTAGGGTATGGTGCTAGTGTTGTTTTAGAATTTTTGGTTCAATCTGGTTGTTCAGCCATTATGGTGCATAAAATCATGCAAGTGAGTTAAAGCTTATTCTAGTTATAACTAAATTACTTATATAGTCATGAGATTTTCAAGTATAAACCTTGATTTGTGATAATTTTAAATAATGCTTTTGCAATGAGTTTGGTTGATTTACACTATTTTTAAAAAAATAGATTATTTTATTTGTTGGATTTCATTAAAAAATCACCAAAAAATTTATTGATTAGATTTTCACAAAATTTTGAGTATTCATAAAACTCCATCTCTTCAAATCTTATGACTATTTTTAGTTTTCTGAAATGGAGAGCTCCACTAACTGTTTTATACATTTAAAAGTATTGAAGCTAGTAGTAACTTCTCCCATGTCTCTAGAAAATGTAGCATAGGTTCAAGGTTCCTTGGCTCCTAGGAATTTGATTAGCCCAATAATACAACAATAGAGATTGAGCAATCAATACAAAATTATTGTTTCACAAATATTGAAATAACTTACAACATTCAATCAATTGAATAGTCAATCAAAGTAAACTTGAAGTTTAATCTAAGGAACAAGATAAATGAGACAGAGATGATATCACCAAAAGATTAAAAAAGCACATGTAATCCTTGTATTGAATTTGATATTGTTCACCACAACTAGATGTGTTTCTAGTGTATACAAATAACACAATCCATAGTAGACAAGAAAATCTTTCTATTAAAAAAATGTCTATATGAAAAAATATGGTTGTTTTATCTCCAAATTTGGTCTTTATATTTATAGACAACAAATTGGTTACAATAAGAAAAGGCATGAATTTTTGTTTAGAAAATAAACTAAATCGGATAATGGATAAACCCATAATTATACACTGTCTCATCCCCTAAATAGTGATTTGTTTCACTTTTCACACTTATCACTATAACAATCGTGATAACCCTATCACTCATCACTATATATGAAATCCCCTTTCTGCGACCTCTGATAGGTGTTTTTGCTATAGAGTATAGTGATCACAAGTTTCAGTCTTCATTGTGAGTTTTCATCTTATCACTATAATACATAGCAATACACAAATGCCCATCACTTATGGCTATGTCTATTATTCCCCAAATGTGATCCATGATCAACTCTGATCCGTTACTATAAACAATGATGCCCCGTTTTGAAAATCATATTGCTTTATCACTGTAACAAATGGTGATCAACCAATCTTATTGCTAATTGTTGCAACACAAGCTTCCTTTCTTCAATCACTGAAAGCACTTATTGCCATATCATATAATGATCTTTTTAATTTTCACACTTATCATTATAATAATAGTGATCACCCTATTGCTCATCACTGTATATGAGAAATGTTAGTATGCTAATAGAAACCAAATTTAAATAAAGCTTCTACAAACTAAACAAAATTCAAAAACTTCAAGATAGACTAAGATGAGCTCTCAATTGAGAATATGAGCCATTAATGGGCTCTCTCAATGAGAAGCTCTCTTGTTGAGTAGCTTTGTCTAAATAGATAGGATGTATGCTCAAGCTTTATGCTTCAAAAAGGGCTTCAAATGGAGTTGGAATTTGGGTGTGAGTGTATGGTTTTGATGTAAAATGGCTTCTTAAAATGGCATTATGACTTTACTTCATGGATTGTGTTGTTTTGAAAAGGGGAAGGATCCAATTTATAGGCAAGAGGCTTGAGGTTTTGAGGGCTAAGATGCAAGGATGGGGAAAAGCTCATGGAGGGCTCAGATTGCATGAGAGGAGAGCACATGGATTGTGCTTCCTTACAGCCAATTAGGGAGTGACACATGTCACAAGGTGAGAGGATGGAGGAAAGGAGAAGGATGAGTCAACAAAGGAGGATCAAGGGATAAAATCTTCATAAAGACCCTCATAATGGCTTGTAAGAGCAATAAAAGGGCTTGGAAGAGTCATTTATGGCCTAGTGGGCTTCATAAAGTTTTATGGTTGGGATATTGAGAGGAAGATAAGAGGAATTTTGACTTGGGCTTGATTAGGAAGGTTTTAAGCTTGCTTAGGATTGTGCAAATGATTAGAAGATGGATTAGGATGGTTTAGGATTAGCTTAGGGATAGGCAAGTGGATGGCATTTAATGAGGGTGGGTGAAGGAGGAGATATTTGTTAACTTTGACTTGGGTTAGTAAGTTTTAACCCATGTTTAGGGAATGTGACAAGGTTAGGAGGGGTTTAGGATTAGTTTTAAAGACATCTTCTAGAAGAGTCTAGACTTTGGATGAGGATAAAGACTTTCTAGAATAGTCTAGAACTTCCTAGGATGAGGATGAAGACTTTCTAGAAGAGTCTAGAACTTCTTAGGATGAGGATAAAATAGATTTTTAGGAAATAAATAAAGTTTTATTTATTTCAAGGGTTTGGGTTGAGGAGATATTTATTAAAACTTTTTTAATAAACATGAGGATTAATATTTAATTTTAATTGAATATTTTGAGTTGGGATTAGGCGTAGGAAATGATGGGATTAGCCTTTAATCAAAATTAAAGAAGGATTAGAAGATTTTGGAAGAGGTTAGTGGTCTTAAGGAAATTGGCCAAGTTTTGGGCAAAAAATAATTTATTTATTTATTTTGAGTTTTTTGGTCAACTTATTAATTAAATAATTAATAAATAAGGAAATAATGTTTAAATAAGATTTAAACATTTTTGGGAGCGATTCCTTAATTAAATATTTTTAATTAAGATAAAGGGATTTAATGGCATAAAAATAAATTAATTAATTAAATAATTAATTAATTAATAAATGATGATGTCATCAGGAATTTTTCAAAAAATAAAAATACTTTATTTTCTAAAGGTTTTTAGGTGTCTACAATCACTATATAGGAAATCCCCTTTTTGCAACCTCTAATAGGTGTTTTTGCTGCAGAGTATAGCAATCACAAGTTTCAGTCTTTGTTGCAAGTTTTTGTCTTATTGCTATAATACATAGCGATATGCAAATGCCCATCACACATTTCTATGTCCATTATTATCCAAATGTAATCTGTGATCAACTTCCATCCATCACTATAGGAAATGGTGACCCCTTTTAAAAATCACATTGCTTTATCACTATAACACATGGTGAGAGAAAGCGAGGCTCGATGACTTCTTGAAAAGTACAAGAATCTGAGATGAGCAAGAAGACTCATATTGGCTTAAGAGAAGATGTTTAGTTAGCTCAAACTCTCACTACGGGAGAATGATAAAGGGAGAATCAGAGGCACAAGAGGAAGCAAGCTTAAGATCTCAGGGATTGCAGAGGATGAAGGAGCAGAGCGCTATAAAAGGAATCCAGGATGGGGAGATGGATGAGGGGACTAGAAAGCTAATGCAATAGGATTTCAAAGAGTCAGATTGGCAAAAGATGGGTTTCGAAGATCCCTAGGACTAGGATTGTGGATTTCGAAAGATGAGGCTTGGTGGATTGATTTGGATTGGTGGATCCCTAAGACTAGGATTGTGGATCCCTAAAGCTAAAGGTGAGGAGTGATTCAAAGAGATATTGATGCATAAGCTGGGGTAGGAGAGACGGATGCTGGATATGGATGGGGGATAATGGAGATGAAGGAAAACCATTGAAGCTTTTTGAGCAGGTGGATACTTCAAAGAGAAGTACCACCATGCAGTTGAGCACTAGATTTGCTATAGGACTGTTGGTTAATTTCCAAGGTTACCAAGAACATCAAGGCCTTTTCACCAACTATCCAAAGGACTGACAAACTGACTCAAAACAAACACACAAGGATTGCCCCAGTATCACACATGAATCCTAGAGGAAGCAGTGTGGAAACGACATTGGGTAACCTACAAGCAGAAAAGAAAACAAGCAAAAGACATGATCAAGACCTTACGCTCTGATTGCCCCATTCGCAGTATACCATGATATGGAAGATCGTGGCAACCTTGAGGAGGGAACAAGGAGATTTCTTGGAAAAGATATTTCAAGACCCAATAGGGAAGAGTCCAAATCAAAAGAAAGAGAAAATCCAAAAGAGAACCGTTTGCCAACGAGATGGGTAGAACAAGGTACTAACGGAGCAAGATCAGACATGAGGAAAGCTATATCCTGCAAGGACCTATCGGAGAGCACCTAAGCTGGTGGATTTGGATGAGTGATGCATCTGGTGACAGGAAATCTAGCTAAAGGATGCATTGGAATAGCTAACCAAGATGTGCGATGGGTGCAAGATGCTGATCAAGGATGAACTGACACGAACGCTAGATAGATACAATGGTACTAAGCTAAAGAGGATGTACAAGCTGATGGACCAAGATATGTTACAAATGTACAAGTTTATTCATGTTTTGGTTTTTGTGAGATGGAAATGTTTGTGAAGGATGGGATTTCTATAATAGGTGATAGGTGGATAGGTAGATGGTTTGCGAAAAGCTTAAGTGAAAATGGAGTTTTGTGTGTGCACGTGATAGTATACAAGCTAGGATACAAGATTATTTACAGGCTGGAATATGGTACGAACTTTGGACAAGATTTGGATATACAAGGTATGGTACAAGATTTACAAGGTATAATACAAGCTTTGGTACAAGATTTTACAAGCTAAGGTACAAGATTTTACAAGCTGTACAGGAGGTATTTACAAGCTCCATTAGATTTTGGATATTTCGTTGGAACACCAAGGGAACAAGTAGGTGTTTTATGGGATGGTGGGTGAATGGATGAGGGATAAAATAGTGATAGATAATGGATTAGTCTTAGTACACAAGGCACCTGAATTACTAGGTTTTCACCAAGGTACCTATCCAAGGTGCTTGAATTGCCAAGTTTTCACCATTGGATGCTTATTTCTCTTTACTATTTTTTTTGTATTTTTCAAAAGCTGGGTATACCAAGGATCTTCAAGCATAGAACTTCTTGAGATGAATGATGTTAGTAGGATCATTCAAGAGTTCTCCTTCCAGTGTAGATAGTTGATAGGCTTTGGAGCCAAAGGAAGCAGTGACAACATAAGGACCAAGCTATGTAGGTTCAAACTTGCCTTTCTTTTCTCGATCTGCTTGGACTTTCATGTTTTCTTTGAGGACCATGTCACCTGGCTGAAAGTGTCGTGGAGGCACCTTCTTGTTGAAATTCCTTTTGAGATGAGTTTTATAGACTGTGAGATGATCATAGGCTTGTTGTCACTTCTTGTCTAAGAGATCTAGCTGGGTGAGCCGAGCTACTCTGTATTCTTCATCTGATATTTGCCCTTGCAAAGATATGTGCAAGGAGGGAAGTTCAACCTCTATAGGTAGTACCGCTTCGGCACCATACACTAGGGAGTATGGAGTTGTGCCTGTGGATGTACGAAAGGAAGTTCGATAGGCCCATAGGGCTTTATTTATTTGTAGGTGCCAATCACGGCCGGAATCATTGACAACTTTCTTTAGGATTTTGAGGAGGGTTTTGTTAGTTGCCTCTGCCTAGCCGTTATCTTGTGGGAAATATGGTCTAGAAAAGTGGTGATGGATGTGAAGGGAAGTGCATAATTCTTCCATGTTGAGATTTTCAAAGTTACCTCTGTGGTCGATGAAGATGGTGGATGGGATGCCAAAGCGGCAAACAATGTGGTACAAGATGAAGTTGGAGAACTGAACTCCTATAACTAAGACTAGAGGGACTGCTTCCACCCATTTAGTTAAATAGTCAGTAGCTATTATTATCCATTTATGTCCATCATATGAGAGGGGTGTGATAGTTCCAACTAGATCAAGGCCCCAACAAGCGAAAGGCCAAGGTGGTGCAATAGGCTGTAGATCATGTGTTGGAGCGTGCACAAGATTTGCATGCTGCTAACATGGGAGACACTTTCTGACAAAGTCACAAGAGTCTTCTTCAATGGTAGGCCAATAGTAGCCTGCTCTAAGGATTTTTCGCGCTAGGACAATACCACTCGTGTGGGCACTGCAAAGTCTAAAGTGTACTTCCTTTAACACCATTGTGGGCTCGTTTAGTCTAAACATCGAGAGAGAGTATCATGATAACCCCGATGATATAGGGTATTGGCTATGATAACATAGCGGGATGATTTTTGAATGAGGTTCTGGCATTGGGTATGTGTGAGGTGAGGGGATATGATACCATCGTTAAGGTAAGCGTGAATCTCATGGTACCAAGGGGATTGGGGACCAACCAAGATACAAACACGGTTTGAATCCTCATTTGCATAGCTGGGTGTGAGGAGCTGCTCCACTAAAAACTCATACTTTGTAGCTGCTTGGGGAATTTCCAAGAGCGAGCCTATAGTAGCCATAGCATCTGCTTCTTTGTTCTGTATTTGAGGCACTTGTGTAAACTGAAGCCTTGTAAAATGTTGGGTTATCTGATCAACTAGCTCTTTGTAGGGTAATAGCTTTTCATCTTTGGTTTGATATTCATTTAGGGCTTGCTTGATGATGAGCTGAGAATTGCCAAAGATTTGTAGCTTAGCAATGTTCCATTCTGCAGCTATCTTTAATCCTGCTATGAGGGCCTCATATTCAGCTATATTGTTGGTGCTAAGGAATTGTAGCTTGAAGGCTTTTGGAATGTAATCTCCTTGAGGTGTGACCAACAATATTCCTACCCCTGATCCATGAGATGTGTATGAGCCATCAAAATAAAGTTTCCATGGGGGTTGTTCTTTAATTAGACAGATATGCTCATCTAGAAATTCTGTGATCAATGGATAAGCATCTATTAGAGGTGCATCAGCTAGGTGATCTGCTATAGCTTGCCCTTTAATTGCCTTTTTGTCCACATACTGGATGTAAAATTCACTAAGGAGCATAACCCATTTGGCCAAACGGCCTGTAAGTGTTGTTCTGGAGAGCATATACTTGAGAGGGTCAATCTTGGAGACTAGTTGGATGGTATGACTTAGCATGTAATGGCGAAGCTTTTGAGTTGAGAAAACAACTACCAAACAAGCTTTTTCCATAGGAGTGTAATTGAGTTCATAACCAACTAGGTTCTACTAATGTAGTAGATGGCTCTTTCTCTGTTGTAGTCATCGAGCTGTACTAGAAGTGCCCCTAGAGCAGTAGGTGTTGCTGATATGTACAAAATCAGGGGATGACTAGGAACTGGTGGAACCAAGATAGGGGGATTGATGAGATACTGCTTGAGATGGTCGAAGCTGCGCTGACATAAAGGATCTCACTTGAAGTTCTCATCCTTCTTCAATAAATGTGAAAATGGTGTACACTTATCTACAAGCTGGGAGATGAAGCACTGAACATATTGAAGCTTTCCCTAAAGAGAACGAAGCTGTCGTAGTGTCTGGGGAGGAGGCATGTCTAAGATAGCCTTGACCTTCTTGGGGTCGATCTCTATACCTCGTTTAGAAACTATAAAGCCTAGAAGCTTGCCAGATGTGACCCCAAAGACACATTTCTTGGGATTCAGCATGAAATGATATTTGGCTAACCTATCAAAGACTTTCTCCAGGTCAGCAAGATGATCCATGAAGGTATGAGACTTGACCAAGATATCATCCACATAATCCTCCAAAATGCTATGGATGAGATTATGAAAAATGGTTGTCATAGCTCTTTGATAGGTAGCCCCAGCATTCTTTAGGCCAAAAGGCATCATGTTGTAGCAAAAGGTTCCCCAAGGGGTAGTGAATGTTGTTTTATGCTGATCCTCTTCTACAATCTTGATTTGATTATACCCAGAAAATCCATCCATGAAAGACAAAATTTCATGTCCAGCTATAAGATATACAATCATATCTATGTTGGGCAAGGGAAAATCATCTTTTGGACAAGCTTTGTTAAGATCTCTGAAATCAGTGCAGATTCTGATTTCACCAGAAGGCTTAGTGACGGGGACCATGTTGGAGATCCACTCTGAATAGTTGATATTTCGGATAACCTTACCAGCTAACATTCTTTCTAACTCAACTTTGACAAGTAATGCCACCTTGGGGTGCATTTTTCTAAGCTTTTGTCTGACGAGCTTGATCTGCGGATTGACTACAAGATGATGAACTACAAGCTTTGGATCAAGCCCTGGCATGTCCTGATATGACCGTGCAAATCAGCCAATGTTCTCTCTTAAGACCTCAAAGAGGAGATCAGCTTGGTCTTGTGATAGGGATGCAGCAATGTGAACAAGGCTAGGGATCTCTGAAGAATCGATGTTGACTTCCCTAGTATCCTCAATTAGAATATAAGATATCTCTGGTCAATTATCTTGAGGAGGTAATGCTAAATCCTCATGTTCTGTTTGTGGCTATGGATGTTCTTGCTGAGGGATTCTCTTTACTACCTTAGCTAGTCTCAGATTCACCTTAGTTCCAGTTTTGGGTGTATTGGAACTAGGTTGGGGATTTTCTCCAAAATACCCCTTGAGATCTAGCTTGTAGATATAGGCAGAATCTGGGTTTTTTTTCTTGTGAGGTGTTTTAGCTCCCATGAATCTCAGAAGCGCTTCCTCTGATGTGAACTCATCAATGTGTATGATGCTTGGTTGGTCCCAATCTATGAGTTGTGGATGGGCAAGTGGTAGGTCAATGAGGTGGATGGATAGTTCTTGGAAAATAGAGTCTCTAAGGGAGATTTGGTCTAGGATATCATCGTAGGCTCTCTTTTCAACTTCCTCAGGAATGTCTTTGATTTTGACAAGGTCGCGGTGAATGTTCAAAAAAGCATGACCGTTCGTATTGGTGCCCTCAATTGTGGGTATGCCAAAGCCAAGACCTGACTTCGATTCCCACTTGTGTGTGTCAATGGGGCACTGCATGCCTCTTTCTTCTGGTCCTAGACCACCACCTTGATAGTTCCATTTGTCAGTGATGAGCTTATCTTCCTGGGGATACTTTTGGCTGAAGTGATCAAGGCATGTCTGATTCCTTTGAGGTGCATCCTTATATAACCAATTTTTGATATCTGGAGTGAGCTCCTCATGAAGAGGGATTTTTGAGGATACAAAGGTTGTTGGGCCAAACTGTTTGTATTGAGGAGGTGGAATCTCCTTAGCTTTGTGATATGTCGGTCGTCCATGTGCATGTGGATCAAGTGGGAGTGCCCCGACAACAAATGCATCCGATAGACTATACTCTCCACAGCCCTTGTTATTGATCTTCACGGTAGAAAGGGTAGAGGCGAGGATGGTTTCTGGGTCATTACAAGTGTGGGATGAGCTGGTGATAGATGTGCCGATATCAATTCTAGGGCAATGGTTTGTATATAAAGCTTCAACCACATTGTAGTAAGCAAAGGGTTCTGGATCGGCATGGATGGTTACCTCAGTGCCTTGATGAAAAAATTTGACGCACTGATGGTAAGTGGATGGAATGGCTTTCATGGCATGAATCCATGGGTGACCGAGGAGGATGTCGAATGGTAGGTTTAGATCAATAACATGGCAGAGTGTCTCTTGGATGACTGGCCCAACCTTGATTGGCAGCAAAATAGTTCCTTCTGTGGTTCTTTCCAAGTTGTCATAAGCTTTGATGGTGATAACCTCACTGATGATATCTGCCTCAGTATACCCAGCTTGTTTTATGAATTTTAGGGTGCACATATTCAAGGCTGATCCATTATCTATCATTACTCTTTTCATGGCAAAATTGGATACCATGATGGCTATGCGAAGCAGAAGGGTGTGATCTGGCTCGACCACGGGTATGTCAGTGGTTTTGAACGATAGGGCACATGAGGATGAAAGGTGTCCAACAAGATTATGAAAATTAGTAGCATTGATATCAGAAGGGACATGAGATTCTATGAGAGCACTGCCAAGGATGTTCTTGTATATAGGACTAGTGCGAAGAAGGTCTAAAATTTAGATTTGGGCTGGCATGTTCCCAAGGTGTTCCAAGATATTGTACTAGCTTTTTGATGGAGTTGATGGTGCTGGTGAAACAGGTGGGCCTGTGATGTTAAATCGAGCTCTTCGAGTGGTGACTGCACACTCATTGTTTGGTCCTTAGATATTGATAACATTGACAAAAGGCTCTTTCTCGGATATACAACCTATAAGGCTACCATAGTCTATATAGCATGAAGTGCGATCATTGTTCTTCCCATGCTATTGGTTTGGTTGACAGTTGTTGGTGTTGTTGTTGTTGGTTTGGATAGGTGCTTTTCCAAGATTTTGATTGTTGTGAGGAGGAAAAGCATTTTGATAGATCTGTAAGCCTGCATTGGGAGAGGTTTGGGCACCAACAGTGATTTCCTTTCGATCAATGAGGTCCTACACATAGTCTTTTAGTTTCATGCATCTGAGGGTAGTGTGACCTTTTACCCTATGAAATTTGCAGTACTCATTGTCTTTGTACCATGCAGCTTTGGATTGGCTTGGGTCAATTTGCTGGGTAGGAGGAAATTTGATGAGGTTTTCCTTGACTAATTTCTCAAAAATGACATCCAATGGCTCACCAAGGGGTGTATAGTTTCTAGGTGTAGGTTGGAATCTGGGCTTTTGTGCTATAGCTACATTGATGGCATTAGCTTGATTGCTAGACCCTTGAAAGTTTGGTCTTGGATTGTGGTTTTGATAGCTGTGGTTATTCTATTGTTGGTAGTTGATAGCTTGCTGATTGTTTGGTTGATAGGGTGGGTTGGACTGGTTGTGAGAAGGACCAACAATATTCACATGTTTGGTGTCAGTGACACCATCTGTTGCAACATGCTTGTTTTTGTTCCAATACCTAGACTTGTCATTGGAATGTGATTGATTTTGATTGGCTTCCTTGTAAATCTTGACCACACCATCTTTAATGAGTCCTTGCTCAAGGATCATTCCTTTCTCTTTGATATCTTTGTAGGTCTACAAATAGTTCATGGTCATGTGGTGATCCAAGCTAAGATGAGCATTATCAATAAACATTTTCACCAAATGGCGCTCTAGAAAGGTGCAAGATATGTGGGTGGTAAGGGTTTTCCATCTTTGCAGATATTCGGGAAGGCTTTCTCCACCTTTTTGCTTAGTGTGGACAAGATCAACTACTGATAGCTCTATTTCAACAAGATGGGCATATTGGGCTACAAATGCCTCAGATAATTCAGCAAAAATTTTAATTGTGCCATAGGGCATTCTATAAAACTATTCAAGAGCTGGTCCGGCAAAGCTTTTGGGAAAGAGATGCAAGAGGAAGACGTCATCATATGCCACTTCTTAGCAGTGCATGTAAAATTCTTTGATATGTTTGATAGGGTCTCCTTTTCCTCTAAATTTGTCAAATTTGGGTGTCTCAAAATGCTTGGGGAATGGTGTCATGGTAATGCTTCTGTCAAATGGGTAAGGGCACACATTCTCAAACTTGAAAGTTTTCGGATCCTTTCCCTCTTGGATGTTCTTCAAAGCTATTTTCATGGCTTCCCATTCTGAATTAATGGGTGATGGTTGGGGTGCCCCCGATGTAGGAGTGCCTTGAGGTAGGTATGCACTAGATGGGGCCACTGAATATGGATGGTTGTGAGGGATTTTCTAATAGGGATTGTACATTGTTTGGGCAGCTGCATGGTGGATGACAGTTTGCTGAGGGGGAGGTGGCGCATAGTGCTGCATGTGCTATGAGGCTTGCTGTTGATATGGGATTTGAGGTTGGGATTGAGGAACATAAGCTGGTTGTGGGATAAATGAATTGCTTTGTGAAGGTAAGGTATAAGATGGTTGTGAAGCTTGGGGAAAGGATCGGGGGGCTTGTGGGGTTTGACCAAGGTATGTGGGCTATGCCCCCATTTGGGATGGTACTTGCAAATAATTGGTGGTTGGCTGGATTGGTGGGTTACCTCCTGAAAGTGGCATTGAAAAGTAGTTGGTAATAGGAGGTAATGGATTAGTTGGTGGTGGAGGTGGTGGGAATTGAAAGCTAGGAAATGGAATTGATGGGGTTTGATAGCTTGGTGGCTGGATTTGGAAGCTTGGTAGAGTGGTGGTGGGAGCTTGGGTCACTTAAGAGCAGGTCAGAACGTTGGTAGTAGCTTGTGGGGTTTGATAGCTTTGTGGAGTGAGGGTAGTAGCTTGTGGATTTGTGGCTGATGGCACTGAGCTCCCAAGACCTAATGGAAATGATGGGATTGTGCTTTGGGCTATGGTGAAAAAGTTGGGGGTGATGAAAGGTTGATTACTTGGCCCCATGGGCAGCATCCCTATTGTATACTGCTGAGGTTGGCCAAAGATGCTAGCACTGATTTGGGAGATGGGTGGATTTGGAAGGCTGGGTTGGGGAGCAGTAGCAGCAATAGTGAAGGGCATGAACGGTGAGGTGTTTTGGGTAAAGGGGGTTTGGAGTAGAGAGGTATGAACCAAGGATGGAGTGGTGGTGGCTGGGTTGGCTTGTGGCACGGAGATTTCAACTTGGGTGGATGATGGTATGTTTGGGTCTGTTGGATCATATGGATTGGTTGGAGGCTCTTCTTTTGGCATATATTGAGGATAATTTGGATCATAAGAGCCTATGGGTGGTGGCAGCTGCCCAAACAATGGGTGAGATGGATATGATAATGGAGGGGGTCTTCCAAAGTCAAAGGTTCCTACATTTTCCCTTCAAAAATTAGCCATGATTGTCTCTTTGTTCTCATCTATAATGGCATTTACCAATACTGCATTTCCTGGTTGGTTCATGAAAGCTTCAATATCAGTAGATGATGGCATAGCTTTCTCTGGGCTAAAGGATAGTTGAGTGCTCAAGGGGGGTGAGGTTGTTTGATCCAAATGATACGGCTCCATTGTTTCTTTCTTCTTGGCTAAGCGAGTGATGGGTGGCATGAAAGATGCTCCTAGGGATGAGATGCAACAAATGCTGGTGGATGCAAAAGGGAGGAAGGCTTTTCTATGCAAATGATTTCCTAGGTTGAGGCAAAGCTATATGAAAAAACCTAAGGAGGATTTGGTTAGGGATTCTAACTTCAAAGATATGTTGCCAAAGCACAAAAGGTTTGCTTTCCTATGTGCAAGCTTGGTGGTGATTGTGTCAACTTAAGGATAGACTGATGATCCTTTATGAAGAACACGAGATTGACCACTTGTGGATCCCAACCTTTAGCTCAAGGTGATGAGGGATAACAAGTGGCAAAGCTAGATTACCCTAGAAAAAGCTTTGTCAAAGGGATAACTTTGGTGAGATTGGTGGTTTTGAAAGATTTTAGGAATGGAAAACTTTTAGCAAGGTGACAACAATTTTTGAAGGCTTAGATGTGAAGATTTTGGATTGCTGGCTAGATGGTTTGGTCCTAAATGAGATGGATGAGCTAATAATGCTTAAGGGGATAACCTAAGATGGCTGACTTTTCTACAAAGATGACTCTAAGGTGAAGCTTATCCAAGAAGGTGTGGAGAAACAAGGGTGTCTAATCATAGAAATCATGCCTAGTTGGTAAGGCATAAGTAGGATTAACTCCTAGATGTTGGCTAAATTTGATGGTGCGCTCTAACTAGGCCTCTTAAAGTGCTTTGTCAGCAGCTTTATCCTCTGCTTTGTGGAGTTTGGAAATTTGAGGACCTGGTGTTAGTTCCTTTCTCTTGGCTGAAAGTTCTTGGTATGCCTGAGATGGTTTGAGTTTAACTTTGTGGAACTTTTGTTTGGGTTTGGGTTGCTCTGACATTAATTCTTGAATCTGCTTGGCTTTGAGAGACCTCGGTTATTTTGCTTCAACTTGTTCAACTTCTGGAATAGCCAGTGACTACGCTAAGTGTACCCTAAGCTAGGATTGACCAAGTTTAGCAAACATTCATTCAACAAATAAAAAAGCAAGCAATAGATAGGAAAAACTAGATAGAAGTTTTTGATTCTCAGAATGTGATACTTGCACTAAGGAGTGTGTATATTTTACAAATGTTTCGATCAGTCACTTCAAACACATTAACACTCTAGATGGTTGTCTACAATGCTGACAGTTGGTTTAGCTAGGGAGTCCTCGATATACTCAAAGGTGCGTGAGGCCCAAATCCGTAGATGAAACCAACAAGATGTCACACAGTCGAGAGGAGTGGTAACCTACTTCTCCTCTTTCACTTCTCAAGGGTATAAAGTTCCTTGAGGCTTAGCCCGAGTGACAAAAATCTTGATTCCAAGAGAGGTGTCTTTCGATTCACCTCTCGATTCTTATACTCTGCCAGAACGCTAGAGTTGAGGTCGTCCAAGGGGTGATGAAATCCCCAAGCAGGCCTCCTAAAAAGAAACAAGGTTTTGGATCCTAATCTTATGCACCCAAGATGGCCTCAAAAGACAACAAGGGGAGAGAAGACTTGGATGACCTTGGGCTAAAAAAAAAACACACTTGTTCTTATACCAATTGACTCTTATGTGTGCTAATCTAGACTTTGCAAGCACTCATGTTTAAGAGACAATGTTCAATTCCAACTTGAAGTGCCAACAAAAGTAAATCGATCGAAGAATGCAAACAAGAAGAAGAGTTAGGGTCAACAAAAGCAAACTTGCGCACCCAGAGGCCCTCCACGTCAAGTATCGATTAATTTCCTTTAAAGCATTCAAGAGTTGGTGTGATTTTGTTTTAAGCCCAAAGCAAAGATGTGTGAGACTCAATTTGTCAAGCGCGCGCCCGAAGGCCCTCCACGTCAATAGTTGTTCAATTTTAGTGCCCAAACTTGAAGTGTGATCAATTTAATCTAGAGTTTTGGTCATTTAAAAATTTTGATAAAGTTAAAGCAAACATTCAAAGACCAAGTGAGTGAGTTAGATTGTGGAACATTTAACACCTTTTTCAAGTAGACCCATCCCCATAAATGGCGCTGAGATTGCAACCAATGGTTGAATTGATGGGTGATTAGAAAAGAGGTGAGTCCAAGGAACTACTCAAATTGATTTTTGCAAATTTGTATTTAACTTAACAAAGTTTCTTAAATGTCCAAAAATCAAACTTTACCTAAATTGCATGTGGAAAAGAGATTTGTTTTGTTCAATTTTAGAAGCTCCAAATGAAGTGTTTGATATTGCAATGGTTAATTGATCCTTGGCATTCAAGATTGGATTTGTTTTTTTAATCATTCAAGAGTGTGTTTAGCAACATGCATTCAAAGACAAGTGATTAAATATTCAAGTTTTTTCGTTTGAGCATTCAAGATTGAGATTTTGTGTGTTGTTTTAAGAACTTTGAAGTGCTTTGTTTTAACCTTAGATCATTCAAGATTTTTTGGACTCAAAAGTGAAAATGACTCTTTGGACTTTGGTTTTCATTCAAGATTTTGTGTTCTAGTTTGCATATTTTAAGCCCAAAAATGATATTCCTAGATTGTTTTGATGCATGAAAAACCTAAGAAACATTCAAGATTTTGCAACAAGACATTTGTTTGGAACAAATAACAAAGCTTTTAGGACAATTTTTGGCAAGCATTTAGGACTCTTAGTTTTCATGAGATTTTTAAAAGAACTTTAAATATTTGCAAATGAGGTTCATTTTATCCTTGATTGATGCTTTGAGCTTGATTTAGATTTTAGTGTGCACTTAGTGTTGATTTTGAACCTTTTGAAATGGAAACTTGAAGTTCTTTTTAAATTTCCAAAAATGAAGTGTTCCTAACTTTGCATGAATGTATCTAAAACCTTGATGTTGCAAGGATGAAAATGATTGGATTGGTTTAGTTTCACTTGTTAAAAGGCTTTTTCTTTTTTGTAAATTTTTAATCTTTAATGAATTTAAGTATGATTTGGGGGTTCATTTTAAGCACTAAAAAGAAGTGTGTATGATTTTGCTTCCTTAAAAAAAAAATGGCCAAGATCTCCCACAAGAAGAAGAAGAAGAAGTAGATGGAATAAGAAGAATATAGACAAGAAGAGGAAGAAGAATTCCAAGTGCTTTGTCCACCTATAAGCTTGAAAACTCTGCAAACACTATGAGATAGACTATGAGTTCCTTTGTCTTCTTCATGCTCATGTGGACCTACAAAACCAATTTATACAATCCTACCAATCACAAAGACAAGAAAAATTAGCCAAAATTAGCAAATGACATACAAAACTTGACTAAAAAAGCTAATGAAGATGACCCATGCGGGGTCCCACCAGGTGTGCCAAAATGTATATGAGCAATGTTAGTATGCTAATAGAAACCAAATCTAAATAAAGCTTCTACAAACTAAACAAAATTCAAAAACTTCAAGATAGACTAAGATGAGCTCTCAATTGAGAATATGAGCCATTAATGGGCTCTCTCAATGAGAAGCTCTCTTGTTGAGTAGCTTTGTCTAAATAGATAGGATGTATGCTCAAGCTTTATGCTTCAAAAAGGGCTTCAAATGGAGTTGGAATTTGGGTGTGAGTGTATGGTTTTGATGTAAAATGGCTTCTTAAAATGGCATTATGACTTTACTTCATGGATTGTGTTGTTTTACAAAGGGGAAGGATCCAATTTATAGGCAAGAGGCTTGAGGGTTTGAGGGCTAAGATGCAAGGATGGGGAAAAGCTCATGGAGGGCTCAGATTGCATGAGAGGAGAGCACATGGATTGTGCTTCCTTACAGCCAATCAGGGAGTGACACATGTCACTGGGTGAGAGGATGAAGGAAAGGAGAAGGATGAGTCAACAAAGGAGGCTCAAGGGATAAAATCTTCATAAAGACCCTCATAATGGCTTGTAAGAGCAATAAAAGGGCTTGGAAGAGTCATTTATGGCCTAGTGGGCTTCATAAAATTTTATGGTTGAGATATTGAGAGGAAGATGAGAGGAATTTTGAATTGGGCTTGATTAGGAAGGTTTTAAGCTTGCTTAGGATTGTGCAAATGATTAGAGGATGGATTAGGATGGTTTAGGATTAGCTTAGGGATAGGCAAGTGGATGGCATTTAATGAGGGTGGATGAAGGAGGAGATATTTGTTAACTTTGGCTTGGGTTAGTAAAATTTAACCCATGTTTAGGGAATGTGACAAGGTTAGGAGGGGTTTAGGATTAGGTTTAAAGACATCTTCTAGAAGAGTCTAGACTTTGGATGAGGATAAAGACTTTCTAGAATAGTCTAGAACTTCCTAGGATGAGGATGAAGACTTTCTAGAAGAGTCTAGAACTTCTTATGATGAGGATAAATTAGATTTTTAGGAAATAAATAAAGTTTTATTTATTTCAAGGGTTTGGGTTGAGGAGATATTTATTAAAACTTTTTTAATAAACATGAGGATTAATATTTAATCTTAATTAAATATTTTGAGTTGGGATTAGGGGTAAGAAATGATGGGATTAGCCTTTAATCAAAATAAAAGAAGGATTAGAAGATTTTGGAAGAGGTTAGTGGTCTTAAGGAAATTGGCCACGTTTTGGGCAAAAAATAAAATTTTTATTTATTTTGGGTTTTTTGGTCAATTTATTAATTAAATAATTAATAAATAAGGAAATAATGTTTAAATAAGATTTAAACATTTTTGGGAGGGATTCCTTAATTAAATATTTTTAATTAAGATAAAGGTATTTAATGGCATAAAAATAAATAAATAAATTAAATAATTAATTAATTAATAAATGATGATGTCATCAGGAATTTTTTAGAAAATAAAAATACTTTATTTTCTAAAGGTTTTTAGGTGTCTACAATCACTATATAGGAAATCCCCTTTTTGCGACCTCTGATAGGTGTTTTTGCTGCAGAGTATAGCAATCACAAGTTTCAATATTTGTTGCAAGTTTTTGTCTTATTGCTATAATACATAGCGATATGCAAATGCCCATCGTACATTTCTATGTCCATTATTATCCAAATGTAATTTGTGATCAACTTCCATCCATCACTATAGGAAATGGTGACCCCTTTTAAAAATCACATTTCTTTATCACTATAACACATGGTGATCGACCGATCTTATCGCTAATAACTGCAACACAAAATTTCTTTCCTGGATCACTGAAAGCACTTAACACCATATCATATAGCAATATAATCTACTTCATTATTGATTACCAAAACAAAATTGCTCAATTTTGACTAGCGATAATGTTAATCACCATATTATACACCAATACTTGATGCTTCATTGTTGTAGATATAGTGATTTTTTCTAAAAAACCTTTTATATTTGTCAAACTTTCAACCGATCTAGGTTGAAACATAACAAAGTTTAGTCAAAATTTTGACCAGATGTAGTCAAACTTCCAACCAACACACAAACTATTAGTTTGTGATGATTGATCAAGGAAGTACTGTACATACTTCATAAATTCTTTGGGGTTCAGGGCTTAGGGTTAGGCATTTATTATTATGTGTGATGCAAAAATTGGTTCTTGTGGTGGTATTGAGCTATAAGGGATTACAGATTGTAATCAGGTTGTAATCAGTAGATCATAATAATATTGGACTTGTTGTTTGGTAGACATAGCCCAGGGATTGGGTGAACCACATTAAATCTTGGTGTCTTGTGTTCTTTTCTATGTGATCTATTATTTTATATTATTGGTTATATTTTTATGTATTTGTTATTTTTGTCTGTGGTTAAATCACAACAACTGGTATCAGAGCGAGGTTATTTTCAGTTATCCTCTGCAGGAAAGTCTCACGGTTGAGTAGGAGTCTCATGGTTGAGTGGGAGTAATGGCAGACAAGGGTAAGCTAAGGGTTGACAAGTTTAATAAGCATAACTTTCAGTTATGGAAGATGCAAATGGAAGACTATCTTTATTAGAAGGATTTATGGAAGCCATTGGAAGGCAACACAAAGAATCATGGATCTATGTTAAATGACAACTAGGATCTTTTGGATAGAAAGGCACTTGGAAGTATTCGATTATGCTTGGCACCATCGGTGGAATTTAATATTATAAAGTGAAGACAATAGAAGAATTGACGCAAACCCTAGCAAAATTGTATGAGAAGCCCTTTGCTTAAAACAAGGTATTTCTCATGAAGCATTTATTTAATATGAAAATGGAAAAAGGTGGATGTATTGTGCATCATTTAAATGAGTTTAATACTATTACTAGTCATTATCTTCTATGGGTATCAATTTTGATGAAGAAATTAGGGCTTTCTTGATTTTGTGTTCTTTGCCTGCAAGCTAGAATGGCTTGGTAATGGTTGTGAGAAATTTTGTTCCTCGGTCTAGTACCCTAAAATATGATGATATGGTCAGTGTTATTTTGAGTGCAAAAATCATAGGAAATCCTCAAGTGGATCTACATCTAGAATTTCTTTGAACACACAAAGTTGAAAAAAAACAACTGAGAGAGCAAGTAATTCTAGAAATTGTGGGAAATCAAGAGGAAAATCAAAGGAGAGGAGGTCTCAATTGAGAGGACCAAATGACTATTGGTATTGTGGGTAACTAGGGCATAAAAAGAAAGACTTTTGGACTCAAAATAAAAATGAAAGAGATAAGCCAAATGGAGACAAGGAGGCAAATGTGTTGAGTAACAAATCCAAAGAGGATGATTTTCTTCTATCTCTAGAAAGTGTTGATGATTCATGGGTTTTAGATTCTTGTGCTTCATTTCATGCTACACCTCATACAGGTTATTTCATTGATTATGTCCAAGGGGATTTTGTTCTTTTTTATTTGGGGGATAATGATTAGATTTTTGGAAAGGGAAAATTTAAGCTGCAGAATGGGAATCATTGGCTACTACATGAGGAAAGACATGTTCCAAAGCTATGTAAGAATTTAATTTCAGCAGGGCAACTAGGTGATAAGGGTTGTGTAGTTACTTTTAATGATAAAAATTGGAAGATTGCAAAAGGTTCCCTTGTAGTAGCAAAAGGTGTGAAAGTAAGAATCTTATATCTTTGTACAAGTCATATTGTTCCTTCTACCTTAATTATTTTAGAGAAAAATGAATGTTCAAGAACAATTGTTGTAGTTGAGCAGGAAGAACAAATAGTTGTTGTAGATCTTGATACAACATTGTGGCACTATAGACTTGGGCACATGAGTGAGAAAGGTATGAAAGTACTTCATTCAAAGAAAGTTTTACCAGGCCTGAAAAGTGTTACTATGAATTTTTGTGAAAGTTGTGTGTATGAAAAATAAAAGAAAGTGAGTTTTGTGAAGATTGGGAAGGAAAATAAAAGGGAGAAATTAAAGCTTGTGCATACAGACATATGGGGACCAACTCAGGTATCTTCCATTGGTGGCTCTTATTGTTATGTTACATTTATTGATGATGCAACTAGAAAAGTATGAGTTTATTTCCTTAGATAGAAATCTGATGTATTTCAAACTTTTAAGAAATGGAAATTGTTGGTTAAAAATGAGACTAACAAGAAAATAAAATGTCTTTGATCTAATAATGATGGTGAGTATTGCAGTCATGAATTTGAAAATTATTGCTCCACCACTAATGGTATTCATAGATAGAAAACTATTCCAAGGACTCCATAGGAAAATGGAGTGGTTGAATGCATGAACAAGACTATAATGGAGCGTGCAAGGAGCATGAGGTTGCATGTGGGGTTGCCCTTACACATGTGGGTGGAGGCTCTCAATACTACTGTATATTTGATTAATAGAGGTCCCTCTACACCTTTGGGTTGTGGTATTCCAAAGGAAGCATGGACTAGTAAGAAGGTGAGTTATTCTTTTCTCAAGACCTTTAGTTGTGAAGCATTTGTTCATATAGATTTTGAAAATAGAACTAAGACATAAGCTAAGTCAATGAAATGTGTATTTGTTGGATATGGCATTGATAAATTTGTCTATGGACTTTGGGATTTTGAAATTTGTAAAATTGTAAGAAGCAAGGATGTCATATTCAATGAGAAAGTGTTGTACAAAGATCTTTTATAGCAACATGAGAAGGAAGAAAATGATTATATAGTATTGGATGATACTCTTAAATTTGATGTTCCAACAATTTTTCATGATGTGTAACAACTGCAAAAATAAATACCACACAACCCTGTGAATGTTAAATAGTCAACAAGGCTAAGTAGACCTCCACAAAGATTTTCTCCTTGTATTCTATTTTACTTACTGATGTTGGTGAACCTAAATGTTATGATGAAGCTATGCAAGTGGATACTAAGATTTAGTGGGAGTCTGCAATGAAAGATGAAATGGACTCTTTGCTAAAAAATAAGACTTAGGATTTATGCAAATTGCCTACGGGTAAAAATGCTTTACAAAATAAATGGGTTTATAAATTAAATGAAGACGATGGAGGTAAGAAAAGATTTAAAGCCAAGTTAGTTGTCAAAGAATTTGCATAGAAAAAGGTCATCGATTTTGATGAGATATTATCTCTTGTTGATAAAATGATTTATATCCATACTATTTTAAGTATTGTGGCTACTGAAGATTTGCATTTGGAGCAGCTTGATGTTAACATACCCTTTCTTCATGGTGATTTGGATGAAGAGATATATATGGCTTAGCCACAAGGTTTTGAGGTCAAAGGTAAGGAATACTTAGTGTGTAGATTGAAAAAAAAGTTTATGTGGCTTGAAGCAAGCACCTCAGCAATGGTATCTAAAATTTGATAGTTTTATGCATGAGCATGAATATAGTAGATGTCATTTAGATCATTGTGTTTATTTTAAGAGGTTGGATGATGACAACTACATTATTTTATTTTTATATGTTGATGATATGTTTGTAGCTGGGTCTAACATGGATCATATTAAGGGGCTGAAATTCTAGTTAGCAAATGCATTTTCTATTGGAATTACAAATGGGAAACATATACTTCTAAGAGGGGGGGTGAATCAGAAGTTCAAACTTCAGCTATTAAAACTTTCACCATTCATTAGATGCATGTAATATATGAACTAAAAATAACATGAAAAGTAAATGCATCTAAAACATGTAAGCAATTAAACATACACACTTAACACCAGATATGATTACCCAAAAACTCTTCAAAGAGAAGGTAAAACTGGGGTGGGGATGACACCCACAAATCTTCACTACTGTAGCAATAAAGTGTAGCCAATTAAGGTTACAATGGTTTAGCCATGAAACATGATCTACCTTGTGAGAGGCTTACAAAGACTATTAAGTCCCACCTTGTTAGAGGATTTCAACACACTATTAGAAGTGTGCCTAGCTAAAGGACTTCAAAACATCCACTTGGAATGTCACCCTGTTATAAGATTTACAAAATTCTATTAGGACTACTCTGCCTAGGAGTTTTAACTAAAATCACCTGTTAGGATGTTTTAGCATAGATCTTGTGATTGGCTCTGGTTGCTTGAATAAATCTCAAATCTGTACAGTGTCCTTCTTGATCCT
Source organism: Cupressus sempervirens (assembly GCA_028749045.1). NCBI lineage: Eukaryota > Viridiplantae > Streptophyta > Pinopsida > Cupressales > Cupressaceae > Cupressus > Cupressus sempervirens. The sequence goes on from CM053792.1 coordinate 712,451,489, forward strand.
CTCTAATCTAATATAACAATTGATGTATCCTTTTGTTCTTTTTTCTCTTCCAACTAATTCTGCAATTCACTCTTGTTGTTAAGTCACTTTGAAATGCTTTGTAAACAAATTTGATTTTTCACCCCTTGTTACCTCCTGTAACATTATCTCTCACACTTTCTATTCATTCACTCTCTCTTAATTGTTGGGGATTTATCTTCCTTATAAAGATTTTGGTGGCTTAGGGTTAGGTGTGAATCTATGATTGAGATTCATTCTTATTCTCACTTAATCCTTCCTATTTTCTAATTGGTTGCATGCAAACACATAGAGATTTTGCAAATAGAATCATCCTTATCTTTAAAGAATCAATATCTAGCCTTATGTCGGCTTGAAAATAGTTTACATAATTGTTTGTGCAATCACAAACAAATATGTCCAATCTATGTTACTCGACACTTGAAGTTACTAATTCTTGGTACATACTATAATTCTATTTTTGACTTGGCACCTAAACTACTCGACATCTACTATTCACTCAGTACTTGAATTTCTCAGCACATGAGTGACTTGACACTCATTGCAACTTGGCATAGTCTTGTATTTACATGTTATACTCATCATGTATTACTATCTACTGTTCACTAAGTAAATGTCTTAAGTGTGTTGACACTCAATTGTCAAAACCAATCTGAGATCAACAATCTCTCCTTTTGACATGAGTGTTAAAAACACTTAACTATACATAATCAATCTAATATTCTCGAGTATAATATATTCACAACTCAACTTATGTACAAAAATTCAAAAATTCAAAATTTTGTAATAACCCATATACCTGAAAATTTATGACTCCCCCTAAGTTAATGTGTCTGGTCTATATAAAAATTTGTTCTCCATTCTAAGTGGGTTTGTCTCTACTGACTGATACTCTTTTCCTTCAATGTATTTGCAACTGATGCTTTGTCATGTGATATGCTCTATTTTTGTTATGTTCTAATATTTCTTCTTCCTTTGTTTATTTTTTTTGCTCCCCCTTTCATTTCTCTCTTCTTGCTTTATCTACTCCTTTTCTTATTTCCTTTTTCTGCTCTCTTACTCTCCCTTTGGTTTATCTCCCCCTTTCTCTTTTCTTTCTCTTCCTCCTATTTCTTTTATCTCCCCCTTTTTGAGAATTATGTCAAAGGGTCTATACACTTAGAGTCTATTTTTCCAAAAAGGATTTGTGGACCTCCATAATTATCTTTAGAGCTACATCCTTGTTATTGCATGCAACATCCAGTGACTTGAGTTGGATTGTCAACTTGACTGCTAGGTGAACTAGTCCATCTAATGTAGAAAGATGAGGATCTTTCTTTAACAAATTTTCTACATTTCCTAGCTCTTTATGTAGTATTTCCATATGGGGGGTGAGGGAGGCTTGAATTTGTTTCAACTTGGCTCTTATATTGGCCTCTTTTGCTGTTAACATAGCTAGTTGACTTTGTGATTGAAGCAATGAGTGAAAATGCTTCTCACTTTGAGATGGGTTTTGAGGTAGTTGCATACCTCATATATTGAGATTTCTCTCTAGACTCAAAATTCTATGTCTTACATTTCTTGAGTGAAGAGTGTTAGGTCACATAGTTTAGTGTACAATAAGAAAATATTCTCCAACACTTTCTTCACATCTTCAACCGTTGTGGTTAGTGCAACTTGAGTGAGTGCAATCTCTCCAGATATTTTCTCGTTTACTTTATTTTGGAACTTCTTCTCTGACCACTCCAGATGATTGCACTTGTGTTTATATATTCATTATTGACCTTCTCAACAATTGTTCCTACAGAGGCTTTGTTTCTTCAAGTGTAGGTAGGTTGAATTCATCTAAGAAGATTTCCTTGATGTCTTGTAATGCATGCCTTTGCCTAAATTCTTTTCTAAGTATTTCTTGATGTTTCTTCTTTTCCAAAGCTTGTTGCAACATATTTATTTGTTCTAGTGTCATTGTTGCATAATTAAACTAAGGTATCACTATTTCTTCATCTAAAGTTACATCACCATAATGAGTTACCTTGTCAAATTTTGTAGAGCATGAGCCTGGTGCTTAAATCTATGGTGGTATAGCCTCTGTGCTCGAATTTTGAAGGAGTTTTGTAGGAGTGCTTGATGTTGGTAATGTTACTTATGTTTGAATAGCTTCGTGCTCCTTCTCCTTTAGTGTATACTTGCTCCCTTCAAATTTGCTTCCATCAATCACAATGATTTGAGTTGCACCTTATGGTTGTGTTGTAGGTATAGATGTGTCTATCTATCCTTTTTGCTCTATTGTTGTTTCCTCTTCCTCTTATTTGGTAGTATGCCCTTTCTCAACTGTGTCTTCTTTTACACTTGTGTCAACCTTGCTAGATGTATCTTTAGTTTTTTGAATTAAGGGTTGAACACTAGTGGCTGAAGGGATGGCAGAAGGTGGGTCTTGTGTGTTCACTCTATCCCTTGTGATGTTAGCTACTGCCTTCTGAAGCTCATCTACACTGAGCAATACTAGATTTTCACATAATCTTGCTTGTAATGTAGATTGATAAAGAATCTTCTTCAAATCTTTTGCAGTTAAAGGATTGATGTTCTGATTGAGCTATCAAGAACATCCTTAATAGTTATGATTTCTACATGCAAGGATAACTTTAAGAAACCCCTCCAGAGATAAATATGTAAAATACTGGCAAATTCAACATTAAATATGTAGGAAAAATTTCTAATCGAGGGCAATTTTTGCATTCGAGGAAAGGGAGAAAATTATTTTTTATTGGCAAAATTTTCCTTTTCATATCAAAATTTAATAATAACTGTAGTGAATTTTTTTTAAAAATTGTATGCAAATAAATGTAGGTGAATTTTTTTTCGGTCATAAACATTTTCATAATGTAAGAGGCAAATTAATCATTTCATTTAGCACAAAATATTAATATAGTTGGATAATATGTCATTTTCCAAAGATAGAACATTTTATTTTTTGGTGTATTTATAGAGTCACAAGTGGTCCATGGCCCACATGGCAAGTGTACACTGTACAATGTACTTGTAGAATGCTAATACATTAAGATTCAATTAATAATATACCCTTTTTAATTGCCAACTTGGTTGTCATCACATTTAATGTTGTCATTTTTATGGTGAAAGGAATTAATTTGGACCATTGATGTAATATAGATCGATTCCTTTAGCTCTATTTCAGGTCTAATTTTAAATGACATACCATAAAGTCTAAATCTTCTTGGAATTAGGACAAGTGGCCCAAAGACCAAAATAGAAATAGTTGGCTAAACAAGGATAGTTGGAGACACATGTTAGTAAAATGGTAGGCAATGCTCAACTCGGGGGAAAATATTATATTATTTTATGGGTGAAATAACATTGTCCAATAAGAAAACATTAGGAAAATGTTGGCAAAAATTTTAAAATAATTGTGTTCTAAGTGTAGATTACATTGGTGATTAGATTGGAATTGGGACCAATTATGTGTAAACTAATGAGCAATTAGCCTTGGATTTTGACCCAAATTATTTTGTATCTCAGCGACATGGTTGACCCCATTTGTAGGTTTTATTAGCCAAATTGTGATTTCCCAAAGAGATGGAATAGCCAATTGGCAAAGATTTGCCACTAAAAAAATCATTATCTACAGGAATACTGGTGTCATGAGGAAGGCTCATAGTTGGCATTTGTGTGTCTTGCACACTCTATTCTTCCTACTACTCTTGAAATGTAGCCATGTCTTCATCTTTCTTTTGTGTTTTCTCCTCAGTGTTATCCTTTTTTTTTATCTTCCTCATCCTTATCATTGTTATCATCACCATTATTTCTTCCCTCAAAGGGATCTTCTTCTCCTTCTTTGGTAGTTGTCAATCCATAAATCAATTTCCACATTTGTGTGGATTTCTTTACAACAACTTCCATATTTTTCTAAAGAATTTTCAATGCCCTATAGTTTGGTGCAAGCCTTCCACCATATTTCTTGTTGGCCTTGATAATCTACTCTTTTGATAATTCTAGCATTACCTGGGCTAATTTGGATTCTCTAATTTGTTTCTCCATATTTAAACAATAATGCCACTAGTTTTCAACAATAACCCCATCTCTCTGGTCCTATTTGTTATCATGGCGGAATGCCTTGGTAGACTCATCCAAAAGAAGATCAGGGACATGTGTTTAGTGTGTTTGAGGCCTTCTTCAGGTCCATCCACTTTCACTCATCAACAATTTTTGGATGACACGATTTTGGGGGGTGAAGCTTCAGTTCGAGAGGCCAGGACCTTCAAAAGCATTCTTAATTCCTACACTAGGCGTACTAGAAAAGCTATTAACTTAGACAAGAGCTCTGTCTTCTTCCTCAACACTCCTCTGGAGAGGCAGAGGAAAATTGCTCGAATTTTGGGTTGTGGCATTGGGTCCCTGCCGGTGACTTATCTTGGGCTTCCTCTAGGCTCCAAACCCTCGGACTCCTTTTGGACAAGCATTATCGACAACTTCATCAAGAAACTTGCTGGTTGGAAAGGGGCCACCCTCAGTCAGGCAGGTAAATGCACCCTAGTTAACTCAATTCTCCAGAACCTCCCCACCTATGCCCTTAGTCTCTTTGGGATTTCGGTTAAGTTTGCAGACAGAATGGAGAGGATTCAGAGGGACTTTCTCTGGACTGGAACTAATGACCACAAGAGATACCACTTGGTAGCCTGGGACTAGGTTTGCTTGCCCAAAAGCCAGGGAGGTCTTGGAATCAGGAAAATTTCTCACCTCAATCAATCCCTCTTAGCTAAACTCCCTTGGTGCATCTTCCAAGGCACAGGGGTTTGGAGGGACATCTTGGCTGAGAAGTACCTAGGAGGCCTGTCTCTCTCCTCCATTTTCCAAGGGGCCGAGCTGCTGTTGGGTTCTAACATTTGGAATGGTATCTTGAAGGCCCTTCCCCTTGCTAAATCTAGGGCCAAATGGAAAGCTGGAATGGGAGACAAAATCCTTTTTTGGCAGGACAGCTGGCTTTTTCAGGAACCTTTCAATAACCATCCTTCATTCAGTAGGTGGGCTGATCAGGTAATAGGCAGATATGGTATGTTGGTTAGGAACTACAAAACTAGGAATGAATGGCATAATCTAGTGGAGCTTTCATAGGATCTCGAGCCTTTGATGGCCTCTTTGTATGCTATCAACATCAACCAGATAGGTGACGCCTTAGTCTGGGGAGACTCTTCTGGAGGCCATTATACTATAGCCTCAGGCTATCTTTCCCTTGTGGGCACAAGGGAGAAACCTATTTGGGCCAAGGCCTGGACCCCTTGATTAACACCCAAAATCAAAATTTTCTTTTGGCTCCTTTTGCAAGACAAAATCCTTACCCTAGATAGTTTAGCCAAGAGAGGCCAAATTATTTCTAGCAGATGTTGCCTCTGTAAGCATGACCTGGTATCGGTTAATCACATTTTCATTCACTGCCCCTTTTCCTCTAGAGTGTGGAGTCTTCTGACTTCCAATATGAACTTTTATTGGTGCCTACCAGCCAGTATCCAGGATTTCTTCATTCAGTGGAGTAGCAACCACAAAGGCCTGGAATCCCAAATTTTGAGTTCTTGGATTATCCCACACTTTTGCTGGGGAATCTGGAAGGAGTTCAACAATAGGATATTCAGAGACAGAGAAGCTCCTGAGGGTATTATAGCAGAGAAAATTGATGGCCTCATGAAAGAGAACTATTCCACAACTAGAGATGGAAACATAAAGGATGGAGGGAAAATTAAGACCATGAAAGAAGACAGGATCAAAAGAAGATAGCAGGCTACTTGGTCCTTCCCCCTCAAAAATTGGCATAAAGCCAATTTCAATGGAGCGGCTAAGGGGAACCCTGGTCTCGTTGGATGTGGTGGAATCATAAGAAACAGCTTGGGAGGGGGCATTGTTTCTATCTCCTCCCCTATTGGTCACCAAACCAACCATTTGGCTGAAGCTAGTGCGGCCAGACTCACTGTTAAGCTAGCCCTGGACTCAGGGATCAAACAACTGTGGCTTGAAGGAGACTCCCTAAATATAATAAATTGTATTTTAGGAGTAACGAAACCATCATGGACCATTGAAAGCATAATTGAGGACCTAAAAATGGACTTGAGAAAAATTTAAAATTACCACGTCAGCCATGTCTACCATGAAGCTAATGTGGTTGCTGATTGGTTCGAAAACATAGCGATCACATTCAATTCAGTGATGACGTGAGGAAACAATAATCATTTTTTGGCAGCGGTTATGGAGCTCATCCGAAAGGAGAAAATTCAAGGTACCAACTCAAAATATTTTTATGATGATGAGACATGCTAAATTATGTTTTAAAAAGGGAATCATGTGGAGTTATGCGGAATCCCCACCATTTCATAATAACATGTATGGATTACACAAGTAGAAGAAAGCCAAAGTTAAACCCAAAAACACGCGCATTAAAGCTCTCATCCTTAACAATTTTTTCATCTTTGAGCTTTGCAATTCTGTTAAGGGTTTAGGGTTAGAGAGGCATAATATCATAATGGTGGGAGAAAGGATTAGAAGAGAGCCATGGGGAGAAACGGAGAGCTGGAAAGAAAAAGGGAAGGTTTGGAAAAAACTCCAGAAGGGCAGCATAACCAGCTTCATGGAGAGGCTCCATGGTTTTGATGCGGGGGTTACCAAGATTATGGTTGAAACCTGGCACAACGGAAAGGTCAAAATTGATGGTGTCTCCCACCAAATCATAGAGAGTCTCATTGCGGAGGTGACAGGCTTCTCCCAGGAAGGCATGAGCTTCTTCAGGTATAAGAAGATGTCTACCAATGCTATCAATGCTTTCGTCAAGAATGACAAGGAGAAAAGAAAACTGGTAAAGATTGACACCTACTATGACATTGAGTCCATCAAGAAGTTCTGGGGGCTTGTTTTGAGTATCATCATAGAGTTTTTCATTTTGGAGCCCAAGTTTGATAGAGTTAGGACCCATCATTTTGTTTTGCTTAATCATTTTAGACATAAAGTGAAAATCTCCTTTCCTTTCTATATTTATACTTCTATGACTAAGAATATAGAGAGTTACAAGAAATGTCCTGTCAAGAACCCCGCCCTTCACAAAGGTCTTCTGCTCCTCATTTTTGAGTTTCTGAAAACCCAGACAAGAGTCAAGTCCATTGGGGTTTCGGATGGCTCCTCGGAGGACACTGCCAGCTTAGACTCAGGGGAAGTGCACATTGTTAAATCTATCAAGTCTGAAACCCTAAAAGCCAAACCCTCTCCCTGCTTCCCTAGTAGGAAGAGCCCCAGGTTCCCTCCCCCTAATCCCCCTACCCCTCATCCTAAGGAGTCTAGTGAAGAGTCAGATATGGAGTCGGAGGAGGCAGATTCAGTAGCAGAGAAGGAAAGTGAGTTGGAAGATGACAAGGAGAAAGATAATGACAAGAAGGAGGTGACCCCCTTGGTAACCCAGGATAACCCCAAGAAAAGAAAATTGGACCAGACCCCAACCCATGATCATCTCAGTGACTACGTTGATTTTCCCCCCAGCCCTACTGCACCCACCTCCCCCCTGGAGGTCCCCATTTTTCCCCCAGAAGAGATGACAGAAATCATGGTTGAAAAGGGAGGGGAGGCCATCAGGAAAAATAAGAGAAGAGCCTGGAGAAATTTCAATATGGATAGTGTCAGTATGGGCATTGTTAGAGAACCTGCTAAAATCCAGGTGTTGCGGGATCTCGACAGTAGCACCCACTATGACGAGCTCCTTGACCTGACTCTTCTGGTTCTCTCTGACAATGTTCGTGAAACGGGTTTCAACTTTCTCAACAATGCAAGGAACAGCCTAATTGACAATTTTTGCTCCATTAAGTGGCTTTTTTAGGAAATTGAGACTCTGAAGGACAGGTCCATCCAGACCAACAATAGGGGGGATGTCAAGGATCATGAGGCCAGAGGTAGTAAAGACCAGGTGGGCAGCCAGGAAAAAGATAGAAGCCAGGACCCCAAAGACAATCAGGAGGACAGAATCACCCGACTCGAGCAGAAGGTCCAAAGGCTAGATTTCATCCACCAAGTTGTGACTAAACAGATTGTGGATACCCTCCATACCTTGAATGAAAACATTGTTAATCTGGGGGACTATCTAACCAATGCCAATCTTGTGGGGAATGTGGAGTAGAGTACAGAGCACGGAACCAGCCAAGAAGATCCTCAGAAAGAGACTGGAATCCAGGAAAGTCAGGGGGACCAGATGCATTTCCTCCCCACGTTCCAGGAGGAAGAGGCCAACCAGAAGGAAAGTGACACTGCAGAAACCCTGCAGGCAATGGAAACGAAGGGACACTAGTCTGCCTGCCAGGCTCTATTCCTGGCCTTTGTTTCTCAGGCTTCGGGCCTTTTTGTTTCTGGCCTTTTGAGGCAACTTTTTTTCTGTCTTTTCTGCTTTAAGTTGTTTTATGTTGTAAAACTTTGGGTTTTAGGATCCCTGTAAAACTTGTTTTCCTAATAAAAAACAATAGTATATAATTCTTTTGGCATAGTATTATCCAATTCAAGTGGGGTGTTCTTGAACTTAAACAGCATTTCATAAATTAATTCTTTGATCAAATTTTTCTTTTCTCTACGAATTTTTTCAAAATCAATACTTTTCAAACCAAATAAATCTACATTGTTTCTAACATTTTCATAGAGATTCTCAAGATTAGATTTTGGTGGATGATTTACCACTCTAAATTGGCTTGTATCCTCTGATTCTATCCTCTCATCATCTATTTCTGGTAGTGCATTGTATTCCCTTCTTTTCTTCTTCTTCTTTGGCACTTCTTATTCTATAGCCTTAGCCTTTTCTTTGGTTTTTTCTTTGGCCTTTTATGTGGTGGTCCATGTGCTTTCCCTAGTTGTTGGTGTTGTTGGCTTTGCTAGATTTGGCTTAGCGATCTTCTTTGCCTTTGTCTTTGCCACAGGTTGCGTCTTGGCCTTTCTCTTCTTAGGTTATGCTTGTACTGGTGCTTCCTCTACTTCCTTAGCACCTTCTTCCTCTTCTTCATCATTATATTCTCCTAATCCTTGGGTTAATGTAAGAGGTTCTTGAGTTGGTTCCTATTCTTCCTCTTCACCCTCTTCATTATCCTCTTCTTGTTCACTTGTACCTTCACCAAATTGGGCCTTTATTTTTTTCACCAATTTTTCTTTCTTCTTCAATGTGGAGGTTTTCTTCAACTTCATCTCAACTTTGGATTTCATGACATCATAATTACCAAAGATTTTGGCTGATTTATCAACTTCTTCAACAAGAAATGCAGTGATGGCAGTTGATCCTTCATCAAGATTAATTTCATAGCCTAAGGGTCTTAGCCATCTTACACTAGGTACAATAGCCTGTAGATATGTATATTCCATATGAACAAGAAAGCCTATGTCATTGAAATACTACTCAACCAAAGAAACTGGTATTCTCATCCTCTATTTCATAGATTTCTTGAAGTCTTCAAAATAGCTTGTCATGATAGTCTCAAAATTTTCTCCCATTTTCTCAATATACTCATTAACTTGAACTAGAACTGATCTATTTTTTTTCCAACTCACTTTGCTCCAAATTTACACTGTGCACTCTTGGTTTTTCTAATGGCACCTAGGTTCTCATTTATATGTTGCAATTGTAGTTCAGCTAGATCATAGGTATGATCCCTCTTTACAATTTTGTAGCCCACATCTACTATAATATAGGGGACACTATTCAATTTGCTTGATTGATAAAAGTTATGAGATATTACCATTATGGTAAAGTTAAGTAGTGGGTTTGTGATAGTATCAATAGTCATTCCACATTTATTCCATTTTTCTCCTGTGTTTTTCTCAATAACTTCCTTTGAGTCACTTCCCAGAGTCTTCAGCCGATTTGGGGTTGGAAAACCAGTAACCTTATAAACTATTCTCTTTGAAATTTTAATGGGAGCATCTTCCATCCATAAGCATCCATCATGTATTCTTCTTAGCACTATCTTGATCCATTCTATTTTCAACACACTAGGGAAATCTAGGGCACGGGTGAAACCCTTCCTTTCAACAATATTAAATTCTTCTTTTAGAATGTTGTTTCCATACAATTTTTCATAGGCTTTCCTTATTTCCATATCTCCTATTCCACCTATCTTGCAGTTATAACATTTTCTGATATCTTGAACCATTATGACTTTTGGGGGAATCATGGAAAGTGTGCCTAATGGGTCTTGTTTATATGCAACGTCTAGAATTTCTCTAAAGTCTAGTTGCTTTACTTCATTTCTAACTAATTGAACATTTAAAACTTCTTGACCCTCTACATTCCTTGAATTGGACGCCATTTGACAAGCTAGGTTTTAACAAATTTTAAACTGTGTGACTTGGCTTATGAAGAATACCTTGGAAATTTGATGAACTATTTTTGGATCATCACTGGAATCTATGTAAACACTTCAAACCTGGCATTTAATGCTTAATGCTTGTACAACTATAAACTCGGCATCAACATGATTTATATTTTATTTGGTATCTACTGACATGATCATCACTTAGTAGCTACTGTAGGCTCGATATCAACTAGCTAACTTGGCATCTTGCCATTAACTGGTATTTCACTTGGCACACATAAAGAACTTTTCATGCTTGGCAACAACATGAAAACTTTGAAGATTTAACCTTGAACTTTCTACAATTTCTTGCAACTTTATTCATGCTAATGTAATCCTTTTAGTACTTACTTCTTTTGGAACTGATGTATACTACAACACTTTAAGTATTAGTCCCACATACCTCTTGTTTTCTTAGTTTGATGTGGTGTGACCACTTGACCCATTGGTTGAAGTGATCCCTTCTCCATTTGATGTGTTGCAACCATCTTTATTTTTCGATGTCTTATTCATCTCATTCTTGATGTGTTCAAAATCTACCTTGCCTTTACCTTTATCAAGTTCACAACTTGGTGCCTTGGACCTAGTTGGACAATGTTTACTAATGTGACCAGTCTTCAAATAGTTGAAACATGTAGTTTTACTCAACCACCTCTTTAATTACCACTGAAGTGAGTCTTAATACAGTTTGTAGTACATGTCCATATTCTTGACAATAGTAACAATTGTATCTTGTATTGCAATCCTAGTTATAATAATTTCCAAAGCTTCTTACCTTTATTGGCTTTCTTAATGACCATGTGGACTTGGATATGCATTCAAAGGCTCTATGTCCATATTTTTGACAGTTATAGCAATATCCTTCAAATTTTGGTGCATGCATGGTTCTAGTTCTGAATTCATGTGCCTGATGACCTTGTTTATTGCACTTATGATAGTGGACCATGTTCTTAGGCTTAGCATTTTGATTTGTATTCTTTCTCCTAGACACATTAGCAATATGCCCTTTCTTTCCACAATTATGACAAGTAGGTTTGGAGTTCTTACCTTTATTGTTCCTTTCCTCAACAACTTTGGATGATTCTCCTTCTTTAGAGTTTGTGTAGCCCAATCCTAATGTATCTTTGTTGGATCTAGGGGATTTTAGTAATTTCTTAAAGTACTTGATGGATTCATTTGGCTTGTTGAAACTTTTAGCAAATTCCTTCTCTCTTTTCAAGTCATTCTATAGTTGTTCATTCTGCAACTTTAATGTTGTTATCTCAATTTTCTTGACATTCAACTCATGATGAGCATTCATCATTTGTTTTAAGGTATCCAATTACATGTTTGGGATATTGGATAGCTCTATTGACTTTTCTTCCAATCTGTTTGCCAAAATTCTTTTGTCTTCTTCAATCATGGCCTTGTCTTCTATAGCTTTCTTCTTTTGTTCAGGCATTTCACATAGTAGTATAGCTTGTGATTCTTGATCCAACTTGAGATTTCTAATTTCTTCAGCTTGAGCTCTATTCTTCTCCATTAGATCTATAATTGTTGCATCAAATTCACTGGAGTTACCATCTGCAAATAGCTTTGTGGTGTCAATCTCTTTGTATTGTGTGTCATTTTTAGCTATGGCAATCCCTTTCCTTCTTTTCAAGGAACTTTTCAAAGAATATCTCACCTCATTCAGTTGATGTAGTATGAGATGTATTTCAATCTCCTCGTTCGCAATGGTCTTTCCCAATTTGTAGACGTCCATTTCAAGATCTTTCCTCTAAGTTGCAAGGCTTCTTCTTCTGAGAACTTGGCTCTGATACCAATTGTTGGAATTACAAATGGGAAACATATACTTCTAAGAGGGGGGTGAATTAGAAGTTCAAACTTTAGCTATTAAAACTTTCACCATTCATTAGATGTATGTAATATATGAACTAAAAATAACATGAAAATTAAATGCATCTAAAACATGTAAGCAATTGAACATACACACTTAACACCAGATATTATTACCCAGAAACCCTCCAAAGAGAAGGTAATACTAGGGTGGGGATGACACCCACAAATATTTACTACTGTAGCAATAAAGTGTACCCAATTAAGGTTACAATGGTTTGACCATGAAACATGATTTGTCCTGTGAAAGGCCCACCTTGTTAAAGACTTACAAAGACTGTTAAGTCCAACCTTGTTAGATGATTTCATCACCCTGTTAGAAGTGTGCTTGGCTAAAGGAATTCAAAATATCCACTTGGAATGTCACCCTATTATAGGATTTTCAAAAATTTGTTGGGACTACTCCACCTAGGAGATTTAACTAAAATCACCTATTAGGATGTTTCAGCATAGATCTTGTGATTGGCTCTGGTTGCTTGATTAAAGATCAAATCTATATAGTGTCCTTCTTGATCCTCTCTAATATGATATAACAATTATTGTATCCTTTTGTTCTTTGTTCTGTTCCAACTGATTTTGCAATTTACTCTCACTGCTAAGTCACCTTGAAATTATTTGTAAAAGAATTTAATTATTCACCCCTTGTTACCTCCTATAACATTATCTCTCGCACTTTCTATTCATTCACTCTCTCTTCATTGTTGGGGCTTCGTCTTCCTTATAAAGACTTTGGTGGCTTAGGGTTAGGTATGAATCTACAGCTGAGATTCATTCTTTTTGTTCCTTAATCCTTCCTATTTTCTAATTGGTTGCATGCAAACACATAGGGATTCAACAAATAGATTCGTCCTTATCTTTAAAGAATTGAAATTTGACCTTATGTCAGGTTGAAAATGATTTACATAGTTATTTGTGCAATCACAAACAAATATGTCCAATCTATGTTACTTGACACTTAAAGTTACTAATGCTCAAGACATACTACAATTATGTTTTTGACTCAACACCTGAACTGCTCGAAATCTACTATTCACTTGACAATTGAACTACTCAGCATCTACTATTCACTCGACACTTGAACTACTTGGCATATGAGTGACTCAACATAGTCTTATATTTACATGTTATACTTGGCATGTATTAATAGTTTAGCATAAACTAAGTAAATATCTTAAGTGTGTTGACACTCAATTATAAAAACCAATCTGAGATCAATAGTTGCTATGAAGGATTTGGGGACAGCAAAACAAACCCTTGGTATGAAGATTTACAGAGATAGGAAGAATAGGAAATTGATGTTATCTCAGGCTAATTATGTTGAGAAGGTGTTGCAACATTTCTCTATGGAGAATGCTAAAGTTGTCAACACACCTTTACCTAGTCATTTGAAGTTGACTAAGGAGATGTGTCCCAAGACACAAGAAGAGGAGGATATGATGTCCAAGGTACCCTATGCTTCAATTGTAGAAAGCTTTATCTATGCAATGGTACGTATAAGGCTAGATATTGCACATGTCATGTGATTCATTAGCAGGTATATGTGTCATCTAGGAATTGAACATTGGAATGCAGTCAAATGGATTCTTAGATATTTGACTCAAATTTGGTAGGGGATATTGATACCAGGAAAAGTACTATAGGTTATGTATTTACTATTGGTGGGGAAACTATGAGCTACATTTCTAGGTTACTGAAGATGACTACTTTATCCACTACAGAGGTAGAGTATGTTGCTACTACATAGGTAGATAAGGAGATTATATGGACTCAATTCTTCTTGGAAGAATTGGGACACCCTCAAAGGGATAATTATTTGTTTATAGATAGTCAGTGTGTCATTCATCTTGCCAAGCATTTAGCTCTACATTCAAAGAAAAAACACATTCAGTAGCAATACCATTTCATTCAGTTAGTTTTGGATGATGGTTAATTAAAGATAGATAAGATACATACAGATGACAATCTAGTGGATATTTTACAAAGGTAGTGACAAGGGAGAAGCTGAATTCCTCTTCAACTTTGGTTGGTCTTCTAGACTGAACTAAAATAAATGAACAACATTCAGGGTGGTTTGATCTAGTGGGAGCCCCATGTGGTAGCGATATTGCTATAGAATCAGCCTCCAAGTGGGAGATTTTTTTCTAGTATGGAGTCTGATTAGTCCCCAACTGGGAGATTGTTAGTTTGTGGTGATTGATCAAGGAAGTATTATACATCATAAATTCTTTGCAGTTCAAGGCATTGCTTTGAAAAAAAATTTGGACCGTGGCCAACATTATGGATGACATATGGCTGACATGTTGTAACCCTAAAGCGGCATAAAATTACTTATATAAAAGGGCTTAGGGTTATGCATTTTTCATTATGTGTGTTGCAAAAATTGGTTCTTGTGGTAGTATTGTGCTGTAAGGGATTACAGATTGTAATTAGGTTGTAATCACTATGTCATAATAATATTGGACTTGTTGTTTGGTGGACATAGCCCAAGGATTGGGTGAACCATGTTAAATATTGGTTTCTTGTGTTCTTTTCTATGTGATCTATTATTTTCTATTATTGGTTATATTTGCATGTAATTTTTATTTATGTTTGTGGTTAAATCATAAAACACAACAAGGTCACTATTGTGGGTTAGACATCCTAGTCAGATGGTCCATCCTTTTTTACCAACATTGGTGGAACGTTCGACAACAACATATACAAAAATGTTGGTGCTGATCTCTCAACCTTAACCAAGGCTAGTCAAAAGCTTGACCAGCCTTTGTCACATTTTTGATGAAATGATTAACCAGGATACTATCATCAGTTTGACATCATGGTTAGATGAGGCACTTGTTTTGACCCAAAATGGTCAAATTTGTGATGATCATAATGGCCAAATGTTGGTTTCAATTTAAATGAGGACTTGTGTTGAAAGTTCAACCTAAACAAGGAATCCTCAAAATTTCAAAGCAAAAAATACCAACAAGGCCATTTGTGGATCATTCAACCAACTTGCATAGAAAAATCAACCAATTTTCATAAAAAATAGAGGTCAATTCTACTAGTGAAAGATATCTAAACAAGCTTCATATGGGGAAGAAATATCAAACCTACTAAAAGAGAAAGAAGAGAAAAACCATGAGTTGCAGTAGTAAAACAAGCATGAACATAAGGAAGAAGAAAAGATATATGCAAGTTATGACTTGGAAGATGATTATTCTAGCATCATAATTGATTTTTTCTCAAGGCTTTACACTATACCAGTAGCTCCCAAGGATGTGGCTTGCGATCATCATGAGGAAGAGGTGGAGATCATTTCTTCACAACAAAAGATGGAGCCTTTTCCATACCAGTAAGAGACCATCATTACAAAGCACAACAACATGGTTCAAGTTGATTGCTTAAATTCAAAGCCATCAAGAGGATGCCCCATAAGGCATCTAGCTCTGCAACAAATCAACATGTTGCCCCCATTCATGCTTATCTTATAGCATGAGGGTGAGTTCCATAAGGAGAAAGTTGTTCTTTCTCAAGAAGAGGATGTGCTAGTGCTAAAGTGCTTCATTGTTCTTAGTATTGGGAAGGTATCTCATGTAGTAGTATGTTTGTCAAGCCTACTACTTTATTTGACTACCTACATGTATGAAAGGAACAATCAACTTGTTACAAAGGGAAAGTATTTTAAAAATCCAATCAATGGATTTGTTTTTTTAGTTTTTTTTGTAAATACTTGTACATAGTAGAGTAGGTATTTTTATCTTTCCAAGAAGTGTGCTTGCATAGTTGTTATCTTCTCCTAGAGCTACCAAGAGCTCTCTTTTTTTGTTGGTTGCAAATTTTGTGAAGTTATAGGTGGGCTAACATGTCATTCTCTCTTGGTGACTCCATGCCCAATGAATTTCTTAAGGCCACTAATCTTATGCTTAACAGTAAAGCATCCCCTTTGAGTCACCAAACTTGGCCATTTTTACCCCCATTAAGCCCATCACATATAACTGATCTAAGAAAAATTCAATGAGATGGATTCTTTTTAGTGGGTTATCACACCAAAATTGCAGTTGACATTTTGTTTGTTCATGTTTCTCTTTCACTGAGTGGCTCAATTTTCTACTTTGGTGTTCTTGATGAAGTGTTCCTACTACGGTTTACTGAGTTGCTTGGTATGTTCTTTCACCAAGTTTTGTGTTATCCCATTGCATTATTTTGAAGAAGTCACTTTGGGAAGCCTACGAAAAAGAGAAATCTTTTGTTGTCTCTTCTATCATTCATTGCAAAATGTGCCAACTCTCTGATCTTAAAGTTTCTTCATCAACAATTGTGTTTTAATCATTCATTGGTAAGATTTTGTGGCATCTAGGCCATCCATTTCAAAAGGAAGTATCTTCATCAATGATTTGCCACTTTTAGGAGACAATCAAATCTTTTCCATGCAGGTCAACTTTACAAGATTAAGCAAGTGGGTTAACAGTGTGTGTTATCCCTTTTTGTATTTTTTGATAGTGGCACGATTTGATCTCTTGCATCCAACACATCTTCAAGATAACTTCTTTAATGTTGGGCTACTTTTTGGGCCTTTTTCTATGATGCCAATGTATTCCCAATATTTTTTTATTTCTTGTACGGATCAAATCTATCAGATTTATCTTTTCATTTGCTAGGTATATTCCTTTTGGTTTTGCCATCACTTCATCAGGCAAGTTGTACTCATGATCAAATTTCCATTAGAATTTTTTCTTATTTCTTCTTTGGAATATAACTCCATCGTAGTTAGGGTTTGAACTTCAAGTAAAAATCTAAGTAATGCTTGAACTCTTTCAAAATGATGCAAGAACATTCTAGGGTAGCTGACAATGTTGCATGTTGGAGGGATTTTGGCTTTAGAGTTGAGCAATTGGTCACTAAAGGAGCTCAATTGTTGAAGGCTTGCTCAATATCTACACTATGTTTCTTGTCAATTCTTGCAAAATCTTGGCACCACTTGGCTGGTGGTTGTTGATGCTCAATAGTATGACTTGTAGGATGGAATTCTTGTGGATTTTCTCAGCTGACTTGGTGCATTTATTGCATGAGGATTGAGATCATGACATGGATTGATCATGGGAGCTTGTACGGACCTATTTAGGTCTTGGATATTTTTTATATGTGTATTTAATGAGTGTTGTAAGCCTTTTAAGGAATTTGGTATTTAATATATGTTGGAGGTTGACTTGTAACTCAACATATATTTAATGTAAGGGTTAATTTGATTTGTAACTTACTAGGCCAACTTTTGGTTTAGTTGGGTATAAGTAAGGGGTTCTTTTGGATTATTAGGTCATAATCATCTAGCTTGGAGAAGAGGATGTGGAAGAGGAGAAAATTTTGAGAAGAGCCAGTAGTTGTGGCTTGGGAAACAAGGATATTTCTTGGTGGCTTGAGAGCATAAGTTTAGATCTTAAAGATTTGGACTACCTAGGGCTTAGGCTTTAGATCTTAAGGGATCTTGCAACACTATATACTTTCTTTGTATTTGGCCATAACTGGGAAGGCCTTAATAGCCTGGCACACTGAATGTAATTAGTTGTTCTATGAATAAAGAGTTGTGTTTGGTATCACATCTTATATCTTGTATTTTTTTTGCATTGTGTGGTTATTTTCTAGGGGCTAGGATATCTCATTTGGGTATTATCCTACCTTGTACTACATCATGTGGTGTCAAAGCCTAGTTTTTCCTGAGCATGTAGACAAATTGCCCAAGTCAAGGCAGTTTGTGCTAGGAACTGGGGTGAAGATCATTAGAGTGAGGATCCAGTTGATCTTGTGGATTCATTTCTTTGGGTTTGCAAAGATTTTGAAAGATTCCTCCAAGAAAATTGGACCCTAGGGTGATTGAATATCTCTGTGATTTTGTGGAAGTGAGGAACTTAGAGAAGATTAAAGAAGAATTCATATCTAATATGGTGCTAATGAAGAGTGATATGATCATTGAGATCATAGGTGCTATAGGTGGTATACCTTGGCACATGGGTACTAAAGATAGTTATGAGGAAGTTTTTGAAGACTTTGAGGTTGCTGGATTAAGTGGTAAAGATGGAAATAATCATGTGGAGACCTAGAGGAGATAGGCATTGTCAGTTTGTTAGATTTGGATCTTAGTTGAAGCTAAAGCATAAAATGGAGTTTTCTAATTTCTCAAGTACTTCGAATCTTGAAGACCTGATTGATTGGATTTGTGAATTGGAAGACTACTTTGAGTTAGAGGATATTGGAGATCCACTTAGAGGGAGGTTAGCATAGACTAAGTTGAAAGGGCATGCTACTCTTCGGTGGAAAGAATTATAAAGGGATAGAGAAGAGGAATGTGAAATGGAGATTGATGGTGAAAAAATTGAAGGATAAGTTCATATCTTCTGATTATGAACTTGATTTTCTTAAGATGTTGTAGAATATGAAGCAGAAAGATTTTTCTATGAAGGATTATACTGAGGAGTTCTGCAAGATGACTATTTAGTTTAGACATAGAGGATTTTCTAATGAGAAAGTAGCTTGTTAGATTAGTGACTTGAGACTCGATATTTAGGATGAGGTTGGTATGCTAAAGATTGATTCAGTTGAGGATTCTTGTCAACATGCTATGAGGATAGAAGATAAGTTGAAGAGGAGACATCAAGGTAATTCAAAGTAGGATCACTCAACAAAGGATAAATAGAGTGTAGAAGATGAACTAAAACATGTTGAGTTGAGGAAAAGGGAAAGTAGAGGTACATTTAAGGTTACTTGTTAAAGATGCGGTGAAGAAGTACATAGAGCTTATGAATTTCCTAAGGTTGGTGACAAAAGATTTATTGTTGTGAATGATGCTGAAAACCATATCAGTGAAACTGAGGAGGGAGAGAGTTTGTTGGCCTGGCTAATATTCTTTAGTAAGAAGACATTGGAACTTTGTTAGAGTAACTTGTTCAAGATTCATTGTAAGTCTATTGGTAAGATATGTATTAAGATTGTGGATGGTGGTAATACTGATGACATTGTTTCTAAGGAGATGGTTTAGAAACTTGGTTTGAAGAAAATGAGACATCCTTTTCCTTCTATAATTGACTAGTTAAAAAATGATCATGCTTTGGAAGTGAGGGAGAAGTGTCTTATTGATTTTCAAATTGGGTAGTATAAGGATCAAGTGTCGTGTGATATTGTAGATATGATTTTCACATGTAGTATTATTGTATTAAGAAAGGTACCAAGAAGCATTTCTTGATTCCTTTGTAGAATGAAGAACTTTGTAGAAGGAAACTAAGTATTGATAGTTGAGTTGAGTTGAAGTATTCTGAGAGGTTCAGAGATCAGCGTGGAAAGAAAACCTATGGCACACTGAGGATGGGTACGAAGAAGAAAAAGTGGAACAAGAAAAAGAGTGTGCAAGTTGAAGTCTTGGAGGATATGTATGTCAAGAACCAATTTGGGATTTATGTGTTGAATCCTAGAAGATGTTCTTCTAGCTATTTAGAACATCATTTTGCACGTGGGTGTCTAATGCAGGAGCATCCTAGGGTAGTTGGCAATCCTGCATATTGGAGGGATTTTGGCTTTGGATTTGAGGACTCAGTCACCAAAGTAGTAGTGCTCGGTCGTTACTGGGTGTAGTGTTGGCCAAGGAATTTGGTTTCTAAAGGAGCTCAATTACTAAAGGCTTGCTTGGTATCTACTCTATGTTGTTCAAAAATTCTTGTAGGATCTCGATAGCACTTGGTTACTAGTTGTTGACACTCGACAGTATGGCTTGTGGGGTGGAATTCTTGTGGATTTTCTCAGTTGACTTGGTGCATTTATTGTGTGAGGATTGAGATCATGACATGGATTGATTGTGAGAACTTGTATGGACCTATTTGGGTCTTGGCTATTTATTTTATGAGTATTTAATGAGTTTTGTAAGCATTTTAAGGCATTTGGTATTTAATATCTATTGGAGGTCGACTTGTGGCTCAACATGTATTTAATTTAAGGGTTAATTTGATTTATAACTTACTAGGTTGACTTATGGCTTAGTTGGGTATAAGTAAGGGGGTCTTATGGAGTCTTAGGTCATAATCATCTAGCTTTGAGAAGAGAACGTGGAAGAGTAGCAAAGTTTGAGAAGAGCTAGTAGTTGCGACTTGGAAAATAAGCAGATTGCTTGGTGGCTTGCGAGCGCAAGTTTAGTTCTTGATTTGAGGTTTCTACTAGAGTGTTATGTTGTTATAGATCTATACTAGATAGGGTTTATGGTTTAGATCTTGAGGGATCTTGCAAAACTATTTACTTGCTCTGTATTTGTCCATAACCAGGAAAGCCTTACAACCCATCACATTGCATGCAATCAATTGTTCTATGAATAAAGGGTGGTGTTTGGTATCAGATCTTATATCTCATGTTTTGATTTCATTATGTGGTTAATTGTTGGGGGCTCGGACATCTCCTTTTGGGATTATCCTACCTTGTACTGCATCAAAAAAGAAAAGCTATAAATTTTTTTTGGGTTATTCTCTGTTTGCATTTTACAGTAGCATTATGCTCTACAATTGTATTTCTTTTCCTTCCATTAATTAAATTTTTGGTTTCTTACCTTTTCTTGCCATTTTTTTGTCTAGTGCATGTATGTTTATTGTAGTGAATGTTTCTTTTCTATTTTCTTGATTTGTGTGATGTGTTTAATATGTTAGCAATTGATGCATGGTGAAAATTATGTTTCCTTTCAACTTTTGATTAGTTTCAAACCTGCATGTGATTTTTTAGAGATATATTAGAGTTGAGAGTTGTGTATTTGGGTGTTTTATTCATGTGATGTACATTTATAGGTAGAGGTAGTAATCAATTTTTATTTGGTGTGTTACCCCCTTTCCCTTTCAACATTTAATTTTATGCATTCCTTCTCCCTTTTCCCTCAAAGTTCTAGTTTAGGTGCATCCTGATTATAAGGAAGCTGACCTTCTTCATAGATTCAACCTCAAATTCAAAGTCCAACACTTGGAGGTTATTTCCACGTTACACGAGGTCGCTTGAGGGTCATAAATCAAGCACGGGTGTTGAATTTTATGTCAACAATAACTATTTCATTATTTTTCCCATATTTTATAATGAGAATATTATTTTTTCCAATGATAAACCATATGCTACAATAACACAGTCGGCTGCCAATAAAATACATAACACATTACACATTAGTGACCCTTTAAGAATGCACCAAATCCTTATCACTTCCAAATATATGTGCACAAAAAATTCTTCTACCATCTTCCATTGTCATCAACATTAATCTTATTCTCCAATTAGAGATAGCCAAAATACCTTTAATTATTTTTGTCACAATTTCTTGTACACTAGTTTTCTCCCAATCTTCACTAATCTATTTATAACTCGACCAAAATGTTAAATAAAGTATAGTAAACATAGACGTGATGTTTTTACTTGTACTACACAAGTGTAAGCTAAAATATCCAAATCTATCAACCATTATCCTCGCTAGACTAATAAGCCTCTTGTGATATATAAAATCTAAGTCTCATGAACTAAAGAAGAACATATGTTGTCAATGATGACAAAACTTGTCATCAATACAACATCTTTATAACACATACAAGTGCGAACAATATCCTCAATTCCTAATAATTGCCTTATTTTTCTCATTTTAAACTCCCCAATATAAATTCACATGATTGTTTATTCAACATTTAGTGAAGATCATGTGGTTAAATACTATAAAGTCCACACGATTAGCCCTAAATCTTGCAACTAATTTAAATATCTTTGTAGCTCATTTCCAACTCAATTAAGGAGTCACCTTGTTCACAATCCTTAATCCAAATGTATCCATTCCCCTTAGTGTAATCAAAATAAATAGGCCCAATTAGTAGTCTGCATGCATAAATATGAGAATCTCATTTCCCAATATTATAGATCGAGGATAAGTACCTTCAATACCAAATCATTTTCAAGAAGTATACATGCAATATAGGAAGAGTGTATTTATGAAGGATACAGAAATTTAAGCAAGGAAGAGATCATTGTAAACAAAACATCTTCCATTAGGGGTAAAGCAATCCTTATCAAAGAATATACCTAGTTATCAAAGAGGTAAAGAGAGGGGGGAATCCTTGTCTAAGGATACCAACATCCACAAGAGGAAGGAGACAATATCCTTATGTAAGGATGAACACTTCCCAAGAAAAATGAGATGGGATCCTCAAACAAAGATACACATAATGGAATAAGAGAATATTCTTGACATTACTTACTATTCAACATGTTCTTCTAGCTTCATTAACATCAATTAAAGCCTTATGTTACACAAGGTTTTCCAACACTCTTGATGCACATGTGACCATTATTCTCAAGAAATTGAATTTAAAAAACTTAAATATTTAAATTTAAAATATAATTAATTAATATGGTCAATTTGCATCCAATAGTGTTGGGTAAACAAGACAATGTTTATCACTAGTATATTAAGGATTCAAACTATGTTTCATTTGTGGTGAATATACCATATCATGGTTTTCTTAATTACTTTAACCGAAGTATTTTCATGAGAATAACTATAATTTTGTAGAAGATTCAATATAAAAATAAATAAGACCATCAAATGTAACTTATTTCTAGCCATTTATATAAATCTTGATTTTATATTAAAGATTTTGTTTTGTCATTAATTAAGAAAATTAAAATATATAATTGAATTTTTTACATATAGTAACAAAAAACTAAAAAATATAACAATGGAACCTTTAACATGTACTATTTTATACCTTTATCATTCAATAAAAATCATGGTCAAATATTCTTCAGTTTAAATAAATCTCTATCCAAAAATTCACAAGAATTGAGTAAAGTTTTATAACTAAGATAAATGTGTTACAAAGCCAAACAATTACACATGAAATAGAAAAAGCCAAATTCATAGATCAAGTTACTAATAAAACCTAATAGTTGAAAGTCAATATTATAATTTTAAGTTGGTACTATTAAAGGATAAATTAAGGTAAAAAGTTGAGCAGTTCCTTCTCAAGAAAGTGAAATTGAGTAAATTAGCAATTACTTTATTCTTAGTGAATACACAATTCAATATTTATCATACTTTTAAGGCCCATTTGTTTGTTGGAATAGGAATAGGAAATGTATTCTCTATTTGGTACCCCAAATCGGAATAGGGAATAGGCAAACATATTCCAATTTTGCCCCTAAAATGAGCATATGTCCATTCCAAAAAATAGTTGTTATTGGAATGGGCCATTCCTATTCCTAATTTAATTTTTTTTTTAAATAATAAAATAAAATAAAAAATTGGTTTATTTTTTTTTAATTCTTTATATATATTTTTTAAAATTTCTTTTTTAAAAAATCCAATTTAAAAAAAAAAAAATTAAATTTTTTTTATTATTATATCTATTTCTTTAAAAAAATGAAATAAAATATATTTCTTATTAACTTCAATGAGTAAAGTAAAAATGAAAATAAATTAACCTTTTTACCATTATTGAAAAAATTAACCAAAAAATATTAAATTAAAACAAAAAAATTAAGGGAAATATTTTTTAAAATACAAAACTTCAACTTATTCCTATTCCATTTTTCTACAACCAAACAAGGGAGTAACATATTCCCAATCAAATACCAAGTTAAGCAAACAAGAATGGAATTGCTCTTTTCCATTCCCATTCCACATTTCCATTCCTATTCTAATTTTCCATTCTAATTTTCTATTCCTATGCTGTCAAATAAACGAGCCCTTAAGGAATAATTACATCCACATAAACAACACATTTTTAACACTTGTATATTAGAAAAAGCAAGGATAAAACTTTAGTAATAGTTGATGAATCATAAAAAGTCAGGGTCATACAAGCTATCTCTTTATTGAATATCTTTAGAGGAGGACGTGACTAGGGAAGATGCATGTCTCTTCATTGAGCTCAGGTTGGAATTACTATATTAAGTATTGGTTTACTATTAGTTGGAAAAAAATCTATGATGATGATCTAGAGAAAAACTTGTTCTCTTTTTGTATTTCAAAGTTAAATACTCATGAAAGAGAATTCAAGTTTATTATGTAATAGAAAATTTAGTATGTTCTAGTTTCTAAAAATAATAAGCTTTCATTTATGATTTCTCTATCTAATGTATTTATGTGTCAAACACACACTAGGAATATTGATAACAACATACTTTAGTATTACAACAAGCATGCAGTTAGTTTCTGTAGCTACAACATAAGCTTCTATATGTCATCTATAGAATTGTACAAGCATTGCATAGACTACAAGATGTATTTGTGTCATGTATGTCTATTAGATGTTGCTACATACATATTAAAAGTTATTACTAATACCCTAGGAAGTGTCCTTGCGATGTGGAGCCTAATCAGTCTCCACTTTATTTAGTGTAGTTTGCCCCTAGATTTTTACTATGGGAGTTTGGACGCAATGCCTCCATGCTTTAAAGGTCAAAGGAAAATTCCCCTTACGATTTCCTATTAGCATGAATGCTAACTATATTCCTTTGGGGGACTATCCTAGGTATTGGAGAGCACATAGCATGATTGACATGTTGCATTCATGATTGTGTTTGTCATTGATGACAACATAGTATGGTTTATGTAAAGACTAGTAGAGTAGCATACAAAGATCAAGGTCATACAGAAAGAGGTTTGATGTTTAGCTGAAGCACAGTTAAGGACATGTTCTACAGTATATCCTAATGTCGAGGTTAAGTGTGCATGAAGTCAGTCGAAGACGTACATAAAATATGATTGATTTACAAAGAGCAGTACAGAGACAAAGTACCTGATAACCAATTTCTGATGATTAGATTGTATATCCTAATACAGACTTTAGACTTTAGTGTACAAGGTCTAAAGTCTCATGTATGAGAAGTTGTAAAGACTGTGAGCCAACAATGTTTTGTGATTGTGAAATAATTAATTATCTTAATGTGGTCCTATTATAATTAATTGGGAAAGACTCAAGAATGAATCAAGGAATTTTGTTGAGGAATTGGTATAAAGGAAAGTATTTTCCTTGATTGAAAAGTGTGAATTTTTTGCTAAAGAAGTGTGAAGTGTGCAAACAAGAGAAAAGTATTTGGTAAAAGTGAGTAAGCAATCCAAGGGATTGTTGGATACAAAGTTAGTGATCTAGTATCAAGATTAGAAGGAGAGGAAGTTTGGTTGATAGGAAAAAGGAAGAGGAAGGTCAAGTACAATTCATTTCTATTATTCTACAAGGAATAATACAAAGATCATTTGGACAGTGGGTTCATTAGTCTTGCCCTTGAAGTTATTTGGACAGTGGGTCCATCTACCTTCTACAACTCCTGGCAGGGTTAAAATCTCCTAACAAGGATTGATATGTACTAAATATATTTCATTGACTCCTAATAGGGTCCATCATCTAACAAGGAATAGTTATATTAGTACATTATCTTATGGGTATCATCCCCACCTGGGTTTTCCCTATGATCAAGGGTTTTCCTAGTTAACATATATGTAGTGTTATTGTGTATGAGTATCTTTTTATGGTTGTTGATCATATTGGTCATATGTTTGAGGATTAATAAGGTTGATAATTATTCTAATAGTTTTATAATTGATTCATCCCCTACCCCCTCTTACTTATATTGGTGGACTATATATTCTAACAATTGGTATCAGATCTGAGTTCTTGAAGAGAAAGCTTAAAAACTTTAGGAGATCAATGACAAGTCACTTTAGAAAAGATAGTCCTAAGTTTGATGGATTTAACTATGACAAATGGAAAGAAAATATGAAGACTCATCTTCTATGTATGGGTCCAAGATATTGGCTCTTGACGAAGGATAACAAAACAATTGTGGAAGAAGGCAAGCTTGAGGAATGCAATGAAGTAGAGAGAGATCTATTGATATGTAATAAGATAAACATACAAAAAGAGTAAGATTATAGAATTGGATATGCTTGTTTCAAGATGCTAAAATGTTGGAAGATGAATATGTGAGAAGCTATGTTGGTAGGATATCTAAAATTGTTGCAAGAATCAAATCATGTGGTGGGCCCAAGAAAGAAGATGAGATTGTATGGAAGATTTTGAAAACTTTGACACCACCATCTAAACAAGTAGCACGAAGGATTGGACTACTGATACCTTGTACTTAGAAACTTACCAGGGAAACTTTGGTTGGAAGACTAGAAGCAGCAAAAGAAATTTTGAGACAATCTGGAGAATTGAAAAAGAGTGGAGACAACCTTTAGTGCCTTAAGTGTTTGTCCATTCTTATCTAGAAGTGCAAGCACCCATGGAGATTTTGCTACTAGCAACCATATTTGAAGAGGATGGAAATAATGAAGAAGGTATATCCCTACTTGTAAGAAGAAAACCAGATGGTAAGAGAATATTTAAATGTTGGACTTCTAATGAATTTGGTCATTATGCATCTAAATGTCCTAAAAGAGAGAAAATGTATTGAAGAAATTTCAAGCCTAGAAGACCTAGAGATTGTTTGTATGCTAATGAAGATGATGAATCTGAAAAAAGAGATCAAAGTGAAAGTGATGATGAGTTAGGATCTATAGCCATAAGGAAGATGATCTTGATAAAGAAAATATAGAAGAAAAATCTCTAGTTTCCCAAGTTGAAAATAAATCTAACTATATTATAGACAATGGTTGTTGACATCATATCACTAGGAATATGAATAAATTCATTAAATTCAAAAATCATAATATAGGTATTGTTAGAGTTGGTAACAATGTGGCATGTCACATCACAAGGATTTGATCTATTACTCTTGATGGAAAGACTAACATTGATTATGTTTGCTTTGTTGATGGTTTAAAGCATAACTTTTTGAGTTTTGGATAGTTGGTGGATAAAGGTTATTAGTTGCAGTTCACAAAGAAGATTTCCATCATCAAAGATAATGACGGTAAGCTAATTGGAATAGGTACAAGATCCAAAGGTAATGTGTTTCAATTAAATCCTACTGAGATGACATGTTTGGTTGTAAAAGTGGATAACAGTTGGTTATGGCATAGAAGGTTCTGACATATAAAATTTGATAACATTGTGAAGGCTAGTAGTACATCTATAGTAAGAGATTTACCTAAGGTAATGAAGCCTACTAATGTTTTTTGAAAAGAGTGCATCATGGCTAAGAAGAAGAAGATATCATTTCCTAGAAAGAAGTTTACTACTATAGAGAAGTTGGATATTTTTCATACAAATTTGAGTGGCCCTACTAGAACAAGAGCATTCTATGGAGAAAGGTATTTTATGATTTTTGTTGATAATTTCACTATAATGATGTGGGTAGCATTTCTTAATGAAAAAATATGAAGCATTTGATAAATTCAAGATATTTAAGAATAGGGCTGAGAATGAATCTAGTGTTAAGATTAAATGTTTGAGATTAGATAGAGGTGGAGATTTTACTTCTAGAGAGTTTAACATGTTTTGTGAAGAAACATTTATCATCACCCAAGACCCTTGAGAAAAATGGGATAGCAGAAAGGAGAAACATGTTAGTATCAGAGACATCAAGAGAAATGATGCTTGAGAACGATGTATCCAAGACATTTTGGAGAGAGATAGTCAATACATTAGTATAACAATGAATAGATTATAGATCAAGAAAGGTATGAATAATACTGTTGGAAATAATCCAGACTAACAAGGTTACTGAGAGGGGAGGGGTGAATCAGTAACCCTAAAACTTTATATTAATTCTGCATAATAACATATTCACCATTCATCCATCTAATCTACTGTATGCATGAAAAGATAAACATTTATAACACATGAACACAATGATTTGGTGACCCAGAAACCTTCCAATTAGAAAGTAAAACTAGGGTGGGGATGTTGCCCACAAAACTTCAATACTGCAATATAAATTTGGCCTATTAAGGCTTACAATGATCACTTCTGATGATCTTCCCTGTTAGGAGCAAGTAGGATTGCTAGATCCACCTTGTTAAAGGATTTACAAACATACAATGAAGTATGCACTCTGTTAGGAGATTTACAAAAGACTGCTAAGTCTACCCTATTAAAGGATTTACAAACGGATTCACCTATTAGAATGAAGCAGTGGATCTGGTTACAACTGATTGCTGATAAGATCCTTTATGCTTTGATCACCTAATGTGATAGATATAACTTTTCTGCACCAATGTTGACCTTATTGTATTCCTTTGTTCTACTGCTAATTTGCTTTCTCTCTTCTCAAAAATATTGCAAAATAAAATCCTATCCAATTTCCTATTACTATACAAATGATATAATACATCACATATATATCATTCCAATATTTACTTAACAAGGTCGGCCAAACACAAGTGAACAAAACATTACTGAGTCGGCCAGATGGTAGAAAACTCGAGTTCCTCAAACTGGCTCGATGACCTTCTGATACTCGGCATCCACTACAATACACCGCATCGTCATGCACTCGGTAAGAGTAGAGGCACGATTCATACTAACCATTGTAAGTAGCTTGAAACTCGGTAACCATTGGTGACTCGGTGAATATTGTGTCACTCGGTAAAAACTGAATCCATAATATAACCTTCTTCACTTGGTAAACACTGATTCCTTCATTTACCTTGTTTACTCAGTAAACACTAAGTTCTTCATTTACCTTGATCACTCGGTAAACACTAAGTTCTTCATTTACCTTGATCACTCGGTAAACACTGCGGAGCTCAGTAACCACTAACTGCTTGGAGAACACTTTTTTGCTCAGTAACCACTATGAACTTGGCAAACACTGTTGAACCACCCATATACTCGGTTTCCAAAGGAATGTTGGGTATGATCTCAGTAAGCATTCAGAATCAAATAAGTGTTGTAACTAATGACAAATATATCATAATTCCAACAATCTCCCCCTTTGGCATTAGTGACCAAAAACATTTATGAGCCAAAATTATATACAACATATGTCATACTGATGACTGATTTTGCTAAATATACATGGCTTCTTTACATATAACTCCCCCATACAATATACACAAGGTATTTATATGAGTTATATGACTTTTATTTACAGTATCTCTTTGTCCCTTTTGTATATTTATCTCACCAATATTTCTTCCTAAGTATCTCTTTCTCCCACTTTTTGACAATAATGCCAAAGAATAAAATAATGTATTTACATAGAGACACCAAAATGTGAGATAAACTCAGAATGTACCTGGAGAATGAGTTGCAGAGTTTTATCCCAATTCTTTTGTAGGATTTTGCATGTGGATAGAGCTACTTGAACTTCTGTAGAGAGTTCAATCACATGTTCTGCAACAGAGAAATTGTTGTCATGGATTAATGTTTTTGAATGTGCAATGTGCTTCTGCATTGTGTCCATGATAGGAAGGATCATATTCTGAATATCTAACAATGTAGATCAAATCCTTGCCTCTTCTCTCAACAATTTTGCCTACTTTTCTGACAAAATTTGATCCTGAGGTGATGAGATGAGCTTGAACTGGGGTCAAGCTTCAGGTTTTGTGCGCTTGCCTTCAGATCCTCATCTATCTTATTCAATTTCTCTCTTATCTCCTTTGTATACTCGATAACATCACAAAGCTTCGCAAAAAGAGATGTTACATTATTAAAATAATTTTCAATGTTGGCCAAAACTATGGTTAATTCAACCTATTTTATTGCTATATGCTGAGCAATGTGCTCAAGCACCTTAGTATCAAACTTCTTTTCTCCCTTCTCCATCAACTTTTCTTGACCGGAGGTATCCTCATTGAATTTATTGACTGCCTCTTCTAATTGTATCAAAATGTGTTGAGAAGTATCAACATCAACACCTATAGCCTTAGTAATTATATTTCGGGCATTCTCAATTATTCTATACTCCTTATCCCTTTCAGACCTTAGCTACTTCTGTGTAGCCTTCATCTCAATTAGTTGACTAGCATACCTCATTTCTTCAATGGTAGCATTTTCATAGTCAATCTTTGGGATTACTATCTCTGTGTCTAAGTCAATATCTTCAAAAATTTCCTTTCCAGTGATCATAAGCCTTAATGGTTACTTTTTTTTGACTTTTGTGATGACTGGTTTGACCTTAGGAATAGACACAATAGTAGAGATGGAAGGACTAGTGGTGAAAACTAGGATGCTTGAGGGTTGAGTGCCAATAGGAGTATATACCGAATCAAAAATTGGAGTACTTGCCAAAAATGGTGATACCCTCGGTAATGCAGTATCTGAACTAACTGGGTTTGAAGTAGATGCAGATAATGTTGACAAAGTTGTAGAACAAATTGGAATTGACAAAATTGTGGAACTTACTGCTATACCGACTAATGATGATGGAGCTAAGGAGGCTAGCTCTATAGCTGAAGAAGAGGGATGCAGCTCGGTAGATGAAGTGGTAGACACTTCCATTGATGATACCTAGAGCTGAGATGTGGTAGGTGTAGATGATAAATCTGATGTAGATGTTATCAAATCTGCTGAAGCTGACTCCAACCTTGATGATGTCAAAGTTTTAGGAGGAGAGTGAGGAAGGGATGCAATCACTGCTACTGCAATTTTCACTGGATCATCTTCCTCCTTATCTTCCTCTTCAGCTTCCTCCTTGTCTTCTTCCTCTTTATCTTCCATCAATGCATGCAGCTCTCCTAGTGAGACTGTGATGGATGGAGTGCTCTCAAACTCATCATCATTGCTACTATCATCATCTTTGATTTCTACTGGGTCTTCATTGGGCTTATGCAGATGATAGATGTTTTTCCACATGTTTGTAGCATCATTTACAACATGTTCAATGTCTTTAATCAAAATCAAAAAGGTGTGGAATCTGATCATCATTTTACCTTCATGGCCTTTCATTTCAGTTTTTACTTCTGCTCCAGTGAGACTTGGTCGAAGATTTTTTAGGGATTGCTCACAAATATCTTTTACCATTTGGGTGGCTAACTCCCATCTTGGTTGCAATCTCTCCAGTAGTTCTTTTGAGATTTGAGGGGCAATCTGGTCTTGGGAGTATTTCCATTTACCCATCTTATTGAGTACCAGTTCCCCAATCTACATTTTCTCAGCATCTGTTCTAGTTTCAAATTTCAATGCCTTGAAATTTGTGATGCCAGCTCCTTCTTCCAATTATTTGAACCTTTGCTCGAATGTGGGTGTAGGCCTAACTAGTATAGGTTCCTGCTTACCTTTTTTGGTTCTTCTGGTGAATACTGCAGTAGGCTTTTTCTTAGGTTTGGTAATGATTACCTTACCTTTCTTCTTTGGTTGTTCTTCTGCAAATTCTTCTTCTCCTTTTTCTTCTCCTCCTTCTTCTTCTTCACCTACTTTATCTGCACATTTTCCCTCGGTGAGCATAAGAGGACCAGTTGAAGTTTTCAATTTGGCTATTTTCCTCTTGCCCTTGCTTATGGCCTGTGGTAGCTTGATTTCAAGCTCAATTCTGGCCTTAGCTTCATCATAGGTTCCAAAAATTTGTTGCCTTGGGTCTATTAGCTCATTTACCAGTGCTTCTATAACATCTTTGGCTTCATCAATATTTACCTCATAGGGAAGAGGTTTCACCCATGCAACTCGGGGTCTGACTGCTTGAATGTATACCTTGTCACAGTCAACCATGAAGCATACATCATCCTTATAATCTTCAACAAGCTTGGGAGGAATTTTGAATCTATTATTCATCCTCTCTTTGAAACCTTCAAAATAGTTATCCATTACCTTATCAAAATTTATACCCATTTCTGCAATAAACTCATTTATCTGATACAAAACTAGAATATCTTTCTCCATACAACTGTACCTTTAGAAGGGAAAAACTTTTGTACATAGAAAAATAAAAAAACTAACAAAGAACCAAATTTACAAGAGTTGGTTTTTGAGGTCCTTATACTGTCCATGTTCTTATTTAGTTGTTTCAACAGCACATCTGCTAGGTCAAACTCCATATTCTTCTTCACAATCTTATAGGCTAAGTCCACAGCCTCACAAGGTGCACTATTCAATCTACTGGAACTATACATCTTATATGCAATTAAATGAATTCCAAATCTTAGCTCGGCATCAGATAAATTGTTAAGTTTCAATCCTCTTCCATCCCATTCAGCTAGGGTTAACTTTTGAAGTTCATTACGACTTAGGGTTTTAGCGGTTTTGGATTTGCTCAACATAGGTAAACCCATGATCTTATTAATCATCTTCTTTGTTATTAGGATGGGTTGCTCTAACCACAACTGACCATTATGCACATGGCTTAAAATGTATCTTATCCATTTCATTTGAAAATTTCTTGGCAAGTGCAGGATATGGGTCAAACCTTTGGTTTCTAGATGCTTGTGCTCAGGTTTGAGGGTTCCATCCACACATAACTCGGCTAGGGCATTATCCATATCTAGTGTCCCTATTTCTTGAACAGTGCATTTGAAATGAGTACGAATGTTGTTTATAAATAGTACCTTTGGTGGAATTTGTGATTGGGCTTTGTGCGGGTCGAGCAATTCAGCTATGGCAAGAATGAGCTTGAAGCTAGGTTCTTTCCATTCTACTCCCTTCACAAGCATTTCAAAGCCTCTCTTTGCCTTGCTGTTGTTGGTGCTTGCGGATGCCATTGCTACTTGGTGAGTAAATGATTTCGTAAAACAAATTCTTCACTGGAAAATTACTTTAAATCACTTGAACTCACTTTCGTGCTCTTGGAGATCTCTTTGCTCTGTATATTCTAAATTCACAGTGAAAAATGAGATCAAATTCTACCCTTTTTGATGAAAAATTTTCCATTCATGCTCGGGTACGAAGGTAGATGAGATGACCTAGGGTTTTTTAGATAGTCACCGACTTGCTCGGTAAACCTTGCAACTCGGTGAACAAAAAAAACTTTTCATATTCTCGACCTAGTTCGGTTAAGTCTAAAACCAACCTTGCTCGGTAGATGCACCACAATGAACTATGTCTTGTATCTGATACACTGACTTGTCATGTGTACTCCTTCATTCTAGAACTGCTTAGGATATTGCTTGAAGATGCAATCCTTGATCTTCCTTGATGAGTTTAATTAGAAATGGTGAAGTCACCCACTTCTTGAGTGACATTGCCATTATTTGAATTTTCTAGCTCGATAGATTTAGGAATCTACTATTGTCTCATCTATTTTTGAATGTTGTCAGCTCTGGCTTTCTTTTCATCTTCAATTCTTCTTATGTTCATGCAATTCTTGGATATATGACCAAGTTCGGTACATGTGTAACATCTTATAGTAGTATCTTTCTTCCTTAGGTGATGCCTTGCACAGTTAATTCCAATATGTCCATATTCTCCACAATAATGACATATGCACCAAGTATTGTAGTCCCAACCAAATAATGCATTGACAATTTGTTCTGCTGGATTGAATGATTTAGATATGCACTCGGATGCCTTGTGACCTTGTTTCTTGCATTTGTGACATTTGCCTTCAAATTTTGGTTTCTCTTTACATTCATTTTCTTTGTGACCATGTTGATTGCAGTTGTAGCATTTACCATTGAATTTTCCTTTACCATTGCTCCAACATTTGTTTGATGTATGTCCTATCTTGCCACAGTGATTGCAAGTGGGTCTTTGATTCCTTTGAGCACCTTGTTTGGAGGTTTCACCTTCTTCCTTGTATCCAAGACTAGCTTTACCTTTTTGTTTATGAAGATTCTACTCATTTTGTTGATTCAATTGATCCATATTTACTTGAGATTTTATCATCCTTTCATTGACTTGCTTTTCAACATTTAAGTCATTTTCCAAACTTTTATTGATTTGTCTTTCAGATCTCAGATCACTTTGTAAGCTTGCATTGATTTCTCTTTCATTGATTAAATCATTTTTCAAACTTTCATTCTCAGATCTTAGATTCATAATTTCTTCATTTGCATTAGATATTTGACCTATAAGATCTTCATGCTAAAGGGATTGATTATTTCTTACCTCTAAGTCTTCATTTGCCTTATTTCTTTGTTCCAAAACTTCACGTAGCCTAATGGATTGGATTTCTTGTTCTCTTTTGAGCTTTCTTACTTCTTCTTGCAGAGAACCATTCTTTGCTAGGAGTTCCTTGATTGCTTCATTGGCTTCATTTGAACTGCTTGATGGTAAAAGGTCTTCAATCTTTTCTTCAATATACTGATGATCATTCATTTGTCTTGCAAGTTCCTTCCTTCTTTTCAGAGATTGAGAAAGATGATCCTTTGCTTCTTTGAGTTGAGCCATGGCCATTTCCAGATCTAGCTTTTCATTTTCAATAGATTTGTTGAGTCTGAATATCTCCATTGTCCTTGATCTTTGCTTAAGCTGTCAAAATTTATCCTGAGAACCACAATGCTTTGATACCAATTGTTGGAAATAATCCAGACTAACAAGGTTACTGAGAGGGGAGGGGTGAATTAGTAACCCTAAAACTTTATATTAATTATGCATAATAACATATTCACCATTCATCCATCTAATCTACTATATGCATGAAAAGATAAACATTTATAACACATGAACACACTGATTTGGTGACCTAGAAACCTTCCAATTAGAAAGTAAAACTGGGGTGGGGATGGTGCCCACAAAACTTCAATACTGCAGTATAAAGTTGGCCTATTAAGGCTTACAATGATCACTTTTGATGATCTGCCCTGTTAGGAGCAAGTAGGATTGCTAGATCCACCTTGTTAGAGGATTTACAAACATACAATGAACTATGCACTCTGTTAGGAGATTTACAAAAGACTGCTAATTCTACCCTGTTAAAGGATTTACAAACTGATTCACCTGTTAGAATGAAGCAGTGGATCTGGTTACAACTAATTTTTGATAAGATCCTTTATGCTCTGATCACCTGATGTGATAGATATAACTTTTCTACACCAATGTTGACCTTGTTGTATTCCTTTGTTCTGTTGCTGATTCGCTTTCTCTCTTCTCAAAAATATTGCAAAATAAAATCCTATCCAATTTCCTATTACTGTACAAATGATATAATACATCACATATATATTATTCCAATATTTACTTAACAAGGTCGGCCAAACACAAGTGAACAAAACATTACTGAGTCAGACAGATGGTAGAAAACTCAGGTTCCTCAAACTAGCTCGATGACCTTCTGATACTCGGCATCCACTACAATACACTGCATCGTCATGCACTCAGTAAGAGTAGAGGCATGGTTCATACTGATCATTGTAAGTAGCTTGAAACTCGGTAATCATTGGTGACTCGGTGAATATTATGTCACTCGGTAAAAACTGAATCCATTGATAACCTTCTTCACTTGGTAAACACTAATTCCTTCATTTACCTTGTTTACTCAGTAAACACTAAGTTCTTCGTTTACCTTGATCACTCGGCAAACACTAAGTTCTTTGTTTACTTTGATCACTCGGTAAACACTAAGTTCTTTGTTTACCTTGATCACTCGGTAAACACTAAGTTCTTCATTTATCTTGATCACTCGGTAAACACTGCGAAGCTCAGTAACCACTAACTGCTTGGAGAACACTTTTCTACTCGGTAACCACTATGAACTTGGAAAACACTACTGAACTGCCCATATGCTTGATTTCCAAAAGAATGCTCGGTATGAGCTCGGTAAGCATTCAGAATCAAATAAGTCTTGTAACTAATGACAAATATATCATAATTCCAACAAATACTCCCTATGAATTGTGGTTTGGTCATACACCTTCAGTAAAGAATTTCAAAATTTTTGGAAGTAAGTATTACATAAAGAGAGATGATGATGTTGGTAAGTTTGATTCAAGAAGTGATGAAGGCATGTTCCTTGGTAATTCATTAAAAAGAAAAGCTTACAAATGTTCTAGTCATAGAACTAAGACAATTGTTGAGTATTCTAATATAAAAGTTGATGAAAAGTTTTGAATTAAGGAGAAGATGAAAGATTACAATCCTGATGAGGAAGAAGATAATCCTATAATTATTAGAGAAAATGCATAAGTTTTCTTTGAGACTAATAATGACTTGCATAATGATGTACAAATTGTTGAGCAAAGTGGAGAAGAGAGATCTGAACCAAGAGAAGAGATAAGAGTTGAGATAGCAACTCCCACACTTAAATAAGAACCTGGTAAAAAAATCACCCTATAGAGTAGATAATTGGAAGCAAAGACAAAGGAGTAGTGAAAAAAAATAGAGTGAATGAGGAATTGTGTTTAATTTATCAAGTAGAACCTAAGAGTACAAAAGACGCATGCAAAGATTATCATTGGATTCAAGCAATGAAGGAAGAACTAGATCAGATTGTGAAGAATGACACATGGGAATTGATTCCTAGGCTTAAAGACAAGAATGTTATAGGAACTAAATGGGTATTCAGAAACAAGATGAATGAACAAGGTGAAGTTATTAGAGTCAAAGCTAGACTGGTGTGCAAAGGTCATTCACAACAAAAAGGAATAGATTATGAAGAAACATATGCCCCTATAGCCAAAATGGAAGTAGTGAGAATGTTTTTAATAAGAAGTTCAAAGTGTACTAGATGGATGTCAAATCAGCTTTCTTGAATGGAGAACTTGAAGAAGAAGTCTACATTGAGAAGCTTGAAGGATTTTATTTGATGAAAGACAAGGATATGGTATCTTGATTGAAGAAATCTCTATATGGTCTAAATCTAGCACCTAAAACCTGGTATGCAAGGTTGGACACATATTTGGCAAAGCTTGGATTTGCTAAAGGTATGATAGATAGTAACTTGTATTTGAAAGAAATTGAGAATGGTTTGCTAATAATAGTGATATTTGTTGATGATATAATCTTTGGAGGCAATGATGAAGCAAGTGATAAGTTTGCTGAAGAAATGAAGAATGAGTTTGAGATTAGCAAGATTGGTGAGATGAAGTTATTTCTAGGTTTGTAGATTGTGAAAAACAATGATGGGATTTTCATATCACAAGCTAAGTATCAAAAAGACTTGTTGAAAATATTTGTCTTGGAAAGTTGTAAGCCTATTGATACACCAATGATAAATAGTCAAAAGTTATCTAGCAAAGATGAGACACCTATTGGTGAGAAAAATAAGTACAGATCAATGATTGGAGGTTTGCAATATCTAACTCCCATCAGATTAGATATAACAAATGTAGTAGGAATTATAGCTAGATTTCAAGATGATCCTAAGGAGTATCAGTATGAAAAAGTAAAGAGGATATTCAAATATTTGAAAGGAACATCTGATTACGAGATATGGTATAACAGATCAAGTGATTTCACTTCATGTGCTTATACTGATGCAGATTGGTAAAGTAGTATGGATGATAGAAAAAGTGCCAATGGTGGAGCATTATTTCAAGATTGGTTTCTTGGCTAAGAAGGAAACAAGATTGTATTTCAAAGAGTGTAGTTGAAGCAGGGTATGTGGTAGAAACAAATAATCATAATCAGGTCATGTGGATGAAGCAGGTGCTGAAGGATATTGGGATAGAATTTTCAAAACCTGTTATCATACACTATGATAACACAAGTACCGGTATTACATTCTAAGACTAAGCATGTATCTATTAAGTTTCGTGTTTTGAGAGAGAAGGTTGCAGAGAAAGAGATCAGGTTAGAATATGTTAGTACTAAAGATCAAATTGCAGATATCTTTATGAAGCCCTTGCCTAAAGATACATTTGAGTACTTGAGAGGTGTGCTTGGGGTTATGCCCCTGTCTACTGTAGAGTAGATTGTGAAGAGATTGCATTAGTCCAGCGGTAAAAAAAACTATTGTTTGACTGGACTAAATTTTGGTGCCTCCTGTATGGGGGAGTATCTGAGATGAGAAGAGCCATTTAGGACTCTTGGTAATTGGTCTTGAGTAGTGTCTTTGGACACTTGAGTTGATTGAAGATTTGGAGTATATGATTGACATAATGAAGCCTTTGTCATTAATGTCAATGGGGGAGAGAATGCATGAAAAACATCTCCTAAGTATGTATGGGTGATCAGAATTTAAGAAGTGATCTTCAAACATAATATCTGGTGAATCAAAATACCTGCGATACCAATGTTCAAGTTCTGGAAAGTCTTGCAAAACTTGAAAGACTTGTATGCAAACTTAAAGTCATCCTATTAATTGAAATTGAAAGAATATATACAATGATGGAATGTCAATAGTCACCATAGCCATGAATTCAAAATTTTTATATGGCTATAATAAAAACAAAAAAATTAAACTAAAACTATTTAAAATTAGGTATTTAATTTACCCCAACTTGTCGAGGTCATAACTTTTGACCTAGAGCTCAGATTTTGAAACCACTTACACCATTGGAAAGAAATACTAAACATCTAATTTCAATCCCTAAAACAAAAAGCCTATGGTTTTCTAATTTCAAAGACCAATGAAAGTTTCAACTTGAAATTTTGAGTAGAAGACCTTCGAAAAGGCCAAATAAAAAGACATAGAAAATTTCTTTAAAAATATGAAAAAAATCCTTTCAAACATTTGATTTTCTATATAATATGGATCAATGGGGGGAGAATATTCTCTAATGGAGGAGAAATTGATGTATGGTGAAGCGGCTAAGATCTCCTCTAAAGGAGAAGTTGTGAGTTGTTTAGTATGAATGACCGATGTCGATCCTAAACAAAGAGATGTAGGATAGAGCAATGTTCCAAAGGCTTTCAAATTTGATTGAGTAAGAGGATTTGAAAAGATGAGAAGAACAAAAAAATTACAGCAAAGTGTTGTTTGATATTCTTGTCCAACTTAGATGGTTTTCATCGATGTTGCCATCAATGCCAAAGGGGGAGATTGTTAGCATGAATGTTGATGGTATTCTTTTGGGGGAGTATCCTAAGCATTGTAGAGCATATAACATGATTGACATTTTGTATTCATGAATATTTTTTTTCATTGATGACAACATAGTATGGTTTCTATAAAGACTAACAACGTAGTAGGCAAAGATCAAGGTCATACAGATAGAGATTTGATGTTCAAGTGAAGCGCAGTTAAGAACATGTTCTACACTATTTCTTGATGTTGAGGCTAATTGTGTATGAAGTAAGTCAAAGACATACAAAATATATGATTGATTTAAGGAGAGTACTATAGAGACATAGTACCTAATAAGTAGTTTTTGATGATTGGATTGTATCTCTGAATAAAGATAGAATCATGATGTGCAAAGTCATACAATGACAATGGATAGTCTAATGATGTCATTAGCGAGTGTGCTAGGTCTAGAGTCACACATGTGAGAAGTTATAAAGATTGTGAATCGACAATGTGGTGTGGCTGCAAAATAATTAATTATCTTTATGTGGTCCTATTATAATTAATTGGGAAATCCTCAAGGTCGACTCAAGGAATTATTTTGAGGACTTGGTATAAAGGAAAGTATTTTTCTTGATTGAAAAGTGTGAATTGTGTGGTGAAGAAGTGTGAAGTGTGTGAACAAGAGAAGAGTATTGGGTAAATGTGAGTAAGAGATCCAAGGGATTGTTGGATGTAAAGTTAGTGATCTGGTATCAAGATTAGATGAGCAGAAGTTTGGTTGATAGGATAGAGGAAGAGGAAGGTCAAGTACAATTTGTTGGAAATCTTTATAATAACTCAGAGGAGGGGTGAATCAGTTATCCAATGTCCAAATGTACAAATAATTTTTTTTAGTGCTTAACGGATTCATAACCATAAAACCATATGATGCATGCATCCATTAGATCATCCAATACCTTAACTTAGTAGGTCACTGTCCTAGGTTAAAATAGCTTTGTAGAAATGTAAACATGAAATACTACAAACTCATTCACACAATTTGACACAAGGATTTTACATGGAAACCCAATTTGTGAAAAACTACTAGTAACATACTACCTAATTTCACTCTTCTGAAGTGATGACCTATTGAAGGCCAACCCTATTAAAGGTTACAATACACACTATTAAATATGATCTGGTTAAAGGATTTTAATCACCCTATTAGGAGTGAGCCTTGTTAGAGGACTTTAGAAGATTTTATTATTATGTCACCTGATTAAAGTATTTATAATTTTTTTTAGGTCAACCTTAATCCAAAGAATTTATCCAAACCAATACAGTTGTTAGAAAGCAATAGCAAGACTAGATCTGATAATAAAATACAACCCACTTGCATCATACAAATCTTTAGTTTAGTCCTCAATTCTACTTGGCATTCATACTCTTCATCTTTGATAGCTTGTTCACCCTTCAAGCATTCAACCTCTTAAGCCTTCTTGCTTTATATGCCAATTGTAGTATCTTCTATTCAGCCACCATATGAAGCAACACCCTAGACTTCCTGCCTTCCCTATGTTCTCACACATGACAACCTTTCCTTATAACTTGTTATCTCTATAAATAGAGAATTTAGGTCTTTTTCCATTTAAGCACAATCATCCATTTTAGGTTAGGTAAAATTTAATGAATCTATCCACTTTTCATTTTCGTCTCTCTAGAAACTTCTTCTACAATCTTCCTTGAATTCACCTCAAAACAGTTTATCTTGAATTCTATGCCACCAACTCATCATAATTATCTTCTACATGCTTCAAATAATTCAAGAAATCAAATTAGTCAGTTCAAATTCATCAAATCCTTGATTTAACACTTTTTGCTATCACTCAACATCTATATTGTTCACTTGGCAATAACAATCTTCTAATGCTTAGCCAACACTAGGTTGCTTGGCACCAATTACGTCTTCTTAGCTTGGCCACCACTATTATTTTCTCGATACTTGACACTTACTAAATTTTACTGATGCTCGGCATATACTAACTTTCTACTCAGACTAAACTAGAATTTGTTCAGCTTAAATTGTTTGCTTGACCAGGTTTGGTAAACACTTTTTATGAAAACACTTCTTCTTGGCTTAGCTAAAGTAACCATTTACTTTAGCCTTAAGTAGATCAATAGTACATAATATCATCAATGTCTTACTTGATCTTAGTGCACCTTTTATACACTAAATAACTCAACCTTTCTCTAGGTTCTCTTGTTATCTTCTCTTTTCAAATCCTCTTCATCAATCAAACAAATGATAGCATTCAGACCAAAAAGAAATTATCTCATCAACAAGTAGCAGATTTGACATCATTGAAAAAATAATGATTGTTCTATGATAGGTTCTACACTTCAAACAATCTCTTTTCAACATAGTTCATTTCTATTATTCTACATGTAATAATACAGAGATCATTTGGATAATGGGTTCATTGGTCTTTCCGCTAAAGTTGTTTGAATAGTGGGTCCATATGCCTTTTACAACTCCTAATAGGATTGGAATCTCCTAATAGGGATTCAAAGTCTCCTAACATGGACTAATATGTATTGAATGTATTTCATAGACTCCTAACAAGGTCTATCCTCTAACAAGGAATATTTATATTAGTACATCATCTTGTGAGTGTCATCCCCACCAAGGTTTTTCCTCTGATCAAAGGTTTCTTTAGTTATCATATCTGGTGTTATTGTGTATGAGTATCTTGTTATGGTTGTTGATTATATTGCTCATATGGTTAATGATTAATAAGTTTGATAATTGTTGAAATAGTTTGATAACTGATTCAAACCCCCCACCTATCACTTATATTTGTGGAACATGTATTCTAATAGTTTCTAGGGTAGCACCCTAGGTGGGGTCAAGGGGCAGCCCCCACATGAGGTCTTGGGGTTAGGAGCCCTAAGCACACTCCCTATTGCAATACAGGGTAGAGTCGAGGGACAATGCCCTCGAAGCCAAACTTGAATTTACTATTGTAAAAGACATCAAAAGTTATAATTTTCTATTGGTTAGCTTATTCTAGCCCTAATTTGTAAGCAAAAAAAAGATTGTATAAAATGACCTAGGGTTAGGGATTTCAGTTGGTATGATGAGATCATAGCTTCTTGTGGCAGTATTGAGTTGTAAGGGATTACAGATTGTAATCAAGTTGTAATCACTGGATAATAAGAATATTGGACTCGATGTTTGGTGGATGGAGCCCAGGGATTAGATGAACCGCATTAAATCTTTGTGTCTTATGTTCTCTTCTGTGTGATTTTTTTTTCTAATTATTGGTTATATTTGCATGCAAATTTCATTCCTATCTTGTTAATTCTAACACATGCTATATGCATATTGAGAAATATACTGGAAATATGGGACATGCTAGATAAATATGTAGTGTTGAGTCATAATCTGGGTTCAATAACTATCCATGCAATTGATGGTAAATAAATGTGTAATAATCTCGTCTTAGACATGCAAGCATTGTTCCATTTGGGTATTGATTATCTTCTTAGGGAATTGTGTCTTTCTATTATCTGTCAATGGTGGTATTGGTTCAATAAACCATTATTATTAGTTTTAAATTTTAATTTTGTTTGATCATGAATTCTCACATTCTATTAGATGTGGTGATTGTTCACATTCCTTTTGGGACACATTTCTTTTCATTTGAAATCTTTACTTGGAGTAATAAGATAAGTAGTCTTAAAAAAGATTATGTCTTAGTATTATTGTTTGGAGATTAGTTTACGAATTTTATAATTGGTTACAATGTTTTTGAAATAAAAAGCGATCGAAAACAAGGGGGTCAGCCCTTACAACCAAAAAGCTGGTAACCAACACATTACCAATACCAGCACATTACCAGCAGAGACCAACAAAGAACCTTAACAGAATGAACTAAAGTCCCACTAAGCCACAGTAAAACATATGCATGTTACCAACCAGCATAATAATATGAACAAAACCACCTA
The DNA here is from genome assembly GCA_028749045.1 of Cupressus sempervirens. Classification (NCBI taxonomy): domain Eukaryota; kingdom Viridiplantae; phylum Streptophyta; class Pinopsida; order Cupressales; family Cupressaceae; genus Cupressus; species Cupressus sempervirens. Next base: position 712,494,397 of record CM053792.1, read on the forward strand.
AACTATAGTAGCAATCCAAAAAATCTATCAAACTACAAGAGTTCATCATAAAAACTATTGACATAACCATGCCTACCCAAGTCTAAGCAACAACTGAAAACCAGCAAAACCAGCACCAGCATATAAACATAAACTTTTGGATCTGAGGATCCCCAAAAGCTAGAAAACTTAATTAATAGTTTTATCCTTTCCCATTGCAGCGAGCATAATCTGCACCTAGTCATCCACAAGGAATTTAAAGAGGAGCTTATGATCCTCTATATTCATTCCAGTGTCCTCCTTCTCCTGAGCTAGTAGTTGGAGGGTAGTGGTAGCAACGTGGGTGACCTTAAGGGAAAATTTAGAGAAGGGGAAGAACCCTTCCTCTAAAGACTTAACCCTCCTTTCCAATTTGGCATACGCCTCCAATTTCTTCTCTGTCTCTTCCTTATTATCCACTTCCACCTTCTTAGCTTCCTCTTTAGCATTTTGCACCTGGTTATCACCCTGCAAAACCCTAGGGTTAGTAAAAACCTTAAGTTTATCTTTGGTTGGGGAGGATAAGGTGATGGGGGAAGTGTTTGCTTTTCTGCTATCCTCACAGAAGGTAATGGGTTGAAGAGTAAAGCTGACAGAAACATGGGCAGTCTCTGTGTTAGTAGCATTGCTAGCTACCACTTGGGTGTTATCTGTATATAACTGGGCATTTCCAATAGAATTGTCTGTTGAGTTAACACTTTTTTTTTACCTCCTCCATTCATTCTTCTCCTTTGGAATCCTCCTCCTCCCCTTCCTCTTCATTATTTTATGCTCTCTCTTCTTCAACTTCCTCAACCCTGAACTTGGTGGGATTTTGTTTGTATCTTGCCTAGGATTGAGCAATTCTCCCAAACCTTCTCCTTGACTTTCCCTCAGTCTCCTCCTCCAAGTCCTCCTCTTCCACCACCATGGGTTTTTCCATTTTAATTTTTTTACTACCCTTTTGTTCCCAGTTGTATCAGGTTTTTTATTTTTCTTATTTTCACGGCTAGGCTAGGGTCATGGGGTATGAATTTTTTTTTCCAATATTGGTGCTCGGGGGTGAATTTTGACGGTGGCACTGGTTGTCAACCACCACCACCCTAAGGGGCAAAGGGCAAGGTAGAATTGGTACAAGCGAAAGATAAGGCCTTGGTGGATAATGGTAAAATTTTTCCCTTTATTTCTTTTTTCCTTAACATCACTAACCATATCTTCAAGAGAATGCAGCAAAAAAAATGGGATATAAATAAAATCCCTAATCTTGAAATGATTCAACAAAGGGAAGTGATAGTAGAAGCAAACATCAAACCTACCCTCCAGCGTCAGATATTTCATAAGAACTAGGGACACATCATCCCAAGGAGCTGGCAGTTTGTCCCTTTTAAATCCTCCTCTATAGCGCACTAGTTCCTCACCATTCGCAAAAAAATTGTTCTTACTGGCCTCGTCCGCAGTGACAACTAGGGCTACAATAACTTCTTGAACTAGAAAACATGATTATAGAACCATTCAAATCCAAATCCAAAGAATAGAATAGGAGTACAATGTTACGACTAGGGCTACAATAACTTCTTGAACTAGAAAAAATGATTATAGAACCATTCAAATCCAAATCCAAAGAATAGAATAATAATTTAGACCGTACTAAAAAATCTTTGAAAAATTAAATCCAAATCTTAAAAAAAGGAATATGAAACACTTTCAAAAAAATTTAAGCCCAAACTCAAATCTTGAAAATATAAAATGCTTTTTTAGCCCGCCAAAATCACCATGTGCATTACTAACATATATAATTAGAGAGATTACAAATTTATCCACATTTTTAATCTTAAAAAGTAACTAATTAAAAAAATGCATGAGAACATATATTGACATTTGAGTAAACATGGACAAATGAACCATAACCTAATTATATATTAAATAAAATGTAGTCTAGTACCTTGGTTTGAAGCCCCTATACTTTAATTGTGCTCAAATATACATTTATACATCTCTATTAGTCATTTGAATATCTTAGAACCCATTTGAAGTGCATGTCCACATAAACTATATAAAATATAAATTCTTGTTATTCTTATAGATATTCAATGGTTGCAAATATTAAAGGGAATAGAGAATAGTAAGCACAAAAGGTAATATTCGACACATGATCAAGTGAAACCAAAATTTATGTATCTTACCTATTTCTCTATGAATGAAACTAGACCCAATCCTTCTATTTATGGTGGACATATATCCATTAAATCCTATTGTAATATGTAAGAAGTAGCCTAGGGCAATGATGAGGAGCTTAAGCAAAGGACGAAGAGAAATTGGATGGAAGTTGAGTTGTGTGAGTTTTAGAGATGAGTCATTTAAGGTTAGGTCAACTTATCAATAAGAGTATTTAATTTAATAGTTGTATATAAAGCTAAATTTCTTTAGAGGTAAGATCAATTTAAAATTATATTGTGTTATAATTATAAGTCTATATGATGAATTTGTGTGTTTATGTCTATTATTTTAATAAGAAAATATTTAACTATCAATAGAAGTAAAAACTAATTTGAAAATGTGCTAAGTAAACATAGATAAATGATTCTAAAAGTGATGTTTTGATCATTTTTATTAGAATGCATATTTTAGACATCAGAATCGTCAACTTCGAACCCTAAATTAAAAAAAAAGTTAATTATTATAATTTTTATAAAACAAATATTCCAAACTTATCAAAAGTCATTTGATATAATGCCCAAGTCCATATAAAAAATTATAAAAATTGAAACTAGAATACCCACCCATTAATGCTTCTCACCTATTTCTATTACAAATCAATTGATGGCCGAGTTAAAAATCTGCCTAGGTATTTAATTGAAAAGTAACACGGCAGGAGTGTAAACAAAAGGCAGTTTTCGCAGAGAAAAACAAATCGAATATTTTGTAAAGCGAACCCGTAAAAACGTGTTAATCGCGGTCATTTAAAACAAAATAACGGCCCCACTCAGGCCGTATACAATTATATAACTGCACTATTGCAATGTTGTTTATTATTATTATTATTATTATTATTATTACTCCTCCAATTTTATCCGAGCTAAAAAATGTTGGGACTTTTACAGCTTTGTAGTTATTAACAACAACAATAACGACTCATCTTAAAACCTACGAACAACTTTTATATGCTATTGTGGGGTAAAGAAGCGACCAAAAAGAAGGGGTAAAAATTAGAAATAACACTTTACCAACGGTTGTTTTCTAAAGTAGGAATATCTTCCATCTTTCCATCTGATTTGATTTAGACAATCTAAAGTAGTCCTCCTACTTGATGGTCCATAGCCTATCATTTCAACTCTAGGTTGCATTTTTGCCATTTTAATAGTTTATATATATATGAGAAAGTCATATAAGAGAATATGAAAATTTGTAAAATATTATGTTTGGGAGAATATAATAATTTAGAATATATTTTTTAAGTTGGAATATTTTAAAGACAAGAGAATTTTTAAATCAAATTCGAGAGATTATCAAAAGTAAATAATTTGTACTTATAAGAATGAGTTGATCAGAATTGATTTTGATTAAATACATTTAAAACTAAAACTATTTTTAAAAAATAAAAAAATAATATATATCACTATAAAGAATCATATACATTTTTAACAAACTGTGATTCTATTTAGATGTAAAATTTAAAGGCAATTAAATGATCAAATTGTTGAAACGATGTTTTATAATACACAAGGGCAACTGCCAAGTTATAATTCTATTATAAGAGATATTAGTTGTAGGTGTTTCCTAATGGGTGAAAACAACAAAGCTAAAGAGTGGGGTCTATTTATTATTTGTATTATTTTTATGGAAGTCATCCACGACATCGTTGTAGCTATCTGATACAAGAGCATGTGCCTTGGGTTGACCCTCTTTGACTAAGAGTCATCAAATGAGGGGTATCTATTCCCTCAAATTCATCGGGGTATGATCCTTGTCTCATCCCTTATTTTAATGTTGAAACCTTACACCCAACAAGATTTAATCTCTAGTGGGCTCATTAAGAACCTTTCAACTTCATAAGTAGACCAAGGCCCCATTGACATGATTCTATGTTGTCCTCAAAATATTTGTTTTCTAAATATATTAAATTTAAAATGTACACATTATATATGAAGTAATTATTCATTATGAGAAATAATTGTTATAAAAGCAAAAAAAAATATAATAGATTGTAAGATATTTGAGTGTTTTTCTTCTAATAACATATTGTCATGAAAATAGTATAACCATATGATGCATCTGCTAGAATCACTATAAACATACAACATGTAGAGATTGCAACAATGAGAAGTTTTATGAGTAGGCTCTTAGATTTCAAATGCTAATGATTGCAAGAGAAGGAAAAGAGAAAAAAATGCATGAAAATGAAATCCTAATATAAGAGAAGTGATGTGCATCAAGATTAAGATATTTCAATTGTTGTGCAATATTTGGATACATGAATTAATAGTATATGAATAACCAACTAAAATTATCAACTATAATATAGAGGAGATGGATTTAGTCATACACACTACAAAAGAAAAATATAACTAAGGAACACTTTACTCTAAGAAGATTGGTTGATGCAAAACAGTTATTAGCCATTGGGAGGCCCAAGGAGTTCGAGTAATTGGAGCCACCAAGGGGGTATTGTTAGTTTAATCATCTTGAACTAGGGACAAGGACATGTTTCTTGGGTAGTTCAACTCAAATAATCACAACTCTTTTGTATTAATGGACATAAACTAGAGAGCATAAACATTGGACATAAGTCTATATACAAGAAAATGCTCAAAGTTGTAGTCACATGGACAAGCTCTAGACTCTAGACATAAGAGAAAAAATTACAAATAGAGCTATTTTCTAAGCATGGGAATGCAAAATTTCATCTTGAAAAATAATTAAAAAGTTATTAGAAAGAGGGATACGACAAGACCAAAAAAATGGTGAGATATAATGCTCTTTTAAATGTGCCATAATCTAGATCGAGATCTACATTACATAATTTTCCCTTCCATATTCACATACACTTGTGCATGTTTTACATTACATGTATAAAGTTGATAGTTAAATGTGATTTTCATATAATATTCTCTTTTCTTGGATTTCATATTTACTTCAAATATTTGATTCCCTTGTGCATGAGTTCTATTAATTTGAGTCCAACCTATAGTATCCAGGTTAGACAAGTCGTTAGATTATGGATTCCTTTGATCCCAACTCCTCTCAATTTCTTAGGAATCTTGATGAGACCAACATGAACCTTAACATGATATCATCCCTTTCATGGAGAATAAACCTTCCCATTATTCTCATAATGAATGACAAAGATGATTTTTAAAGAGTTCCTCCTATGCAAGTCCAAAATCTTTCCAAAGACTTTGAGAAGTTTTAACAATGGGTAGGACAAGAAAAATATAATCTTGAAGTCATATTCATTTTATGATACTTAAGGAAGTTAATTTATAATGATGAGAACGGTGTTAACATCTTGCATAGTATTTATCATCTCATTGATAATGGTGTCAAGCCTATTAGGGATTGTGCTCAAATATTTAGACATTGTTCTACCCACCACTAGTGTTGAGACCTCTATGCCTATATCTACTTGTCTTCCTAGTGTTTATACTTATACTTCACCTATCAAACCAAGTTCAATCCAAAAAAAATATCCTACACATGTGAGTCTTCCTAATCCTATTCCTCTTTCCATTCCTTCATTTTTTCCATATGTTTCATCTCCTTCATCTATGGCCACTTATCATAGTGTTCTCTTTTCCTATTCAACCATTTCTTTAATTTCCAACAATGTCCCTAACATTTCTAGTGTATCTCCTCCTACCATCCTTTATATGGATTCTATCATAGATAGCTTGGCTTAAAATATGTCATCTTTAAAACAAAAATGTGTCCATGTGACTCAATCCAATTTTAGCATTCCTACTTGTGACATTGCCAATATTTTGTCTTTGGATATCATATGTATTGTTATCCCACAACAAATGGATATTTCTCATCTTGAGACTTATAATGCTAAGGGTGATCCTTTGACTCATGTCAAAACCTTGCAAACCTTGTGTAGTGATTATTATCATGACCATAGATTCATGACAAAGTTATTTACGAGAACCTTTTGAGATAAAATGTTGCAATGGTATTGTTCTTTGCCTCATTATTCCATTGATTCCTTTCAAAATCTTGCTAATTATTCCCTTCAATAGTTTGAAAACAACATTGGTCCTAAAGTCTCTTTGATTGAATTAATACAAATTAAACAAGGTGCTAGATGAAAAGTGACTAATTTCATTGGCATATTTAAGCATTTGCATGCTCAAATTTCTTATCATATTCCTAATATTAATGTGCAAAGTTTTTTTGAACTACTAATTTATTTTTAAAAAATAGTAGAGATAAGATTATCCTATCCAAATTCTCATCTTTCACTCATTTGTGTCAAGTAATTCATAATTATCAAATTCAAGTGAGTCTGTTCAAGAGAACCACTCCAATGAATCTTATTAATAAGACTGCTTCCACATCCAACAATTTCAACAAATTCTAGAAACAAAAAACATTCATCAAAATTGCCAAGTCTTCCAACAAGTGGAAACAACATTCGAAGGTGTGGCTTCTTTACCATCTAAATTTAAATCTACTTGTAATTATACTCATATTTATGAATCTTTGTATAATGTGATGTTGAAGGTACTTAATTCTAATGTGTTAACACTTCATCCGATTAAACCATTGATATATCAAAGACTCTATCTGAATACTTTGACCACAAAGCTTTATGTCAATACCTTTGTTAAGCCAACCATGATATTAATGAAAACTATTTCCACTTGAGAATTATTGTCCAAGACCTTGTTGATTCTAATGCTATATATGTTGAAGGTGACAATGATCACTAAAAATAAATATGTGGCACCTCCTAACCAAAATTTGTAGATTTACACCAATTATTTTCCATATCATTGCACCAATTTCAATTGAGTCTACACATCATTCATATTCTTCACCATCCATTTATTATGGTAGTGATGATGATAGAGCTAATCATGTTGTCAACCACATTGAACAAGTCACCTCCAAAACTCCATATGAGCTTAGAATTGCCTTTGTCTTTGCTAAGATAATAAAAGCACTCGATGGAACTCTCTAAAATGTTGCAAAGGTTAATGGCCATTATTTTTTGTTGTCCTTATTGATCTTGCATGGTGAATGTGATAATTGAGGAATTATACCTTTTTAGTAGACAAATGCAACATGATTTATATGATAAATTTGATATTTTCAAACTTGCAATAGTTTCCTTTATCCTTCTCATGGTTCTATTTCTATTTCTTTTGAATTTGGCAGTAAAACCTTAGATGTTACCTTTATTGTGATCCCAACATTTGGTCAATTTCAAGGAAAATATGGCCTTCCTTGGCTCATCTCCATGAAATTCATAGCTTCTCCTTTTCATAAATATCCCAAATTTTCTTATAATGGAAAATAAATGACTATTAACCATAGTCTTTATTAGCCTTTAGTGCCTTAATACTCAATTGACATTGATTTATTTTGGCCTTCTATGCCTCAATCAACTCAAGTTTGACCTAGTCATCTCATTTGATTTGATCAAGCTTACAAAGTCAAAAATATTTGTGAACTTAGCAAGCTAAATGATGTTCCATCCCTTTTCCTTGAACAAAGACTTCTTCCTACACCTCCTATATATGCTTCTATTCCACCTACTATATCTTATGAGAGCTCTCTTTAGGTCACTTCTAAACCTAGTGTGGTTCCTTTTTCTCTTCTTCTTAAAGAAGAAAAGGGTTGGATGTTCATTGATATTGATCCCAACCAAATCTATAGAAAAATAAAAAACAATCATCATTCTCATCACCATCATCAAAAATATCATTCTAGATCTCATCACTGTGCTTCCCAAAACATTCCTTCACCTTATATACCCAATCATGCTTTGCTTCCATTTGACCAACCTATGCTTGAGCCAATAGAGTAATCAAACTTGAACAAAATAAATCTAAATATATATTACAATTCAATTTATATCATGGATTATATTACAATTATTCTAGATGAAAATATATTATTGATGATGATGATTTCTTGATGCTAAGAATGATATAGATGCTAGTAATTTTGGTGAATTGAATGAGACTTATTGATGTTGGTCATGATTTTATGGATATGATTGTACAAAAATCATCTATCAATGCTAGTGACAAACATAATGATGTATCTTTAAGGCATGACCCTTGTTTAGAATTATCTATTATTCCATCTAACATGTTTGATGTTGCTCCTCTTGTTAGTTTTCCATCTTCCCTAGACACTATAGACCAATATAGGGGTACAATTGATAAACTTTACTAATTTCTCTTGTGAGGTGGATTTTTTTATGTTTGTTTGTTGTAATGTGTTTCCCTCATTATGTGTTGTATTTTATCTATTTTGTTTATATTTCTTTAAACATTTTTTGTTTCTCCATTGGTGTAAGGTGATAAAGGAATCACAATATTGTACACATGTTTCTATTTGTATCTCACTTAGATTATATTTGTCATTACATGTTATATCATGCACGTGCTACTATTTGTAAATGTGCCTTTATATCATTTGATTGGGGATGATGCAAAATGACAATAAGCTATTATTTTTGGTCTCTGTGATGCTGACCCAAATAGAGTCTTCTTCATAACCTTTACATGTTACTCTTCCATTGTGCTTATAGTTATACTACCTTTGGGGGATAAAAAAATTTCATTTTGATATAATATCATATGGTCACACTATCCCTAGACTTCGTAGATCCCTTCCATGCTAATTTTTTTCATGTGCTTATTTATGTTGATTTTTCCTTTCTTGGAGGCATTTTATAGTTGAAATGTCTCTTATGGGTGCATGTATCATTCACTAAATCCATTTCTCCTATTAAGGAATTTGTAATTTTTTTAATATGGGGGCATGCACCCCACTCCTTTTTTTTTTCATTTTGTACACGTACATGCAATGATTTGATGCAATATCTCTCTTGCATTGGATTCCTTAATGGAAAAAATATTTCCTTAAGGAGTGATCCTTCCTTCTTTGATCATTAAGGAAACAGTCTTTTCTTAGGAGTGACTCTTGGATCCCTTAACAAAACCAAGCTTTCCTTAAGGATCGATTCTTTCTTCTTTGATCCCCAAGGAAACAACATTTTCTAGAATTGATTATTCTTTTTCCAGACCATTTAATGGATATAATGTTTCCCTTAAAGACTAATCCTTTTTGATGGAATGACTAGCATGTGACATAACTTTCTAAACCATTCAATGCCATATTGTGTGGCACTTTTCTTTGTGTGGTCCATAATAAAACACTTTTGTACTGGGATAATGGTTGCACTTCTTTTCCTTTCTATAGTTTATAGTAAAAAAATCTCTTTTGGGGATAGTGATTACCTCTCTCTCTCTCTCTCTCTCTCTCTCTCTCTCTCTCTCTCTCTCTCTCTCCCTCTCTCTCTCTCTCTCTCTCTCACACACACACACACACACACACACACACACACATCTTGGTTTTGGACTCTCTCTCTCTCTCTCTCTCTCACACACACACACACACACACACACACACACACACACACACACACACACACACACATTGCTTTTGGATTTGATTAAAATTGTGTCACTTGAGGCCTAATCTTTATTTGTCTCCTAGAAATTGATGAAACCATCTTATGTATTCAAATCTACTTTATCATGAGTTTGAGGTTTCCACTTACTCTTGCTAAAGTAGGGGATAAATGTACCATCATAGTAAGTTAATACCCATAATTGGAGGCTTTAGGACCTATTAGCAATCCCATTTAGGTGATTTTGAGGTCTAAATTTTTGGTATTCTTAATCCAAACAATCTATAATTTCTCCCTTTGTATTCTATTATTGGTATGTTTGTCGTTGCACCAAAAGCTTGAGCTATCAACGAACATCAAAACACTAGACTTACCTAGATCCACAAGAGGCAATTAAGCCATGTCTTAAACCTCAAAGGAGGTGCTGACCACCAAGTCAACAATCTCCCCCTCATCACCAACTGAGTTTTCCACACTGATATAATGAAGGAGACCTCCCAAGATTCGAACCTATGACCCAAGCCTTTGATACCAATTGTTGACTATGTTTTCTGTTGCGCAAAAGTCTTGAGCTATCAACAAATGTTACCAACACCAGACTTACCTAGATCCACGAGAGGTGGTTAAGCCATGTCACAAACCCTGAAGGAGGTGTTGACGACTAAGTCAACATCTATCACATTCCCCTAGATCTTGGAAAATTTTGAGCTAATTTCCTCGAGGACAAGTTGACCTTTTGACTTGTCCCTAGGTACAAGTTGACTGGCTGACTTATACCTAGATTTTGGACTTAAATTTGGCCCAAGACCTAATGAAAGGGTTCTCTTTCAAGGTTTTGATTTGTGGCCAACCTTGACAAAAAATTCAAATCCAAAATAAAAGAGTAGCAATAATACAAAGATAGAATGTGGATATAAGTCATAGAAAGGATATATGATTCTAATGTGCTATAGGGCACTACAAATAATTGTATAATAACAACATAATAAGTAGAAGGAAATATCAAGGTAAAAAAAAAATACATCCCCTCTAGAATATTGATGCTTCCAAAGGAGGCAAGAATGTTGTTGAAAGCCACAAGACCTTCAAATATATAATATTGTACAAGTGTTGACACACTCTCAAATAAGATTTAAACTAGTACAATAGATGCTTCTATTTATGTCTTTAAAGGGTATAAATAGTTCTCAATATATCATGTTTGAAAAGTCATGCATTAAAGTTTTAGTGAAAAGATTGGAAAAATAATTCATCTTTCATCTAAATAAAGCTCAACCATATTGAAATATCCTTCTATGACACATTTTTTAAGGGAGTTTATTCTCATAGAACCATCCATTCCCAAATATAAGTTCTATCAGTAGAAAACATACAAACAAAAAATCCATTGAGTTACAAGCTTCACTCACAACAATTGAAGGGATCTATGAAAAGTGCAATTATATACTTGGAGAGTGAGGGGATGTTAAGCATATCCTTAGATTGGGGGTGAGGGATAATTTATCTTTTCTTAAACTTAAACAAACCATTTATAACTTAACCATAACTTTAACCAATTTAGACTTCAAAGGAAGGCATGTATCACAATTATCCACACAAAGAAACCAATATATTAATGTGGACAACCCAACAGGGGAAAAATCACAATGAGAATTAGATCTCACAATATATCTAAACAAGTGTTACAAGTTTTTTTTAAGGTTCATTTCTTATTGATAGACTTGTTGAGTAAGATATAAAGATATATATACCTACTAGAGAAACTCATTGTCTAAAGGTAGGACACGCGAAGACTAAAATAGGAGCTTTGAACAAGAATTGTAATATAATGCACTTATGATATGTGTAGATGTGACATTCTCTTTCTCACACACTTAATCCATCTTGGAAAATTGAAATAGGTGATTCAAATGATTTTTCCTTCTATTTACATATACTTTGTAACATCACAAACTATTAATTTGGTTATTTCTAAATAGAGCCTCAGATAAAATGTCCATGAAACATAGGTCAACACAAACATATGCACAATGAATTAAAATGAGTTATGAATCAACCAATGCATAATATGCCCAATTTTTTTGTAACACATCGGTAAAGAAAATGCAATTGGTTGGGATCAAACCACAAATGAAGGAAACACAATTTTAGATGTTGTCAACAACAACATTACTAATGCTACCAACTATATATATCTAAGCTCCATTAGGGAGACACCACAACCATTATGTATACCAAGACTTGAGCAATGTAGACTATCTACAACATCCCTACAACAATCTTCTGATGTATCTTATTTTTATGTGTTAGAAAAATTATAGAAACCCATTGAACTAATGAGAATAGAGCATTCCAGATAGGCTATGACACTTCAAGAGATTGGATATTCCAATGCAGTACTTCAAACTATCTAAAATTTATATAGATGAACCCTTATACCAAGCTTTAAACATATCTCCCATTATGTACAATCGAATCTATCACTTTAAAGGAATGCAAAGCATTTTGATAAGCATTTGAGACACTTAACTCTATTTTAGTGTAATCTTGAGACCACTTGGTCTATTTCTCATCAAGTAGAGAGGCCTATGACACAAAATCCTACAAATAAGCTTCTGAGCTTGACTAAATACTTTTACTCTAAATATACAAGAGTAGATCTTTCAATGTGGTAGAATACAAACAACAAAGAAAAGTCATTCAATTAAAAAATAAATTATTTTATGCCTTAGATGATTATTTCTTAAATGCACAAGTATAAACAAAATAGCATTTATCATTCATATAACTCCTTGAACCATACAAACACCAAACAATATGGTTGCACTTCTCATTTGAAGCATAAACAATGTATTACCAACTTAGCCATGTACATAGCATGCTTCCAAAGTGTCTCACCACTATCTTGTGTCAATAATACATTTGTTGGTCTTATGAATTGTCAAGTGCTAAGCCTCAATCATACCAATCCCATGTCTCCATCAAACCATCTTGCAACTATTCTATTCTCAAATGGAAAATAAACACTTTGAACAAGAATTGTAATATAATGCACTTATGATATATGTAGATGTGACATTCTCTTTCTCACACACTTAATCCATCTTGGATAATTGAAATAGGTGATTCAAATGATTTTCCCTTCTATTTACATATGCTTTGTAACATCACAAACTATTAATTTGATTGTTTCTAAATAGAGCCTCACATAAAATGTCCATGAAACATAGATTAGTTGGTAAAACCATAAACCCGTGTCATCCTTTTGTAAAGGAAAAGGCTAACAAAAGTATAATTGATCACCTTCAATGTCATAAATTTGGTATTATTATTTTTAATTTGGAAATGAAGTAAATTAATGAAATATGTGGAAATGGATGAATTTTAGGATTATAATTTTTAATAATTATGTGGATAACAATTCATACATTTTCCTAATTTTCATACATAATTTTTTAGCTATTGAAAAATGTTGAAAATTAGGGGTCTAGTTCCCAACACAAAATTATATGGAAATAAACTTATTTAACTTTGATCTCAGACTATGTTATAGATAACATACATAGCTAGAACAACCAAAACAAAAAATTGTCTTTAGACCTGTATTTTATCTTTTATAATGATTCAAATTTCAACTCACTTGAAATCAACAGCTTTCATCTCACACAACATTTTTCAAAACAAATCTATTCTAACTATGGAAACAATTATATATTCTAAAAGAGGAATATCCCCTCTAGAATACCATATAATTTTTAAAAATTTCTGATATGATTTATTATTTTTTCTTTCTCAAAATCAACATCTTTTCAAGTGTTAAATTATGCGCTTGTAGAATTTTTTAATTACAATATACTAGATGTAATTAAAACAATATTAAAAATCTATATGAGAATGTTCTTGACTCTAAGCTCTATAAGATGGTGTTTTTATGCTATTAAAAAATATCATAAAAAATAGTAAGAGTTATTGAAACACCACTTTTATGAAATAATTTTATTTTTTTATTAATTGGATACAAACTAGTATAAAACATGCATTTAATAGACATTTCCACTTAGAAAAGTGTGATAACATATATAACTTAGCTAGAATGAATTTATCTAGATCATATGTTTGAAAAAAATTGCTCTTTAGATAGAAATACTCAAATTCCATCATTCTGATAAGTTAGCCTAAAAGTTGACACAACTTTATACTTTTACAACATATGCACAATGAATTAAAATCAATTATGAATCAACCAATGCATAATATGCCCAATTTTTTTTGCGACACATTCGTAAAGAAAATGCAATTGGTTGGGATCAAACCACAAATGAAGGAAACACAATTTTAGATGTTCTCAACAACAATGCTACTAATGCTACCAACTATAAATATCTAAGCTCCATTAGGGAGAGAGACCAAAACCATTATATATACCAAGATTTGAGCAATGTAGATTATCTACAACATCCCCACAACAATCTTCTGATGTATTTAATTTTTATGTATTAGCAAAATTATAGAAGCCCATTGAACTAATGAGAATAGAGCATTCTAGATAGGCTATGACACTTCAAGAGATTGGATACTCCAATGCAGTGCTTCAAACTATCTAAAATTTATATAGATGAACCCTTATACCAAGCTTTAAACATATCTCCCATTATATACAACCAAATCTATCACTTTAAAGGAATGCATAGCATTTTGATAAGCATTTGAGACACTTAACTCTATTTTAGTGTAATCTTGAGAACACTTGGTTTCTCATCAAGTAGAGAGGCCAATGACACAAAATCCTACAAATAAGCTTCTAAGATTGACTAAAGACTTTTACTCTAAATATACAAGAGTAGATCTTGCAATGTGGAAGAATACAAACAACAAAGAAAAGTCATTCAATTAAAAAATAAATTATTTTATGCCTTAGACAGTTATTTCTTAAATGCACAAGTATAAACAAAATAGCATATACCATTCATATAACTCCTCGAACCATACAAACACCAAATAATATGGCTGCACTTCTCATCTGAAGCATAAACAATGTATCACCAACTTAGCCATGTACATAGCATGCTTCCAAAGTGTCTCACCACTATCTTGTGTCAATAATACATTTGTTGGTCTTATGAATTGTCAAGTGCTAAGCCTCAATCACACTGATCCCATGTCTCCATCAAACCATCTCGCAACTATGTTATTCTCAAATGCTTTCTCAACCTCTTACCTTTCCTCATTTGCTTTTAACTATACCAATTCTCCTCATCTAGGTAGACAAATGTGATACATCAAATACATGAACGGCATGTAACACATATTACCACCAAGGTACCACCGTCCAAAGAAAAATGGTACAAACATATTTGTAAACACAACTAAAACAGATAGAAAATAGAAAAGACAATGTAATATGATAGGACAATAGCCAACATACATTATTGATTTAGAAGTCCAGAATGTATGATATGTGTTCGAAATATAAGACATCATTGACATCTCATGCTCATTTTGAAGAACGTAAAACTAAAAACTTATCCAGGGTACAATTAGCTTTAGAAAAGTGAAGAACTTATGTAGGAATTTGGGTCCATTACACTTTACATATTCTTCGTAATTATAGTACAGTTACAATCAATTACTTGCTTAACAAGGCTATTGAGCAGCAGTCTTAAAGGATGGCCTAAAAAACATCCAGAGTCGAATATGTACGGTGTTGGGAAAGTAACGGTGTTACTTTTAATCAATAATAATAATAATGAGGTGTTTGGAAAGATGAATTGAATCAATAATACAAATTCGGTGCTCTCTAAAGGAATGATGATAAACATCCTTTTCAGCCCCAGACATCTCCTCAATTCAACCACAACCTGCAATGACATTAATATACTAATAATTCTAATACTGTTTTTAAGTACTTGGAATCTCTGTCTTACTATGTTGTAATCTAGTTCAAGGAAGAATGTTTTCATTAAAAATACAAGGGAGTTAACATTTTATTCTGCAGGGAAACATATGGTCCCACGGTCCTAGACTTCCATGGCAAAGTGGAGTTAAAAAACACCTTCAACATTTACAAAATAACTTGGGTTTCAGGCGGTCTTATAAAAAACAAGGGTTTATGGTCGGTCCTATTAAATACATGAGTTCTGTTGAACATAGACATCACACTTATCCCAGTAATAATAGTCTACTCTGGACTTTCATGATATTATATAATAGGTGAGCTCTCAAAGCCCATAAAATGGAACATGATAGGAAGCACCACCGGTGAATGGGCAGAGGTGATGAATGTACCGAAACGGAATGCAATTCTAATCTTCAGGGAAGTGGGGTTGCTTTGTATTTCCAAGAATGGTGATATTAAAGGGCCTAATATAATAGTATGATTCCTTACACTGTTTTTTAATACAAGATATAGATGATGCAGATGAACGATGTCCATCCACAAGGATGCATTATGTTGATATTGTTTTTTGTTTGGGGTTGAAGAAGTAGGTAGACAGGAGAATCTTAGTGATTTTCTGTCTCTTTCCTTTGCTGGGTGGGTTTCTTTTTCTTTGCTGTTTTAGGTTTTAAGTATCTTGTCCATGAGACTTAAGGGTTTGGGTGAGACCGTGTGTCTTTCACCTCAGGGATTGGAACCTGTGATGTTTGAGTTTATAGGGAATGGTGAAGGTGGTCTTCTTGGAGGAGGAAGATGTGTGTCTGCTGAAAGTGAAAGCAGAAGTGAGATTGCCTTCCAGCAGGTGCTTGGATCTGCTTGGGATCAGGTGGCCTCTGGTCATATGGAGACTAGTTCTAGTCACATGAATACCAGTGATGATAACTGCTGTTCCAGTCACGAGGATTATTGTATGAATGATTCAGAAAATTCCAATGAGAAAGAAGTGGGTGAGGTGTCCTTAAGGTCAAGGCTGTGTGCTAGAGGCCATTGGAGGCCAGCTGAAGATGTTAAGCTCAAGGAGTTGGTGGCCCAGTTTGGTCC
Organism: Cupressus sempervirens; assembly: GCA_028749045.1. Taxonomy (NCBI): domain Eukaryota; kingdom Viridiplantae; phylum Streptophyta; class Pinopsida; order Cupressales; family Cupressaceae; genus Cupressus; species Cupressus sempervirens. The sequence continues at coordinate 712,511,016 of CM053792.1, forward strand.
ACAGAACTGGAATCTCATTGCAGAGAAACTCCATGGCAGATCTGGTAAGAAAGCAACTCCCACAATATAGAATCACAAATGTAAGAGAAAAAACCAACATATATTTTTATATTCTCATGATAAATCATATAGTATGATTCTAAGTCATAATCTTAAACAATAATGATGAAAAGTGCTACAATCTAAATCAGAAATATGAATAAGTACAAGTTGATTTCCACAATCTATGAGTTTTGCAGCTTCTTGTTTCTGAACAGATCATACTCTATACTCTGTCATTAAAATGAACACTAAATATAAAATAGACTAATCTGTTTTTAACAGAAACAATCCAATAGTCGTCTATGCTGCACCCACTTTCTATAAATGTAAAATTTTAAAGAAAAACACTCAGTCTTTTACACCCACTTTCTTAAAATGTGAAATGTTAAAGAAAACACTGCACTCTTCTGCACCCACTATCACAACAATGCCAAATGATAAGAAAAACACTACACTGTTGTGGAGTTGCACCCACCTTCAAAATAATGCCATGTTTTGGATGTATCTATGGATATATTTTATAGATATCAGGTTTCTTCAGTTTATGTTAATGTTTTTGAAGGCTTTTGGATTGTAATCTTGTTTGTCTTTTTGAATCGACATTTTCTCGATAGAGTACTATCTGAAATGCTGAAAGAAAAGACAATCATACTCTATAATCCATTATCATCCATTATCAAAATAGAGAGCAAGAAAATAAACATAGAAAAATTATGTAAGAAACTGGCATGAAAAAATATGTAAGAAACTGGTTCAGAAAGAGATGAACAGTTAAAATGCACAAGCCTTGAAGAATGAACAATATTTGGACAAGAGAAAAGACAAATCTTGCTGTACCTGTTTATTTAAGTATGCAATATGTGATTTATACCGCAATGATGATTAGTTTTCTAAGGGTTTCTGAGGTTTTGGTGCAGGAAAGAGTTGTAGACTACGGTGGTTTAACCAGCTTGATCCAAGAATCAACCGAAGGCCGTTCAGTGAAGAGGAAGAAGAACATCTAATTACAGCCCATCGAGTCTACGGCAACAAATGGGCGATGATAGCCCGGCTTTTCCCTGGCCGAACTGATAATGCCGTGAAAAATCACTGGCATGTTATCATGGCCAGAAAATCCAGGGAAGTTTCCTCAGCTAACCGACGGAAAAGATCTCAGCAACAATTCAGGCAAACAAAACAAACCGACATTTTCTGCATTGAGGCCGATTCTAGTTTCGATAGCATCATTCCCAAAAAGATGGGATCTTTCCCGAATCTTAAGAAACCCTCTTCGGATTTCTCCATTAATGAAATGGAATTCTCTTCCTACACGAATTTAAATTGCATAGATATGTCACTACCCACCAGAAACCCTAATTACAGCACTATTGCCTCCCAAGGTCAGACCTTTACCACAATGCAGTCTCTTGGGTTCTTATCTGGTATGTTTCCTTTCTCTTTGGTAAAAATCGTTGGGCTGATGTTATTATTTCTACAATCCATGATAATCATCTGTAACAATTTATTTCTGGGTTCTATTGTGTTAGAATGTTTTTTATTACGTTGAATCATTTTGATGATAGATTATAGAATGTGAAACGTCAACACAAAAGATTCAACACAATCTAATCCAAAAGAACAAGTACAAATATTACATTGTTGTTACAAATATTACATTGTTGTTGCTTCTGAATTTGATTGTGTAAGATTACATTGACATTATATTATTTTAGATTTTTATTTCAGATTGTGTGAAATTAGATTGTATTTTCAAATCACATCCTGATTGTGTGAGATTTTTTAAACTACCAACATTTTGGATCACTTCAAATTGATATTAAAAATTTCTGAACATAGTAACATACTCAGAAATGTTTGCAGACTTCTGGATTAACTGTGTATCTCTTTGTATCAATAGGTGTTCAACAATTGAATCTTGATGATAAAAGTTTAACCCAATTGGACATTGATGCTAAAGAATCTAGATGATAATAATTTAACCCAACTGAACACTGATGCTAGAGATATTACACAATCAAATCTTAAAACAACAGCCATAACAATGTCATAGATTAATGTCATAAATTAACTCACAGAAATGATTTGAACTGTTGAGGACAAGCTATTGCGCACAATCATTTCTTTTTTAATAATGTCATAGATGTAAGAATCTGATTAACTTTAATGACCATTTACATTAAATGCTCATCTTTTTTCCAGGCGCCAAAGAGGCTACAGCATCATTTGAAAGTAAAAGCATTCCAGCCTATGATCAGCCACACAAGTTTCGTGTGCCTGGTGCATCGCCAGTACATCATCAAACTTCAAATACAAGCAATTTCTCCCATGGAAGAAACTGCATGGATTCTACTGAGGAGTCTTCATCAGAATTTGGCAACAACTACTGCAACGCAGATTCCCACGAGTACACAAAATCCTTCATTTTCAGTGACAGTGTTGAACACCGGCCATTCATTGACTTTCTGGGAGTGGGTGCCACTCACATTAACTCCAACGGAAAGCCTGCCATTTCAGACACAAGTTCACACTTTTGTAACCAATTCTGTCAGCAGATATGATAAGAATCTGTCCTCCTCAGACTGCATGTATTTTGACTAACAAGATCCCAATGGCTTCCAAAATGCCTGCACCATCAAGAAAAAAAGAAGATAAAAAGATGAAACCTGTAAGAAGAGTTTTGTACTGTATGTAACTCTGATGCTCAGACTGGCTTAATTCCATTGGCCCAGGATTTTGCAAGCTCAAATCTTTATCAGTGCGTTAGAGTTTGGAAGAAGGGAAGAGAAATATTATTCCCATGGAAATAAAATTAAGAAAATCTTATAGTGTATTTTTATGGTTGGTCAAAATTTTATTACTTTTTCAGTGTACTGCTCTACTTTCTGTTATTGGATTTATCAGTTTTGAATGACTTGCTTTAACTTATTGACTGCCATTTCTGTTTAATTAACCTTAGCCAGTGTGCTAGGATTATTATAGTTGCTGTATTATTTAAGAAATTTCTCTGTATATACTAAATATTGATTTTCTGTAATCTATGAATTGTCAGTCTGTTTTTTTTATCAATATTTAGGATCATGGATCATACTGTGATCTATTATCAGCATGAATTTTCTGTAAATGTCTAATTTGAAATAAGATATAAAAACTAACACCACACTTTATATTAATTCTCTTTAATTTATGAATTGATGAAGATAAAATCTAGATTTAATATTCAGTTTTTCTATAAATATTTAGAATCACACTGTCAAATGTCAAGATGTAGTAGTGTTTAGCAAAGTGAAAATATAATTCGAAATAAGATAAAATAACTAACACCGCATCTAATGTAAAAACAATCTTCTCATCAGATATGTTGTGTTTTCAGACTATTATATCTAAAAACAATCATCTCATCAGATATATTGTATCTTTAGACTATTATATTTCTATTAGAAGAACTAATATGATATTTTTTTCCATTCCAGAGCTACATTGTTCACTATAAATAGATACATAGTGCAACCCATCTTTTCCTATAAGTTACTGTTAACCCATTTTATCTTTCCATTGCAGGATTTGACTGATATCTGCTTATTTCCAAAGTGGAAGAAAAGATTGCAACAAATCCACGTGTATTTGGAATGTGTTATAGTTATAATTTGGTTTATATCGTTGATAAGCTGTTTGGGATAAATCCTCCGTAAGTAGTCATTATTCAATTCAATATTGTTATCTTTGAGCTAATTTTCATGATAACTTCATGAAAGAAGAATGCTCCGCAGTTTTTTGGTCGAAGAATGTTCGATTGAGGATGGATAATTTGTGTGGTCTTTTATGTTGTAGTGTATAATTTTTAGTTGTCAATGTTTTCATTTTAGCCATGAGACTTAGATGGGCGGGTCTACAAATTCTTTGTTTCTCTGTGGTAATGTTTTTGTATGGTTTAAATTTTTAATCTACCTTCACATTGTTTACTAACTGTACTTGAGATTAGTTGTATGGGTTATTTGTATTAGATTCATTGAGTAGTTGCTGGTATTGATTATCATTGATGTCAAAAGTTTTATATTGATACTTGAGTCGTAGTGGTTGCTTGTTGTCATTGTTGAATTCTTTTGGTATTTAGAAGTTATGCAACAATCAAGTGGGGGCTAGATATGATTGTAGCTCTAATAAAGTGATTATGATTGTAGCTCTAATAAAGTGATTACCCTCTTCTCCTCTTCAGCTTGATATTGTCTCACCTTATGTGTAATCATCTTCATTCTGACATACTATTCTGTTGCAAAACTTGTTATGGGACTGAATTGCTCCACTAGTGTATGTTAGCATGAATGTTGATGGTATTCCTTTAGGGGAGTATCCTAAGCATTGGAGAGTATTGATATGTTGCATTCATGACTGTATTTGTCATTGATGACAACATAGGAGTAAGCATGTGAAGACTGGCATAGTAGCAGTTAGAGATCTTACTTGTACGAACAATATTTTGATTGTCTGGTAATGCGCATTCATGGGCATGTTCACTACAATGTCCTAATGCTAAGGCTCAACATGTAGTACTCGAGTTGAAGATGTACGAAAGATATGCCTGATTTACAAAGAGGAGTACAGAGATAGAGTACCTAAGAAGCGATTTTTGATGTTTGTATTACATCATTTGACAGACATATAATCTTGAGATGTGCAATCAGCTAGTAACATTAGACAGTCTAATGATGATATCAAAGAATGCGCAATCCCTAGTGTTGCACATGTGAGAATTTGCATAGACTGTGAGCCGACAATGTTATTGCAATTATGAATTAATTAATTATCCTTTTATAATTAATTGGGAAAGCATCAAGGCTGACTCAAGGAATTAGTTTGAAGATACGGGATAAAGGAAAGATGTTTTCTTTATTTGTAAAGGAGTATGTATTGAGTGTATGTTCTATGCGAATTGCAAAATGGAGAAGTGTTTGATGAATGCGAGTAAGCAATCCAAGGGATTATAGGATGCAAGATTTATGATATGGTTACAAGATTAGAAGGAGTAGAAGATTGGTTGATAGGACAGAGAAAGAGGAGCAGTACTATTCATTTCTATTATTCAACAAGGAATAATACAAAGATCATTTGGACAGTGGGTTCATCTATCTTCTACAACTCCTAACATGGTTGGAATCTCCTAACAGGGATTCAAAGTCTCCTAACATGGACTGATGTGTATTGAATGTTGTTATAGACTCCTAACAGGGTCCATCCTCTAACAAGTAATATTTATATTAGTACATCATCTCATGGGTACCATTCCCACCAGGGTTTTCTCTCTGATCGGTTTCCTAGTTAACTTATGTGGTGATATTGTACATGAATATCTTGTTGTGGTTTCTAATTATATTGTTCATATGGTTGAAGCTTAATAAGGTTGATAATTGTGATATTAGTTGGATAACTGATTCACCCCCCCTCTCTCAGTTATATTGGTGGACTATATATTTTAATAATTTATATTAGAGCATCAAGTCCTTGAAGAGAAAGCTTAACAACTTTAAGAGATTAGTGGCGAGTCATTTTAGAAAAGATAGTCCTAAGTCTAATGGAGAAAATTTTGACACCCAACAGATGGAGTTTCTTGGTGAGTTATCAAATATGTGTAAAGTGTTGGATACAATTGTTAATTGTGTATTGTCTTTGATGTTACACAAATGTCATATCACTCATCAGACAGAGTCTACCGAGCTCAAATGATCAACAAAGAAAAGTTAATGTTTACTAAGCTCACTCAGGCATCAAATGGTCTTGTAGCAAAAAGTTAATGTTTACCGAGCTCACTCGAGCATCAAAGGATCTTGTAGCAAAAAGTTAATGTTTACCGAGCTCACTTGGGCATCAAAGGATTTTGTAGAAAAAAGTTAGTGTTAACCGAGCTCCCAAGGTTAACAAAGAAAAGTTAATGTCTACCAAGCTCACTCGGTTATCAAAGAAAATGTGGCAGAGAGTTAGCTTCTACCGAACTCACAAGGTCAACGAAGAAAGGTCAGTGCTAATCGAGTTCACTCAGTCTCCAAAGGATTTTTGCAAGGTTTGCAGTGTTTATTGAGCCTCACTTGGTTAACACTAGAAAACCATTCTAGAGCAATGGTCAGCGAGCTAGGTCGGCCAGCAAGAAGGATTTTATTGTTTTGATATTAAGTTCAATTGTTTCATGTAGCCGACTGATGTAATGATTTTTTCTTGTTGTTGTAACTTATATTTGAGCCAACTTGATAATCTAAAAGGTATATATTTAGATGTTCAAGTTGTGAATTAAAATGTGTGTGAGTATATGGATGAGGATGGAATAAGCGAATATTGAGCAAATTCTGATGAAGGGTTAGATATGCTGGAGGAGCTACAAAGTTGTATTCAATCAGTAAGGATCCAGTAAAGTAGAATAGAGATCTGTAATCAGAAAAAGATAAGTTGCATATCATTCAGGTCACCTCATTGTTGCTTTCTAATCATTGTAACAGTGAATCTAGAATCTCTTAACAGAGTTGGTTTAATAGCCATTTTGTAAATCCTCTAACAAGGTGACAGTTCACTTGAATTGTTCTAAAGACCTCTAACCAGGCCACTCCTAACAGGGTGATTAAATCCTCTAACAAGGTCACACCTAACACTGTGCATTGTAACCTTTAACAGGGTTGGCTCCTAATAGGGCTCACTTTAGAAGAGTGAAGAAATTGGTGACTAGCTACTTGGTGGTTTTTCCCATATTGGGTTTCCACATTAAATCTAGTGTCTCTTGTGTTTATTTATTTTAACCTTTGCAAGCATAATAATAACTATGAATGCTAGATGATCAATAATTAGTTAACCTACCGAGTAAGTATTCCTGCACTATTTATCGAGTATTAGCAACAAGTAAATATTATAGACATCTAAGGGATTTTTGGAATGGTTTTTGTGGTAACTGATTCACCCCTCCCCTCTCAGTTACTTCATCTATATTTCCAACATAAAGATCTAAACATTGAGGTTCTTAATCTAGGATCCTTTTGTTGCATACAAAAGAATAAAAGTACAAGTAAAGATAGATCCAAATCCAAAGAAGACATGAAGATCAAGGAAGATATTGATCTGCTTATGAAAAGGGAGCCAGAAGGTATGAACCTTTTTGTTTGTTGGACATGTAAAGAGTTTGGTCATTTTTCATCTAGATGTCCTAAGAGAGTAAGAAAATCTAGAAAGAGTTCACTTTTTCATGAAGATGAAGAATTTAAAGCAAGTATGGGAAGACTCTTGAATGACTATGATGATAAAGATAATGAGCTTGAATTGGTTAAAAAAAGAGGAAGTAGTAGAAGAGATAGCTTTGGTAATTGTTGTTGATCCAAAAGCTAACCATGAAAATGTGGAAGTTATCATTGAGACTAATAATGATTTGCAGAATGAGAATTAGTTTGAAGAGTAGAGATCTAAGCCTAGTGTAGAAAAAAGAGTTGAGTTGACAACTCCTCACAGAAGTATATCAAAGAATCACCCTCTAGAGCAGAAAATTGGAAGCAAAGGATATTCACAATAAGAAGGAATATACTATGAGGAGACATATTTCGTTGTAGTGAAAATGGAAGTAGTAAGAATGTTCAAAGTATATCAAATGGATGTTAAATCAAATTTCTTGAATGGAGAACTTGAAAAAGTATACATTGAGTAGCCTGAAGGTTTCTCTCTGGAGAAGACAAAGATATGGTATGAAGACTAAAGAAAGCTCTAGATGAACTAAAGCAAGCACCTTGAACTTGGTACACAAGATTGGATAAGTATTTAACAAAACCTGGATTTGTTAAAGGTATGACAAATAGTGACTTGTATTAAAGAGAGATTGAGAATGGTTTGTTGATAATAGTAGTATCTGTTGATGAGATAATATTTGGAGGTAATGATAAAGCAAGTGATAATTTTTCTGAAGAAATGAAGAATGAGTTTGAGATGAGCATGATAGGAAAAATGAAGTTTTTCTTAGAGTTGCAAATTGTATAGAATAGTGATGGCATTTTCATTTCACAAGCTAAGTAATTTAAAGATTTTTTTAAAGAAATTTGGATTGGAAAGTTGTTAGCCTATTGATACACCTATGATAACTAGTCAAAAGTTATCTAGCAAGGATGAGACACCTACAGTTGAGCAGAAGAAGTACAGATCCATGATTGAAAGTTTGCAGTATCTGACTCACACCACACTAGATATAACAAACACAATTGGCATTGTAGCTAGATTTTCAAGTTGATCCTAAGGAGTATCATTACGTAGTAGTAAAGAGGATATTCAAATATTTGAAAGGAACATCTAATTATAGAATATGGTATGATAGATTGAGTGATTTCACTCTATGTGCATATACTGATGTGGATTAGGCAGGTAGTATGGATGATAGAAAGAGCACCAATGGTGGAGCATTTTTTTCTTGGAGGAAGATTGGTTTCTTGGTTGAGCAAGAAATAAGATTGTATTTCACAAAGTATAGCTGAGGCATAGTATGTTGCAGCAGCTAATAATTGTAAATCAATTTATGTGGATGAAATAGATGTTAAAGGATATTGGGATTGAGTTTACAAAACCTGTTATCATATACCATGATAACACAAGTGGGTGAGGGCAGAGCTAATAACAGGATTTCTGGCCTGAAGAAAGATCAGGGTGTGCTGATTAAGGAAGAAGATATTTCTCTTGAAGTTGTTTCTTTTTTCTCCTCCCTACTATCTTGAGATCATTTGCTCTCTAAAGTGGACCAGGATGACATTGTCTTTTGTATCCCTCAGATCCTCCAACCACACCATAATAATCTGCTCTAGGCGATTCCTTCTGATTCTGAAGTTAGAGAAGCTCTTTTCTCTCTTCTGATGGATAAATTTCCTGGACCCGATGGTTTTCCCACCTTCTTTTTCCAAATGTATTGGCCCGTCATTATGAAGGATGTTGTAAAGGTGGTTCAAGAGTTCTTTGGAGCCAGAAGTATTCTAAAGGAAATTAACTCTACATTCTTAGTTCTTATTCCCAAAGTGCCAGGAGTTGACACTCTGGATAAGTTTAGACCCATCAGTCTATGCAACTTGTTTTATAAGATCATCTCGAAGGTGCTCACTTCAAGGCTGCTTAAGCTTCTCCTCCTGATCATTTCTCAACAACAATCTAGTTTTGTCCTGGGCAGAAAGATTTTAGATTCGATTATCATGGTGCATGAAGTGATTCACTCTATGGAAGCTGGAAAGAGAGAAGGGATGCTACTCAAACTAGATATGTCCAAAGCTTACGATCGGGTGGATTGGTTTTTTTTTGGATTTGGTGTTGAAGGCTTTTGGCTTTGATGTCAAATCGTGTAAGCTAATCTCCGTCACCACCCCCTCTCTAGCTATTTTAGCGAATGGGTCCCCCTTTGATTTATTCAAACCTACCAGAGGCCTATGTCAGGGGGATCCTCTATCACCTATACTCTTTATTATCCCAGCGAAATGCATTGGCAGACTCATGGAGAAGAAAAAGAAAGAAGGGATGATCAAATGTTTTAAAACTTCTTCCAAATGCACCCCCTTTATGCATTAGCAATTTGTTGATGATACTATTATGGGTGGAGAGGCCTTGGTCAAGGAGGCCAAGGCTATGAAAGACACTTTGGACACCTATTCTAGAGGGTCAGGGTAGCTCATCAATTGGGACAAAAGCTCTATTTTCTTTATCAATACTCTAGAGGAAAGACAAAAGAGAATCTCCAGAATCTTGGGATGTTAGGTGGGGAAGCTACCTTCTACCTACCTTGGTCTCCCCTTGGGAATGACCCCATCTGAATCCTTCTGGAATGGCATCATGGAAAGGTTTAGTAAGAAGCTGGCTGGCTGGAAAGGAGCCATTCTTAGCCAAGCTAGAAAATGTCAACTAGTTAAATCCATCCTCCAAAACTTGTCGATATATGCTCTGAGCCTTTTAACCATACCGGTGAAATATGCCGAGAGGATGGAGAAAATCCAAAGGGATTTTTTACGGATGGGAACTTAAAGGAAAAAAAGGTACCCCCTTGTTTCTTGGGACAAAGTTTTCCTCCCTAAGAAGAAAGGAGGTCTAGGAATTAGGAAGCTCACTCACCTCAATAAGGCCCTCTTGGGAAAGAAAATCTGGCACATCTTTAGTAGCACGAGGGAATGGAGAGACACTGTGGTAAATAAGTATATAAAAAGGCCCTCTATTCAGTTCACCCTATTCAATGAGGATATCCCAAGAGGCTCTGTTGTTTGGAATGGTTTCTTAAAGCCAGGGACTTGGCTAACTCAAAAGTCTCTTGGAAGCTAGGTAATGGGGAGAACATCCTATTCTGGTCTAACTGTTGGCTTTCTTAAGGGTCCCTTATGAATAACCCCAGCTATGGACCATGGGCTAATGATTGCATCAACCTTTTTGGGCACAAAGTCAGCAATTACAGGACTAAACAGGGATGGAAGGACCTTTCCATTATCTCAGAGGACCTCAAACCAATCATGATCATGCTTAATTCCTTATCCCTTAGCAATAATAAGGATGAACTGGTTTGGAGGGATACTGCCAATGGGCTCTATTTGGTAGCCTCTGGGTACTCTGCTTTATGGAGCTTAAAAGAGTCTCCCCCTTGGTCGAGGGCTTGGTTCTCGGGCCTCATGCCAAAAGTCAACATGTTTTTTTGGTTGGCTCTTCAGGACAAAACTCTCACCCAGGAATATCTCATCAAAAGAGATCATATCATGGCTAGTAGATGTGTTTTTTGCAAAGAAGAGTCAGAGATAGGTAACCATATGTTCGTTCACTATTCTTACTCCAGGACAGTTTGGGGCTTCCTCACCTAGGACTTAGGCCACAATTGGTGCTTTCCTTCTAACCTTCTAGACTTTTTCTATTAATGGCAAGACATGTTCAACGGGTCTGCATTGTAGGAATTTAGCTCCTGGTTCCTGCCCCATTTTTGTTGGAACATATGGAAGGAGAGAAACAATCAAATTTTTAGAGATAGGGAGGAGCTGGCTTTAGTTGTTGGGAGGAATATCTTTAGTAACATAAAGGATAATTTTTCTGTGAGGAAGGGGGGAGTTTTTAAGATAGGAGGCAGGAAAAAGGAGAAGGTAAAAGAAAGAGCGAGGAAAAGAGAGGAAGCCAAGTGGCTCCTCCCCCCTGAAGGCTGGCACAAAGCTAACTTTGACGAAGCCTCCAAGGGCAACCCTGGATCCTCGGGTAGTGGAGGTGTGATAAGGAATGAAAATGGAGATAGTATTGCGACTTTTTCTCTCCTATTGGGATTCCAAACAAATCATTTTGTGGAAGCCAACGCCACATGCAATGTAGTTAAATTGGCTTTTGAAATTGGGGTTACCAATTTATGGCTCGAAGGGGACTTGAATAACATTGTAAAGTGCATCAATGGCAATTTGTATCCATCATGGACGATTGCAAATCTTATTGATGAGACTAGAGTGACCCTCACCAAATTTAATAGATTCCACGTCACCCATACTTTTCGGGAAGAAAACCTGGTTGCCAACAGGTTTGTGAATAAAGGGGTCGGCACAGACCAAAAAATGACTTGGCTTCTCGGAACTTGTTTGCTGGCAGACGTTAAAAGTTTGATCGACCTAGATAAAATCCAAGGAAGTACAAAGAAAATCAAGCTTTAATTATGAATATGAAGGTGTTAAGAAATAAGGGTACTTTTCATAATAGAAGCATGGGAAATCGTAAATGCAATAATCTATTATTGATTAATCGACACCCTTTCTGGGTTGTTTATCGCAATTGCTTCTGAGGCAACAATAGGGTTATTTTTCTTTGTTCTTTGCTCACTCTTGAAGGTCCATTTCAGTCACAGAGTGAAGAGCACATGAGTAAAGTGGGTGTGTAGTGTGTGGAAATGGTAGGTGAGAGATGTAGAAAGGAGTCAGTGGGAGATTTTGAGAAATGGAGAAGTAGGTTGAAAGTGTGGGAAATGCTTGAAGAGGGTGCGGTTACCAATTATATCATGAAGCTGCATGGATTCGATCAGGAGGTGACCAAAAGTATGGTGGGGTCCTGGAAGGATGGCAGGGTGAAGGTGAATGGTATCTACTTCTGGATAACGGAGGAGGTGATTATGGCTATCATCGAAATCCCTATTGAGGGTTTTAAATTCTTCAGGGATAAGAAGCTCTCGGCCAATGCACTTAGGGACTTTGTGGAGAGTGAGAAGAAATTGAAGGCGCTGAAAAAGATTAACACCTACTATGTCCCCGACTCCATGAAGAAGTGGTGGAGGTATGTTCTGAAAGCTGTTATCAAGTACATTACTTTGGACCCTAGGTTTGATAGAGCTCGTACCCACCACTTTGTCATTTTGAATCATTTCTAGAATAATGCCAAAATTTCCTTCCCATATTATCTATTAACCTCAATGAGCAAGGTGGTGGACAGCTTCAAAAAGAAGCCCATTGCAATCCCATATCTGCACGAGGGGCTACTGCTGCTTATCCATGAGCACTTCAAAGCTTAGACTATAAGCATCACCCCCCCTCAGATAGAGAATGTAGAGTCTGGTAGTTCTAGCTACTCCTCTGACTCGGATGAAATACAGAGCCTCAGCTCTGAGAAAGGAGGGATCTCTTTTTTGGGGAAAGCAATGACTTACCATGCTAAAAATTCACCCTCCCCCATAACCCTTAGCAGAAAAATCCCTAGGGGTCTCGGGCAGAAGCCTTTTAAGAAGACTAAGGAGGGAGATAGTCATGACGAGGAGGAACTAGAGTCTAAGGAGGTGGTTAAGGAGACGCAGGAGGAAATTAAGGAGGAAAGTGGAAGGAAGAAACACAAGAGGGAGAGTTTGGAGGAAGTGAGCTCTCAATTTGAGGAGGTGTCTGTGCTGCATCTTTCTCCTGTCCATCTCCATCCTAAGGAGCAGGAAGAGGAGAAAGCTGGGTATGCAAAAGGGGAAGTGTAGACCAATGACAGGAGGAAAACGTGGATCAACTTCAATGTCAAGACTTCCAAGATGGGCATCTTCAGAGAGGCCATGAATCCCCAAATCCTCATGGAAAATCAAGAAGAACAGTAGTTGGAAGAACTCATTGATCCGGCGATTGTGGCTATTTCAGACAAAGCCAGGGAGATAGGGATGAACCTCTTGAATAATGTACGTAACAGTATGATTGATAATTTTTGTTCAATTAAATGGCTTTTCCACGAGCTCGAGGAGGTCAAAGATCAGGTGAAACAAATTCAGGCAACAAGGAAAGGGATGGATGCTAACAGGAGGACAGATTCAGTTGACAGGCTTAGTCTAGCAAAAATAAGGATACATAACCTGGAAAACTAAAATCACAACCTTGTGAATCAGATGTTCTCCTTGTTAAGCTCCATCAACAACAACATCATCTCTCTTATGTGCTAGATCAAAGATAGAGAAATGCACAAAGATGAGGAAGTTAAAGATAGGGATGAAGCCAGAATGGAGAATGACTCTGCAAAGGACAACTCCATTCTTGATTAGGACCAGGGGAACCAAAGGGCGCAACAGATGGAAGCGAAGGAGAATCAACTAGCCTTTGAGGCTACTCAAGTTATGCAAGATTTGGAGAAAAAGAACGAGGAATATCTCACGCCTGTTCTTTTTCTTTTCTTTGTCTTTTGGCTTTTTGTTCTGGCTTTAGATCGTGGCTTAACTTGTCTTTTTTTCCTGGTCTTTTCTCAGAACTCTTCTTTTTGGCTAGGCTCAATGCTTATTATCAGCCTTTGAACTTAAACTTTTTTGGCTGGGCTTTCATGCTTATTATCAGCCTTTTATTATATTAACTATTGGGTCTCAAGTTCCCTGTAAAACCTATTTATCTAATAAAAAACACAAGTGGGTGAGGGCACGAAGATGGTGTTTTAAAAGGGTATAAGTGGACACCTTTTTTTTCTTCTAAAATCAAGTAAACCTGAACTTGGAAAAGATGTTTGAGGGTCATCCACTCAAAATGAGAAGATGCATAAAACATATAAATTATAGTACTTTGAATCTACTTTTCAAGCTACTAGATTTTTTTTAACATGGATAAGATTAGGTGGGTCAAAATCTATAGACATGTAAAACAATTCTTGATTTAAAAAATAATAATAATATAGATTTTTTTGTGTGCAACACAAAAGACATAGTTATATTTGCTGTTTTGCACATCCCTTTGGTAAGATGATAGTTAAGATTCATATCTAGTAGTTGTATTTTTTTTTTGTAATTTTCTGATTAGTATTTTATTTTTAATGAATTATTGAACTAACTACATCTTGAAATTTCGGTACCTAATCATGTGCTGAGCATAACTTACACAAAATTTTTTTAAAATGGAAACTTTTTAAAAAGAAATATGTATTTCTCAAATGTAGAACAATAATATATAGTTTATTTTTAAAATTTTAAGTATATCAAAATTTATTAAAAAAATGGTAGCCAAATGTTTGTGAGGAATGTCAATACATTGGTAAAAGTAATTAAAGTTTACCATGTTATTGTTGTCCAAAAATAGACAAATTTATATTGTTAGAAAGCTAAGAAGATGTGTAAGATTATGGTGGTGATTTTAGATATAACACCTAAGATATCTATCTATCTATCTATCTATCTATCTATCACTCTCTCTATCCATTGATGAGCCTCTAAAAGGCCATTATTTTGAGATCATTTTTATCTTGTTTTTAGACAATTATCTTACATAAACATTTATGACTATATGGTTTTAAGTAAATGAACTTGTGTTTTTATAAATATGTTATCTATATGTTAAGACATGAAGTTGAAGAATAGATAGTTTAAATATGCTATGCTTTCTTGAATCTATGGAATTATATAGTAATAAAGGGAGTTACATGTTGATAAATGTTTCCTCATCCATGCTATGTTTGGGTAGATTTTTTCTTGTAGAGATAGGATTTGAAAAGAGTGATAGTTTGAGCATTACACATTTTTCTAACATTGATGATGAAATGAATATATGTATGTGGAAATTGTATGCATTCAATGTTTTGTAGGTAATTGTCATGTGTATTCAAAGTCAACACCTCAGGGCTAAGTCAAAGCTGACCAAATTGCTAAACTACTGTGAATGAGCAAGATATTTAATGCTTTTTGTTATGGTAAGGCACAAATAAAGCTTCCTCTACCTACTATATTCCTAGAGGATTTAATCATGATTAGTGATATTTCTGTTGCAAACTTTATGAATTTGTAATTGATCCTCATTGGTGGAGTGATCACAGAGTTAGGAAGTTGTAGTTTTCCTTTAAATAATGCCCACTTTAGCTTTGAAAGATGTTTTGGGAGAAAGATAAAATAGATTGATTTGCATAACAACAACATGTGATATTGTTTTTAATCTGATGTAATCTCTTACCATGAATGAATAGAATACAAATTTTAAGTTTACATTTTCTGTCTTGATTGTCTTTTCTGTTC
The DNA here is from genome assembly GCA_028749045.1 of Cupressus sempervirens. Lineage (NCBI taxonomy): Eukaryota > Viridiplantae > Streptophyta > Pinopsida > Cupressales > Cupressaceae > Cupressus > Cupressus sempervirens. The sequence continues at coordinate 712,526,485 of CM053792.1, forward strand.
ACTCATCCAAGGGGGCTCACTTGGTGAGTGAACTGCTTTGTTAGAATAGATTTCATTTCCTTGTTTGTTTCTTTGCAAGGTAGAATTTTTCTATTCCTAGAGCCATTGATAACAAAATTAGTGAGCTGTTTCTACAACATAGGTGCATAGATAGATTTACTATTTGCAGCATTACTCTAAGCTCTAAATTAAGATGTTGTTTTAGTTCCTAGCTAAAGTCTGCTTCAGTATTCCCTTTTTTTAGTTGTAATGACTTAACAAGGAATCAGAGCATATACTTTGAAGCTACCCTCTCAAGCTTATGCTCTTGGGTTGACAAAATAAAATGAAGTCAGTATTCTATTTTTAGGAAACCAAGTGATTTTGTCTAATCATGGAGTCACTGTGAAAGGATGTACAATCCTTTCTTACTAAGATCTTAAGTTGACTAACCAGTTTTGATGCCTTTGCTAGGGAAGGTGTCAATCTAATTCAACCCTAAAGTCATTATGTTAGTTTAGATTTCACATTATTTTGCATGCATAGAAGAAGAGACCTCGTCCCCATAATATTTAGGAAGACATTTTAAAACTTGAACCTGAAGAACCTCATAGCAATAATGAAGAATAATTTTTTCAAAATCCATTTGCTATTTCTCAAGAACATATACCCTCATCCCCTGAAAAATCCTTGCATTTGAATGATCTTTTTGCTGAACTTGAATACCAAGATAATCTACTTGCCCTTGTTATCTATCAACCACCATCACTAGTACCTCCTCTAGCAATGGCTCAGCCTTAGCCTCAACCTACATTTCCTTTCCTTATCCCTCCTCAGAAGGGTAACCAAAATGTGAAGAACATACTTGTTGTTGCCCTTCCCAAGTTTTATGGCCTAATCACTAAAGATCTTGAAACCTTTCTCTTTGAGTTCAACATACTTTGTAGAAGTTATGACTATACAACTAATTCCCATAAACTGAAGTTGTTTCTTTCCACCCTAAAAGAAGTTGTTTTGAGATGGTTCATGGGGTTGAGTGCCAATGTTGTAGTAGATTGTCTTCCAATGAGCAACTTATTTCTCACAAAATATAAAGAATGCTACAGAGGTTGAGATTTGAAAGGGGATGACATTTTCAAAATATCCCAAAAGGATGATGAAACCCTAGAATATTATGTTTCTTGGTTCATGTTCAATCTACAATGGAACACACAACATCAATTGAATGAGGAATCAATTTTTTTTTTTTTGAGAGGCATGAATGATGGAGGCATTAAATCTCTAGATCTTATAGCAGGAGGAGATATCACTTAAAAAACTTGGACTGATATACAAAATATATGCTTGAATTATTCTAGAGCCATTGTGAAGAAAGGTAAGAGACTTAGAGATCTACCATATAAGTCCAATGATAGTTCATGGGTGTCAAAGATGGAATTATCCAATTTACTGTCAGATTTCAAGAAAGACATCATTAATGACGTAGCCACTCAGCTAAACACCATTCAAGCTAGAAGGAAGAAAGATGAAGGTAATGCTATGTTGACTAAATATTATCCACATTGTAGGAAAAAGAAAAGGAATTGTAGATGTAAGTCTATCTCAAGTGTGGAGACACAACCAATGCCTACTAAGTTCAAAGCCATTGATGAAAACATGAGAGGTCCTTTATGTTGCTCAATAAAGACCATGGGCTCAAAGACAAGGTATGCCACACTATCCTCTTCAAAGATATAATAATAACAATCAATTAAATTTTTTTTAGAATATTGGTTTTAATGGAAATAATAATTGGGAACAACCCCACCAAGGTTAGCAACAACCTCAACAGGGTTGGCAACAACCTCAACAGGGTTGGCAACAACCTCAAGAAGGTTGGCAGCAACCTCACCAAGGTTGGATACAACCTAACAAGGTTGGTAATAACCTTAGTAGGGTTGGCAATAAACTCAAAATTGGAATACCCAATCTAGTCAACAAACCCTATTGTCACCACCTCAATAACAAGCTTTAATGCCTCATCCTATAGCCACTAATACTCCTTCTAAGTAGACCCAACTACCAATTCATCCTAATCCTAATCTGAACAATAATAAACAACATGCTCAACAACAAAGCTATGCTATCTCATTGAATGATATTCACTTAAGGTTAGACACCACTCTTCCTTCACCCTAAAAATCCATAATAACTAAAGTTGAAGATCCTCTGACTAAGAAGACAGATGAGTCAAATTAGTAGACCTTTGTTGTAGCCAAAGAACCTCCATTCCCCCATAGGTTGATGGAATAGAGCTATCCCAGAAAGGACCATGTAGTCATTGATTTTCTTAATTAGCTGAAGAAAATGACAGTAAAAATACCATTACTAGATGCTGTTAAGGAAGTCCCCACCTATACTAAAGCTATTAAAGAAGCATGCATTAAACAACAAGGAAGGAAGAGGAAATATCCAAAAAACACTCATGCCTTAGGACAGTTGTCTAACTTAATGCTGGAGAAATTATCTATACCTAAATACTTTGACTCTCAGAGTCCTATACTTACAATTACTATCCATGGAATCCAAGTTCAAAATGGTTTAGTTGACCTAGGATCATCTATAAATGTCATGACAAAGGAGACATTGTCTCGATTGCATATCATTGTCCTTAGAGAGACACCCACCATACTTCAGCTTGTTGATAGCTCTACTATTAAGCTAGATGGGATGATAGAAGATGTCATATTCACCTTAAACTCTTGGGAGTATCTAGTTGATTTTGTTGTCCTCTCCCCAAAGGCTAATATGGGAGGATATCCTTTAATTTTAGGATGATCATGGTTGGCCACTATAGATGCTTATATAGCTTTCCGATCTAGAAAGATGACAATATCCAATGGTATTCATACCAAGAACTTGACTTTATACTCCCTTGCTAAACCAATGTTACTAGATGATTGAGTCATCTGGCTAGATTTGGGTGATTGTAAGAATTTTCCTTAGGGAAAAATTCACCCAAGACCAAGGAACTCAAGCACAAGCACAACATTAGACCAAAAGAGTATGATTAGAATAACAATGTGATATTCAATTTAATGTGGAAGTACACTAGAAGTGCCTATATATAAAGGCCTCTAGAATGCTTCTAGAATGTCTAGGAGTTAGCAACATGATATGTCATACAACCAAGAACATGTCCACCAGGTGTGAGTTATCCTCCATTAAGCATAGGAGTAAGTGCAATGATGAGAGGATAAGCCTACAAAGGTGTAGCACACAAAATTATGTTGTTGACACCATGTGCTGAATTAGAGTTGCTTACTCTAGTGTTGTCAAAATGACAACTCATAAGAGTATGCAAACTCCTAAGTGTCTCACCTAAGAATAATAAAATAATGCATTGACCTAAGTAATCTTAAGTAAAGTGTAAATAGAAAATACTTATTTACACCAACACCCCCCCTTAAGTGCAACTTAGGGGAATGCACTTAAGCTTATGAAAGCTAGGATGAAATGCAAGATGGGTCCTGGCTACTAGGCCATGTTAGGTATTCGTGAACAAAATGCAATGCAATCTCTCATAAAGCAGAGAAAGAGGGAAAACCTCATGGGAGAAACCCTCCCTCAAAAAGAGAGATGAAAAATCAAGATGCATGGATGGATGGAGTAATCAAGACCCCCCCATTATGGCATACATCAAGTATATACAAAAGAGAAGTATGAGAAGGAGAAAACCCCATAAGAGGAAAAAGTCCCCCCCCATAAGAAAGAAGAAGAAAGGAGACAAGGTAGTCCATTGCCCCCTAAATGAAGAATGTCGATTAGTAATAGCTACTCAAGTTGATCCAAGAATGTTGAATAATGTCCTCTCCTTTAGAATAAACAATATCATAGGTACATTTGAGATGCTTCCCCTATATAGAAAGTATCCCAATGATCAATGATGCCTCTAAAACTTGCTCAACTATCTCTGTGTCGATACTGACTGGTGCCACTTCCAACACTGCTGAAAAGAACATGGTTGGATCTAGCAAGGATGGATGTAGAACCTGTCCCAAAGAACCAACTATCTCCTCAAATGATAAAATGACCTCCTACAACTACTATACATAAGAATCCACAATCATATCAACCTGTAAAGACTAATTATGTAGAGAATGGACAGGAGGGTTAGATTAAGCCCTCACAACAACTGAAGAAGGATCTTCTTGATCAAAGAGAAGATGTATATCATCAATGATGTCTCCCAAATCTGCTATGTATGACTCCATAAACAAACCTGAAATATCTATCAAGAAGTCATCCACTGATGCTAGAGCTGGAAGACTAGGTGTACCCTGATGTGCTTGACCTATCACCATGGCTATATATGCATGTAGAATGTACTGATGATGTGACCACAGACTACAATTGTCAATAGGATCCCAAATATCTGAATCTGTTGAACCACTATCACTGGTGTCACTATTAGTTTCCACAATGTATGAAGTGCAGAGAGGATTAGAGGATAAGTTGGGTGAACTTTCCTCAAGATGTACATCCCTCTCTATAAAAATCTCATGTGTCTCAGGATCCATAATTCTGTATGCCTTAACATCGTCTTCATATTTGATGAAAGTACAAGACCTTGGTGGTGGTGCCTTGCATCCCCTAGAAGATATGTTTGCCCACACTGGACAGTCGAAGACTCTGAAGTGTTTCACAACTAGTTTTCTACTGCACCATGCCTCAAAAGGAGTCTTTCCATCTAAGGCATTATGAGGAGATCTATTAAGTATATGATTGGCATTGCTTATAGCTTTGATTTCAAGTATAGGATCTAGAGACTTGGCTTGTATCATACAACTTACCATTGACTTAAGAGTTTGTATCCTCAGTGCTGCAACATTTGTCTTGTGTGGAATGAATATTGGTAGATTATAAAGATCAGTCTTTAAGTCTTGTGTTCACTTATCTTCTTTCATTGTCCATCCTAAGAACTTTGATGGCTTTCCTTGATTTCTGTTCAACATGACTCTTGAAGGCTAGAAACTTGTCCAATAGTTCATTCTTGTGATGAAGAAAGTGAACCCATGTGTAGCATGAAAATTCATCAATGAAAGTGAGTATGTAATGACCCTAGTTGACTGATGTCACTATAAAAGGACTTTCTAGTACCATGTGAACAAATTGAAGAACAATTGGTGCTCTTGAAGACTTCCCTTTATCAAACTTCTCCTCTAGATGCATATCCTTTGAACATGTTGAACATTCACCCTTAGAAAAGTTGATTTTAGGAAGATCTTTGACCATGTTTTTCGAGAAAAGTTGCCAAAGATAGTGGAAGGCAATATGTGCATATCACTCATGCCATAATTTGGTTTGTGAATGAGATTGAGTCAACAAGGCATGTGAAGGAGACTTAGGTACAAAGTGGGAGAAATAATACAACCTTGTGTCATGATTAAATTTTCCCATTGCAACCAATGAATCATCTTTGAGAGTGTGCACCATTACTAAATCTAGAAGGAACTCAATTTTATTGTCATCTCCATAGTGAGTGATTTGGTAAATTGAGAGGTGATTAGAGCTAAGGTTAAGAACATAGAGAATGTCTTTGAATTCCCCATTTTCCATCTCAACATGTCCTTTCCCTTCAACTTCCATTTTTGTATTATCTCCTACAAATATGTGTAGTACCTTAGACTACTTCAATGAAGAAAACTCTCCTTTTGAAGAACCCATATGATATGAGGCACCTAAGTCAAGAATCCATTTTGCTGAAGAATTTGAGTTTTCCATAAGTGCTTGCCCATTGCCCTTTGAATCTAAAGATGAAGATCCTTTCTGCTTATAAGGATTAGGTAGTGGAACATTGTGCTTCTTTATGATGTTCATCAAATCATAAATCTTTTTATGATAACAATCATGTTCATCATGACCCAATTTCTTGCAATAGGCACACTTTTTCTTCTCCTTATTAGTGTCCCCCTTCTTTGTTGAATTCGAGGAAGACTTGCCTTGTTGATTGGATGGTGGTGTTGTCTTTTTTGTATCCTCTTGTGTGTGCCCTTTCCTTTATTTGAAGTTTGACTAGTTGAATTTTGAGAGCCCTCATTATTAGCCATCAATGCCTTAGACTTGGTTGACTAGAGAATCCCCATTGATTGCAACTTTTCTTCTTCATCATCCAACAGTTGAGCATAATGATCAAAAGTGACTTTTGGATAGGCAACCCCTAATGTAATCTTTGTGGTATTTTAAAAAGAAACAAATGTGGAGTACTCAAATGGTAGCTTATTATGAATGAGATAGATTAACTTGTCATCTTTAATAGGACTACCATTATCATCAAGCTTTGTTCTTAATTCATTCACCTTTATGATAAAATCTTGTATAGAATCAAATGTCTTAGGATCTAGGGAGACAAGCTCATCTTCAATTTTGTAAACATCCTCCTTAGACTTTTCCATATAGGTTTTTGAGGGTATCCCAAACATCCTTGGATGTCATGTACTTCTCGATCTGATAGAGGAGTTTTTCTTCAACCCCCAACATAATATCACCTAGGGCTTTCTTATCTACCAGTTCCCAAGCATTAATGTCACTTTTAGATACTTGATCACCTCTTGGTTTAGGAAGGGTACCATCTACATATTGAGAAACTTCATTATGCATTAATTGACACCACATTTTAATGGACCATGTAGCATAGTTATGTGGTGTTAATTCTAGAAACTTAAAAATTCCCATGATGCAAGAATGAAAGAAAACAACATGAAAAGAGGAACACAACACCAAGAAAAATCCCCCACTTTTCACTCAATCAAGATCCCTCCCCCCCCCCACAAATGAAAGACTTTGGCACTTTATTCTTAGTGCATTTACAATAGCCGCTTGCCAATTTTGGCCTTAGTGGACTTTTGATTTTGCTGTTTACAACCTCCTTTTGGAGTTCAAAATTGGAACATTACAATGTATCTCAAATATACCACAATTCTGAAGTTATATCAAAGCATTACAATGTAGAACGGGACCAAATTATGAAAGTGATATTTTTCTCCACACAAGCCTATACTAAAATTATAGATCTAGAATTTAGACAAAAAATAATGCACTTTCAAAAAAAATGGAACTTGATTTTGAGTCCAAATGAGCTCGTACAGAGCAATTGAAGTTGTAAAATACAAGATTGGACAAGTATAGTTTCCAAAAGATGCAATTTCCAACAAATCCATGCACCAAAACTAGAAAAGAACTGTACCACTAAAAAGTTCAAGAAATTCTAGCCAAAAAAGAAACAAAAATTCACCTAATTTGGAGCTTGGATGACTAAGTTATGGCCTCCCAAAGTAAGACTAGCAAATCAAAAATGAATATGGAAAGGGGTCTGATCAACAAAAGATGAGGTTAAATTTGATGGCCAAATGAGGTTTGTAGCAGTTCAAATTTGGTTGGCCATCAATTTTAAACCATCAAAATGATGACATTAGCATAAAATTTTCCCCTTGGGATGACATGGCAGATGTCATTAGCATGTACGGATTGTACAGACAAAAATGACGTGTCTACTACACATGGTTCTTGTCAGTAGCTTATGTGGCAATGCCATGTGTCTAGGATGATGTGGACGCTGTCTATGTGGTGACTGCTAGCTAGTAGAGCAGGTGTCCACATGGCTATTTGCAATAGAGGGGCATCGTGCCACGTGTGAGGGCTTCAAAGATGTGTCGCGTTGCTGGGCATAGGGTGGCCAAAATTGGAGATTAGTGGGGGTTAGTTTAAATCAACAGTCTTGAGTTTGGTGTTAGAGAATGGAATTGGCTACCAAAGTTTTGAAATATGGTGAGCAGTAGTTTGATACACCAAAGATGCATGGCAGATTGTCGAACACTGAAAAATGTTTTTTTAAAAAAAGTTGGTGCCAACGGTTGTAAATCTGGTAGGGACTTATTTAGTCCTACATTTGTGAGATTAGCGAATGTAAAGTAGATAAAATGCATGAAGTGCAGGGTTCAAAATAATAAGCATCCATTGGGTTTATTTTCCACTGGGTGATGCAATGTGGTCGCCAGAATAATTGATGAAGCTCAGTGTTGAATTTGTAAGCAACGTGGTTGCTGGTTGATTGGCATAATATGTGTATAGGTTTTTGAATGAATATGTGCCAAAAATATTTGATGAAACCCACTAATTAATTGGAATATTTTGCAAATCATAATGGAATATTTTGCATAGGGTCGGGATGTCATTACCTGGTTCCTACAAAAAAAATTCTTTGCAAGCCAAACTAGCCTAAATATATTTTTCAAAATATTCTGAAAATAAAAAAATAATGCTGATGAATTACAGAGAAAATCAAAATGACAAATCTAAAAATAAAATTGCAAATCTAAATAACGATCATACTGGATTTGCAAAATGGGCCTTCGAGTGCCGATTTGCAAAAAAAATTGCCTTAAAATTGACTTTGGCCCAATATAGGCAAATTTATAGTCATTTTTTACTAAATCAATGTTCCAAATGCAATGGTGAGGTTTTCTTTGGCTCAAGATGCTCCCAATGACTGTGGATTCTCTGGATTTGGGTCGAGGTGTTGAAGTAAGAATAGTCTCGAACGACTATATGAAGAGAATCTTCCTCAGCTCTAATACCATGTGAGTATTTGCCTTAAGGAAAAATTCACCCAAGACCAAAGAATTCAAGCACAAGCACAATAGTAGACCAAAAGAGTATGATTAGAATAACAATATGATATTCAATTCAATGTGAAAGTACACTAGGAGTACCTATATATAAAGGCCTTTGGAATGCTTCTAGAATGCCTAGGAGTTAGCAACATGATAAGTCATACAACCAAGCACATGTCCACTAGGTGTGGGTTATCCTCCATTAAGCATATGAGTAAGTGCAATGATGAGAGGATAAGCCTACAAAGGTGTTGCACACAAAATTATGTTGTATACACCATGTGCTAAAATAAGAGTGTGAATAACTATGTTGTCTACATGACAAGTCAGTTAATTATGCAAACTCTAGTATTGTAGACACCATGTCTTGAATTAGAGTTGCTTACTCCAATGTTGTCAACATGACAACTCATAAGAGTACACAAAATCCTAAGTGTCTCACCTAAGAAATAATAAAATAATGCATTGACCTAAATAAACTTAAGTAAAGTGTAAATAGTAAATACTTATTTACATCAACAGTGATGATGATCCAAAAGTCAACTCCATCCATCAATTGATGATGATAGGTAGAGAATCATTTATAGCTGGTCAAGAAGAAGATGAAATAATTTCATCCATTATTCTAAATGAATATGGAATATAATCTCAAGTGTATCCTCAAGATGAATGTATCTTAGAGACCATACTACCATCCTTGGATTCACCACATCATTTAGAAGCTTTATAGTTTCTCCACACATTATTACCTCATGAGATAGATTCTTGTCCTATTTCCCAATTATTCATGGTAGATAAGGTTATTAAGATGGAAGTTGTTCTAGGAAAATAATTGAATGTAAACAATGCCTTATCACCCTTCCAATAGAATATTATGTTATAGTTACTAGAAGAGAATCAAAGAGCATTTGCTTGGGACTATGGATATGAAAGGATTAGATCCTATGCTTTGCACTCACAAGATTTACATTAGCCTTGACTTCAAACCTATTCAACATCTTTAGAGGAGAGTTAACCCTATTTTAAAAGATATAGTTAAGAATGAATTGCAAAAACTACTAAATGTTGGTTTTATACACCCCACCTTTGATAGCCAATGGGTCTCAGCCTTGGTTATAGTACCCAAGAAAGGAGGAAAATAGAGAGTTTGTGTAAATTATAGGGAGCTCAATTTAGCTACTATGAAATACCATTTTCCCTTGACATTTATAGACCAAGTCCTTCAAAACCTAGCTGGAAAAAAGTATTTTTCTTTTTTGGATGGTTTGAGTGGTTACAATCAAATACAAATGGCTCCAAAGGATTAAGAAATTTTTTTTTTGACTATCCATGGGGAACATTTGCCTACTCAATTTTTCCTTTTGGTTTATGCAATGCGCCAACCACATTTCAAAAAGCTATAATCAATATCTTTGCTGACTATATGGAGATCTACATGAATGATTTTACTGTTTATGGTGCTACTTTTGAAGAAGAAAAAGAAAATTTAGAAATGGTACTCAAAGATGTCAAGACTATAACATTTCCTTTAATAGTAGAAATTTTTTTATGATGTTGGAGGAAGGTGTAGTGCTTGGCCATTTAATTTCATCTAAAGGAATATAAGTAGATCCAATAAAGATTGAAGTCATCACTACCTTGCCTATGCCAGAAAAGAAAAGTGATTTACACAATCTTTTGGGACGTGCTAGATATTATAGAAGATCCATTAAATTTTTTATTCAACTCTTCGCACCCCTCTACAATCTAGTAAAAAAGGATTATGAATTTTATTGGGAGTCTGATTATGCTACATCTTTCCTATAGCTTAAGGAAGTTCTTACCACAACACCTATTCTAAGAGGACCCAATTGGGGATTGCCTTTTCACATTCATAGAAATGCCTCAGACAATGCTATCAGTGTCATGCTAGGACAAAAAAGTAGACTCATTTGAACATGCCATTTATTTCATTAGTAATAATTTGCAAGGTGCAGAGTTTAACTACACGGTCATTGAAAAGGAATTACTTGCAATCATCTATGCCCTCAATAAATTTTGACACTATATTACTAGCTATGAAATATTTTTCCACACTAACCACTCTACTGTAAAATATTTGGTAAACAATCTTGCAATATCAGGATGATTAGCTTGCTAGTTGTTACTAATGCAAGAATTTGATATCACCATAGTAGATAAACTTGGAAAGGCAAATGTGGTAGCTAACTTACTCTCTCAGTTGCATGTCCCCAATGATCTTGTAGCCATTGATGATATTTTTCTATATGAACAAATTTTTCAGTTGTCAACACAAAATCCATGGTATACAAATATTGCTAACTACCTTACCAAAAGTAAAATGCCAACTCACTTCTCTACCAAAGCAAGAAAGTTACTAGCAGAGAAGAGCTTTAACTATTCATGGATTATTGGATTTATGTTCTATACTAGACCTAATCAAGTCATGTGTCAGTGTCTAAGAGACGATGAAACCTATGATGTCTTAAGGGCATGTCATGATGAGCCCTATGGAGGTCACTTTGTAGCTAAAAGAACCATTTTCAAAATCTTGACAATTGGGTATTATTGGTCGAGTTTACACAAGGATGCAACTAGATATACAAAGAAATGTGACAAGTGTCAATGAATGGGAAGACCCACAAAATAAAATGAAATGCCCCTACAACCTCAAGTAGTTGTTGCACCCTTTGATACATTAGGGATTAACTTTGTAGGACCTATCGAACCTTCTTCACAAGGAAAATCCTACATTCTAGTTTGCACTGCCTATGTAACCAAATGGGCAGAGGCTAAGCCCATGAAACACCCATGGTATACCAACATGGCCAAGTTCTTGTATGCATCCATCATTATATGGTTTGGAGTTCCCAAGGAGTTGACATCTGATCAAGGGGCCCAGTTTACATCAGATTTAATAATTTCTCTTATGCAAGAGTGTACCATCTAGTAAATCATCACCTTATTATCCATAGGATAATGGTCAATTATAAGTTACTAATAGGGATATGGAATCCATCCTCACCAAGATAGTAGCACTCCATAGGCAGTAATGGCCCACACACCTTCCTAACGTTCTCTAGGCCTATAGAACCACTTGGGAATCCACAACTTGTTTTACTCCTTTTGAGCTTATCTATGGTAGGTCAGTTGTAATGCTTGTGGAGTTTGAGTATAAAAAATTCAAGAATGCCTTGGAGCTTGGTATGGAACTCACTATTAGAAAACATGACTGAATCCCGAGTTTAAATGGTCTTGATGAATGGAGGAAATCTATATTGAACAATATTGAACTTATTCAACACTAGATAAAATAGAGGCATGATAGGTTTATCAAACATAAAATGTTTGTAGTAGGAGATGGGGCACTCCTTTATGACTCAAAGTACCACCATAATCCATGAAATTTTCAAACACATTAGTTAGGACCGTATGAGATTGTTGTTGTATTTCCAAATGGTGTAGTTTAGTTATCTACCATTGATCCTATCCTCTTCAAGTTGCTTGTCCATGGGCATCACCTCAATCTTTACAATAAACTAGGTAGCCATGAGGAGTTCCTAAAATAATTCCAATATAGTGAGAATATTCTCATTCTTGTAGCCAAAGAGTCTAGGTCTCCTAGCCTAATTCCTAGTACTTCTTGACTCCATTCAAGGAATTCATAATAAACACTTTCTTCACCATCCACTCCACTTTACCTTCTCTCTTTCCTATCTTACCATTCCATATGATCACTTTGTCAATTTTGATGATCTTTTCCAAAACATCTTTCCTACAATAGTTGACATACCGCATAACTTTGCATGCATTTTATTTTATTTTATTCATGCTTTGTGAGGAATTAGTATTGGTTATATTTATTCAATCTTGCATATCCTGGCCTAGTGGGACCCATACCTTTTCATAGTTGGGGGAGGGAAATATTTAAATACTCATTTTCAAATTGCATGTAACTTTAAAAGTTAATTGAGATGACTGTAAGTAATTGATTGCTTAATGTCATATGTTGATGACTTGTCCTTCTATGGTTGTGTCATTATAAAATTAAGGACATTAAAAGTAGTTACTTAACTTTTAGTGATAATTTGCAACATGTTTGTGTGATAGACCTGTACACGAGCATAAATTATGAAACTTGATGCAAGAAGGATATTACTAGATATTGTACATTAAACTCTTCAAGTAGACACCATCTTTTTTTTTTTTTTTTTCCTTGAGATAAACCAGTGTTGTAATATTGAAAACATTGATTCACCAAGCTTTGAAACATCATGCTTTTGCCAAAATTATGCTAAATCCAACACTATCTTAGTCTAAAAGGATTTGATGAAGAGGTCTCTCTTCAATTCATGAGCACCTTAAAGGATGACATTACAATAGTTAAGGGCTTGATAATTGATTTTAGAGAAGAGGAGACAACCAAGGTCACTAGGTTACCCCAGGAAGGTAAAAATTGGGAAAAATAGTTTGACTTATAGATAGCTAGGGCACAATTTAGTGTACACCAAGACCCTCCACTAGAAATTGACAAGAAGTAGGGTACTTCTAGATTGTCCTTGCCGATGGATTTTATTTAGCTAGCAGTGTTTATTATCCAATACTTCACATGTGAAGGATATTACACATACCTACATGCCCTTCGTTTCAAGGTTTTGGCTTTTGGCTCACCCATGACATGATTGCAGACATGTAAACCTTCAAAATTTCATGTTTAACATTGTTAAGAAGTAAGCTTCTTTAGTACAATCAGGAAAGGAACGGTCCGTCTCTCATCATTTCCTAATCAAATTAATTGTAGAAAGGGAGTTGAATAAGCAATCAATTGAGCATGTGAAGAATTTTTGTGGTTAAATAAGGTAGAGCTTAGGTTGGTCGGCCTTAGAGGCTAGCGTGTTGGATGAAGGGAAAGAACATCTATTAGTTTCTGTAAGTTTGTTCCCATAACTAAAAATGTTCCCAAAGCCTCTCCCTTTAGAAGAAGAGGATTTACAAAGTTGAAGCCTCTATTGTTAGCAAAAATAGAAGCAAAAATATAGAAGTTGCTAGTGCCCTTGAGACTCCATCATCTATGAAGAATAGGTCTACCATTGAAGAAGGTAAAGATAAAAATGTGAAACCTAAGGTAGATAGGTAGAACATCAACTAGATGATGAAAGTAACACTTATTAAACCCTACACTCACAAGAGGAGGAAGATTCAAAAAAACCTTCTAAAGCACCTATTATGGAAATACCTATAAGCAAGAGGAAACAAAAGAATCCTCCATGCTTGTCTACACCACCCACGAGGTGAAGTGTAAGGCTCTTTGAGGGTCCCTAAAACCTATACTCCAACAGTTACCCCTGAGTTTTTTGAATATGAAAAGGTGTCCTCTCTAGAGGGAAAATTGTGGCAAAATGTAGTCAATGAAAATGAATAAAAATTCCAGAATCCGTAACAATAAGTTGACTACAGTGTTAATGATCCAGGAGCATGTTGGATTTACTTGGTGACTACCTTGGAGTTCATGGTGTAGACACCTAAATTTGATTACACTGCTTTGGTAATCTAATTTAGCCATCTCTAAAGGCATCATTAATTAAATTCTTATTTAATTAATCCTTTGCCATCCCTAGTTGATTAATTTAATTAATCATCTATAGTCCTAATTGATAAATCAAATAATCTATTATTTATCAATTAAATCCTTTTCTCCTATCTAATTCCAAAAATCCCCATTTATTAAATAAATCTATTTGATAAATGAAATCCTCAAATTCAAAAACCCCTAACCTATCTCTAATCCTCCACTTAGCCTAATCCACCCCATCCACCCATACTAACCAAGCTTAGCCACTAACTCACCCACCCTCATTAATGCCATCCACTTGCACATCTCTAACATCCCTAATCTAATCCTAAACCCAAGCCTAATCCACCCCCTAATGTTGTCACATTCCTTAAACAAGTTTAAGACTTTCCTAATCCAAACCAAAGTCTCCCCTCAAAAAAAACCCAACCACTAATTCATGAGTGCTCTTACAAAACATAAAAGACTCTTACAAGCCCACTCATGACTCTTACACCCATCTTCCACACTCTTCCCTCTTCCACACTCATTCCTCTTATATCCCTCTTACATACTCAACCCCACTCATCATGCCTTTAACCAACCCTTTACCCTACCCTCTCACACTCATCCTCCTTGTGACAAGTGTCACCTTCCCATTGGTGCTAAACAAGCACAATCCATGTGCTCTCCTTTGAGTGCATCCTAGCCCTCCTTAAGCCTTCATCCATCCTTGCATCTAAGCCCTCCATCCCTCTACCCCTTAGCCTATAAATTGAATCCCATCCCAAGCCATTTCATCAACAATCTTTGAGCTAAAGTTACCATGCTATTTTGAGAACCAAAGCCATCAATATTACCCTTATAATGCCAAATTGAGAGCTCACAAAGCTACCAATTTGCCATTACCCATCTCCATTGAAGCAGCTTTTGAGCATCTTGAGCATACATCCACAGCAAAAGGACACATCTATAGAATCAAGAAAGCATGGAGTGTTTTCTCTTGTGAGGTTTGCACTTCTTGTTTGCTTTCTTTGTCTAAGCATATATGTGAATTTAGTTTTTGGTTTGTGAATGTTTACTTTATTTTTTAATGTTCTTTGCATACTAATTCTTGTTCTACATTTTGGCACGCCCAGTGGGACCCCACTATGGGTCATTTAATCATCTATTTTCATCTATATGACATTTTTCTAACCATCTAATGTTTGTTGTTGTTTGAGTGTGTTGTGAGGGTGTTTTGCTTGTTTTTGTAGGTTAAAGAACGCACTTAGGAAGAAGAAATACCATCTAAAAAAAAAAAAAAAAAAAATTCGCGTTTTCCAACTTTTTTGGTGCAGTTTTGGCATCTGCAACCTGTTCTGTCTGCGAAAATCCGCGTCTGCGAAAATCGACGTCTACGAAAATCGACATCTGCGAAAATCTGCATCTGCAAAAATCGACATCTACGAAAATCCGCGTCTGTGAAAATTGACGTCTGCGCAAATCGACGTCTGCGAAAATCCGCGTCTGCAAAAATTGACATCTGCGAAAATCCGCGTTTGCGAAAATTCGCATCTGCGCAAATCGGCGTCTCTGCTTGTCACCTGTGTTCTGTGCCGCAAATCTGTTCTATCGTCTTCAAATACTATCGTCTCTGTATTTCAGCGTCTCCGTATTGTGGCGTCTCCGCTTGATAGACTGTCGTCTCTGCCTAGTTAAAATTTAAAATTAAAATTAAGTTAAAAAATTTTTTCCCATAGTTAAGCTCTCATTTTTGAAGATTTTGGCTAACTAACTAAATTGCTTTTTTTTTGTCTCATTGCAGGTTGGAGCACATATGGAACCACTAACCATGTTTCTTGCAGGTTTTCATGTTGCTAAAAAAATGAACTTGAATGTTTAACCATTTGTCTTTGAATGCATGTTGCTAAAAAAATGAACTTGAATGGTTAAACACATTTTCCATTGAATGAATGTTGCTCAAAACACAGTCTTGAATGTCATGGATTAAAATCAACTTTCCTTGGAATGCATGCTTAAAACAAAAAATCCAATCTTGAATGCCAAGGATCAATTAACCATTACAATATCAAACACTTCATTTGGAGCTTCTAAAATTGAACAAAACAAATCTCTTTTCCACATGCAATCTAGGTAAAGTTTGATTTTTGGACATTTAAGAAACTTTGTTAAGTTAAAATACAAGTTTACAAAAATCAATTTGAGTAGTTCCTTGGACTCACCTCTTTTCTAATCACCCATCAAATATTAACCATTGGTTGCAATCTCAGCGCCATTTATGGGGATGGGTCTACTTGAAAAAGGTGTTAAATGTTCCACAATCTAACTCACTCACTTGGTCTTTGAACGTTTTCTTTAACTTTATCAAAATTTTTAAATGGCCAAAACTCTAGATTAAATCGATCACACTTCAAATTTGGGCACTAAAATTGAACAACAACTGACGTGGAGAGCCTCCGAGCGCGCGCTTGAAATCGAATCTCACACACTTTTGTTTTGGGCTTAAAACAAACTCACACTCAATCTTGAATGCCTTAAAGAAAATTAATTGATACTTGACGTGGAGGGCCTTCGGGCGCGCGAGTTTGCTTTTGTTGACCCTAACTCTTCTTATTGTTTGCATTCTTCAATCGATTTACTTTTGTTGGCGCTTCAAGTTGGAATTGAACATTGTCTCTTAAACATGAGTGCTTGCAAAGTCTAGATTAGCACAGATAAGAGTCAGTTGGTAAAAGAACAAGCGTGTTTTTTAGCCCAAGGTCATCCAAGTCTTCTCTCCCCTTGTCGTCTTTCGAGGCCATCTTGGGTGCATAAGATTAGGATCCAAAACCTTGTTTCTTTTTAGGAGGCCTACTTGGGGATTTCATCACCCCTTGGACGACCTCAACTCCAGCGTTCTGGCGGAGTATAAGAATCGGGAGGTGAATCGAAAGACACCTCTCTTGGGATCAAGATTTTGTCATTCGGGCTAAGCCTCAAGTAACTTTATACCCTTGAGAAGTGAAAGAGGAGAAGTGGGTTAACACTCCTCTCGGCTATGTGACATCCTTTTGGTCTCATCTACAGATTTGGGCCTCACGTACCTTGCGTATATCAAGGACTCCCTAGCTAAACCAACTGTCAGCCTTGCAGAAAACCATCTAGGATGTTAATGTGTTTGGAGTGACTGATCGAAACATTTGTAGAACATACACACTCCTCGGCGCAAGTATCACATTCTGAGAAAAATAAACTTCTATCTGAGTGTTCCTATCTATTGCATGTTTTTATTTATTGAATGAATGTTTGCCAAACTTGGTTAATCCTAGCTTAGGGCACACTTAGTGTAGTCACTGCCTATTTTGGAAGTTGAACAGGTTGAAGCAAAACAACTGAGATTTTTCCGAAAGCCAAGAAAATTCAGGAATTTATGTCGGAACAACCCAAACCCAAACAGAAGTTTCACAAGGTCAAACTCAAGCCATCTCTAGCATACCAAGAAATTTCAGCCAAGAGAAAAGAAATAAAACCAAGCCCACAAATTGCCAAACTCCACAAAGCAGAGGACAAAGGTACCAACGAAGCACTTCAAGAGGCCTAGTTAGAGCGCACCATCAAATTTAGCCAACATCCAGGAGTTAATCCTGCTTATGCCTTACCAACTAGGCATGATTTCTATGATTAGACACCCTTGTTTCTCCACATCTTCTTGGATAAGCTTCACTTTAGAGTCATCTTTGTAGAAAAGCTAGCCATCTTAGGTTATCCCCTTAAGCATTATTAGCTCATCCATCTCATTTAGAATCATACCATCTAGCCAGTAATCGAAAATCTGCACATCTAAGCTTTCAAAATTGTTGTCACCTTGCTAAAAGTTTGCCATTCCTAAAATCTTCCAAATCCACCAATCTCACCAAGGTTATCCCTTTGACAGAGCTTTGTTTAGGGTAATCTAGCTTTGTCACTTGTTATCCCTCATCACCTTGAGCTAAAGGTTGGGATTCACAAGTGGTCAATCTCGTGTTCTTCCTAAAGGATCATCAGTCTATCCTTAAGTTGACACAATCACCACCAAGCTTGCACATAGGAAAGCAGACCTTTTGTGCTTTGACAACATATCTTTGAAGTTAGAATCCCCAACCCAATCCTCCTTAGGTTTTTTCATATAGCTTTGCCTCAACCTAGGAAATCATTTGCATAGAAAAACCTTCCCACTTTTGCATCCATCAGCATTATTGCATCTCATCCCTAGGAGCATTTTTCATGCCACCCGTCACTCGCTTAGCCAAGAAGAAAGAAACAATGGAGCCCTATCATTTGGATCGAACAGCCTCACCCCCCTTGAGCACTCAGCCATCCTTCAGCCCAGAGCAAGCTATGCCATCACCTACTGACATTGAAGCTTTCATGAACCAACCAGGAAATGCAGTATTGGTAAACGCCATTATAGACAAAAACAAAGGGACAATCATGGCTAATTTTTGAAGGGAAAATGTAGGAACCTTTGACTTTGGAGGACCCCCTCCATTATCATATCCATCTCACCCATTTTTTGGGCATCTACCACCACCCATAGGCTCTTATGATCCAAATTATCCTTAATATATTCCAAAAGAAGAGCCTTCAGCCAATCTATATGACCCAACAGACCCAAACATACCATCATCCACCCAAGTTGAAATCTCCATGCCGCAAGCCAACCCAGCCACCACCACTCCATCCTTGGTTCATACCTCTCTGCTCCAAACCCCCTTTACCCAAAACACCTCACCATTCACCCCCTTCACTATTGCTGCTGCTGCTCCCCAACCTAGCCTTCCAAATCCACCCATCTCCCAAATCAGTGCTAGCATCTTTGGCCAACCTCAACAATATACAATAGGGATGTCACCCATGGGGCCAAGTAATCAACCTTTCATCACCCCCAGCTTGTTCACTGCAGCCCAGAACACAATCGCATCATTTCCATTAGGTCTTGGGAGATCAATACCATTAGCCAAAAATCTACAAGCTACTACCCTCACTCCACAAAGCTATCAAATCCCACAAGCTACTACCAATTTTCTACCAAGCTCCCAAATGACCCCAGCTCCCACCACCACTCTACCAAGCTTCCAAATCCAGCCACAAAGCTATCAAACCCCATCAGTTCCATTCCCAAGCTTTCAATTCCCACCACCTCCACCACCAACTAATCCATTACCTCCAATTACCAACTACTTTTCAATGCCACTTCTAGGAGGTAATCCACCACCCCAGCCAACCACCAATTATTTGCAGATACCATCCCAAATGGGGGCACAACCCACATATATTGGTCAAACCCCACAAGCCCTCCGATCCTTTCCCCAAGCCTCACAACCATCTTATACCTTACCTCCACAAAGCAATCCATTTATCCCATAGCCAGCTTATGTTCCTCAATCCCAACCTCAAATCCCATATCAACAACAAGCCTCGCAGCACATGCAGCAATATGCGCCACCTCCCCCTCAACAACCCATCATCCACCATGCAGCTGCCCAAAAAATGTACAATCCCTATCAGCAAATCCCTCACAGCCATCCATATTCAGTGGCCCCATCCAGCACATATCTACCTCAAGGCACTCCTACATTGGGGGCACCCCAACCATCACCTATCAATTTAGAGTGGGAGCAAATGAAGACAGCTCTAAAAGCCATCCAAGAAGGGAATGATCCAAAGACATTCAAGTTTGAGAATGTGTGTCCTTACCCATTTGACAGAGCCATTACCACGACACCATTTCTCGAACACTTTGAGGTACCTAAATTTGACAAATTCAGAGGAAAAGGAGACCCTGTCACACATATCAAAGAATTTTACATGCATTGCCAGGACGTGGCATACAATGATGTCTACCTCTTGCGCCTTTTTCCCAAAAGCTTGGCTGGACCAGCTCTTGAATGGTTTTATAGAATCCCCTATGGCACAATTAAAAACTTTGCTGAATTATCTGAGGCATTTGTAGCCCAATATGCCCATCTTGTTGAAACAGAGCTATCAATAGTTAATCTTGTCCACACCAAGCAAAAAGGTGGAGAAAGCCTTGCCAAATACCTGCAAAGATGGCAAACCCTTACCACTCGCATATCCTGCACCTTTCCAGAATGCCATGTGGTGAAAATGTTTATTGATAATGCACATCCCATCTTGGCTCACCACATGACCATGAACTATTTACAGACCTATAAGGATATCAAAGAGAAAGGAATGATTCTTGAGCAAGGACTCATCAAAGATGGTGTGGTAAAGATTTACAAAGAGGCCAACCAAAATCAATCACATTCTAATGACAAGTCTAGGTATTGGAACAAAAACAAGCATGTTGCAACAGATGGGGTTACTGATACCAGACATGTGAATATTGTTGGTCCTTCTCAAAACCAGTCTAACCCACCATATCAAACAAACAACCAACAAGCTATCAATTACCAGCAAAGAAATAACCAAAGCTATCAAAACCACAATAAAAGAGCCAACTTTCAAGGGTCTAACAATCAAGCTAATGCCATCAATGTAGCTGCAGGGCAAAAACCCAGATTCCAACCTGCACCTAGAAACTATACACCCCTTGGTGAGCCATTGGATGTTATTTTTGAGAAATTGGCTAAGGAAAACCTCATCAAATTTCCACCTACCCAGCAAATTGATCCAAGCCAATCCAAAGCTGCATGGTACAAGGACAATGAGTATTGCAAGTTCCATAGGGTAAACGGTCACACCACCCTCAGATGCATGAAACTGAAAGACTATGTGCAGGACCTCATTGATCAGAAGGAAATCACTGTTGGTGCCCAAACCTCTCCCAATGCAGGCTTACAAATTTATCAAAATGCTTTTCCTCCATACAACAACCAAAATACTGGAAAAGCACCTATCCAAAACAACACCAACAACCACCAGCCAAACCAACAGCATGGGAAGAACAATGACCACACTTCATCCTATATAGACTATGGTAGCCTTATAGGTTGTATATCTGAGAAAGAGCCTTTTGTCAATGTTATCAATATTCGAGGACTAGACAATGAGTGTGCAGTCACCACTCGAAGAGCGCGATTTAACATTGCAGGCCCACCAGTTTCATCAGCACCATCAGCTCCATCAAAAAGCCGGTACAATATCTTGGAACACCTTGGGAACATGCCAGCCCAAATATCCATTTTAGACCTTCTCCGCACTAGTCCTGTGTACAAAGACATCCTTGACAGTGCTCTCATAGAATCCTGTGTCCCTTCTGATATTAATGCTACTGATTTTTGTAATCTTGTTGGACACCTTTCATCCTCATGTGCCCTATCTTTCAAACCCACCGACATACCCATGGTTGAGCCAGATCACACCCTTCCGCTTCGCATAGCCATCATGGTATCCAATTTTGTCGTGAAAAGAGTAATGATAGATAATGGATCAGCCTTGAACATTTGCACCCTAAAATTTATAAAACAAGCTGGGTATACTGAGGCAGATATGATCAGTGAGGTTATCACCATCAAAGCTTATGACAACTTGGAAAGGACCACAGAAGGGACTATTTTTCTACCAATCAAGGTTGGGCTGGTCATCCAAGAGACAGTTTGCCATGTTGTTGATCTAAACCTACCATTTAACATCCTCCTCGATTGCCCATGGATTCATGCTATGAAGGTCGTTCCATCCACCTACCATCAGTGCATCAAATTTTTGCATCAGGGCACTGAGGTAACCATCCACGCCGATCCAGAACCCTTTGCTTACTGCAATGCAGTTGAAGCCTCATATACAAACCATTGCCCTGGAATAGACATCAGCACATCCATCGCCAGCTCATCCCACACTTGTAATGACGCAGAAACCATCCTCGCCTCCACCCTATCTACTGTAAAGATCAACAACAAAGGCTGTGGAGAATATAGTCTATCAGATGCATTTGTTGTCGGAGCAATCCCACTTGATCCACATACCCATGGACGACCAACATATCACAAAGCTAAGGAGATTCCACCTCCTCGATAGAAATGGTTTGGCCCAACCACCTTTGTATCCTCAAAAATGCCTCTTCATGAGGAGCTCACTCCAGATATCAACAATTGGTTACATAAGGATGCCCCTCCAAGAAATCAAGCACGCCTTGATCACTTCAGCCAGAAGTATCCCCAACAACATAAGCTCATCACTGAAAAATGGAACTATCAAGGAGGTGGACTAGGACCAGAAGAAAGGGGCATGCAATGTCCCATCGAAGCACATAATTGGGAAACGAAGTCAGGTCTTGGCTTTGGAATACCCACAACTGGGGGCACCAACGAGAACGGTCACGCTTTTTTGAACATTCACCGTGACCTTGTCGAAATCGAAGACATTCCCGAGGAAGTTGAAAAGAGAGCCTACGACGATATCCCAGATCGAATCTCCCTAGGAGACTCTGTTCTCTGAGAACTATCCATCCATCTCGTTGACCTACCACTCGCTCATCCACAACTCATAGATTGGGACCAACCAAGTGTCATACATATTGATGAGTTTGCATCAGAGGAAGCACTTCTAAGATTCATGGGAGCCAAAACTCCTCATAAGAAGAAAAAGCCAGATTCTGCCTATATCTACAAGCTAGATCCCAAGGGGTATTTTGGAGAAAATCCCCAACCTAGTTTCGATACACCCAAAACTGGAACTAAGGTAAATCTGGGACTAGCTAAGGCAGCGAAGAGAACCCCTCAGCAAGAAAATCTAGAGCCACAAGCAGAACATGAGGATTTAGTATTGCCTCCTCAAGATAATCGACCAGAGGTGTCTTCTATTATAATAGAGGATACTAGAGAAGTCAACATTGGTTCTTTAGAGATCCCTAGAATTGTTCACATTGCTGCATCCCTATCACAAGACCAAGCTAACCTCCTCTTTGAGGTTTTACGAGAGAACATTGGCCGATTTGCATGGTCATATCAGGACATGCTAGGACTTGATCCAAAGCTTGTAGTTCATCATCTTGCAGTCAATCCAAAGATCAAGCCCGTAAGACAAAAGCTTAGAAAAATGCACCCCAAGGTGGCATTACTAGTCAAAGCTAAACTAGAAAGAATGTTAGCTGCTAAGGTTATTCGACCTATCGACTACTCAGAATGGATCTCCAACATGGTCCCTGTCACTAAGCCTTCCGATGACATCAGAATCTACACTAATTTTAGAGATCTTAACAAAGCTTGTCCAAAGGATGATTTTCCCTTACCCAACATAGATATGATTGTAGATCTTACAGCTGGACATGAAATTTTGTCCCTTATGGATCGATTTTTCGGGTATAATCAGATCAAGATTGCAGAAGAGGACCAGCATAAGACAACATTCACTACCCCTTGGGGAACCTTTTGCTACACCATGATGCCTTTTGGCCTAAAGAATGCTGGGGCTACCTATCAAAGAGCTATGACAGCCATTTTCCATGATCTTATCCATAGCATTTTGGAAGATTATGTGGACGATATCCTAGTCAAATCTCACACCTTCATGGATCATCTTGCTGACCTGGAAAAAGTCTTTGATAGGTTGGCCCAATATCATCTCATGCTAAATCCCAAGAAGTGTGTCTTTGGGGTCACATCTGGCAAGCTTCTAGGCTTCATAGTTTCTAAACGGGGTATAGAGATCGACCCCAAAAAGGTCAAGGCTATCTTAGACATGCCTCCTCCCCAGACACTGCGACAGCTTTGCTCTCTTCAGGGAAAACTTCAATCTGTCCGGCGCTTCATCTCCCAACTTGCAGATAAGTGTACACCATTCTCACACTTGCTAAAGAAGAATGAGAACTTCAAGTGGGATCTTTTATGTCAGCGCAGCTTCGATCAGCTCAAGCAGTATCTCACCAATCCCCCTATCTTGGTTCCACCAGTTCCTGGTCATCCCTTGATCTTGTATATATCAGCAACACCTATTGCTCTAGGGGCACTTCTAGCACAACATGATGATTATAGCAGAGAGAGAGCCATCTACTATATCAGTAGAACCCTAGCTGGTTATGAACTCAATTACACTCCTATGGAAAAAGCTTGTTTGGCAGTTGTTTTCTCAACTCAAAAGCTTCGCCACTACATGCTAAGTCATACCATCCAACTAGTCTCTAAGATTGATCCTCTCAAGTATATGCTCTCTAGAATAGCACTCACAGGTCGGCTAGCAAAATGGGTTATGCTACTAAGTGAGTTTGACATCCAGTATGTGGACAGAAAGGCAATCAAAGGGCAAGCTATAGCAGATCACCTAGCTGATGCACCTCTAGTAGATGCATATCCTTTGCTCACAGAATTCCCAGACGAGCATATCTGCCTAATTGAAGAACAGCCCCCATGGAAGCTTTATTTTGATGGCTCATACACCTCTCATGGATCAGGGGTAGGAATATTATTAGTTACACCTCAAGGAGATTACATTCCAAAAGCCCTCAAGCTACAATTCCCTAGCACCAACAATATAGCAGAATATGAAGCTCTTGTAGTAGGATTAAAGATAGCTGTAGAATGGAATATCACTGAGTTACAAGTCTTTGGTGATTCCCAGCTTATCATCAAACAAGTCTTAAATGAATATCAAACCAAAGATGAAAAGCTATTACCCTACAAAGAGCTAGTTGATCAGCTGACCCAACATTTTACAAAGCTTCAGTTTACACAAGTGCCTCGAATGCAGAACAAGGCAGCAGATGCCATGGCCACTATCGGCTTGCTCTTGGAAATTCCCCAAGAAGCTACGTAGTATGAGTTTTTAGTTGAGCAGCTCCTCACACCTGCCTATGCGAATGAGGATTCAAACCGTGTTTGTATCTTGGTTGGTCCCAAATCCCCTTGGTACCATGAAATTCATGCTTACCTTAATGATGGTATCATATCCCCTCACCTCACACGTACCTAACGCCAGAACCTCATCCAAAAATCATCCCGCTATGTTATCATAGCCAATACCCTATATCGTCGAGATTATCACGATACTCTCTCTCGATGTTTAGATGAAAATGAGGCCGCGATGGCATTAAAAGAAGTACATTCTAGACTTTGCGGTGCCCACACGAGTGGTATTGTCCTAGCACAAAAAATCCTTAGAGCAGGCTACTATTGGCCTACCATTGAAGAAGACTCTTGTGACTTTGTCAGAAAGTGTCTCCCATGTCAGCAGCATGCAAATCTTGTGCACGCTCCAGCACAGGATCTACAGCCTATTGCACCACCTTGGCCTTTCGCTTGTTGGGGCCTTGATCTAGTTGGAACTATCACCCCTCTCTCATCTGATGGACATAAATGGATAATAACAGCTACAAACTATTTCACTAAGTGGGTGGAAGCAGTCCCCCTAGTCTCAGCTACAGGAGTTCAAGTCTGCAAGTTCATCTTGTACCACATTGTTTGCCGCTTCGGCATCCCATCCACCATCTTCACTAACCACGAAGGTAACTTTGAAAATCTCAACATGGAAGAATTATGCACTTCCCTCCGCATCCATCATCATTTTTCTAGCCCATATTTCCCACAAGGTAACGGCCAGGCAAAGGCAACTAATAAAACCCTCCTCAAAATCCTAAAGAAAGTTGTCAATGATTCCGGCCGTGATTGGCACCTTCAAATAAATCCGGCTCTATGGGCCTATCGAACTTCCTTCCGTACATCCACAGGCACAACTCCATACTCCCTAGTCTATGGTGCCGAAGCGGTATTACCTATAGAAGTTGAACTTCCCTCACTACGCATATCTTTGCGAGGGCAAATCTCAGATGAAGAATACAGAGTAGCTCGACTCACCCAGCTAGATCTCTTAGACGAGAAGAGACAACAAGCCTATGACCATCTCACAGTCTATCAAACTCATCTCAAAAGGAATTTCAACAAGAAGGTGCTCCCATGACACTTTCAACCAGGTGATATGGTCCTCAAAGAAAATATGAAAGTCCAAGCAGATCGAGAAAAGAAAGGCAAGTTTGAACCTACATGGCTTGGTCCCTATGTGGTTACTGCCTCCTTTGGCTCCGGAGCCTATCAATTATCTACACCAGAAGGAGGACTCTTGAATGATCCCACTAACATCATTCATCTCAAGAAGTTCTATGCTTGAAGATCTTTGGCATACCTAGCTTTTGAAAAATACAAAAAAATAGTAAAGAGAAATAAGCATCCAATGGTGAAAACTTGGCAATTCAAGCGCCTTGGATAGGTACCTTGGTGAAAGCCTGGTAATTCAGGCACCTTGTGTGCTAAAGACTAATCCATTATCTATCACTATCATATCCCTCATCCATCCACCCACCATCCCATAAAACACCTACTTGTTCCCTTGGTGTTCCAATCAAATATCCAAAATCTGATGGAGCTTGTCAATACCTCCTGTGTAGCTTGTAAATCTTGTACCAAAGCTTGTATTATACCTTGTAAATTTTGTACCATACCTTGTATATATTCGAATCTTGTCCAAAGCTTGTACCATATTCCAGCTTGTAAATAATCTTGTATCCTAGCCTGTATCCTATCACATGCACACACAGAATCCCATTTCCCTTAAGCTTTTCACAAACCATCTACCTATCCACCTATCAACTATTATAGACATCCCATCCTTCACAAACATTTCCATCTCACAAAAAACCAAAACATGAACAAACTTGTACATTTATAACATATCTTGGTCCGTCAGCTTGTACATCCTCTTTAGCTTAGTATCATTGTATCTATCTGGCTTTCGTGTTAGTTCATCCTTGGTCAACATCTTGCACACATCGCACACTTTGGTTAGATATTCCAATGCATCCTTTAGCTAGATGTCCTATCACCAAAGTGTTATCCTTCTTAGTTCAACTTTCCAGACGCATCACTCATCCAGATCCATCAGCTTAGGTGCTCTCTGATAGATCCTTGCAGGATATAGCTTTCCTCATGTCTGATCTTGGTCCATTAGTACCTTGTCCTATCCATCTCGTTGGCAAACAGTTCTCATTTGGATTTTCGCTTTCTTTTGATTTGGGATCTTCCCTTTTGGGTCTTGAAATATCTTTTCCAAGCAATCTCCTTGTTCCCTCCTCAAGGTTGCCACGATCTTCCATATCATGGTATGCTGCGAATGGGGCAATTAGAGCGTAAGGTCTTGATCAGGTCTTTTGCTTGTTTTCTTTTTCTGCTTGTGGGTTACCTAGTGTCGTTTCCATGCTGCTTCCTCTGGGATTCATGTGTGATACTGGGGCAATCCTTTTGTGTTTGTTTTGAGTCAGTTCGTCAGTCCTTTGGACGGTTGGTGAAAAAGCCTTGATGTTCTTGGTAACCTTGGCAATTAACCAATAGTCCTATAGAAAATCTAGTGCTCAACTACATGGTGGTACTTCTCTTTGAAGTATCCCCCCGCTCAAAAAGCTTCAATGGATTCCCTTCATCTCCATTATCCCCCATCCATATCCTACATCTGTCGCTCCTACCCCAGCTTATGCATCAGTATCTCTTTGAATCACTCCTCACGCTTAGCTTTAGGGATCCACAATCCTAGTCTTAGGGATCCACCAATCAAATCAATCCACCAAGCCTCATCTTTCGAGATCCACAATCCTAGTCCTAGGGATCTCCGAAACCCATCTTTCGCCAGTCTGACTCTTTGAAATCCTGTTGCATCAGCTTTATCATTCTATCATCCATCTCCCTACCATGGATTCCTTTTATAGTGCTTCGCTCCTCCATCTCCCCCCCCCCAATCCTGGAAAGTCTTAAGCTTGCTTTACTATTGTGCCTTGATTTCCCTTCATCATTCTCCCATAGTGAGAGTTTGAGCTAATTTAGCCCCTTCTCTTTTCCAATCTGTGTCTTAGCTCATCTCAAATTCTTGTACTTTTCAAGAAGTTGTCGAGCCTCATTTCTCTCCCCGCCACCTTCTTGAGGGGGCATCATCTAAGTCTAGTCTCTCCTCTTCTTATCCAAGACTGGGGCAACCTTGTTGCTAAAACATCTTCCTCGTGTCATCTTCATTCGAACTTCTTTGAAATAGTGTTGTTTCAACACTATGTCAAAGAGAGGCAAAATGTAGACACCTAAATTTGATTACACTGCTTTGGTAATCTAGTTTAGCCATCTCTAAAGGCATCATTAATTAAATTCTTATTTAATTAATCCTTTGCCATCCCTAGTTGATTAATTTAATTAATCATCTATAGTCCTAATTGATAAATCAAATAATCTATTATTTATCAATTAAATCCTTTTCTCCTATCTAATTCCAAAAATCCCCATTTATTAAATAAATCTATTTGATAAATGAAATCCTCAACTTCAAAAACCCCTAACCTATCTCTAATCCTCCACTTAGCCTAATCCACCCCATCCACCCATACTAACCAAGCTTAGCCACTAACTCACCCACCCTCA
The DNA here is from genome assembly GCA_028749045.1 of Cupressus sempervirens. Classification (NCBI taxonomy): domain Eukaryota; kingdom Viridiplantae; phylum Streptophyta; class Pinopsida; order Cupressales; family Cupressaceae; genus Cupressus; species Cupressus sempervirens. The sequence goes on from CM053792.1 coordinate 712,555,032, forward strand.
TTAATGCCATCCACTTGCACATCTCTAACATCCCTAATCTAATCCTAAACCCAAGCCTAATCCACCCCCTAATGTTGTCACATTCCTTAAACAAGTTTAAGACTTTCCTAATCCAAACCAAAGTCTCCCCTCAAAAAAAACCCAACCACTAAGTCATGAGTGCTCTTACAAAACATAAAAGACTCTTACAAGCCCACTCATGACTCTTACACCCATCTTCCACACTCTTCCCTCTTCCACACTCATTCCTCTTACATCCCTCTTACATACTCAACCCCACTCATCATGCCTTTAACCAACCCTTTACCCTACCCTCTCACACTCATCCTCCTTGTGACAAGTGTCACCTTCCCATTGGTGTAAAACAAGCACAATCCATGTGCTCTCCTTTGAGTGCATCCTAGCCCTCCTTAAGCCTTCATCCATCCTTGCATCTAAGCCCTCCATCCCTCTACCCCTTAGCCTATAAATTGAATCCCATCCCAAGCCATTTCAACAACAATCTTTGAGCTAAAGTTACCATGCTATTTTGAGAACCAAAGCCATCAATATTACCCTTATAATGCCAAATTGAGAGCTCACAAAGCTACCAATTTGCCATTACCCATCTCCATTGAAGCAGCTTTTGAGCATCTTGAGCATACATCCACAGCAAAAGGACACATCTATAGAATCAAGAAAGCATGGAGTGTTTTCTCTTGTGAGGTTTGCACTTCTTGTTTGCTTTCTTTGTCTAAGCATATATGTGAATTTAGTTTTTGGTTTGTGAATGTTTACTTTATTTGTTAATGTTCTTTGCATACTAATTCTTGTTCTACACATGGGAGGAGGCTCAATAGTTTCTTTGCAGGGTGTTTGGATAGGTTACTCAGTATGGTCTTTGGTTGCTTGGTATGGTCTATGGGACGCGACATGGTCTTTGGAGCTCAACATGGTCTTTGGAGCTCGGCATGGTCTTTAGAGCTCAACATGGTCTTTGGAGCTCGACATGGTATTGGAGCTCAAAATGGTCTTGGATCTCAGCATGGTCTTGGTTGCTCGACATGGTCTTGGTTACGCGGCATGGTCTTTTGGTTCTCGGCATGTTCTGGGAGGAGTTTGGCCTTTCTTAGGAATTTGGTGCTTGTTTCAGGCCAAATAAATAATTTTATATAATGAATTAAAGGATGATAACTTTATGTATTAAAGAGGGCCAAGATTTCTAACTAGTTCTAATTCATTCGGAGCTAGGAGATATCATGATTTTACTAAGAAATCGATTTTGGGAATTTAATTGTTGTAGGAGGCCGACTTTGGCATTTAATTTATGTATTTGCATTTAATTTGTGTTTTGGGAAAACTTGTGGCTTAGATTGGTATAAGTAGGGGTTGTGGGAAAGTCTTTAGTCATTATTCATTCATCAGAAGAAGAGTAGGTGTGGGAAGTAGCTGAAGAGCGAGTTTTTCCAAGTCTTTGAACAGAGCGCCAAATGTGAGGCAGTTTACATCAAGATTGTGATGGAGTTGTGAATGTGTGGATAGAGTGACAAATGTGAGGTAGTTAACACTTGGATGAAGTTGGAGCAAATCTAGTAGTTGTGGCTTGGAAAATAAGGAGATAGCTTAGTGGGCTTGCAAGCACAAGTTAGCATATTCCTTGGAGGTTTCTACCAGAGTGTGGATCTTGACTAGCTAGGGTTTGGGTTTGGATCTTGAGGGATCTTGTAGAACTATTACTTGCTTTGTATCTAGCTATAATCGAGAAGACCTTACAGCCCGACACATTGCATGTAATCAGTTATATTTTATGAATATATTGCTATTATTTGGTATCAGATCTTGCATTGTTGCTTCTCGTTGTTGTGTTTCCAGTTAATGGTTTTATAGCAAGGGGCTAGGACATCTCCTTTGGGGATTCTCCTGCCTTGCACTACATCAGATGGTATCAGAGTATAGTTGTTCCTAAGTGTGTAGATAGATTGCCAAAGCTAAGGTAGTTTACACCAGGACCTTGGGAGGACATGCAAATTGATCGATGGATGCGAAGATGGAAGTTTGATCTTGTTGAGGCATGATCATAGAGAGTTTGTGCATTATAGATCCATGGTCCTAGACTTGTGATGTGGTTCCTGATTGTTCATGCAAGGTGGAAGGTTATAATCTAACTTGCAAACAATTTGGGGTTGTCACAAGGAGTATGGGAAGGATTTTTTGTAAAGGGTTTATGAAGATCTTGGGAGATGGCCTTGAGATGATTGCAAATCTTTATGATGTGGTGGAGAGGAGGTTCTCTAAGATGGCTACTCGATTTGAAGCTAGCTTGGCTGATCATGTTAAGGACAAGGTGAGAAAGGAATTTTGTAGTTATTTGTGGAGCCGGAGTCTACGTTTGGCCAGTTAAGAGACTTGTTCATGAGAGAAGATGTCATAGCAAGGTTGATGTTGGTTTTGTTGATCAGTTTGTGGAGTCTGATATAGAACCTATAGAACAGTTGGAGGTTGTTGCTAAGGATATTCCTAACCTTGTTGATGCTGGGATGGACATTGGTTTTCATGATTAGTTGGTTGAGCACTTGGTCATGGATGATCTAATTACTATTGATGGTGAGTTGTGTGTTGCAGAGCATCTAGTTGTGAGCAATGAGATTGCTAGTGTTGTGAGTTTGGCATGTGTTGATGGAGATCTTCATGTTGTTGCTGATGTGGAGTTGGTTGCTGCTGGTATAGATTCACTAGTTGTTGATATGGATGGGGGTTTTCTAATGAAGTATTATGTTTAGTTTGTTCCCAGGAGTGAGCATGATGATTGGTTGGATGAGATTCTAGTGTTTGATAGAATTATGTGGATGTGGATGATGTGTAGATTGGTTTTCTTATCCTTGTTGGAGTGGAAGCCTTTGGTGAAGATGAAGTTGGTTATTTCTCTTTATTTGGGCATCAAAGTGTGGGACACACTTTTCTATTTACCTAGGGAGTCTGATGTAGGAGCATCTTGGGTTTACTTGGTGACTACTTTGGAGTTCATGGGCGGTGGCTCAGTAGTTACATTGGAGGGTGTTTGGACTGGTTACTTGGCATGGTCTTTGGTTGCTCGGTATGGTCTATGGGACTTAGCATGATCTTTGGAGCTTGACATGATCTTGGAGCTTGAAATGGTCTTTGGAGGTTAGCATGGTCTTGGAGCTTGGCATGGTCTTGGTTGTTCGACATGGTCTTGGTTACTCGACATGGTATTTGGTTGCTTGGCACGGTCTAGGAGGAGTTTGGCCTTTCTTAGGAATTTGGTGCTTGTTGCAAGAAAAATAAATAATTTTCTATAATTAATTAAAGGATGATAATTTTAGGGATTGAATAGGGCCTAGATTTTTAACTATAGTTCGAAGCATGAGTTCTTATTCATCCAGAGCTAGGAGATATCATGATTTTACTAAGACATCAATTTTGAGAATTTAATTGTTGTAGGAGGTCAACTTTGGCATTTAATTTGTGTTTTGGGCCAACTTGTGGCTTAGATTGGTATAATTAGGGGTTTTGGGGAAGTCTTTAGTCATTATTCATTCACTCAGAAGAAGAGTGGGTGTGGGAAGTAGCTGAAGAGCGAGTTTTCCTGAGTTTGTGAAGAGAGCGCCGAATGTGAGGCAGTTTACAACAAGATTGTGATGGAGTTGTGAATGTGTGGACAGAGTGCCAAATGTGAGGTAGTTTACACTTGGATGAAGTTGGAGCAGAGCTAGTACATGTGGCTTGGAAAATAAGGAGATAGCTTGGTGGGCTTGCGAGTGCAAGTTGAGATCTTCCTTGGAGGTTTCTACTAGAGTGTGGATCTTGACTAGCTAGGGTTTGGGTTTGGGTCTTGAGGGATCTTGTAGAACTATTACTTTCTTTGTATTTGGCTATAACTGAGAAGACCTTACAATTCAGCACATTTCATGTAATCAGTTATATTTTACGAATATATAATTATTATTTGGTATTAGATCTTGCATTGTCGCTTCTTGTTGTGTTTCCACTGCATGGTTTTATAGCAGGGGGCTAGGACATCTCCTTTGGGGATTCTCCTACCTTGCACTATGTCAATTAACTATTAACTTATTGATAATGATGAGGAGTTTTGTGATCCTGAAGTATTTGAGGAGTTTGAGGAAAGCCCTGATATGCAAGATATTGGTGAAAATTTTGCAAAGTTTCTTTTAGAGGAATATCCAAAATTTAGAGAAGAAATTGTTAAGGAAGTAATAGGAAAAATGGATCAAGATGGGTTAGAAAAATTTTCTATAGTAACTACTAAATTTAGTAGGGAAGAGAATCTGGTGACAATAATTGTCATAAGAAAAGGAGAATGCTCCACACCACAAAGTATCAACAAAACTCCCCATTTGGCCACCACCCAATCTATCTACACCTTTGTCTCTAGGTATTAATTTGTTTCAATAGTTGTTATGGGAGAGAGATCAATGGAAATTGGAGAAAGAAAAATTAAAATATGTTATTAATGAATAGAGCTACCAGTTGAAACAAAGTGTCGACTAGAATGAAGTCTTGAAGAGAAGAATTGAACAGATCACCGAATTGATTCCTAAATTAATGGAGTGCAAGTCACCATCATTAGTATATGCTTTGTTTCTTAAAGAGAAATTTGCAAATTTTAAATTGACTAGAATTGTGAAAGGTCTTAATTCTTCTATTTCTACCCCACATGAGTTTTATGATGCATTCTAGCTATTCCCATGCCCTTGAAAAATTTACTCTATGAATTGTATCTCCACAATATGGTAGTACCTAATGACACAGAGTGGAAATCACTCCTATATGTACAGGATATGTAGTTGAGAGAAATGATGTCGTGGATAAAAAATGAGATAAGTAGAGAACATCAAGATGCACCTTATAGGGAGAATGAAATGAAAGCGCCGCTGTTCATGAGACTAGAGGTTCAACATTCTAACAAGCATTTCTAGATAGGATTTTCATTCTGAGTAATCCTATAGGATCTAGTAAGGTGTGTTCAGTTAGAGAATGAGCCTTTACAAATTGGAAACAACATTCATCTCAAGATGTTGAGACAATGATTGTTGCTTCAAGGAAATGGTGGACAAGAGTGTTGCATGGCTTAAGGATAAGAGAACCCCACTCCCCTTAGAATTTGACTCTTGTTACTATTAGGGTTCCATGGTAGATTGAGTTGGGGAGAAATCAATGCAAACATTGGCTTCCACTAAGGTATCAACTTTCCTGCAACCACAAGTTGTAGTAAATGACAATGCAGAGGATCATGATATGGTAGTTGAAGAGTGGCGCTAGAGAAGCCTCAAGAAAAATTATGGTTACTTCAACTATGTTCAGAATGAGCTAGGAGAAAGGACACATAGTGACTAGAGAGTTTGGGCCTAGATCACGAACTTCATGGTTACTAGGGATTAACACTAGATTAGTTGGGGGGAATGATAAGCCTCTAAAAGGCCATTATTTTGAGATCTTTTTAATCTTGTCTTTAGACAATTATCTTATAGAAACATTAATGACTCTATGGTTTTTAGAAAATGAACTTATTTTTTTTATGAATATGTTATTTGTATGTTAAGACATGAAGTTGAAGAATAGATAGTCTAGGTATGCTATGTTTTCTTGAATCTATGGACTTCTACAGTATAATTAAGGGAGTTACATGCTGCTAAATGTTTCCTCATCCATGCTATGTTTTGGTAGATTCCTTCTTATAGCCATAGGATTTGCAAAGAGTGATAGTTTGAAAATTACACCTTTTTCTAACATTGATGATGAAATGAATATATATATATATATGGAAGTTGTATGCATTCGATGTTTTGTAGGTACCTTCCATGTGTATTCAAAGTCAACACTTCAATGCCAAGTCAAAACCAACTAGATTATTGAACTACCACAAACAAGAAAGATATTTAATGTTTTCTATTATGGTAGCGCACAAATATAGTTTCCTCAACCTACTATATTCTTGGAGGATTTAATCATGGTTAATGATATTTCTATTGAAAACTTTATGAATTTGTAATTGATCCTCATTGATGGAGTGATTGTAGAGTTAGGAAGTTGTTGTAGTTTCCCTTTAAATAATGCCCACTATACCTTTGAAAGAAGGTTTGGGAGAAAAATATAATATATTTATTTTCATAACAACAATGTGTGATCTTGTTTTTAATTAAATATAATCTCTTACCATGAATGAATAGAATACAAAATTCAAGTTTACATCTTTTTTCTATTGTATTTTCTGTTCACTCATCCAAGGGGGCCCAGTTGGTGAGTGAACTGCTCTGTTAGAATAAATTTCATTTCCTTGTTTGTTTCTTTGCAAGGTAGAATTGTGTCATTCCTAAAACCATTGGTAATAGAATAAGTGAATTGTTCTTGCAAACATAGGTACATAGATAGATTTACTCTTTGCAACATTACTCTAAGCTCGAAATTAAGATGTTGTTTTAGTTCCTAGCTTAAGTCTCCTTCAGTATTCCTTTTGTTTTACATGTAATGACTTAAAGAGGAATCATAACATACTCTCTCTCTCTCTCTCTCTCTCTCTCTCTCCATATTTTTTACTCTCTCTCTCTCTCCATGTAAAAGCCTTTCTCACTCTATTCATCCTACCCCTATCTCACTCTCTCCATCACTTCATCTCTCTCTCTCTCTCTCTCTCTCTCTCTCTCTCTCTCTCTCTCTCTCTCTCTCTCTCTCTCTCTCAGCCCCCCCCTTTTCTCTCAAACATCTTTCTAACACCTTACCAATCTATCTCTGACCCCTAATACCTAAGCCCCCTCTCTCTCAGTGACCTCTGATACTTAAAGTGGGAACTTCACATTGAGAGAGGCGGTTATGGATTAGGGGTCATAGAGAGATGGGTAAGGGGTTATGTTAACATAAAAGCTTGTAGAATGGCTTGAGGGAATGCATCTTGGCCAGCCTTGTGTAACATGGAAACAACCTCTAGGTTATGGGACTTGAAGTGTGAGTTTGAGTCTCCAAAGAATGCCAATTTCCTTTACTATCAAGTTGCACCTAACTATACTTGAAGAGGAAAAGGGAGAAGTAATGCATGAAAGAAAACATATCTAATCTAACCTAAGGGGTGATGCACCAAAATAGAGTGTTTGATCCCATCTTTTGTCATACATGCACAGTTAACCATCATGACATCAATATATATAGATTTATACTTGTTTAATCTATCAATCATATGTAGATAAGACAACTCGATAAATAACACAAGGAAGAAGAGATTCACTATATATCATTCATAGGCCAAAGAGATATAGTCATGCAAATGAATAACAACTGCAATGAATTGAAGAGAGGAAAATAGATCTGGCATAGTACATCAGTAACTGAAAGAGATAAGGCAGAAAGTCATGAATAGTTCAGAGGAAACAAGGATTTACAATGTGCATGCTGAAACATGCCAAGGAAAACAATGAAGAATCGACCCTAAGAAAAGTTTTAAAATATGCCTTTATATTTGAGGCATGACTTAGATAGCTTCTATCCTAAGGAAAAGAACAACAATCACCATTAAGATTATAGAGAATAATCATTCAAATCATTTGATCTTGGTACATGTCCAAATGAAATGAAATCAATTATGATGGAGTGTCCCTTTACATAATTACTAGCTCCACATTCATTCAAGAGTGGTTGGGATCGATCATAGAAATTAGATCACATAGAAAATGCTTACTTCTCTCATTCTTAGTTTGACAAATCAGCAAAAAAAAAAAGGTCAACTTGGTCAAGAAACCAAGTTGAGCCATGTGGACTAATAGCCTTTGTCTTTTTTCCACCTAATTACCTTAACCATGACACCCTTTAAAGCTTAACTGCAACTGCCTCATGAAACCTTCAACTCAACTGACATTAACTAATGTTATTACCTTTAAACTGGGTCCACCGGGGCACATGGCCATTTGTCACTTTCTCGCATTGTCTAAATATCTTGCAACTTGAAAATGTGGAAAAGAAATGATCATCAATCACCAAGTGATTGACGATCATAATTTTTTAAAGTTATTGTGGCACCTCACTTTTAAGTTTTCAAGCTCTCTAGACATTCAGGATCCACCTCATCAAACATGTAGACCACTACCCAATCAAAGGCCACTGACCTGCCACGGTGCTCTAACATATCCACACTATTTTGAGAAGTTCTACTTTTGCAGCCCATAAGGGAGATGACATCATGACATCCACATGTTGAGACCTTTCTTTCCTACATTGTCTAAAGTTCAAGTAGTTCCATAAAGCAAGAAAACAAGAAGCATAGATCCTCTTTGATCTGATGATGAAGATCAAACCCTAAAGTTATATGTAGATTCAATTCCCCATCCAACAAGAATGAGCCATGTGTATAATCTCTAACACATCCAAAACCTACTATAGCCCACCAAAGAGGAACAAACCCACCATGCCAAATGTCAACTCATCACTTTCTCACATTCTCCAAAGGTCGTGCTTCTTGGCAAAGTGAGATTGCGATGACCATAGATTTGGGAAGATCAGACAGTAGGAAAAGTTGCAGGCCCACAAAAATATTAAAGTACATAGTTACTTTAGGAAATGAGATATAACCTAAAGTTGTAAAGATATATATTTTGCATGCCCTAATTTGAATATTTCAAATATATGAATGTTGAAGTGTTTGAATTCAAATCATTTAGTTTTGGCACAAAGACATTTTTAATCAACAATTTTGGTAACTTAGAGGGGATGCGAGCCTACTATGCATACAACCAATGACCTAAAGCATCCATTGGACAATAGAGTCATTAAAATCATGAAGATCCACCAAAAAAAACCCTAATATTGTAGAAGAACATGTCTAGTAAGACCTCAAAACTACTCTCTACAACTAAAACTAGGAAACAACCCTTCGAAACTAGTAATAAAAAACCTTATGAAATCTCTACAAAATATCATGTGCTCATGCACTTCTTGGAAAATAGGAAGAAACATTAAAAAAAATCTACTCTAACTATGTATGTGAACAATAGAGAGAATAAGTCAAACAAAGCCATTGACTAGTTTGTTGAAATAACTCCCTTTCTTTCTAATATTAGAATGTTTTTTATGTTCAAACATCATCCCTCCACGATTAAATGGTTGGTGGTAATTCCATATACCCCACTAGGATCAAATGTAAAAGATGGCTCATCTTTCTACTCATATCTTTCTTCCTAACACTTAAAACCTTTAGATAATAGTGGTTTGGGAGGAATATCCACACTTTCAACCTAAAACAGAATTGGGATGATAGCATTCAACTCATTTATAACATAGATCCCTGGCCCAACCTCCTCATGACTAAAAAGGTTACAGTGACCCTCTTCTCTATCAAAGATAGTGCAATTCATATTTGAAGGGTCAACCATGTAGGGATTGACATATTTGACATTAAATGTTTCTTCCATGAGGAAAGTCTTTGCAACATTCCTATCTTTAGAAAAGATTTGGGACTGATCAATAGCAATACATCCACCACTAATCTTCTCAGTGAAATCTCTAGATAAGTTGGCAGTATGTGTAGGGAGATCTATAATAGTTATATCCTGCAACATAGTATAGCTAGGACATGCATGTAGGGTCACCTCTAAATCTTCAAATACTCCTAAATCCTAAAAGAACTATTAGCTAACTAAATAATCTCATTAGTCACAAGCTCATACTTTATGCCTAGCTGATAAAAAATCCTCTTAGGCATGATAGAGGTACAAGCACCAGAGTCTATCATGCAATTATGAAGTATTTTATCTCCTATGATTAGAGAGATACAAAAAGGAGGTGGCTTCATTTTCTTACTTTTATTTCCTTCCTTGTGGGGCTATGTATGGCTGGTTGAATTTGAAGATTCAATTTGTGTTGATATATAAATAGCGTTAAGATTTTCCTTCTTCTTGCAACTCTATCCTTTACTTTGATTTTGAACTAGTGTGGTTGCCCTTCTTGATATCCTTGGGTCCATGCATGCATGGTTGATTTGCAATTATTTCTTTGATCTCCATTACCAAAATCTTCTTTACCAAAGATGACATAAGAAGCATTACCTTGCACTTGAGCTTGATATCCAACATTGGATTGATTTGCATGGCATTGCTATCCTAAATTTGTTGGCATATCTTATACAATTAAGGCTGATGAAAATGAACTTTGATCATTAGATGGACAACCATAACTATATCCTTGTTCTTGAGCTAGATTGTTCTAATGAACAATTGCCCTTGACTAGTTTGGAGCTACATATGGCATACGATTGAAAGATTTATTTTGTATCCTTGATATGTTGGCCCATATGACTATAGGGGTTGAGGGGACCTATCAATCTAGATTTTTTGTCCTTTGAGGGCTTTTACCTCACTTCCAAGGTTCTAAATTAATGATCACTACTGACCAATAGCCTATTGAATAGATTGTATTCCTAATCTTTGATCTTGGAATCTCTTACCCATGTCAGAACTATGGTAATGAAGTCTTTTATCTATATTTTGCATCAACATTTGCATCATGACCTCAATCCTATTTGTCTCATTGGAGGATGTAGAAGCTTGAGGGCCTAGAGAAATGGGTTGTGGTGTAGAAGATGTGGGAATAGGGACTACTATTGGTTGGTGACTTGGCTTATTAGGAAAGAAAGGCATAGGAGGCCTTAGAGCTAACTTTTCTCCCCGTATCAAAATGTTCTCTGCCCTTATGGAAATCTCATAAGCATTTGGTAAAATGTCCTCTCCTATAGATTACAGAGTGGTAGCAATATCACTGTTGAAGGCTCTGAGGTAATACAAGAATGTATTACTAGGGGTAGGCTTCAATGTAGTGGGTATTCTATCCCATGTTTTTTGGAATCTATAGTTGAAATCTATCATGAATTCATAGGGGGCTCTTTTGATAGTTGTTAGCTTCTCTAAAAGTGAAAGATAGTCACTTTTACCCTCAAAATGTTTGCATAAGGCTACGCCTAACCCGTCCCAATCTATAATAGAATTGTGAGACAACCCTTTATACCATTGTAGTGTTTTTCCTTTCAAGGATGAGGCTAGGACCTAACTACAACATCATCTTTGAATATTTCATGTATATTACACACATTTGAAACTTCTTGAATCTGTTCTAAGGGGAAAATATAAGTTTTTCCAGTAAACTCACATATACTTTTAAGAGCTGATACTAGTATGTCATGTCTTTGGGCTAACAGGAGATGACTTCCAGCATTAAAGGTTACAAAAACATGAGCTCTAGCCATATAGCAAGTGATATATTGATATGAGTAGATGGTATTTTAGGCTAAGATCTAACAACATGAGGAGTAGAGATGGATCTTGCTGGTGTATCTATTTCTTCTATACTCCTAGCTAGTGATAGAGACAATCTATTCTTTCTTCTTATAGGATTCAAAAATGAAAGCACTTAGTATTGAAACTTACCTCTAGTAGATGCCCTTTTTTTAGCTTTTGGCACGAGTCACAAAAAATATGGTCTTAAACTAAATGTGAATGATGTAGAGTCACCAAGTGCTTTGTGAAAATGAACTTCTTCAAGGCTTGGAATATCGAGAACAACACTATCCTCTCAGTATCAACTTGAAATTCTTCTCTCTTGACACCAGTAGACTTTGAAATCTTCTAAATATTTGTCCCACCGAGCATGCCAAAAATTGTTGACACAAAAGATTGCATCCTTGCCTAAGTGAATGCATCTAAGGTAGCCTTGTATAACATGGAAACAACCTCCAAGCTATTGGACTTGAACTATGAGGTTGAGTCTGCAAAGAAGGCCATTTTGCTTTACTATCAGGATGCACCTAACTACATTGGAGAGGAAAAAGGAGAAGGAATGCATGATGATGCATCAAAATAGAGTGTTTGATCCTATCTCTACCAGTAAATGCATGATTAACCATCATGACATCAGTATATATAGATTCAAACTTGTTTAATCTATCAATTATAAGCATATCAAACAACCAGACAAATAACACAAGGAAGAAGAGATTCACTATATATCATTTATAGGACAAAAGAGATACAATCATGCAAATGAAAGAAAAGTACAATATTTTGAAGGGGGCAAATAGATCTTGTACAATACATTAATGGATAAAATAGATAAGGCAAAAAATCATGAAGGTTCAAAGACAAAGCGGATTTACAATGTGCATGCCAAAACATGCCAAGGAAAATAGAGAAGAACCAAACCTACAAAAAGTTAGAAAATATACTTTTATAGTTCATGCACAACTTAGATAGCTTCTACCCTAAGGAAGATCACAACTATCACCATTAAGATTGCACAACATAATAATGCTAATCATTTGATCTTGGTATATGTCTAGATGTAATGAAATCCAGTATTTTGCACAAAAAATAGAGCCCTGAGAAGATAGAAATAGTGACCATTAATGCTCTAATGAGTAGATGGATAACCTAGTGGTGATGGAGTGTCCCTTTACATTGTTAGTAGCTTTAAATTCATTTGAGAGTGGTTGGGATTGATCATGGAGATCAAATCACACAGAAAACACTTCTCCTATTCCTAGTCTGAGAAATCAACAAAAAATAGTAGGTCAACTTGGTCAAGCAACCAAGATGAGCCATGTGGACCAATAGCCTTTTATCTTTTTGCCACCTCATAAGGTCTTCACGAGTTGACCGCCTAATTATCTTAACCATGAGACCCTTAAAAATATTAACTATAACTACTTCATGAAACCATCAACTTAGTTGTTGTTAACTACTATTGTTACCTTTCAATTGGGCCCACCAGGGCACATGGCCATTTATCTCTTTATCATGTTATCTAAAGATCTTGCAACTTCAAAATGTGGGAATGCGATGATCATTGATCACCAAACAATCAACAACCATAAAGTCTTAATGGCACCCTGCCTTTAAGTTTTTGGGCCCACTAAACATTCAACATCTACCTTATCAAACATGTAGACCAATGACCAATTAAAACTTGCCAACCTGTGATGCTGCTCTAACATATCCACACCATTTTGACAAGTTCTAATTTTGCAGCCCATAAGGGAGATGACATCAGGAAATCTATATGTCGAGAACTTGCTTTATTGCATTACCTAAAGTTTGAGTAGTTCCATAAAGCAAAAAAATGAGAATCATAGATCTTCTTTTATCTAATGGTGAAGATCAAGCCCTGAAGTTGCATTTAGATTCAATTCCTCGGCCAGTAGGAATGAGCCATGTGTACAACATCTAACAATTCCAAAAACTACCATATCCCACCAAAGAGGAATGGACTCACCATGCTAGGTGTCAACTTGTCACTTTCTCACATTCTCTAAAGATTGTGCTTCTTGGAAAAGTGAGATTGCAATGGCCGTAGATCAAGGAAGATCTAATAGTAGGGAAAGTTGTTGGCTTGCAAAAATATCAAGCTACACCGTTACTTTAGGAAATGAGATATAACCTAAAGTTCTAAAGATATATATTTTGCATGCCCTAATTTGAATATTTCAAATATATGAACATTGAAGCATTTGAATTCAAATCATTCAATTTTGGTGGGAAGGCAGTTTTCATCAACAAGTTATAAAGACGTTTAAGAGAGAGAGAGAGAGAGTATAGGGTATAGAAAGAGGGAGAGGGGAGAGGCCTAATTTATAGAGAGTAGTACAAAGATAGAGTACCTAAGAAGTGGTTTTTGATGTTTGTATTATATTATCTGACTAACATATAATCTAGAGGTGCACAGTCAACTAGTGACATAATATAGTCTGATGACGACATTAGAGAATGCGCAAGCCCTAGTGTCGCATATGTAAGAAGTTTCATAGGCTGTGAGATGACAGTGCTATTGTAATTATAAATAAATAAATAATCTTATTATAATTAATTAAGAAACCCTCAAGGCTGACTAAAGGATTTTTTTTGAAGATACGATATGAAGGAAAGATGTTTTCCTTGTATTTAAAGGAGTATGTATTGAGTGTATGTTCTATGTGAATTGTGAAAAGGAGAAGAGTTTTCGGTGAATGCAAGTAAGTGATCCAAAGGATTATCACATATTAAAAAAATATATCTTAAGTATAAGAAATTATATTCTTATACATATAAAATATATTTTATAAACATTGTAACTAATTTGTTTTCATCTAGGAAGGTGCAAGGCTTAAAAGGGTATCCAAAACTACAACATTTAGGGTCAAATTGCAATGACAATTTGTAACAACAATGTGATTTGTTTGTTATTTTTATGTGTTTTTTTGCAAGTGTCCCCAATGTCATCATTATACTGACGTTGGCATGGTAATTGTGACTCCATGTGATTATTAAAAAATATATGAAAAAATGACATTAATAATTCCCCATTGAATTTGATCGATTGTGGAGAGTTGAATGCAAAAGAGTGTCGAGAGCTCCGAATGAGGGTGGACAATTCTAAATGTTGGTGGAGATTAGTAGAGATCTAGAATTTTATTTTTTTGCTCTTGTGATCTTTGTATTTTTTTGTTGTGCCCTTCTAATCTTCATGCCCTTTCTCTATGATTTCATTATTGTGTCATGCCCTTGTGATCTTTCTGCCCTTTCACTATGATTTTCTTCGAGGAGAGAAGAGATACCTATGTAAATGTTATTTTCTTTTCCTTCTAAATATGTATATCTTTATATTTACCTCAACAGGTGATTAGAGAATCTTTTCCTTCACTTGGGGTCCTAAGTCAAAGATTTGTTCTCAAGCCACGATTCCCTTGGGTATGTTGTTTTTAGGGAGATTGAGGATTATATCCTCACTTCCATTCTTCTTGGTGTCATCCCAATCTTAATATAATATTCAAGCACCCCTGTGTTAGCTAGAAAAGAAAGGATATGTGAATCATCTTCAAAGATTTGGAGGTCAATGATATTGTTCAGGATGGAGGGCATTGGGGCCATCTTGACAAAGATCACTTAGGAATATTCATATATAAAAATGACACAAAAATGAAGCATAATAAACCATATCCACATCAATAGCTATACCATAAATATTATTTTAGCCTCCAAATCAAACAGTCGTAACAAGCATGTTACATTAAGTCATGAACAATCCAAGGACCATGAGTGTGGCTAACATAGTTGAGCAACACACTAAAACAATTTATGATAGGCATTTTCAACTGCAATAATATTGTAGATATACACTTTGAATAGTTTTATGGAAAATTTGAGTGCCTTAGCTCTTTAAAGAGTGTGCCTAGGGTTTCTAAATGTTGTAAATAGAAAAATTATAAAATTAAATCAACTTCTCAATAATCTAGATTCATAACTTTATATAATTAGTTGCAAAATTCATAATAGTAAAGAAAAAAGTAAACTTTTCATTACAAATCTCATGATTGTTGGAAAATATTTATAGTTGTAGTTTTGTTGATGTAAAAAATTTTATTCTAAAATTGATGTAATCATTTAGGCTTTATATGTAGTGTAAATATGTGTTCAATGCCAAAGGTCTTAATTGTAGCTCTTTGTTTGGGTTTTTAGCAAAGTTTTTGTCAATTTGTGGTGTCAATAAGGTTTCATGTGTTTGGTTGACTTAAAGTAAAAGCCTTTGATTTTAGTGTTGTTTACTCAAATCCCTAAGCATTAATTATTCATTCATTAATTAAAATAATAGAAGAGGTTAATGAAGTTGTCCAAAATAGGATTTTGGGATTAATTTGTATAGTTTCTATTGATATCATCAAACTTGAGTCACCAAGATTGTTTGGTTGTTCTTCTCTTGATTAGGGTTTCAATTACCTTCAAAGGATATAGATATTTCATAATAAGAGCTACCAAACAAGTAAGAAAGTAATGCTCTATGATCTCCATGCCCTTGCTCTACATTTCCTTGGAGTGGAAGAGGAGTAACTGTTATCTATACCTCAATGAAACAAGTAAGAAAGTGTATATCTACAATAACATAGTGTTTGCGTTCACATCATCTCTAACAACTGAAATAGAAAAAAGGTGTGACCAATTGCATTTTCTTGTATATCAATTTTCTAAGCTTCATCAAACACCACCTATTTGAATTATATAAAATTAAGGTTTTAAAAGAAAATTAAGGAGTTACTAAGCTTGATGCTCTAGTTCTAGAGCACTGGTGCTCTGCGAAACTCATTTGGCATAAGATCCTTCTCTTTAATAGTTTTACAATACATTGGAAATCAACTCGATTTAATAAATATCTTGACATAAAAAGAATGTTAACATTTTACCTTCCATATTTAGGATTATAAATTTCTAAAAGTTGTAAACAAAAAAACCCAACTAATAATTTTGATCCAAAGAGAATACCCATTTTAATACCAAAAGATGGGATCAAAATGTAGGTGGGTTGTTCTAGCTACTAGAATTTAGTCATTTTCCCCAAATCTATACTTCATGTTAAATAATTTCAAATTTTATGTAAATATAACCTCCAAAATATTTAGTAATTTGTTTAATTGGATCCAACCCTCTAGAAAAAAACACTTAACTACATATTTGAAACACAAGTGTCACTTGTATTTGTTACTTATACTAACACACTTATGGTGGATTCTAAATCATTTTATGAATAAAACTAACTTCATTTATCCAAAACCAATAACATATCAATATCATCACAATAAAGGTACAACCACATGATTCAAAAACTTGTAACTAAACCCAAATACCTCATCTTCAATAGTCTAGTGACTTAGATTTATTCTTATAAAAATATCAATGCTTTGAATATTCTACTTCTACACTAGCACACCCAAAAGAATATATCTCCACATATAACTCACTCAAATACTTTATGAGTTATGGTTATTTTTATATTGGCATATTATTCCTTCAAAGGGTTTCATTTATGATTCATCTTAAAGCATATTCATAAAAATAAGTTGGAGCTCTTAAAACATAGAAGCATAACAATGTGGAGATAAAAAGAAGACAAAATATTTTACAAAGCATACATTAATACTTGAAAATTCTTACAAATTCTCAAAGATGAGAGAACTCTAACTTCTTACAATATGAGAAAGCTTCCAATATAATATCTTAGTAAATGAAATGGCCCTTTTCTCTCTTTTTTCCTTCCATTTTTTGTTACTTTCTCTGCATCATATTGTTACTCAACCTGTCTATGCTCTCCTACTTAGGTTTACAATGACTAAATATAACTAATTTAGAAACAAAACATATTTTTTTTAGATACTAAAATATCTCTAGCTGATCCTATTTAAATCTTATTATGATTTTTTCCTAGAATCTCACGTGTATAATAAGATAAATTCATTACAACCAACTCTATCCATCTAGACTTGTGACTATTCCTCTCTAGAAATTGTTCATCAACATAGAAAACACAATTACTTACATCAAGATATTAGAATTCCTCATAAATGCCATGATCACATTATTATAGCTTTTCCCTCTAAAAGACTAATGACTTGGAAGTTGGGATGTGTTGTGGTCTCACAATGCATGCCCCATTTCTCCTTGAAATGGGGACCACTAATGAAAATTTTCTCTACTAGGATCCCCATCTAGAGTCTTGGTCATTTTAGACCCTCCTAGGGGTTTGGGATTAAACCTAGCTCCTGATTGGGGAAGTCCTAAAAATCAAAGACTAGAGAAAAATGAGGTTTTTTACTCCCATTTTCTTTTAAGTGCACACTTGTTCTTAGTGCACAAGTATGCATTGCACCCCTATTTAGGGGATACACATATGCATACTTGCACATGTGTGTACCTAGGGTACACACCAGAGGGGATGTGCACTAGGGTTGGGTTCTATATAAGACCCTGACCCCCTTTCCTCTTCACACTTTTCATTTACCAACTTCCAAGTGTGTACCTCCACACCTATAAACTATGCACTCCTCCACCACCCTCTGCTATTCCTACACAAGACATCACAAACAAGGTTAGCCCCTAATGAAGATGTGCACATGGGCACCTCCATGAGGTGCGCATGTGGACACCTTCACACATTAAAAGAAAAAGACAACCTATAAACAAAAATCTTAAAACCTAATCTAAGATAGCTAAAGATAATGAAGGTGTGCACTTGTGCACCTTCATAAGGTGCACATGTGTGCATCTTTGTACTCAAGAAAAGACTAAAACTGCAAAAATATGCCTTCAAAGAGGCCTCATGAAGATACACACATGGACATCTCCATGAGGTGCATAGGTGCACACCTCCATGCCTCAAGGATGAATCAACAACTTTGACTCTGCCCTAATTTACAATGCACCTCACTAAGGTTCTAATGTGTGTATTTGCACAACTTTGAAATTAGCCTTTTTAAGGCGAAGTTAGCACACTAGTGCACCTATAAGGGTGTGCTAGGTGCACTAAAGTGCATGCAAAAGCATTTTGAGGTGGGGGGACTACCTTTTTATATTTTTTGAGTAGTTTTGATCTTTTTGGAGTCTACTGGAAACTATTTTAGGTCAAGTTCTTATGTTCAAACTAATATTTTCCTCTTTTGTGTAGATCACATGGCATCTTCATCCTCTTCCATGGTAGAGAAAATGGGTACAAAATTGATTGCATTCAAATATCACGGGGCACTAAAAAAGTCAAGGTTTCAAGATGGACATGTGAAATTTAAGGACATAGAACTCAGACACATAGACTGGAACACATTCCTCACAATCTACAATAAGCCCAAGGAAATATCAACAATGGAATTTTCACTCATCTAGTTAGGACTTGTGAATACAACATCTCACCCAATATCAATTCAATCTTCTGAACTAATGATGACCCTTGCATAACATTACATGACTGAAGAGAAGGTCATTAAGAGCATCACAGGAGAGATAGTCCTAGGCCTCCAACCTAAGAACATTGAGAAGGTATTTCAACTCCCAAGGGTGGAATAGTATTTGTAGATTTCATATGATGGGTCAGAAAGATGGTACATGGAGAATGAGAGAGATACAAAGGAAATAATACAATCGTCCTTCCTGGTTGATGGAAAACAAGTGGGTCATTAAGTGGGTAAAGTTGTTATGACAAGGGGATACATGAAGGATGGTATTGGGTATGAAATTGTATTTCTAAGGAGAGTTATGGGCCTCCCAATAGTAGGTTAGCTTCAAAATTTGATGGTTCACTTCATTGAAACCATCAGAATGTCTAAGATGCCAATTGATTGGGCTACCATCCTAAGTGACAACTTATATGAGAAATTAGTAGCCATTTAAGTTGACCCATGATTCTATATGAAATTACATATGGTGTACTTACTACTAGCAAGAACTATAGATTACCCAGGCCTTTATAGAAAGGGAACCATGCAGGATGCAAATTCTTGGCCCTATGTGGTATATCCATAATTGGTAAAGACAAAGCTCCCACTTCAAAGTGTGGAATATATAATGGTGAATGATGGCTTTATCTTTGAAATCATTAGGTTCATTGAAGTTGACCATGCCAAGAGAATGTTATTAGAGGAAGCAACCAGAATTATAGAAATTAGAACCTACCACATCTAGTTCAAAATCTTCACATATCTTTAGGTAGTTGATACTCTATTGTACCCAAAGAAGCTCCCAAGATACCCATCAGATAGGCTCATACTCCTAGAGATTGCACACCAACTCACTTCTGCATATGATAAAGTGAGAAAACAACATAAGAAGACATGGGTCTAGCCCATCAAAATTGGTGCCTTTGAGGTGAAGAAAAAGTAGGATATTTCTACCTTTTACTCTAAATGAGTTCAATATCCCATAGAAGAATACAACTCCTCTTGCCCATTCTTTGAGAATATTGGGATGGTACAACACCTAGAAAGGAAGGATTTTATTTATGAGGAACCATTAGATGATCACTAGATGAATGTGATAGATGTCTATGATGTTCGTATAAGGGACTATTGTAGGATAACTCTATACTTAGCAGAAAACATGCTAAAAATGAAGATTCCTCTTAAGGCCATGTAAAAGGATGCCAAAGAAGTTATGGATCCTTTGTTCAAAAGGGATAAAATTTATGAGTGACCAATAATGAATGCTAAAATAAGGAGGGATGAGAATGATGACATAAATCATCAAGCTAGACACATAGTAAAATTGACAAAGGAATGGATTAATAAGCCATTTTGAATGGATCTAGTTCCTCAGGCCATCCTCCTATAAGCCACACCAAGGCCAATCAAAGGTAAAGTTGAAAAAGTCATCATGCCAACCTACCCCACTTAGTCTTTAGTAAGACTGGAAAGGGTACATCAGCATGAGCAAGAGGTTGAGTACTTTAAATTTGGATAGGGAAAGAAAAGGAAAAGGATACCTCCTAGGGAAAAGAAACAAGAAGCTCAAGCCCAAGCACCTCCACAATAGATACAACCTAATTGGCATAGGTTAAGCCTCAAGCATAAGAGCTTGCACAAGAGCCTTTAGAGCATGCACAACTAAAGTAGTCATAAGAGGAAAAACTAGAGGAGCAAAAAGTTCCACCAATGACAAATACAAAGGAAGAAGCCTCCCCCTTATCTCTAAAGAAAGAAACAATGGAAACAAATGTGGTAGGAACAAGGAGGAGGAGACTAAAGAGGAAAAGAAACCCATCCATAGGTTCTTGAGACCATCTTAGAGATGAGGATGAAAAAGAAAGGGAAAAAATAAAATTTGTCACCTTGAGAAAAAGAATTTGCTCAACCAAAGCTGGAAAGGAGGAAAGGAGAAGAAGCTCTACACGGACACCTCTATTTGCCCAAAAGAGCCTATCCAAGTATCAACCTTAGAAGATGAACAAAAAAAGTGGATAGCAAAGATGGAAGGTGAATGAACTGATGTCTTTGACCTTTTTGATTTTGACTTTATCCCATTAAGTACTAAGATGATAGGGGAGAAGATTAGAGACACCCCCATGAGCAAACCCTTAGGTGAGGCTTGGAATCAATTTGTAGCTCTACCTTAAGGACTTTTGGGTATTCTATAACCACCATCTAAGGATTTGGAAATTTTGGATAAAGGGTTAGTAACTCCACTTCCTCTAGCCACTCAAAAAGAGGTATAAGAACAAAAAATCAAGGAAGGGGAGTTCCAACAACAACATGTAAATGAAGTATCTAAGGAAGGAAAAACACTAGAAGAAACTTAGAAAACTCTTAAGGATACAGAGGCTGGGACCTTAGCCCAATAAGACACAAAGATTCCTTCTCAAGATCTTTCTTAACACGAGAAGAATTTAGAAAGAAGTGACAAGGGAAAGGAGCCTACTTGAGAACCAACCTCTTTAGCCAAGTATATGTCACCCATGGGCACTACACCAAAATGGATGAAGAGGGAGGTTATGTTTTGCTAGAAAAGTTGGTTGGACCTAATAGTGAAAGAAGGAATGAAGGAACTGATCAAAGTAGTAAGGGGGCCTAAGCCACCTCTAGGTGATGCAAGAGCATTGGCCTTCATAATGAAGACCCAAGATTAGGACTTACTTGTACATATTTCCATTCCTTCCCTCTCATGTTGACACTAAAGAATTGACTCCAAAAGATTACCAAATCAAGGAGGTCATGTTGGGAAGGCCCATGGTAGATACAACCAAAGTGATGATCACTACGGGCATGAAATTAGTGTTTAGGCATATGGACTAGGATGAGTTAGAGTTGAAAATGTTGTAAAAAAAAAGAGCTACTGAAAGGTTACTTGAACAAAGTTGTGGCCCCATTGACCTAGAGAATCTAGAGATCACTCTCGGAATGGCACTAGGAAGAAAACGAATAGGAACATAGTTGGATCCATTTTTGGAAGCATGTTAGCAATGGTGTTGTACACATAATATAGGGTAACTTGAATTTGTTGCACCACATATAATCAAGTTCCAGAAAGTTGGTATCCATAGTGAACCAAGATTTTGGGTTGATGGATGAAGTACATAACTAGGATAAAGAACTATAGGCTTTAAACTCAATAAAGGGTCAAAGGTATTGTATGTTGATGGAGGTTTATACTACTGAGAAGCAAGAAAAGCTTGATGATTGCATTGAGAAAAATCAGTAGGGAATAAAGTAATGGAGGGATTGCATGTAGAGATCAAGTGGATTAAGAACCAAACTTAAGAGCAATTTTTGGAAGTAGAGAGGTACTACAACACCATTTGTCTTGAGATTTTTAAAGATGACTTGAAGACCAAGAATTTTGTGATGCAATCAGTGGTCCAAAAATTAGAGCAACATTTGAAGATGCTTTGTCAGATGAAGACATAAGACAAGCATGCAACAATGAAGAGGTATTGTTGGGGTTGGATACCAAGCATGAAGATTTTGTAGCAACTTGTATAGATGTTAGTAATTACTAGTAGCTAGTAAAGGATAAGTATGGTGGTTTAGATTTAATGTAAGCCACTCAAGTGACTAAGATAATAGAGAATTTTAAGAGAAAACATCCAAACATCATTTTGGTATAAAGGGGAAGAAAACTTAGATGCTAGAAATTCAGTTTTGACACTTAAAAGAATTTTGGATATTTGGAACTTGTCACCAAGGTGCACAAGTGTACATTTCATAGAGGTGCATCCATAGTTCTAAAGAAGAAGTAGTGCACCAATAGTTAACTGACAGTTGCTAATTTATAGCACTCTATGCACCAAAAACACATTTTGACGATAGTTCAACTCCTAGAAGTTCCTAGAGAAGGTTGAGCATCCATTTTTAGAGCTTCAAGAGACTTCAAGATCATCTTATAACTACATTCTTATTATCTTTGCATTATTTTATTCTTTTGTGTCATGTAAAGGCTCATGCACCCATTAATGGATATAAACAAGGGTGGAGACTTAGCACCATTTAGAGAGTTAGTTTGCATATAATTAGATTTTTTTAATTTGATTTTAGCATGAGTTTGCATTTTAAGAGCTCTCACTCCCAACACAAAGGGAGGAGATGATTTCTTATAAATGCATGGATGTAATTTTTACTCCAAGCCATTACTTTGATACAATACTATATTCTATTGGTGCTCTCATTTTGAGTGTAGTTATTCTTGTTAGAGTGTGTTATTTTTGTGAATGTATGTTCATGAATAATAAGGGACCCAACAATTTTATTGTGTTTTTATGATTATTCGACCTTTTAGTTCTAGTGTTTTCCTCATGTTAATGAATTTAATTGATGTAACAAATTGGAGAAAGGATCATCTTTGTTCTTGCATAGCATCTTGTCTCACATGAGCACACTTTTTGTGGCCTTGCAATCTGATGAGATGTGAAATATATTTCAATTTATATTGAGTTCCCATGGATGATTGCATCAGTAGAGTTAAGGAAGTGCTACTCCTAATTTTTTTTGCTTTCCTACCTCATCCCTTTGTTGGGTGATGCGACGCCGCTCCCTTGCCCACAGGTGGTTAATTCTGTGGTGTTCCATGTTAACTAATAGTCATGGCTTTTGGTGCAACGGCAGATGGGCGCTACAATTGGTATCAGAGCCTAGTTTTGGCCTGGTCATGGGTTCAAATCTCCCCGGTGCCTTCCCGACCCGCGTAAGCACCTGGTATGCGCGTTGAGGGGGAGATTGTTGGGTGATGCGACACCGCTCCCCTGCCCACAGGTGGTTAATTATGTGGTGTTCCATGTTCATTGAAAGTCATGGCTTTTGGTGCAACGACAAATGGGCCCTACACCCTTTTGATGATTTAATTCATAGAGGTGTTGTTATTGTGTTTTATGTCCTGTTGGTGTTTTAAAATGCACTAAAACTACTAAGTGACAAAATGCTTAATACCAGAATGACAATACATACACAATCTAAAGACTAGCCAATTCTTATTAACAATTGTAGATGCAAAGTATTTGGACCCAACTTCAACAAAACCATAGATTGTTTTCTACTCTTTTGGCTCTGCAAAACCAGGGTGGGTATACCCAAGGATGATTCAAAACTGGAACAACTGTATGAGGATTATTCTTAGTTTCATTCTGATTCTCATTTCAAAATCCTCAAACATATACATAATTCTTACTAACTTGATAAACACATCCCATAAAATAGACATGGCCAAGAAATCTTCTATAGATCTACAGATGTTCTTAACAGTAGTGGCTAACTGAAGCTAAAAAATTCCATGCAGACAAGTGCTGGCCAGCTTTGAAGATCTACAAGAAATAAAAGTAAAATTTGATTTGATGCTACATTTTGATAATCATTTATGATATATTTCTCCTTCAACTGTATCAACTTGATTAGTGCCTAATCCATTGGGGTTCAGAGTCTATAGCAAGTTCTCAGATCTATTTTGTTGCCTTACAACAAATTCTATCAGCAATTCTTATCAAAATTCATCATTCAAAACCCTTTCCACTACTAAAGAAACCTTATCACATTCATCAAAGCTTTTATTTAATCCATTGAATTAACAGTAGTGATAAATAGATATACAACCTAACTAGATTGCATTCAATTGCACAAGCCTTTACTTATACAATATCAAGACAACCAAGTAATTGAAAGGAGACAAGATTCAGAAAGAACTGATATGGGGAGAGTTCACAATTTGTATTCATTTTCTTTGAAAATGGTATATCCTTTACAATAGACTTAGAATGACCTTCAGAAAGAAACACATCTCATTCTATATTCATGTATTCTCAGAGAATTGACAGGAAAAATACATTATAAATTTGCTCTCAAAATTTGGACCAAAAATAGACTAAGCATAGTACCTAGAAAAATAGAATTCGAACCATTCTTTAGCCTTGGGATCTCACTTAAATAGTGTGAGATGCAACAAAATTTAGGCTAAAGACAAATGATAGGTGTCCTTTAAAAGACACTTACATATACTTGTAAAAAGATGAAAAAAATGTGAGTAATAGCAAAAGTTTTACATCAGACATTCCTTTTGTGGGCCCTTTTGTTACACGCTCCTATGTTGCTAAGTTGGTTGCTATTCTGATCCTTCCTTGTATGCAGTAGCCAAATTAACCAACGATGAAGTTTGTTCTGATGATGGCACGTCAACCTCCACTTGTGAGCTTTCACCATCTTTATCCTGTATGGGGAAAATAACTTCTACCTTTTCTCTTTCTTTAGTTGTATCGGCATCTTGTGGTCTCGGGTCTATAACTGAAGGTAACAGATTATCCTTGTCTTCTTCTTTCAGTTGGGTCTGAGTAGTGACAAGGTCAGTGATTTGGATCTTGTCACCTTGCATTTCATCACTATCATCCTCATCTTCATCAAATTGCTCAATGAGAGCCATATCTTCCATCCATTTGTCAAATAATGTATCATCTGGCCAATTGAACTGTAAAATATCCCTCTGTCTTTTTAGCACATATTCAATATCCTTATTAATGGTAAGAAATTCTTGCTTTAAAGAATCAAAGAATATTTGGGCCTTCACCATTTCTTCTGTTGTGGTGGGCCACCATGCATGCCCTGATTCATTAATGACTTGATTCATTCTTAAACAGAATAAATCATCAAGTTCCTTTGCCCATTCATCTTTGCTTTTCAAATTATTCTCTTTATCTAAGGCATGAGGAAACAAATTGAATTTCTGGCTTTTGTACTTTTCAAAGTAGCCTACTACTACTTTTTGTAAATGAACCCTTTTATTATTAAAATCACTGAGATCAGAAACAATATCAAATGTCTTTTCAATTTGATCAAAAGAATTATCTATGATAGAGAAACAAAAAAGTGTTATTTCTTTCTCCCTTGTCACCCATTTATTCAAAATAGGCATTAGAGCCTCATCATTAGATTTCAAATCCTCCCAGATACTGATCACCCTGGCCAATTGATCATAAATTAGCAGCCATTCAATCTTGTCCCCCAAATATGTGAGAGCTTTTCTCAATTTATCTTCATATCTGGATTCCAATTCTACATGTAAAGCCCACAGTTTTCCTTTTTCTTCTTCAAAATCCTTAGCAGTGTAGTATTGTGGCCTTTGGGGTGTATCTAGTATTTCTATGAGAGGGGTGGATTTAAAAGGTTCAACTGGGGGGCAAGGGTATGTTATTTTTGACCTAGTGGTTTTTCCCAATAGCTTGTTCTCAAGCTCAATTCTCTTTTTTACTTCTTTATTGTAGACATCCACCACTATTTCATACTTGCTCTGTAGGTCAATCATTTCCTTTTCTTCCTTTTTTGTAGTGGTCAAGGAAAATTTAGAATAGTCCACATTCATGTGGGCTGCCTGTACATGTGAAGTATCAGCGACCCTCCTCACAATGATACTCCCTGTTAGTCCTGAATCATCAGGCTGTGATGGAGTAGTCCTGGATCCTCTTCTTAATGACCACATAACAAGAGCAGCTTGGTCATCACTGAATGTTGTTCCCAAGAATTCCTCTTTATTTGGATCCTATAATCCTAAATTATTTGACACAGAATTAAAAATTAAGGCATCAACAATATCCCAATTGGGCAATAATAAAATATTTGCATCTTTCACCATCTATCTACCCTCTTCAGGGGTTATATTCTGGAACTCTTGTATCATTTGTTCCTTTATTTGATTCTAAATAGAGGCTTCATCTATTTCTGGATGCTCTGTTTTCATCTTCCTACATCTTTTCTCAAAAATGTGCATGTTTGCCCTCCATGCGAATTGATGGAAAGCCCTAGATTTACAAAACTGTTATCAGAAAAAAAATGTTGACTGGCTTGTTCTAAAATAGGGTCTAATTCCCTTCCCCTAAAATCTGCTATAGTTAATTCAAAACTCAGCACAGAAGGCTCCTGGGGGTTCCCTTCATCAATTTTTGCCTGAGTAACAGAAACTCCTCCTTGTGATCCCATTTGTTCAATTTGCTCATTGGTGAGCTCCTCCTCCTCAATTCTCATTGGAGTTTGGGAAGGTGAGTAACCTTCATCATGTGATTCCTCTTCCCTAATTCTTCTTCTTCTTTTGGGAGAGGGTTCAGGGGGTCTTTCTTCAAAAATAGTACTAGTAGATTCAATTATCTGCTTTCCTTTGTTTACAGTGGGCATCTGATCCCGAATGATAGTATATCCTGTCCTCTTTCGCACAACCAATGGACTTGCCCCTATGTTAGGGGTGAAACCCAATTTCCTCATTACTTCCCTGGTTTTATCTGGAAAAGAATCAATAAAATGTTGTTTCTTCACATTCATTACCTCCATTATTTTGGGGAATGTACTCATGAGCTTATTTATTCTATTTGCATTAGTTGCAGCATTACTAAGAGGACTGTAATCCTTGTCAAAACAATTAATAAACTCCAAAACTTTTGAATAGACTCTCTATTTCTCTTTCTTTATTTCTTGCTCTTGGAGAGAATATTCATTCCTTATTACATCTTCAGGGAAATAGAATTCATGCTGAATTGCACGAAGCTTGATCCTATGTCTAAGAGCAGAATTAAAGAAATCTTCTGCATCACAAAAATGAGAGTGAGATACTGCCATCTTATACTGATCCAAAAATTTGTAGAGGAAGATCCATCCCTCTTTAGTTATTACAAACTAGTGAGCTACAGTGCAAGTAGGAAAAATTGATCTTGTTCCCCTTTTGTGCAAAAAGGTCTCCTCCACTCCTCCCAACTACCATAAAAATTTAGCTACTCCTACCTTTTAAGGCACCTAATAGGGTAGTACATGGGGTGTCCCTTTGAATCCATAAACTCTAATGATAGTTGAGACCGGATATGGGATGATATCTCCCAAATTATGTGAAACTTTTAAACTATGGGGTCTGTCCATAGGCCTAACAAGGTGCATTAGTGCCTTAGGAATTTTGGGATTGTCACTCAATATGAGGCACCTTAGTTTAGAAGCAAAGTGTCTATCAAATCTAACAAAACTAGCATTTTCTACTTCCCCAGTCATGTCTGCACTCCATAATTGAACTGGTAGTGCTTCCCCCTCTTGTTCCCTATTTAAAACCATTTCTTTACCGAAATATGTAACCCCTTTAAATAGAAACATATGCATCAATAGGGAGTACTAACCCCAAACCTTCTCCACCTTGCCCTTTGCAATCCCCACCAATCCATTGTGAATCTCATTAGCCAGGTAAGATACAAAATCAAAAATTATTTCTACACCAAAAGAGGAGATTTGGGTGATCATATACATGAAGCTCACAGGAATAAAATCTTCTTCACCCTCTCCAAAGACTCTGCATAGGGTCCTGTATATCTCTACTGCCCTGGCATTAAAGCATGATTTCTTGAAAGGTTCTTTAGAAGATGATGTTATTGCTGGTAGGTTTCCAATTCTGCCTATGTGGGCCTTCAATGCACCTTGTCTAACTACATCCCTTTTTGACATATATTCTTTTTCTAATTCTATCAAATCAATGGGCACATGATACCTAGTGAGAGGTCCCAAACTGAAAACTTCCCTAATCTCTTCTGGACTAATGGTAATCAAAACTTCATCGTCTATTCTTCTCAATACCCTAGTGGCTTGATCATAACTCCTCGCCACGGCCTCAAGAAGGTCATAATCCATAAACACACTAGGAACAACTAGCTTTCCCAGATAAAAATTCCATATATTGGCATGTGGGGCATATAATTTCCTTTCTACAAACCATTTTTTGAACAAACCCAAACCAGTTTGAGAAGTTTGAGCATCCTGGACCCAATTACCCTTATCATACAATCCATCAGCTATCCTTAGCCTAGGGTTTAATGAGGTTAACCTTTTAACTTGCACTGTTTCTACAATAGACTCAGGGAGCAACTCATGCAAGTCATCATGCACATTTCTATCGAAATAGTTTATTTGACCTGAAAATCCCTTCTTCGGAGGCATCTTGGATTATTTTTTACAGAACTAAAAAGCCTACAGAGATTATGGTAGTACTACTTACTTGAATTCTATCTTTTTTTTCCTCTGTATTCTTGCAAACTTTCCACGAACAAACAATTTCACAAATTCTGCTAGACTTCAGCACGCTTTCCTTCAGTAATTACTTCTGCACAGGAATGGCTCAGAATCTTTGCTCGCGTAAGATGAAGCTGATGAAATCTTTTGTGTTATGCTCTATTTTTCTCAAGCACAATGCTTTCATGTCTAATTAATACAGAGAGTGGCACCACATTCTGTGTTTAAAGCTACGCCATCGATCTTCAAAAATCCTACGATCAAGTGATACGGAGAAAGAAACTAGGCATTGGACTTGACATGCTGCTCAATTTATCCAATGAAAATTTACCACGTACATAACTCTTTCCTTGATGGAGCTTATGTTTAGACCCGCTGGCAACTAAGGACGTGTGTCAGCATGTCGCTACTTCGTTATGCATAAAGAACGAGCACCTTGCCATGGTGAAGCACCGACAACCATTGATCTGATCTTAATTCAGTAGATGATATGTTACTATGCTTACTCAAAAAGATGACGGTGGGCCCTTATTTGCTATGTCGCTATACTTATCCCCCTAGCAACTCTTTATAGCGAGAAGACGATGGCTGTTGATAAGAGACCAAATCAAAGGTGGGGAAGCTGCACGAAGTTTCTTGATAAATGGTGGGCTTTATACTCGCTATGTCACATAGCTTAAACAACATGCAACTTTCCAACGTGAGATAGCGAAGACTGTTGATTTTGTTCTAATCTAACGCTTAGGATCTCTTGCACATTTGATCAAAAGGGCATTGATGAAATATGGAATTCTACATAGTTGGCACCCTTTAAGATCTTACTTTAGTCCTAGTCATCATCCCATGTTACTAAAGGTCCCATTGGCTCTTGATTTCATGGGGCCTCGCTACTTCGCTAACGGCGAGATGTCAAATTTTTTCGATAGCGAAGTAGCGAGCTCCAGGAACTTTAATAAATTTTGGCACCATGAAATGTAAGGGTCCATTAGATTACTATTGCTGCTATTAATTACTTCTGACAATGGCAGTTATTACTTATCATGCCACCTGGATTAGTCATGGTACTGATGAATTTCAATGTTATCGACTCTTCAATTTCACGGGCCCTCGCTACTTCACTAATGGCGAGATGTAAAAAAAATTTGATAGCGAGGTAGCAAAACATTGAAAAAATCATCATTTCGGCACTAACTTCAAACTGCTTCTACTGGGTCCCCTTTCCTAGTTTGATGGTAATTGCAATGTGTACTTGACTAATAAATCAGCCAGAAAACAAAGCTCCAACCACCGTATCTTCATTTTGCGGTCCCATTTTATAAACTTTTCAGCACTCGCTACCTCGCCATACATAAAAAGTGCCCATGTTTGTATAGTGAGGTAACGACAATGGTGGATCTACTTAGATCAGACGGTTGGGGAATATGAGAGGAAAGGAATCTCGGGGGCACGAAAGATAAAAAGACAATAGAATATTCGCCCTATTTGAAAACTCAAATATTTTGCACCTGACAATTTACAAATAGAAAGAAATGAAGGGTTTTCACAAAAAAATTTCAAAGGCTAGCAAATAGATAAATTATCTAGAAACCCTATTATCCACTAGAATGAAAAATCTGACTTTTCTACAATTGGACAAAAAACTTCTA
This sequence comes from Cupressus sempervirens, assembly GCA_028749045.1. Taxonomy (NCBI): domain Eukaryota; kingdom Viridiplantae; phylum Streptophyta; class Pinopsida; order Cupressales; family Cupressaceae; genus Cupressus; species Cupressus sempervirens. The sequence continues at coordinate 712,585,449 of CM053792.1, forward strand.
TCAAACAAAAAGTCAGACCAACATGTCCTTTAGGAGATTCCCTTTTAGTTATTTTCTTTGAACTCTTATTATCTTAAATTTGTTATTTTATTTTCTAACACTTGGTTAAATTAGGAATTCATATAGTTGCATTGACAAATTGCATTCATCTTAAAAAAATAAAATACCAAAATTATATTTCTTTTGTGGTTACTTTTCAAATAGCAATAGATCAAATAGATTATCTGAACTTTTTCAAAGCTAGCAAAGGCATCCTCTTGAACATACACATTTATCTTCAATTAAGTGGATTTTAATAGGTTGTAAGATCACCCATAACCTTGGAGTTGATCTTAGATTATCTTTTCAAGAGAGGGGTTTGGAAGGATCCCTACCATTCAACATTGTGAAAAACTTCAACTCAACAAAAGTGGTGCTATAAGGAGGGCCTCCAAACTATTTGGATAAGAAAAATAACTCATTGTTTGGAAACTCTATAGTTTTTAGAAGTTAAGAAAATTTTCCATTTGACATTGTCAAAAGGTGCACTGTTTTGAAGAGGTGCAGTTCTTCAGAGGTGTGCTTTTCCAAAATTGACACAAAGTAGAAGATCTTGATCCACCATCTTTGTTTCAACGAGCTTTACGGTCTTCACTTAGTGCACATGAGTTCCTAGAACTTAGTCATTTACATAAGCCTCACAGTGATAAAGGATTACCAAGAATTCTACCACTTTCATTCCAAATTTCATAATCTTTAGCTTCACTCCTGAACTAGCCTCCACTTATCATTCCACCTAATCCTCCATCAATGGCCTTCTTTGCTAATGTAGTAGATTCACCAATAAACTTGAAAGGTGCACTTTATGACCTTCCCAAGAATCCTAAGAAATTATTCGCAAGGTTCATCTATAGAGAAAAAAAAAAAATGAGAACCATATCAAGGTATTCAAAGAAATATACAATTTCAAATAGCTTCAAGAAGAGAATGTGGTCCTTTATTTATTCCCATACTCACTGGGAGAAGTTTCCTTTAAATGGTATGTGAATTTTCCACTAGGATGTATCCATAATTGGGTTGCCTTTGAAATGTTGTTCCTAGAACAATTTAAAACACTTGTCAATCCAACTGTGATACATCATCATTTTATATCAATCAAGAGGGATCCAATAGAAACCATCTCATGTTTTAATCATTGCTTTCACATGGCCTACCGCAATTTGGAAATACCCTACACCATACTAGTTGAAGTTGTAATCCAAATTTATCTAAATGCTATGGACCATCTCATGGCTATTTTCCTAAGAATACTACTTGTTGCAGACATTGATACATTGGACAAAGTTTTCTCAAAAGAAATTACCTTTGCTAAACAAGACAATCCTAATAGAGGAGGATTGATGGTTCCATCTCAAGCTACTATAACAGTACCAACATATCTTGCTAGAGCACAAGTGATGCCTAGTCAATTCATTCCAATGAGTCCAATTCCACTACAACAAGCAACAACTATACCTATTCTAGCCATAACTTACCTAGGATATGAACCTTCAAAAGCCACTTTCTTTGAGAAGAAGGTAGCAACATCTACTAAAGTAGAAAAAAATCTTGCATATGAGATTGGCCAAATGAAGAAGACAATGTCTCAAATTACCTTCAAGCTATTCCATTTGAGGTTGTTGCAAGGGTAGAGCAATAACTTTCAGAGGATGAATGTAGACCCCTACAATAACAACAACTATCATGGTCATAAATACAACAAGAATTACAACAAAAATAACAATGTAGGGTACAATTTGAATCCTCTAGATCACAACAATGGTTTCCAAAGATAGAATCAATAATGGAACACCTATCTAAACAATGGAATCATCCCTATAGATAACAACAATAATGCTTAGTTTATAGAAATCAATCAATATGAAAATAATCAAAATGTAACCAATGATGATGACTCATATTTCAAGGAAAATAAAGAAGTGAACCAAAATTCACAAGGAAATAACATTGAGCCCCCATTTAGTTCAATACTATGCTTTTGGAATCTTATAATTCTTCACAAAATTTTGGGATGGAAGAACAAGCCAATGAAGGACTTACTTTCTTTTTTGTCAAGAATCAAATCCTCAACTAGAAGAGATGATTGCTTTTCAGAATGATAGTTGGAATACTTATAATTTGTGGAAATGAAGGGAACCCATTATTAATGGGATTCCTCCCTCTTTGTAGCCAATAACTCTAGATCCAAGGGCTAATAATAATCTAGTACCTAGCAAAGTGCCCTATGTTGGACAATAAAGTCAAAACCAAGGAAATATGCCTATGATACTAAGGAATCCTGCTTGGTCAACTAAAAAGTACAATGCAATGGAAGATTTAAAATAGAAAATGCCAATATATCCTTGTTTGATATGCTAAAAAATTGTCCTAATCAAAGAGAAGTACTGAAAAGACTCTTGATTATACAAATGCAATGTCTAGTGTAGGTCCTCAAAAGACATCACAACAAGTCAACACTTTTGAGGCTAATGCCAACCATGTATAAAAACAAGTTGGAAGTGCTCCCTTTCTTGCTAAGTATTAGAATATTTGGAAGAAACCTTCACAATCATCTTATTGATTTAGGAGCTTTCTGTAATTTCATACCACTTTTGATAGCTCAAAGGTTGGGAGTCACTTCTCAACCTATGAATCAAATAGTGATTCAACTCAACAAGACATAAGTAAAAGTTATTGGGGGTATTGAAAGATGTTAAAATACAGTTAACTACAAACCCCAAAACTCAAGATATCATCAATATACATGTGGTAGAAATTATAAAAATATACAAACTATTGCAAGTAGAGAATGGACAAAGTGCATAAGAGGATGGTTCTCAACTAATTTTGCTCAATTATGGCTATCTTGGAAAGGATTGAATAATTAGATCAAGGCTCATGTTGAGCCAAAACTAAAGATGATGATCACATAATAAAATGAACCAAATGAAGTAGCATTTTTTCAAGAAGATATAGGTTCTTACAAGGTGATGGCTCTTGACATAACTTCAACAAATAAATTGGACAAGCTAAATAAAGAATCTTTGATCCCTACCCTAAAAGAAGAGGTCATGATGACTTAGTTCATAGATAGCATGGCTGCAAAATTACAAATCTTTGGTGAAGAAGCAGATAAAAATGTTTTACTTCTTCTAGGATTTTGTAGGATGCACAAAGTAAGTCATTCAGAATTTGAGTGCTCACATTGCCAAGAAGCAATCACTTGGGTACAAACTCAGATAACACAATTTAAAAATGGTCAAACTCCAAGGGAGATACAAGATGAAAATTTAAGTTCCATGTACATATCTAAAGTCACAAATAATTTTGAAGAGGAAAAATAATATTTAATGCATCATATAGTGATACCTCTTCAAACGGTGGGGGTTTATCTTGTCCCCCACCAGGGATGATCAAAGTACTTAGGATAATATGTTTTGTAAAAGGTCAAGGATAAACCTTGGTAGTTGTTCATCCTAAACCTAAATTTGATAAAATCACATAATTGATTGGGGAGATTCAAGATCAACAAGAGAAATGGGCCACCCCCATATCAAAGATAAATAATGGTAACTCACCAATCTCACCACATTAAATATTGTAATGGATCCCAAATAAAAAAATCTTCAAAGTTCAATCAAAAGAAAATATTTGAATGAATAAACACAAGTCTAGAAAGCCCAAAGAACAATCAATTTGGACACTTAGGTTTGACAACTCTAAATAAAAACTAGGAGCTGGTATAGATATTGAATTAATTAATCCCAAAGGTAGGTCTTTTATGCTGCATATCATTTACAATTTAGATGTACTAACAATTTTGCAAAATATGAAGCCTTGATTTGAAAACTTCTCTTCACATTATAGAAAAATGTCAAAGCTCTCATAATTGAAGGAGATTCTCAATTGGTGATTAGACTAGTTATATCAATCTAATCTTACAACAATAGAAGATTACTTGCATACAAAAAAAGAAGTTCAGACTTGATGGAATATTTTGAGGCTCTAAAAATAAGGTCCATTCCGAGAAAGAAGAACATTTTATTAGATGATCTTGCAATTTCAGTGAGTGGATTACAACCCATAGAAAGAACAAAATTCAATAATGATTGTACTTGAATTAGTTTTTGCCCTGTCTATTCTAGACAACATTACAAACTTCCAAGTCTTCCAAGATGACTAGCATATTCTTGAGTTCATTATGTGCAATGGCCTTTTCAAAGGACAAGTGATTTATGATACTCCTAATGATAAACTTGAAGATGATGAGTTAGAGGATGAAGATGAGATTATTATTTTGATGACTAATACTATTCCTAAGGGGATGGTAGAGTTGGAATGTATCTTTGATCTAGAACACATAGTAAAAGAATTGTTGAAGAAAAGGGGATTGAAGAATGTGATTCAAATAATTTGGGTATGGAAGAAGATCCTAAGATGGTAAGAATTGGAAAGGCATGTAACCCTCTGAATGAGAAATTATGCTTCAATTGATTACAAAATACAAAGATGTCATGGCATAGAGTTATAAAGAACTCAAAATATATGATCCCAAAATCATCACTCATGACATTCTATTGAAGCTTGATGCCAAACCTTTTCATCAAAGACAAATATGAATGAATCCCATTATTGAACCACTAATAATGAAAGAGGTCTAGAAGTTGCTCAATACTAAAATTATCTTTCCAATTTGACATTCAACGTGGGCTACTAACTTGGTTCTAGTAAGGAAAAAGACTAGAGAAACTTGCCTTTGTGTAGATTTAACTACCCTTTGCCCTCACTTGATAAAGTATTGAAAATTGTTAACAGGTTTTCTAGATGGATATTTAGAATACAACCAAGTTATGATTGATGAAGAAGGTAGGGTAAAGACTACATTTTAAAAAAATGGAGAACTTCTGCATATAGAAGAATGTCTTTTGGATTAATCAACATAGGAGCTACATTTCAAAGGGCCATGGGAAAAGCATTCAAAGGGCTGATTAATAAATGTATAGTTATCTACATGGGTGACCTAACCATCTTTTCAAAAGATCAAAGTACTCATGTTGTAGATTTGAGACAAGTTTTCAACTGATGTCAAAGATATTGTATATCTTTCAATCCTAAGAAGTGTTCATTCAGGGTTACAAAAGGAAAGCTTTTGGGGCATGTTATTTCTAAAGTGGGCATATCCATTGATCTTGAAAGGGTAGAAGCTATTCTAAAGTTGTCACCTCCTCATAGTCGCAAAGAGATCAAATATTTATTTGGGAAGATTAATTTTGTTCATAAGTTCATTAGTGGATTTGCAAAGATAGTATGCCCCCTCAATGACTTGCTAAAAAAGGGAGTAAAAAATGAATGGGTTATTGAAATAAAGAAATCTTTCAAGGACATCAAAGTAGCTATCTCTATGACTCAAGTACTTGTAAGTCTAGATTACAAGTTGCCTTTCAAAATCTATTTGTTTTCTTCAAAATATTCATATGAAAAAATCCTCACTCAGAAGAAGGGAGAATAAGATGAGAAACCCATTTTATACATGAGGTGTCCATTAAAGAATGTGGAATTGAACTACTCCAATCTTGACAGATAATCTTTTGCCTTGATAAAGGTAGTGAAGAAATTTTTCCATTACATACTCAAGAGTAAGGTATATGCTATTGTGTTGGATCCTATAGTCTAATTATTACTAATGCAGAATGAATTAGGAAAAAGACAAGAAAAATGGATGGCTATATTACAAGAGTTTGATTTGGAAATTCAACCAATGAAGCTAGTGAGAGGACAAGGACTAACTGAGAAGATAGCTGATAACGAGATCGATATTAGCAATGAAATCATATTTGATGATGAAATCAGTACTAGAGACAAAGAAAAGATCATAGTGTCTCAAGTGGACATTGATCAAGGGATAATCATAGCTATTTGGTATCAAGATATTATGTACTATTTCCTACAGAATGAATACCCTAACTGGATGAGTAGTTCCCAACATAGAGGACTCAAGATGAAATGTGAATCCTATATGCTTTAAGATAGGAAACTTTATAAAATAAACTATGAGGAAATTTATTTGAATTGATTGGGTTGAAAAGAGGAAAAAGAGGTGTTAGAATAATATTATGATAGGTATTTCATGGGACATGGATTAAAAAAGGCTACGCTCCATATGATTTTGAGATTAGGTTATTTTTGGCCTACAATCTTAAGAGATACATTCAAACATGTATGCTCTTGTCACATTTGTCAGACAAGTGCCAATAGAAAGAGACATCCAACTATGACAATTCACACTAGAATATTTGGGGTCAAATTGTGGTGGCAATTTGTGACGTTGGTCTAATTTATAGTGATTTTCATGTTTTTAATACAATTTTCCTTGACACATGCCAATATTGATGTATAGATCATAATTGTAATGCTAGTGTAAGTATAAAGAAAAAGAATAAAACATGACATAAATTATTCTCCATTTGTTTTGATTGTGGAGAGTTGTGCATGAAAGACGGTGGAGAGCTCTGAACAAGGGTGGAGAGCTCTAATTGTCATCATGCCCTTGTGCTTGGTGCATTTTGTTCCCATGATATATCTCTACATTTAATTGGCATGCCCTTGCTCTATGATTTTGTTGGTGTGATCTCTGTATTTTATTGTCATGCCTTTGCTCTATGATTTGGTTGTCATGCCCTTATCATCTATGTGTTTTATTTTTGTCCCCTTGCTTTGCATTTTTTCTCTATGATTTTTTTGTTGTGCCCTTGTCATCTCTAAGTTTTGTTGCCATGCCCTTGCTCTTCAATTTTGGTTTCGTGCCCTTGCTTTGCAATTTTGTTGTCATGTCATTTCCTTCCTTTTTCATTTTATTTCTGTGTTGTTGCCTTGCTCTACGATTTTCTTCAAGGGTATGTAAATGTTGGTTTCTTTTCCTTCTAAATAGGCATCTCTTTATATCTCCTTCTGAACATGTATATATAGAGATCTTTTTAAGGTGCTCATTACATCTTAGCACAACACAAAATTGATTTAGTGGCATACATATCCCAGAATCCAAATAATAATAAATAAAACTCACTCAACCTATGCTAAGCAAGTATGCAGAATATTGCTGATGGCAGACAAGCTACTATTCTAGATTTTACCCCTAAAAAATAGATATGAAAATCATTACTTGGTATATTAGGGGGCTGAACAGTATTCATAATTTGGATATTATTAGGATTTTGTTAGATAACAAAAGTCTGAGTTTCTCCTGCTTCAAGATAAGTGCTGGAGAAAGAACGTTTCTAAGGAATTTGTAACTAGAAGAACAAATTTGATCAGCAATCCTTGGTGATTTTCCATGTTTGGGAGGCTTCTCATGTCACCTCACTTTCCAATCTATTTTTCCAGGTTCCAGTGTCCTCACTGGTTTCTCTTTCTGATCACTTCTGTTGGTTTTAGGTCCACTTAAAATCTGGTAGAGCTTCATGGTATATCTTTCTTTTTGATGTAAAGGGTTTCGGGGCCCCTTCAAAACTTGTTTTTACCTTAATCTAAAACTTTCCTTAAAATCCTCCACAAAAATAATGCAGACCAAGAAAAATGGGTAGAGTTCACAAGAAATTTTACAAAAATATATCATAGTAGATATTTTAAAAGAAACTAGCCATAACTAATTAAATGGATCTAGTTACTGATTAGCTGGGTTGATTACAAATTCTTGTATAATTATCATCAGATTAGGTGTACAATAAATTGAACAATCAACTATTCCTAGCTAGCAAGATCAAATATGGTTTTCCAAGGTGATAAAATTGCATATGCAAGGAATTAAAGAATATCTTTAGTGAAGAGTTGAGTGTAAGGATTTGAAGAGGAAAGTTTTGCTTCTATGTAAATGCCATAATCATGAGGCTCATTCCCTTGTAGAAGTCTCTACCATAATGACATTACCTCTAAACCATGCAAAGGATGTTGAAGTGGTTCCCAACTTTGAAACACTCTTATAAGCATTTGATACTTGGGATCATCGCAAGGAGACTATACCAATACTTGAAACACTCTTATAAGCATTTAATATTTGGACTGTAAATTCTCAAAGACACTTGCAAGTGATTCCAGTGTTATAGCACCTATCGTAACACTTTCTAGGATTCTATCCAGTGGCTGCCATAATATCCTCTATGCTGTCTAGTTGTTTTCATATATGTCAAAATAATAACTAACATTACCTAGATCATATAATTATGAAGTAATTGACCTAGTTAATCAACAACTACACCAATTTAACTGATGTTTCCAATGTCATAGTACCTACCACAAAACGTTCTTGGATTCTATCCAGTGGCTTCCATAATATCCTCTATGTTGTCTAGCTATTATTTCTACCATGCAATCTCTTTCTAAAGCCGCTCCTTCACATTCTCTTTCTAAAGATGCTTCTTCTTGTTCTCTTTCTAAATCTACTCCTTCTTCTTCATTCTTGTGCCCTAATTTTGATTATAAAACTTCTAAATATCTACCTCTACCTTATCTAAAATCAAAGTCACAATGTGTTGTAAATTTGATATAGGTGTTTGATCATGAATAGTTTTCATTTAATCATTCAATCTTTCAAGATTAATCAACACCCTTACTTATGGACCTCTCATGTCAAGCATTTTGTGTACTATTTCAACACCATATTCTTTCTTCTGAGCTTACAACTCTTCAGATGCATTTTGTTGTAAAACTTTAATTTTGTTGAACAATTGTAAACTCTTAGAAAGTTCATTGTTGTTTTCATGTACATATGTATATATGTATATATATATGTATGTATGTATGTATGTATGGATGCATGTATGCATGCATATAGCGAGATCTTGTGGATTACGGATTATAGATTATAAACAAAAAGGAAAAGAAAATATGACATTAATCATTCCCCATTTGTTTTGATTTATTGTGAAGAGTTGCACATGAAAGAGGGTGGAAAGCTCTAAACAAGGGTGGAGAGATCTAAATGTTGGTGGAGATCAGTGGAGATTTAGGATTTTGTTGATATTCCCTTGTGATCTTCATGCCCTTGCTTTCCAATTTTATTCAAGGGGAGAAGAGGAACCTATGTATATGATGGGGACACAACCCAAGCATTGAATGGACACAATAGGAAAGGGAAAATTTTATTAACTATAAAAATATGCTAGTACACTTAGTGTAGAGAAACAAACTCTAAAACATGCCCTATGGGCTTACAATAGCATAAATCTGGAGATAAATTATTCTCCCAAAACCTTCTCTCAAACTCCACTCTAATTGCCTTTTACAATGCCAGAAATGTTCTTAAATAGACTCCAAAGGGTTAAGGATTAGGAATACATTCTATAAAGTGCTAGTTGGCATCCACTAACCAAATAGAAGGCTCTAGAAGTCACACTAGAAGTCGGCACAAAATTAGAAGAATCCAAAAATGGTAATCAAACTTCCAGGAGGCATAACTTTTGAACCGTAGCTCCAATTGATGAACCGTTTACATTTCTGAAAAGCTCTCAAAGTGATCTATAGCCCTATGGACAGCTTTTCTTGTCCCCCATTTTTTGGTCCTATTTGAGGTCATTTAATGCCCCTAACCTAACTTTGAAGCATTCTTAGGATGTCTCCAAAAATTGAAAAACTGTGATAACTTTCAAACCATGGGGCCTTTTAACCTAATTCTTTTTTTGGAATGCTCTAAATTACAATGAAAATCATCCAACCAATTTACACCTTCTAGTTAACCAAAATGATGGCTCAATTACATACTCCTATTTTTTTGGCATTTACATGTATCCCAAGTTGATTAAAAACTCTAACCCAGAACACTAATAGTGGAACTGTGAGAGTTGGAACCTTTATTTGACCCAAATGGGTATCTAGAAATGAAAACACATGAAATAGAAACTAAGTCTAAGTACATTTTTTTGGGTGACACAAGATTTCCCTTATACCTATGGATGCTCCTGCATTAGTATATATTCTTTTCTTTTCCTTCTAAACATGTATCTCTTGTTCATATATAATAGCTTTTGCCAGATTCAAGGATAATTTATTATGATGATTGTATGCATATGTGCATGAACATATGTAAATCAGTTTACTATGTGAACTGCTTTACATGCATACATACACACTTGCATAGTACTTGTGCTAAATAAAATTAATCATTAATAATCAATAATACTAGAATTATGCAACTACAACTAGTACTCTTGCTTATTTTATTTAATCATATACATTTAAGACTATTATTTTTCTTAAAACTAGACTATATATTTGTTATCATAAAACACAAATATAGATATTTGATAGTTATCTTATTTAATTTCAAGATCTTTATATTTAACATGAAGAGTTTCCACTAATAAACAGTGGAATAGCCACAATGTGGAGCCAATAGCTCATGGCTTTTTCCACCAAATTATATTTTTATTATATTTTTGTCCTTCAAAAATATTATAGGTGAATGTTCTTGTGATTTTCCATATGTTTAATAATTTTTTGCTTGTCATTTGAGGTAATTTTCCATTATGAGATAGACACATCTATCATAAGGATGGGCATGCCAATTTTGATTATCTTTCTTTCAAAGCTGATTCCCTTAACAAACTAATGAAACTACTTGCAACTGACACCTTGATGTTCTACAACTTGCCTGATCAGCCATTCACACAACCATCTTTCTCCTACCCCACCATAGAACACAACTCTTGTTTGAGGTTAATATCTTAGTCCCACCATTTTAGAAGACCAAGTCTAGTGATTTGTATCTAGAAAATTAATAATATTGAAATTCAATATGGAGGAGGATATATAGGCATCACAAATGAATCATCCCATATCCATAAAAAAAATCTAATCTTTTGTAAATCCCTCTCCTCTAAAGAACCAATACATGGAGTCATTATCATTATGAATAGACTCACTCTCCTTGGATGAATTTAATTCAAACTACTCATACCAAACTAAGTATGCAGAAATATGTACTAATAGATTATATTATCTCTTGGTGATTGAGTAAAGATCAAATACAATTTACCAAGGTGATAACATTACATATGCATAAGTATGTATCTATGCATGTGTATATGTATGTATGTATATATGTATCTCTGCATCTCATTGCTATGCCCTTGTGATCTTTGTATATGTATGTTTGTATGTATGTATGCATGTAAATAAATAAAGAGATCTATATATATAAATACATAATAGACACACACATGTGTGTTTATGTATGTATATATACACATACATATACTTAAAGAGAAGCTTCTCTATACATTCATACATACATAGAGACACACATGTGTGTGTATGTATATATACACATACATATACATAAAGAGAAACTTCTCTAATCACCTGCTTGGGGAAATATAAAGAGATACATGCTTAGAAGGGAAAGAAAAGAACATTTACATAGGTACCTCTTCTCCTCTTGAAGAAAATCGCAGAGCAACACTACTAAATTTGGGCCTGAACACAAAAAATTACACTGTCATCACAAATTGTCATTGTAATTTAACCCCAAATGTTATAGTATAGCTGCAAAGGGCACATAGATCACAATGACACAATATGATAATGAAATTGTAGAGAAAGGGTACGAAGATCACAAGGGCATGACAATGAAATCCTAGATCTCCACTAATCTCCACCAAGGGAATGACAAAAAAATTGCAAAAATCATAATGGCATGAGCAAAATGCAATGATTAGAAGGGCATGACAATGAAATCTCCACCAATGTTTAGAGCTCTCCACTCTCATTCACATGCAACTCTCCATAGTCAAAACAAATAGGGAATGATTTATGTCATTTTTTTTTAATATCTAAAATCAACCTCATATTGTGTTATAACTCTACCATAGGTGTTTGAACATCAATAGCTTTCATTTCAACATTTCAACATTCAAGTTTACAAGTTTCCTCTTCATTATATAGTTTTTTCTACCCTAATTTTTTTTTTGTTACTTCATTAAAATTAGGACTTAAACAAAGCCAATGATAAAAAAAAACTCATATTCTAGAATCCAAATAATAAAAAAATAAAACTCACTCAACTCATGCTAAGTGACTTAGCTCAAGATCTTGCACAAAAATAATGTAGACTAGGAAAAATAGGCAAGAAATTTTAGAAAAAATATCATAGCAGATATTTCTAGAAAGAAACAAGCCATAACTTAGTTAAATTAATCTAGTTCCTAATTAGCTAGGTTGATTACAAATCCCTGTAGAATTGTCATCAGATTAGGTACAATAAAACAAACAATCAACTATTCACATCTAGTAGGATCAAATATAGTTTTCCAATATGAAAAAATTACATATGGTGATATAGGTATGTATGTATATATATATGTATATATATGCATGTGTGTGTGTGTGTACACACACACACACACACACACACACACACACACACACACACACACAGAGAGAGAGAGAGAGAGAGAGAGAGAGAGAGAGAGAGAGAGAGAGATCCTATAGATTGTGGAGATTAGTGGATATCTAGGATTTTTTTCCATGCCCTTGTGATTGCTGCATTTCATTGTCATGCTCTTGTGATATATGCATCTCATTTTCATGCCATTGTGATCTTTGTATGTGTATGTATTGATAAATATAGATAGAGAGATCTTGGTACAATAGAAAAATAATAAAACTCACTCAATAGGTAGCATAGCCATGGGTATTATGAAAATATTTTAAACATAACTATGTAAGGATTGAGTTAGGATGTATATAGGTTAAACTTACATTAACTATAAATTACAACATAAAGGTAGCACTAGGGTATTATAGTATTGTAATTATAGAAAACCACCTAATTTTCTTGAGTGGGTGTATAATGGTGAAGAGTTGTATTAGGTGAGTAAATCTCACTAGAATTTATAAGAATATAGCTACATCATAAAAAATAGAAACTAGAACTACATATTCATTAGAGTGAGTAGTTCAAGGGCCTTGATCCCATGGATATGGGTATATAGTGTGCAGATGCCCTAGACATTGTTAGGTAGTACTTAACTATGTATTTATGTATGTATGGGTGTAACTATTCTCTACTTAACAGTGCCATCCACATGGGGGGGGGGGGGGGGGGGAATTGAGGTTACATGTAATGCACTGCCCAGAGATCCTTGGAAACAAGGATGAAATACAAGCCAAGATATTTTTTTTAAACAAGTATCAGTGCACATGAAAACATCATACATGGATCACATAGATTGTAATGGAAGACTTAACCACCATCCCAACAACCAATGAATCTCCAAACATCACCACCCAAGCTGACATGCACACAATAGGAAACATAAACCAAAAAGATAACAGCACCAAGAATCTAAGATCTGTTAAGACATGGAAAATTAAGTAAACCCAATGGGTACTAGAACCCCCAAAAATTGATCTTCGAAAACCAATGGAGATGCACCCTATATTTTACATGAGGACCAATAATAGATAGATTCTCGTGCGAAGATGTGCACCAACTGGTATGAGAAGGTATTTGGCGAAACATCCAAGACACCCAAAATTGGTGTTGGGTTTCCCATGAGAAAGTGTCAAGGGCCACATGAGGAAACCCAAAACACCATGCGAGATCTTGCATTCTCACACAAGAAAGCATGATTTCACACAAGGTCCCAAGACAACATGCCAATAAATAAAAAGGTAAAAGCTAAGGAATGAAGTTCCTCCACACTAGGGAGTACCAGATCCACATTTTGAGGTGTAAACACTCAAACACACTACTAATAAACAAAAACAACAACTAACCATATAACAAGTAAAAATAATAGTGAAGGGAAAGTAAAAAAGGTAGCATTGCAATGTACTAAAACAACATCATAATAAATAGTACAACCAGACTAAGTACATGGTTCCTCCCAACCATAATAGCATCATAAGATCATCATGGGTCCTAGCCATCCCCTATGCGTAACATCCCAAGCTAACAATCAGATCGACAGTACTATCATATAAGGATGTCACTACTAAAATGTACTACAATATAAGCATAAGGAAATATAACATGCTAGGAGTAAAGCATATGATAATCCTACAAATATGGATAAAATCATCTATCATATGCTAGTCATCATAATAAGGAAATGCATTAGTAACTAATGTCATCTAACATGGTATACAAGAATCCCAATGAAACCATAAATCACAATAAAGCATAGTCCAAAACTTAAAGTACCAAGTGAAAACATCTAGAAATTGCTATACTAGAAGATAATATCATCTCTATACACTGGTCCACAATAGTGGTATAGGTAGCTATGTCTCCCAACCGCATGGAACTCATAGGCCCACTCTCACCATGTTGATGGAGATAATGATCCAACCACAAACACACATAAAGAAAATTTCCATGGCTAACACAAATGCTAGAAAGTATGATGACTAAAACTGAGAACATAGAAAATGCATAAGCTATAGGTCTTGGTCAGACACTCAATGGGTTGCTAAGTAGGGGCTAACATCATGGAGAGTCACTTGGCATCGACAAGCCCAAGCTTGTAATGTGTAGATTGAACTCCCTCAATGGAAAGACTCTAGCACAGATTATTATCTTAAGTTGAATTACCACCAAGTGTGTTATTTAGTTATCACTTGATTGAAGCTTCCTTTGCGAACCCTCTGGGCACAATGATCTTTAGGCTATGAGATAGAAGCTCCCTCCATATGCTATCCTACCCTACCCATGCTCATCCAATGATTCGTGCTCGTAGGCATACAAATTCCCAACCCAACCCCAATGATCATAGCTTCTGGAAGTACCATGGAAGATGCCCTCAAAAGACACTCAACAAATGTATGTGCATGTACTTGCATGTGGTACACCACTGTCATGAAGGTCATAACACAAGGATTGAATGAGAAGACAAAGCAAAAAGTCATTCAACCAAAAATAGACTTAGAAGGATAGATGCGACACACATCATAAAACTATAGTAAAGGTTTGACCGACATCCAAATAGATTGTCCAAGTCCATGACCAACACTATGCCAATAAAACCCAAGAAAATAGGTGGCACACAAAATGAGGTAAAAATTCCAAAAACTAGAAAACTTTGAAATTAAAACCCATTTGGGCCTTGGGTACAAAAACCCCAAAAACCCAATAATATCTGGCTTTGGATACTATATGCAAAAATGGCTAGCATAACGATGTGAAACCCAAAACCTCCATCCCAAAAATAGGGAAAAAGTTCATACCCAACCAACTAGGTAGAACCAGCAAACAAAAATAGAGGGGAACACTAGTTCTCAGCCTCCTAACAAATAGCTACCAAAAATAGAAATTGAAACAGAGCAAAAACAAGAAAATTGGAAAGGCTTACCTGACAACAAAAGCGGCAGAAACCAAAATAAGCTCAATAAAATAAATCACCCATTGAATCTACTATAAATAATGACAGAGCAAGGTCTAGTCAAGCTAGATCCAATGAGACTGATTTGAAAAAAAATCCCATGCTCACAGCTCTCAGAACTAGTAGAAAACCAATTCTTCAAGAAGAGGATTTTAGAAAAGCTCTCCAAATTTCTAATTTTCAAAATAGAAAAAAGTGAGGAATTGAATTCCTCTTTCCAAACTTATTCACTTTTTGAGTGAATAGTCGATTAGGGAAAATAGCCAGTTAGACTAGCTAGACTTTGTATCAACCCAAATGAAAATAGGTTATTCCTTGTAATGAGAATTCACCTAAGGCAAAGCTGCCAGAAATCAAATTTGAGAAGATCTAAAGCCTAAAAACCCAAATCAAAGAAAATCACTTAACAAATTTTGCAATAATGTGAACCTCTAAATGCACAGACACACACACACTAGTCTAATCACATAATGCAGATGAGTTCAGATTTAATAATCACCAAATGGTTTAATTTAAATAGTTAAATAAGGATACATCGACCAAATAGGGATGACATTGGTAAAATATGAATAACTGAATCACTAACTCCACGTGTCACTGCCAGAGATATAATTTCCACACACTAAAACACATGATCAAGTGCAATTGCATATAATATCATAGCTAAAGTAATAATGCATTAATAAATAATTTAACCATTTATTCAATTATATCTAAATAATCCATTTATGTCACTCACATTCGCATAAAGCATAAAGAACAAGAATGAAGCAAATATCCATAGCATAAAATCCATCACATAGCATAACCAAAAAATATGTCCAAATACTAGATAATTAGAAATCATCATAGATCTACTGTCATCTCAAAATGGCATCAACATGCAAATATGATAAATTGAACAACATAGTAGTATAACATCTATGATACTGAATCAAAGTATAACATCTGATCCTCAGGTCATCTCAAAGTACATATAATTAGAGTATCAAGTATCTCTCAAATCTAAAAATAGACAAGGTACAAACTACGAACACATCATAACATTTTTGATGACATGTTTGCCAAGAGTATACAAGAGTTCTTCAAGGTGACTTTGTATTATTAAATTTTCATGTTTTTCAACACTATTGCTCTTCCTTCATATCCTACACAAATAAAAAATGTTGCCTCCAACATTGAAACTATATGATAAATGGGAATAGAACATGCTCGAGCCATAACCTAGTTAAATTGGTCTAGTTGTTGATTAGCTAGGCAGATTACAAATTCATGTAGACCTGCCATTATATTAGCTATAATAAAATGAAGAATCAACTATTCCCAACTAGCAAGATAAAATATAGTCTTCCAAGGTGATAAATTTCATGTGTAGATATATCACTTGAACATTTACCATCAATTACATATGCAAATGCATCACTTGACCATATTTAAAATTGCATATTTTAAGTTATAAACCATCATGAACATTTTTCATGATGGTCTATAATTTTAAAACTTAACATACCTATTAAATAAATGTAATCTTTTTTTATTTTATCAACATTGCCTATGATCCATGCATTTGAACATAGCTACACACACATTCTTGATTCAGAGTGGAAAAATCTTATTTTGGATGTGAGGCAAAAATGACATACACCAGAAGATGGGAAAATGATGCCACTTTTGTAGGTCTAGAACCTTTTTTTGTACTTTAAATATTGATCCTTTCTTAAAGATTCTAGATGTTAATTGGAAATTTAGATGTTGGGGGGGAAGGGGGTGATGCAAAGGTAACGGGTTAATAAGCATAAACCAAGGTTATGCTAATCACCAATCCAACATGACTAGTAAAGCACCCAAACTTCTGCATCTTTGAACAATAACAAAATTAAAGGACCATTCCTAACCCATGTAAATATGGTTTGACAAAACTTGACTTTCACCCTCAAATGATGTATTCACACATTTAGAACCTATCAACATGCTAGGGGTTGAACATATGCCCGAATAATCAAAGAATCACTGCCCAACAACAAGTTAGACCCAACTTCCAATAATTTGTCCTAATAATGTAGCAAAAGCCTAGTAGCCCTCCTAAAGCCAAATTGTGCCTTAAGTCCAAAATATTCCAAAGGATCCCAAGGACAAATAACCATTTCTAGCACCATCTATTGAGTTTGAAATACTCCCAAGAAGGTAGGTTCTGACATTACATTTTAGTCCTTCAAAATAACACTTCATGATAGACTTAATTGCCCCAATTAGGTCTATTTTACAAAGGAACTACTAGAAATAAGAAGTGTAATGCAAAACCAACACAAGGAATAGTTAGATTGGATCATAAATAGAAGGATTCCAAGGTTTCATGACCTAGCTCAACCCCCAAGGCATGCATTTTTAGAAAATTTCAAAGTGCAGCAAAGTTGTCACATAAATATGCCAAGTGATTCTTGCTTGTATTGTATGACCACCATCTGGTCCTACCCTAAAACATCCAAAATCATAAAATACACTTGCAAATGTCCGATTTCCCAAAAAATCAAAATTTTCCACTAGTGGAAATAGGAGATATTGTCATTTTTAGCCAAAATCCTAGGTGGTTAGGGTTTGTAATGAATTTTTGCAAAAAACCCTTATAACTCCAATCTCTTAGTGATTCAAAGGCTTAGAGTGCACTCATTTGAAAGGTAATGCCTTAAACTTTAATACAACCTAGTTCTCCAGTCACTTATCTCTGTACGGTACATACAATGAGCAAAAAACCATAACTTTTGGAAGAAAAAAGTGGTATTTTATTGATTCACAAGAAAGTATTACATCATGATGTCTTCTACTTGCTTGTAAGGGATTATGAAGACCTTCTCCCAACTGGTCCAACTGAAATTTGAAGGCTGTGACCATTGGAGGGAACTTGTACAAATAGAAGTTTATTAATATAATGTTAATGTTACATTATTATCATAGTTATGCAACTTATTTTGATTTTATGACTCTACCATGACTTTAAAAAGACTCTAACACTTCCTAAGACCTTCAAAATGACCCTAGGAGACTACCAGATCCTTGTGACCTCATGAAACAACTAGCTAATACAAATACTAAAAGTTGTTCAAGGATCACATAAATAGAATCAATATGCAAGAAAGAGCCTAATTACCAAAAGTGCTAGAATCAAAAGGTGTGAAGACCTAGAAGACCTTAAGACCACTTAATTTTGATGGGGTGCTCTTTCAACATGTTGCCAAGGCTATTTGAAACTCAAGTTCCCACTTGAGGCTAATTGGTCGAAAGTGTATCCATGTTTGATGATGTCCTGCTCAGTCATCCAAGTGGCATCAATATTAGGAAGACCTTTCCACTTGACAAGGTACTGCAGGCAGGTTTTATGCTTGGTCTTTTTGTAGATCTTTGTGTCAAGGATTTTCTCCAACTGAAGGGATTGTCTTAGAGGAAGTTCTTGCAACCAATTAGCATGTGACTCTTCATCATCCATGGTACCTGCCATATTTTCATTTCCTTTAAAAGGAGTTGGATCAACAATGTTAAAAATAGGAGAAATGGAAAGGGATGGTGGGAGAGTGATTTCATAAGCATTTTCACCAAACTTATGGAAGATCGTGCATGGTCCTATTTTCTTGATTTGAAGCCTGGTGTGCTAGTCCTTAGGAAGCCTCTCCTTTCTTAGATAAGCCCACATTTTGTCACCCACCTTGAAGTGAACTTCCCTTCTCCTCTTATCTGCCAATGCTTTGTACTTTTGTGATAACAATTCCAAACTGTCCTTGACCTATTCTTGCACCTACTTTATCATTTCTACTAGTTCTTCCCCTTTTGCACTAACTTTGAAACCATTATGAATTTCTCTAAGCTCCATAGGTCCCTTAGGATGCATGCCATAGACTATTTGGAAGGTGGTTTTACTTGTGGATCTATTCAAGGAGTCATTAAAAGAAAATTCTACATGAGGTAACAAGAGGTCCCAACTTTGTGTGTGTTGTTTTGTCACACACCTAAGGAGATTACCAAGAGATCTATTTATAACCTCTATTCGCCCATCCATTTGAGGATGGTAGGTAGAACTAAATTACAAATTTGTACCCAACTTTTTATGCAAGGTTCTCCAAAAGTGACCTTGAAACTTGGCATCCCTATTTGACACAATGGACTTAGAAAAACCATGGATTCTAACAATTTATTTGAATAATAATTGTGCAATATGTGATGCATCATGAGTACTCTTACAGGGTATAAAGTGTGCCATTTTGCTAAAATGGTCAACAACCACAAAAATTGTTATCATAGCCCTATTTTTTTCTTGGTAGTCCCATAACAAAGTCCATTGAAATAGCTTTCCATGGCCTAGAAGGTATAGGAAGGGGTTGATAAAGACCTTGGTTAGTTGACATGCCTTTGGCTTGTTGTCATGTGGCACAAGTTTCAACAAACTTTCTGACAACATTTTGCATCTTTGGCCAATGGTAATACCTCCTAACTACTTCTAATGTTTTATCTAGACCAAAATGGCCACTCGTTCCCCCACAATTCTTTACTTTGATTATGTTATCCTTCATTGAACATCTAGGGATACATAACTAATGTCCCTTAAAAAGTAAGCCATCTTGAATAAGATATTTAGAAAAATCAGTGTTATATCTGCCCACTAATGTAGTGCATACCTGACAAATTTTGCCAAAAGCAGTGTCATATTTGTAGAGGTCTTTGAGTGCACTTATCCCAATGCTTTGGAGTTGTATTTGCTGCACCAAAGTGATCCTCCTACTCAATGCATTAGCCACTTTTTTTGCTTGACCCTTCTTGTTTTTAATTTTGAAAGAATATTCCTGCAATTGTTCCATCCATTTGAGATGTTTGAAATTCAACTTTTCTTGTGAGTTTAGGTAGCTCAAGGCATGGTTATCAATGAAAAATACAAATTCCTTAGGCAGGAGATAATGTCTCCCTTTTCTAAGAGTTTGTACCATAGCATAAAACTCTAGGTCATAGTGGAGTATTTCCATTTGGTATCATTTAGTTTCACTGAGAAGAATGCAACTAGTTTGCCATCTTGACTTAGGACTACACCAATAGCTAGGTTGCTAGCATTTGTTTCTACTATAAAAACTTTATTGAAATCAGGGAAGGTTAGTATAGGATATTGTGCAATTCTTGATTTAAGGTATTCAAAGGCATCATTGGCCTAATTTGTCCATACAAACTTAACCTTCCTTCCATCTTTAATGGTATCTAATATTGGAGTGCACACATGGCTAAATTTTTTCACAAACTTCCTATAAAATGTGGCTAACCCATGGAAGCTTTTTACATCAGTTTGGGTTTTAGGAGGAGGCTAGTTAACTATTGCCTCAACTTTTGAAGGATCCATTTTCAAAGTGCCTTGAGAGATCACAAATCCAAAGAATGTGAGTTCTTTCTGCAAGAAGGCACACTTTTCAAGGTTGATAATCAACTTATGTTTCTGCAACCTTTTAAATACCATGCTTAAGTGTTTGAGATGCTCTTCCAAACTACAACTAAATATCAATATATCATCAAGATAGATAACCAAAAAATTTCCATTATAGTCTTGAAAAATCTCATTCATTAACCTCATGAAGGTTGAAGGTGCATTACTCAATCCAAATGGCATAACAAGCCATTCATAAAAACCCTCTATTGTTTTAAATGTTCTTTTCCAATATCCTGGTAATTCAAAGGCTTAGAGTGGGCTCATTTGAAAGGTAACTCCTTAAACTTTAATACAACTAGGCCCTCCAATCACCTATCTCCGTACGGTCTGTACAATGAGCAGAAAACCAAAACTTTTGTAGGAAAATAATGGCATTTTATTGATTCAAAAGAAACTATTACATCATGATGTCTTCCACCCACCTATAAGGGCTTATGAAGACCTTCCCCAAACTGGTCCAACTAAAATTTGAAGGTTGTGATAGTTGGAGGGAACTTTTACAAACATAAGTTTATTAATATAATGTTAATGTTGCATTATTGTCATAGTTATGCAACTTATTTTGATTTTATGACTCTACCATGACTTTTAAAAGACTCTAACACTTCTAAGAACTTTAACATGACCCTAGGAGACTACTAGATCCTTATGACCTTATGAAACAATTGGTTTATACAAATACCAAAAATTGTTCAAGGATCACACAAATAGGATCAATATGCAAGAAAGAGCCTAATTACCAAAAGTGCTAGAATCAAAAGGTGTGAAGACCTAGAAGACCTTAAGACCACTTAGTTTTGAATGGGTGCTCCTGCACTAGGGGGTGGGGCCAAATGAATTTTTACCTTCATGTGTTTGGCCCTGATTAGTAGAGAATATTAAACTATTCTTGAAACCAAGTGAAGCTCAATATTAACCTATGATTGCATCATAGCTGTTCAACAATTGCCACCAATTTTTTTATATTAATACAACATGTATAGCCATTGATCCTACAACATTCCTAGCACATGCATATCTTAATTGAGATGGACATTCTTGAAAACTTTATGTGGAGCCCATAGTATTTCTATTGCACAGACATCACAATTGTGATGGTGTCTTTGACAGATTTTTGTCGCAATTGTGATAGTGAAAAGGAACAAGTTGCTACTACATTAGCTCAATTTACAACACCTATAGCCATCAAAATTGCAACAATCACCCTTGCCGTCACAACTTGTGACAAAAAAAAGTCTGTGCTCATATGACGGGAGCCAATTGCTCTTGATGTCAGTTGGGCGATGGGTTACCATTGTAATTGTGATGGTATGTCGTCTCAATTTAGGTCCAAATGTACTAGTGTTAACTAGTATTTAAGGTATGCCCTTTTAGTAAGTCAAGGTTGGACTTTATTAGACCTATAAACCCACCATCATCTATAGGACCTACCAACTATTGCACATACTATATAGAAGTTGAGACTTTCAAGAACTGCACAACAAAAGTAGTTACTTATTTCTTGGAAGAGCATATTGTTACTATGTTTGGCATGCCATTCTTCCTTGTATGTGACAAGCAGTCATCTTTTGTCTCAATCTTCCTTACTTAATGTGTGTTAGATAGTTAGTATATTATCAAGTTCTCATCTAATTACTATCCCCAAGGGAATGGTGTTGCTGAGTCCAACAATTAGAACTTGATCACAATGATAAAGTGATTGGTCCAAGAGAACCCAAAAGATTGGAACAATTAGCTAAAATACATTGTGGATAGACAAAGTTAGTATTAAAATTTCTTTGGGCACATCTCCATATCTACTCATCTATGGACAAGAACTAATATTCCCACTCAAACCTCAAGATTCTAGTTTTGAAATTCATGAGGGGGTATGCTGAGGATGTTGATATAGTTCAGATTAGATTGATGAATCTCTTCAAACTAGATGAGAAAGGAACATCATCTTTAGAGAACATGTCAAAACATCTATCTATCATAAAATAATGGTTTGACAAGCAAGCCATAATCAAATCTTTTAGAATATCTGACATTGTTCTCCTATGGACAAGGCAAAAGAAAAGCCATAAATCCACACTAAGTTTTAGCACTTGTAGATTGGCCCTTATCAAACTATGGAGATTTTGGGAGAAAATTGTTTTAGGCTAAGTTATTTACAAGGGGAATTGGTCCCATTGCTAGTTAATGGCTAATTACTAAAAAACTATTTAGAGGCCTAAAATTAGAACACATTTTTAAAAAAAAAGGTATACTTTCGGCAAGCGTGTTCACTTTTAGTCATGTGTTTATTTCATGCAAGTGTATTTGCTTTTAGTTGTGTGTTTTCTTTAGAAGTCATGTCTATCTTTTTATATCAGTCAGAGGGTTAGGTCCAATCAAGACTCTATCTTAACACATTCAATACATTACTCCATTTGGTGTCGACTTTACGAAAGAGGTATTTTTTTGGTCAAAGCATTCATATGATTTTGTTTCTTGTACCAACTAAAAAACAGATATTTCTTATGGTTATAAAGGACTTTTAGTTTGAAAGTTAAAATTATAGATTGATATCTCTCAACACTACAAAATGAAGAATTGACAATCCCAGTCATTTTCAAATCTAATATTACTTTTTGGTGTGAGAGTTTCCTACAAATTCAATAAAAGAGGAACACAAGGGTTATAAAACTAAAGAAGAAAATGGAAAACAACACAAATTCCTAGGCCAAATAGTCTAAGCATAGTTAGGGTTAGAAGAAATGAAAAAATTCCACTAAGTGTTAAATTTAAAGATTCCAAAAGATCCTAAAGGTAATTAGACAAAGGGGATATGCACTTCAAAATTTCTATCCAACATTTATACAAAAATGTTTTGAGGAAGAATCAAATGGAAACAAGTGAGCTCCATGAAGAAAATAAAAAAAAGAATACCAAGGACTCAAAATCAAAGAATTTATAACTTTTCAAGAGGCCTCAGAATGGATTCTCTTATCTAGTCAGATAGTGATTAATAAACATGTTTTACAAGGATTCATGTTGAATGAACCGGTGGAGCTAAAGATTTTTTCCAATTTACTAGATATTCATGAAAGACTATACCTCGAGATGTCAAATGAAATGAATACATTAGCATACATTGAGGTTGAAGATTCAAGATTCTAAAGTTTTGACTATCAAGGGACCATAAAGTTGCTTGAAGTTTTGGAAATTTAGTTGCCATTTGACACATTTTAGAAGAATGCTTACTGATGAAGAAATGCCTTTTGTCATTTCTTCCCTTTTCTTGGGGCAATTTTTTGTGGTCTCACAATGCACGCCCCATTTCTCTTACAAATGGGGACCCCCTAATGAGAATTTTCTCTACCAGGCTCCTTGTCCAAGGTCTTGGCCATTTTGGACCCTCCTAGGGGTCTAGGATTAACTCCAATGCTTGATTGGGGAGGTTTTGATAGTCAGAGACATGAGAAAAATGAGGTTTTTACTCCTATGTTATTTTAAGTGCTCACATGCGCACATGGGCATGTGCCCTCAGTGCATAAGTTTGCATTGCACCCGCACTTTGGGGATGTACACATACACATATATGTAACCCTAGAGGGTGCATACCTACAAAAGTGCACACCAAGAGGAGTGCATGATAGTTCTAGAGTCTATATAAGACCTCGACCCCATCTCCTCTTCACACTTTGTATTTACAAACTTCTAGTTGTGTAACTCTGCACCTATCAACTATGTGCTTCTCCCTCACCCTCTACTCTTCCTACACAACACATCACAAACAAGGTTAGTCCATAATGAAGGTGCACACATGTCCACCAATATACATTAAAACACAAGGACAAAACCTAAAAATAAAAGCTTAAAACCTAACCTAAGAAACCTAAAAATAATGAAGGTTTGTACATGCACACCTCTATAAGGTGCACATGTGCACACCTTACTATTGAAAATAACATTTTGAAAGTAAACCATGAGAGGGGGAGTGTGAATCAACACTTGAAAACATTAACCATAAAACATTCACCACATATCCATCTCACAATTTAGCATATATACTGAAATTGCTAACTAAACATGTTCATCCATAGCATGAAAAAAATAACAGATAACACAATAAATTTGTTACCTAGAAACCATATAATGAGAAGGTAAAACTAGGGTAAGGATGATACCAACAAATCTTCACTACTACAACTATAAAGTGTATCCAATTATGGTTACAATAAGTTTGACCATAAACTATAATCTACTTTGTGAGAGGTCTTCCCTATTAAAGGCTTACAAAGACTATTAAGTCTCACCTTGTTAAAGGATTTCAACACCCTGCTAAAAGTGTGCCTTGTTAGAGGACTGAAACTTATAATAAAGCAAACATTTAGTTAAGAGATTTACAGAAGTATGTTTAGACTACTTTGTTAGGATATTTAATTTGCATCACATATTAGAATGATTCAACACCATGATCCTTTGATTAGTACTTTGTTGCTAGATGTCAGATATTCTCTTTCCTAATGAATCCTTGATCCTTCTAATTAGATATGTATCCTCTATCCTCTCTCTACTTTCCTTTGTTCTCTCTAACTAAATTAGATCATTATCACAACCTCCATAGACACCATGAATGCTCTCTTTACACTTAGCATTTGTCTCCTTCCACATATTCACACATTAGAAAATCCTTAGGGTTTACCTCCTTAAGTTAACATAGGTGGGCTATGGTTAGGTTAGAATCAACAAATGAGGTTGATCCATATTTCCTCTTAGAACATCCACAAATTTGATTTATTTCATGTACTACATAGGGATTTGTAATATACCTCCATGCATATCTTCTCAAATTGTAAAAAAATAATTCTGTTAGCCTAAAAATGGTTTATATAGATGTTTGTGCCATTACAAATAGCTATGTCCAAAACTATTCACTTGACATCTGAAGACTCTAATGCTTGATCATTACTACATTCTCAATGCTGTAACTTGACTTCCAAATGACTGGGCACACACTATTTACTTAGCTCTTAAATCACTCAGCATGTATAGTCTACTCGATTCATGATTGAATTGACATATACTAGGTGTATCACTTAGCATGTATTGTTTGACCACTGATGCTCAACATGCTTTAATCACTCAACTTTCACTCATTTCTCAGCTTGGTCTAATCACTCAACTTGCATTGTAATAATGATAGATAATGACTAAGTGTTTTGTCACTTCTTTGTTAAAACCAATCTAAAATTAACAATCTCCCCCTTTGACATGTGTGAAAAAAACATGTTGCCATGCATATACAATCTTTATAATGAGCATAAATAAGACAATATATATCTATTACTTGACTCATACAAAATTTCAAAACTTCAAAATTTTGCAAAATGGATGACTAACATAGCTTATTTCTCCATTATTCCCCCTTAGTAAATATTTCTTTTCTATATCTATATCTGATACTCCTACCGAGTAGATTTTTTGTACCCTAATTCTACATTATTACTCCCCCTTACTCAAAACTTCATTATCACTTTATCAACAAAAACATCACAATCCCCCTTTTTGACACTTATGTCATGGGTACTACAATGATAGTGTATTTATCCAAAAATGATTTATGGATCTACATTATGATCTTTAGGGCTGCATCCCAATTGTTGCATGCTACCTCAAGAGATTGATACCTGAATGTCTAGCTAGGAAGCAAGGTCAACCTATCCATCATGTGTAGAAAGTTGGTTATCTTTCTTCATCAATTTCTTAGCAAAGGAAAGTTCCTTATGAAACATTTCCATGTGTGGGGTTGACATGGATTGAATACTGATCAATGTAGCTTGAATGTTTGCATCTTGGGATTTTAGCTTAGCAAGTGTACCTTGAGTGGACAATAATCTCTAAAAATAAGCTTGGCTTTGACTAGGAGATAATTAAAGAGCAGTACCTATAGTTTGTAAATCTCCTTGTAGTTGGTCAATAGCCCTCTAAACATCTACTATGAAAATATTCACATCACATAACTTGGTGTAGAGAGAGAAAATATTCTCTAACACCTTCTTGACACTCTCCATTTTGGTTTCTAAATCAATATGTCTTAGTGCAATAGCACTAGATATCTTCTCAAGTACCTTAGTGTGAAATTTCCTTTTAGACCATTCTAAAAGTTTAACATTTGTGTCTAGATCTTCATCCTTAATTTTCTCAACAATGGTGACAAGTTGCTCAATGATTAGTTTTTCTTCATTCATCTTAGGGAGTTTGAAAGCATCATAAAATATGTCTTTTATCTCATGCAATAATTTCTTTTTTTTATACTCCCTTCTCATCATTTCTTGTGTCTTCCTTCTTTGTAGAGCTTCCTATAGAATGCTCATCTCTTCAATTGTGATTGTTTCCAGATCAAACCTGAGTAACTCAATCACCCCATCTAAAATTACATCCACAAAAGATGTATCATCTATGTTCTTGGATGTGCTAGCACTTGGCCTTGATATTTGCAAACATGTAGCATGTGTGCTCATCCTTTGAAGAGCTTGACTACTACCAGGAGTCATAGAATCTAGTAGGGTGACCAAAGTCTGTATGGAATTTTTTTCCTCTAGTGTAGTAGTCACCTTCAACTCTGTAGTCATATCATTTTTACTTTCTTCTTGTTGTACTTCACCTTGTGTTTGTGAAGTAGGTAATTGATTTGCTTCTTGACCTGTATGAACTTCAATTCCATCTTTCTCAATTATCAATATTGTTGGCATACCTAAACTATGTAGGCTAGGCCCTGGTGTATTTATTGTTGTGCTTCAACTTCTTTAATTAGAAATGTAACTATGGGCATTACACATCATGTCTTTGTTGTAACTATTGTTTGTTTAGAGTGTGCACTTTTGTCTACTTGTAGATCATACTCTTGCTTCTCCTTGTCTTTTGTAGATTGGGCGGGAGCATTGGATATTTCTTTTGGTTTTTCCCCTGAAGATGCAAGTTCTTCCTTCTCAATCTCATCAATTCTCACCAATATAGGATTATTGCACAATTTTCATGCTGCCATGGTGATATCCTTCAATATCTTCTTCAAATCTTCCTTAGTTAAGGGATTGATGTTCTGTGCTCAATTAACAACAACATCCTTGATTATAATCACTAAATCTGATTGACTCTCTTATGCTACATGTGATGGATTGTTACATGACACTTATGCATCTTGCTGCTTATCCTCAGTTATGGCCTCTTCTACAATTTCCTTAGTCACTTCCACATTAGCCTCTTTGACTAGAATTTTAATATCTTGTACATCTTTATGTGCATCACCTTCCTCAATTTCTTTTGTTCCTTCATCTACATTCCTTTCAATTGTTATGGTAGGTATCCCATAGATAGCATTCTGAATCAATGTGCTTTGAGTTACAACTTCTTCTATATTGTTTCTCAAAATCTTTAAAGGTCTATGTTTGGGGAGAAATGTCCCCTTATATTTGTTCATGGTTTTAGCCATCATCTGCTTGTTCAAAGAAGGCATCACTTGAGCTAGCTTATCCTCTCTTATTTGTCTTTTTGTGATCAAACTAAATTTCCACTTTTGCTTAACTCGGTCATATAGAATTTTAGGAAATGAGTTTGAAAATTCTAGTAGAGTGGAATTGAGTGTAGCCATCATATCATAAATGGTTTTTGCAACCTTATTTTTATCTTCACTCCCTAGCTTATCAAGATTTACATGTGTGAACCTAGACAAATATGTATTTGTAGCAATATTTTCACACAAATTGTCCAAATTAGAGGAGGGAATGTGGCTTACCACTTTGAATTGGCTTATGTCATTTGACTCAGCTTTTTCCTCATCTAAATTTGGTTTATGCTTTGACTCCTTCTTCAATCTGTTGTATGTATTCTTAATAGGCTCGCTTGGCTCTACTATGTCAAAAATCCTCTTTCCTTTAGGCTTTGTAACTTATTTTTCTTGAATATTGGTTTCCCTTGTGCTAGACCTAGTAGTAGGCATTGCATGCTTCTATTGTGGCTTCTTCACAAGCTTTTCAAGTTTCTCCATTGCTTGTCCTTTTTCCTTTCTCTTGTTCTTAGCTAGTTGAGGTGCTTCCTTAGCTTCTTCTCCCTTGACACCTTCTACATCTTCTTCTTGATCCTCTCCTTAACCTTGAGTTAATGCCAATGGGGCTTGGTCTGGTTCTTCCTCTTCATCTTT
The DNA here is from genome assembly GCA_028749045.1 of Cupressus sempervirens. Taxonomy (NCBI): domain Eukaryota; kingdom Viridiplantae; phylum Streptophyta; class Pinopsida; order Cupressales; family Cupressaceae; genus Cupressus; species Cupressus sempervirens. Next base: position 712,614,460 of record CM053792.1, read on the forward strand.
TTTTTCTTCTTCTTTTTCCTCATATCCTTCACCAAATCTTTCTTTAATCTTTTTCACAAGTTTTTTGTTCTTCCTAAAAATAGTAGCTATTTTCAAGTCTATTGTGATCCTTGATTTGGCTTCCTCATAGTTTCCAAATGAGGTGGCACTCTTGTCCATATCTTCTATTAACAGAGCTTTAATAGCTATAGAGGCCTCATCTAAATTTATCTCATATAACAAGGGCTTTAGCCATCTAACCCTAGGTATAGCTTCTTGCACATATGTATGGTTGGCATCCACTAGGAAAAACACATCATCATAATGTTTCTCCACCAAGGAACAGGGATCCTTAACCTTTTTTTCATGGTTTTCTTAAAATCCTCAAAGTAAATTATCATTACTAAATCAAAGTTATCACCTAGCTACTCTATGAATTCTAAAATTTTCACTACAATAGACCTATTGGTCTTCCAAGAAACTATGCCAAAAGTAGGAAATGTGTTCTACATATAGAAGAATATGTAGACTAGTAAAGAGCCAAATTTTCATGATACACTCTTTGCTTTCCTTATGGCCTCCAAGTTTTTTGCTAGTTGTTGTAGTTGCAACTCAACAAGGTCATAAGTATAGTCCTTGTTTTCTATCTTGTAGCCTAAATCAATAACGATAGATGAAATATTGTTCAATTAGCTAGACTAAAAGAACTTGTGAGCAATCAATTGAAAGAATGCACATGCATTCTTCTCAATCAACTCCTTTGCATCACTTTGCATTCTCTTAGGTTGATCAAGGGTAGGGTACCCTGATACTTAGTTGATGATCTAATTTGTGAGATTAATTAGTCCATTCTCAAACTAGATGTAGTTGTCATGTATGCAGCTCAAAAAAATTGTATCCACTTGGACTTAAATACTCGAGGAAAATCTAGGGCATAGTTTAACCCTCTTTGTTCAATAATTTTGTATTCTTCCCTCAAGACTCTATTATCACAAAATTTATTATATGCATCTCTTATCTCAATGTCACCTAATTCTCTTATCTTTCCCATGTAGCAACACCTAACATCTTGAATAATAAGAAATTTTGGTAGTATCATTGATAACATACTAGATGGGTCTCCTTTGTATGCTATCTCAAGTATTTCTTAGAAATATGGTTGTCTTACATCATTACTTATTAGTTGAACATTAAAAACCTCATTTTACTCTTTTATAACATCCATAGAAGACATGGTTGTCATATTGACTTCTTAGTGTTTACAAAAAATCAAACAATGTAACTCGATAGTAGTTAAATACTTTTAAATTTGATGATTTTTTAAAAGTAGTAGTCAAATCTAGTTCATAAATGATAGAATCTACTTTTCTAGTTCACCTTCATGCTCTTCATGCTTTCTTCAATCACTGATGAATGCAAATAAGTCAAAAATTGACTATATAACCCTTCATATTGTACAATAAATGCTCAATGCTAACATAATTGTAAGGTTGGCTATCATAGGACTTCCCACTCACTTGAATTATATATATTTTCTAATATGCTTAGCTAACATAGTGAGCTTGTCCAATACTAATATCAATTCCATCATTCAATAATAACCATGAAACTTTTCATGCTCAACATTTACATGGAAAAACAACAAAACTATAGATTTCTTCTTGGTTCTAACCAATATGTTGCATCTTAATTAATGCATATATTATATTTTAAGATCTTATATTCTTGGAACTGATGTATAGTATAACCTTTGAAATATTATTCCCATACATACATTTTATTTCCTAGTTGGGGTGATGTGATCACCTAATCCATTGGATGAAGTAACCTCATCTGAATTTGATGTGTTGCAATCTTACTTCTTCCATGTCTTGTTCATATGCACTTTGACCTTCTCAACATTAACCCTTTCTTTTCCTTTATTGTTTTCATAACTCGACTTTGGTGACCTATTCTGTTGAGATGACCAGTCTTGAGAAATCTAAAGAAAGTAGTCTCACTCAACCATCTATTGTAGTTGCCTTTGAAATGTGTTCTAATTCAATTCTTAGGAACAAGTCCATACTCTTCACAATAGTGAAAATTTTACCTTGTATTGTAATCCCAATCATAGGAATTTCCATTTTTTGGGACCTTTGTTTGCTTGTTTGATGCCCACTTTGCATTAGATCTCAATTCATATTCTTTATGTCCATACTTTTGATAATTGTGGAAATATCCTTCAAATCTCTGAGTGCTCATGCTCTTGGTCCGCATTCATGTGACTAATGTCCTTTCTTGTTGCACTTATGACAATAACCCTTGAATGTTTGCTTAGGGCTCTAATTTGCAATGTTTCTCCTACAAACATTAGTTGTATGCCACAACTTTCCACAATTATGACAAGTGGATTTGTAGTTCTTACCTTTTTTGTTCTTTGTTGACCACTTTTAGATGATTCTCCTTCCTTAGTATAAGTGTACCTCAATCCATCAATATCATTGTTAGATCTTCGAGATCTCATCAGTTTCTCAAAGTATTTGTTAGCTTCACTAGGTTTGTTTAAAATTTTATCAAATTCATTTTCTACGCTTAGTTCATTCCTTAGTTGATCATTTTGTAACTTTAGGGTTGTGATCTCAATGTACTTTCCATTCAATTCATGATTTGAAATCATAAATTGATTCCTTGTATCCAATTGCATGTTGGCAAGCTTTTGCACATCTCATGTCATCTCTTCTAGTTTGTTGGTCAGTGTTCTTTTGTCATCTTAAATCATGATTTTGTCTTCCTCAGATTTCTTTTTCTGTTCATTCACCTGACATAGTGATAGCGATTTAACTTTTTGTTCTATCTTAAGTTTTTTGACCTCTTTAATCAAGGCATTGTTCTTTTCCATCAGATCTACAACTACTACATCAAACTCACTTGAGTTCCCATTCTCAAACAATTTAGTAGTGCCTTAGTAATGAGTATCATTTAGCTCAATATCTATTTACTTTCTCTTTTTCAATGAACATTATAGTTAATCTCTTGCTTTGTTGACTTAGTGTAGAGAAAATTGTACTTTAATATCCTAGTTCTCAATAACCTTTCCCAACTTGTAGACTTTCATCTTCAAGATCTTTCCTAAAAGTTCTAAGGAATTCCTTTCCAATGAACAAGGCTCTAATACTAATTTTTGGAAACAACAATGGGAAATTAAACTCGAAGAGTGGGGGTGGGGGGATGTCATCCATAACATGAAACAAATAACACATAACACAATTTTTTTTTACCTAGAAACCCTCCAATGAGAAGGTAAAATTGTGGTGGGGATGACGCCCATAAATCTTCACTGCTACATCTATAAAGTGTAGCCTATTATGGTTACAATTAGTTTGACCATAAACTATGATCTACCTTATGAGGGGTCTCCCCTATTAAAGGCTTACAAAGACTATTATGTCTCACCCTATTAAAGGATTTCAACACCTTGCTAAAAGTGTGTCTTGTTAGAGGACTTAAACTTATAATAAAGTAAGCACTTAGTCAAGAGTTTTACACAAGTCTATTAAGACTACTCTTTTAGGGGATTTAATCTACATCACCTATTAAAATGATTCAACACCATGATCCTTCAGCTAGCAATTTATTACTAGATGTCAAATCTTCTCTTTCTTGATGAATCCTTGATCCTTTTGATAAGATATGTCTCCTCTGTCCTCTCTCTACTTTCCTCTATTCTCTCTAATTGATTATTCAATTCATATCATTATCACAACCTGCATAGCCACCATGAATTCTCTCTCTTCACTTAGTACTCATCTCCTTCCTTAGGGTTTTCCTCCTTAGGTAAACATAGGTGAGATAGGCTTAGGTTAGAATAAATGACTAAGGTTGATCAATATTGATTCTTTGAACATCCCTAAATTTGATTTCTTGCATGTACTACATAGGGGTTTGTAATATAACTCCATTCATATCTTCTCAAATCATAAAACAATCATTGTGTTGGTCCAAAAATAGTTTTTATAGAAGTTTGTGCCATTAGAAACAGCTAGTCCAAAACTTTTTCCTTGACATTTGAAGACTCTCATGCTTGGCCATCACTACATTTTGAATGATGTAACTCAACTTCCAAATAGTTGGGCATGCACTATTTACTTGGCTCCTGAATCACTTAGCATGTATATTCTACTCAAATCATGAGTGAATGAACACATACTAGGTATATCATGTAGCATATTGTTTGACCATTGATGGTTAGTATGGTTTGATCACTTGGCTCATACCAATTGCTTAGCTTGCTTTGATCACTCAACTTGCATTATAATACTGATAGATAATGACTAAGTGTTTTTTCACTGCCTTTTTAAAACTATTCTAAGATTAATACTTCCTACATAAGAAAAGACTAAAAATGAAAAAATACACATTCAAAGAGGCCTACTGAAGATGCACACATATGCACCTCCATGAGGTGTGCATGTGTACACCTTTGTGCCTCAAGGAGGAAGCAATAACTTTGAGGAATCCTAAGTGACAACTTGGATGAGAAACTAGTAGCCATAAAAGCCCACACTTCTATATGAGATCATATATGTGTACTTACTAGCAACAAGAACCGTAGATTACCCAAGACTTTACAGAAAGGGAAGCATGTAGGATGCAAATACTTGGCCCTATATGGTATATCAACAATTGGTAAAGAAGAAGCTCCCACTTCAAAGTGTGGAATACATAGTGTTGAACAATGAGTTTATCTTTACAATTATTAGGTTCATTGAAGGCAACCACACCAAGAGAATGTTAGTAGAGGTAGTAGCTAGAGTCACACAAATCAATGCCTACTACATCAAGTTCAAAACCTTCACATATCTTTGGGTAGTTGGTATGCTAGTATGCCCAAAGAAGCTCCCAAGATACCTGTTAGATAGGTTCATACTCATGGAGATTGCACACCAAATCACTTTTTGCATATGACAGAGTGAGAAGATAACACAAGAAGACATAGGTCTGGCCCATCACAATTGGTGCCTTTGAGTTAAAAAAAACTATAATATTGCCACCTGACTCTAAATGGGATTGATATCATACAACTCCCCTTGCCCATTCTTAGATAACATTGGGATGGTACAAAACTTCACAAGGAAAGAGTTCATTCATGAGGAAGCATGAGAAGATTATTGGATGAAAATGATAGATGACTATTATTTTTGTATAAGAGATTAGTGTAGGATGACTCTATGTACTTAGCAGGAAACATGCTAAAAATGAAGATTCCTCTTAAGGTCATGGAAAAGAATGCCAAAGAAGTTATGGATCCTTTGTAGAATAGCGATAAAAACTATGACCAACTGATAACGAATGCTGAAATAGGGAGGGATGAGAACAATGATATAATGGGTAAAAGCACAAACCTATGTCACCTTTTATAAAGGAGAAGTGATATTAGAATTTAAAGTCTTCAACTTTAACGACATAAAAGTGGCATTTGTGCTTAGAATTTAAGATGATGTAAACCAATGAAATATGTAAAATTAGATGAAGTTTATCTCTATAATTTTTATTAAAAAAATTGAGTCAAAATTTTATCTATTTTTTAATTTTTAAAGTGTATTTTAAATTTTTTTTTAAATGCTGAAAATATAGAGTTTTTTCCGTTAAACAAATATATGAAAATGTTCATATTTTGGTCTGATTTTTGAATATGTTAGAGTTGACATGTATACCTAGTGCACCAAAAAAGGAAAATTGAAATTTGGCTAATATTTCTCAAGTTATAACTGGTCAAAGTCAAAGTTATCAAAAATTGACAGTTTTTTTCTCATGTCAAACTTTTTCTATCAAATCTACATATTTTTTTAAAACAAATTAATATTATTGAAGAAGATTCTCTCCTCTAGTGCAACATTAAAAAATAATAATTTTTAACATAATTTACTATTTTTTGTAAATTTTTGAATAGACAACTTCTTGAATCTATAAATACCTAGTTGTAATATTTTTAAATTATAACATATTATCCATACTCAAAATTTAAAAAAAAATTATATGATCATAATCTTGACTCTGAGACCTACAAAACTATATTTTTAGATTTTAAAAAAAATTCAATTTAGTAGATCAAATTGGCCTTCAAAGTAAGAAGTTTACAAAAGTTCTTATTTTTGCTTGTGTGGCTGCCATCTAGGATGGTTTCGGCTGAAAGCGTTTAAGCCAAAACTCCTATCAGCCCAACTAACCACAAGTGTTTAGTTTGGTGGTTTCATGTATAAAATAAGTTAGTTTCCAAGCTATTTCATGTAACAAATAAGATTTGTGTTTTCTTTATTTTAATAAATATAGAAAACAACGAAAAGTAGAAGAGCATTTTTGGAAGACAACAATTTTTGAAGTCATTTTCAGCAATTATTTCGTAGAAATACTTAGAATCGCAAAGGATCAAATATTTTAAAGGTTTTTTTTCTGTTTACTTATTTTTATTTTTATTTATTCTAAATTGAAGCATTAGCTGGTATTTAATGTTCAAAATCTTTTTTTTTTTTTCTATACATAAAAGTATTCAATGGGCAGTAAAAGGAAAAGATCAAGGAAATATGATAGGAAAAGAGATGACAAAATGAAAGGTCATACTAAATGTAACCAAAATAGACCTACTAAAATTCTTGAATAGGATGAGATTCATGAAGAGAATGAAAGTAATGAAGAAGAAGAAATTGGTAGTTCTATTGATAGAAAAAAATTAGAAGGCATAACAAATTTGATGGATTTGGATGAGGAACTCATTTTAAACCAAATTCCATTTAAAGATCTGATAAATGATAACACTATTAGAAAGCATTGTCAGAACATGTGGGGTGAATATTTCAAAGATAAAAGTATATTTGGACAAGCACAATTATTTGTCAAGTTATTTAGGAGAAAATATATGAGACCTATTTTAGAGTTGTTGGGTGTTGATAATAGAAAAAACCATGCACATAATATTAATAAAACAATAGTTGAAAACTTGCAAAATGCTTATAACAAAATTGAGAACACAACTCAAGGAGGTGATTTGAGTAATGCACGTAGAGCATTGACGACTATTATATCTAATAGAAAATTGACACATAGAAAGTAGGTACGTGCAATTTTTGATGTACTACATATATCCAAAAGAACTGTTTAGAGATACATCAAGAGGAAACATAAGCTAGATGATAACATTGAGAATAACTCAGTGAATATTTGTAGAGTTCCTCAAAAAGAAAGAATTTCTAAAGATGTGAAAAGACAAGTTATTGAATTTTGGACCACACATTCTCATGTTTCTTCCAACAGGTGTGATACTATACAAATTAAAGATCAAGAGACGGGGGCCAAAATTGAAAATCCAAAACATTTCATAGATATAACTCAAAGTGAATTATTTCAAACATTCAAGCAAGAATTTTCAAATGTCAAAATATGTCAAAGAATGTTTGAGAATTTTCATCCTTGCTTTGTATGCATAAATAAGATGTGTGAAACTTGTTGTTGTCGAAATCATCTTGAATTTGGTCTACACTTGCAATCATATAAAAAAAGTTATGGCAATACTTGATCCTAATTTGGTCATCCCTAGCAGTATAATAGAATTTGTGAAGTCCATATTATGTGAAAAATTAGAAGATTCAGATGAGTTCAAAGTGCAATGCATCAAAAATCAGTGTGAAGATTGTGGAGATTTATGCAAATTTTTTGAAATGAAAATTGAGAATATTAATGAATCCACACCAGTTTCATGGATGAGATATGAATATGAGACATACCAAAATAAGATAGGAGATGAATCCAGAAAAATTGTATTGAATAAGAGTGAATTACATTACGATGAGTTTATGACCAAGTTTCATCCATTGATATATCCACATATCCAACATTGTCATGGTGCACAATTGCAAGCTAAATAGTTTTGTGATTCCAAAAATTATATTCCACTTGGTTGTATACTTTTAGATGTAGATTTTTCTAAGAATTATACATTTGCACCTCAAATAGGGCTTCAAGGGAAATATTATCATTCTAAACAAGTTGTAATATTTGTGCAAGTGACCTATAGACATGCACAATTTGAGGTGGATCAAATAGAAAGGTTGGATGAAAATGAATGCACCATCATCAAAGAGGTTCATTTCTATATTAGTGATGATAGAGTTCATGATAAGAGTTATGTGGTTCATGATTTTGCAATGTTCTCTAAAGATCTTAGAAATCGTGGAATAAATGTTTCAGAGCACTGGATTTGGTTTGATGGATGTGCAGGTTAGTATACACGAACTTACACATTTATTTAACTTTATGTTAACTTATATTTATTTGTACATGCCTATTTCAATTTGATACGTGTACATAGATAATTGTAGATACTTATCATGTTTCATGTTCATGGGACAATTCAAATCTGCAAAAGCATTTAAATGGTTAGTGATGCAAAATGCTAGAACCAATGTTAGGTTTTTATGGAATTTCTTTGAAAGTGGACATGGAAAAGGGGAGCATGATTAAGGCATTAAAAACAATAAAATATACATATTTACATACATATTGAAAACATATATGTCTACAATTAACACATGAACATAGTTACATACATCTATGGAATAAAATATACATGAATATATTGAATTTATGTATTAAACTTATTGAAATATATATATCAAGAATAACACATATACATAAACATGAATAACACATGCATAAACATAAAACATTAAGACATTAAAAGATCAATTTAACATGTGTGTACATAAGACATTAAGTTCTAATACTCTTGAGTTATATTCTTAAATATGTATTAAATTTATTGATTAAACATTGAAAACATATGTATACATTCAACATGAACATAATATGTACATCTAGATGTAAAATAACGCATCTATGAAATAATGTATATATACATGGGTAAAATGTATCCAAAATACCGTATAGAATGTCTCCAAAAGATGACATCAAATATCTCTAAAATACCACATACATCAAATGTATCTGAAATAACATGTACATCCATATAAAAGTATCTGAGATAAGACATGTACCTAAAATAACATACATATATCCATATAAAAGTATCTGTAAAATAACACATGTGTCTGAGATAACATACATCTCTGGATATAAAAGTATCTAAAATGACATGTACATACATACATACATACATACATACATACATACATACATACATACATACATACATACATACATATATATATATATATATATATATATATATATATATATATATATATATATATATATATATATATCTTGGCAACATCAATGAAATAGACATGTGTGTGTAAACTAACATCAATCACATCCCCCTCCCAATGCTTGACCCCAAAAGGCTCTATGATATGGATTTGCGCCATATGTCAAATGAAAGAAATTTGTAAAATTATAAAATTATACATATTCATGTGTATATGTGTATGTATTAAATATCATATGTGTATAATATATATATCCATAAAATATATAATAGAAAATACATAACATACCTGTGACTCATGTCATGGAGGATTTTTTGATGGGGACACAAACCAAGAACAGAATGGACACAAAAGAAAAGGGGGAAATATATTAACTAAGAATATAAGCTAGTACAAACAGTACAGAGAAAATAAACTTCAAAGCATGCCCTAAGGGCTTACAATAGCATAAATCTGGAGATAATTTCTCTTTTCAGTACCTCCTCTCAAACTCCACTCCGAACTGCCTTTTACAATGCCAGAAATCTCCTTAAATAGACCCCAGAGGGTTAAGGACTAGGAGTACATTCTAGAAAGTGCTAGTAGGCATCCACCGACCAAATAGAAGCTGCGTTAGAAGTCGATGCAAATCTAGAAGAATCCAAAAATTGTAACCGAACTTCTAGGAGGCATAACTTTTGAACCATAGCTCTGATTGACGAATCGTTTACATTTTTGAAAAGCTCTCGAAGCGCTCTATAGCCCTATGGACCAGATTCACTCATCCCCCATTTTTTGGCCCTTTTCAAGGTCATTTAATGCCCCTAACCTGACTTTGAAGCATTCTTAGGAGGTCTCAAAAACTCAAAAAACTGCAATAACTTTCAAACCGTGGGGCCTTTTGACCTGATTCTTTTTCTGGAATGCTCTAAATCCAAAAATGAAAACACATGAAACAGAAACTAAGTCTAAGTACATTTTTTTGGGTGACACAGGATTGACCTTATACCTCTGGATGCTCCTGCATCATTTTTCAAGGTCTATAGATCTCCAAAATGCAACAGACTATCACTAAGACCCTATAAAACACACATGTACATGTACACAAGTTAAATTGAATCACTCAAGAATATGTATGCGTAAATTTTATTTAGTAACAAATAAATATAAGCATGTATAAATTTACAATATTTACCATATAATCATGTAATGCTCTACAAATCTAACTGATATTTGAGTCATGTAGTGATAGAGTGATCTCTGAATCACATAATCTAGGTACTCTAAGGCCAAACTATTTAGGAGTAGGAGAAAGAATAATTGCTACAGGATCCCAAGTAGGTGTGGGGACTACTGTGGGGATAGGAGTTGTATGACCCTCTATAGGAGTAGGTGTTGTAAAATGTGTAGGGATATCCTCCTATCCCTGTGAGGGTTGTGGTCCTGCTGTGCATGACAAAATATGGCTAATGTGTCCACCAATGTCACAAAGAGGAATCCCTGTAACTGTTGACAATGCCTGATATGCTCCAAGAAGATTAGATACTAAATAAGATGTCATACAACGTAATGCATCCATATCTGATATGGCCGAAACCTCTAGTGGAGATGGTAGATCTACCATCTCATATAGATCATTAGCTCCTGTGCTAGAGGATGCACCTGTCGAGATAGGACCATGAGATCGTAACATGTATCTACCACATTTATCTGAAGATATCTCCTATAATTGTGTGAGAACTATGGCAATACTAGAATATATTTGAATCCTAACTGTATCATCAGGAACCCTCAAACCCATAGTAGTCATCTGTGGACCTCTAGGCATGACCAAAAGGTTTGGATCCACCATTGCATGTTTATTAACAGGTGCAGGGGTGTCCATAGGTCTAAATCTCTCTGATAGTCAGCCTTAGCCCTGTCCAACATGAATTGGAAAATTTGTATAGTCGACATCCTAGTGTAAATGAAATTTTGCAAATAATTGTTTGCATAAATAAAGGGGAAACTCATCCTTTTGTGGCCACCTGTTATACGTGGCTAACCATCGAAGATATATAAATGGACCGACGAGATGATCTGTACACTTCATCACTAAATAACCTCTAACTCTAGCCCTATCTATATAAAAGAGAAACATGGTCTTCACCATAGCGGTGGAGACCTACCCATCAATCTGTGAATACTTCACAGTTCTAGTGACACTGTGAGAAAGGGAAGAGTAAAATGTCTCAATACTAATATCATCAAATGGGTTGTACCCAAAGATTGTCTCAATCATCTGGCACAATTCATCTCTAATAGAAACAACCTTCTCCCTCTTAGGGAGAGTGGTAGAAGCTAACAATGTAGAATCAAGATACTCGAGGCCACAAGATAATCTAGCAATAGTATTTGTAAATAAATTTTGTCTCTCCTTAGTAGATGATGTCTTTCTATATGTTGTGCTTGACTTAGCACTAGGACCCCCTCCATGAACACTAACCTCCCTTGAGGACATAGGTGCTCCACCAGTACTGGATGCCATAATGATATATGCAAAGATCTAGATATCTATAAATGCAAAGTTAAGATATACATACATAAGTACATATAAAAATGAAAGTTAAATTTAATTTAAAATATGTATGTATATAAATATGTACAAATTTGAATGTAACTAAAAAATGCATATGTCATTTAGTACATCTAGCTCATGTATGTGAATAAAAAATATGCATGTATGTTATTTAGTACATCTAGGTTTACTATGTTAATGTTTTGTAAAATCTAACCAATAGGTTTGCTGTTAATCTATACTATGTTAATGTTTTCTAAGATGTAACTAATAGGTTTGTTGAACATTAATGTTTACTATGTTAATGTTTTATAAAATGTAACTAATGCTTTATTATCAACTACTAAAAAAACCATTTAAAATATAATTAATTTAATTAATAAAACATTTATAAACAATTCATTTAATTAATATTATCATGTAATAACTAAAAAATATTTTTTTAAAAAAAAAAAAAAAAAATTCACCTACCTATTACGATCAAAACACTCTAACTGCGTTGGTGATCGCTACAATGAAAATGACTACCGAGAGAAATTTTCTACTAGTTATAAAATCACGCTGGTTACGACCAAAACCCTTTTGACCAGAAGGGTTTCGGTTGGAAACCTAGCTGCCACATCGATGTGGGAATGCACCACGTCTGTACGACCAAAAAGGTTCTAGCCAGAACTGTTTTGGCCGAAACCCCTACGGATATCACAAAAGGTGACATAGGTTTGTGCTTCCAACCTCATCAGGCTAGACACATAGTTAAATTAACAAAGGAATGGATTAAGAAACCATTTAAAATGTTTTTTAAAATGTAACAAATAGGTTTGTTGTTAATCTATACTATGTTAATGTTTTCTAAAATGTAACTAATAGGTTTGTTGAACATTAATGTTTACTATGTTAATTTTTTGTATGTAAATGTTACTAATACCTATTAGTTAAACCTTAATGTTTAGTATGTTAATGTTTTCCAAAATGTAACTAATAGGTTTGTTGAACATTAATGTTTACTATGTTAATGTTTTGTAAAATGTAACTAATGCTTTATTATCAACTACTAAAAAAACCATTTAAAATATAATTAATTTAATTAATAAAACATTTATAAACAATTCATTTAATTAATATTATCATGTAATAACTATAAAACATTTTTTTTTAAAAACAAAAAAAAAATTCACCTGCCTATTGCGATCAAAACACTCTAACTGTGCTGGTGATTGCTATAGTGAAAATGACTGCGGAGAGAAATTTTCAACTATTTATAAAATCGCACTAGTTACGGCCGAAACCCTTTTGACCAAAAGGGTTTTGGTTGGAAACCTAGCCGCCACATCGATGTGGGAATGCACCACGTCTGTATGGCCAAAAAGGTTCTAGCCAGAACTGTTTCGATCGAAACCCTTACGGATATCACAAAGGGTGACATAGGTTTGTGCTTCCACCCTCATCAAGCTAGATACATAGTCAAATTAACAAAGGAATGGATTAAGAAACCATTTATAGTGGATCCAAAACCTTTGGACATCCCCCTACAAGCCATAACAAGGTTGATAAAAGGTAAAGGTACGAAGGTCACTATGCCAACCTACCCCATTTAGTCTCTACTATGACTAGAAATGGTACATCAACATGAGATGGAGGTTGATTAATTCAAAGTTGAACATGGACTAAAAAGGAAAAGGGAAAATCCTAGGGAAAAGAAGCAAGCAACTCAAGATTAAACACCTTCACAATAGGTACAACCTGAATAGGCACAAGTTAACCCTCAAGCACAAGAGCCTACATAAGAGCCTTCAGAGAAGGCACAATCAAAACAACTAGAGGAGGAACAATTAAAGGAGCAGAGGGTTCCACTAGTGGCAACTACAGAGGAAGAATCCTCCACCTCAACTCTAAAAAAAGAAAAAATGGAAACAACTATGGTAGGAACATGGAAGAGGAGATTAAAGAAGAAAATAAATCTATCGCCACAAGTTCCTAAGACCATCCTATAAGCTAAGGTTAAAGAAGAAAGGGAAAAAATAGAAATTTCCCCCTTGAGCCAAAGAACCCACTCGACCAAAGTAGCAGAGGAGGAAAAGATGGTAGGTAAAGGAATTGATGTCTTTGACCTTTCTGAGTTTGAATGTATACAATGGATATTGCAATGGTATGCAAGAAGATAAGAGACACCCCTACAAGTGAACCCTTAGGGGAGGATTAGAATCAATTACCACATCTACCTTAAGGACCTCTAAGCATTCCATAACCACCATCTCAGGATTTGGTAGTTTTGGATAAAGGGTCAGTAGCTCCACTTCCTTCAAGAACTTAAGAAGAGGTAGAAGAACAAAAAAATGAGGGAGGGAAGTTCCAACAGAAGCATTCCAATGAAGTATCTAAGAAAGGAAAAATACTAGAAGAAACTTAGCAACTCTTTAGGATATAGAGGCTAAGACCTTATCCCAACAAGAGATAATGATTCC